>NC_069402.1:11215906-11257147 GCF_026875155.1 Cherax quadricarinatus
GTGTTGTAAGAAATATCCCACCACTGTTGGTTTTCTGAACCTACCATCTGTGTTTGATCGAACTCTACCACTACTGTGTGTTGTATCTGAACTCTACCACTACTGTGTGTTGTAGATGAACTCTCCCACCACTGTGTGTTGTAGATGAACTCTACCACTACTGTGTGTTGTATCGGAACTCTACCACTACTGTGTGTTGTATCTGAACTCTACCACTACTGTGTGTTGTAGATGAACTCTCCCACCACTGTGTGTTGTATCTGAACTTTCCCACCTCTGTGTGTTGTATCTGAACTCTACCACTACTGTGTGTTGTAGATGAACTCTCCCACCACTGTGTGTTGTAGATGAACTCTACCACTACTGTGTGTTGTAGATGAACTCTACCACTACTGTGTGTTGTATCGGAACTCTACCACTACTGTGTGTTGTATCTGAACTCTTCCACTGCTGTGTGTTGTAGATGAACTCTACCGCTACTGTGTTGTAGATGAACTCTACCACTACTGTGTGTTGTAGATGAACTCTCCCACCACTGTGTGTTGTATCTGAACTCTCCCACCACTGTGTGTTGTATCTGAACTCTACCACTACTGTGTGTTGTATCTGAACTCTACCACTACTGTGTTGTAGATGAACTCTACCACTACTGTGTGTTGTAGATGAACTCTCCCACCACTGTGTGTTGTATCTGAACTCTACCACTACTGTGTGTTGTATTTGAACTCTACCACTACTGTGTGTTGTAGATGAACTCTCCCACCACTGTGTGTTGTATCTGAACTCTACCGCTACTGTGTGTTGTGTCTGAACTCTACCACTACTGTGTTGTATCTGAACTCTACCGCTACTGTGTGTTGTGTCTGAACTCTACCACCACTGTGTGTTGTATCTGAACTCTACCACCACTGTGTGTTGTATCTGAACTCTACCACTACTGTGTGTTGTATCTGAACTCTACCGCTACTGTGTGTTGTGTCTGAACTCTACCACTACTGTGTGTTGTATCTGAACTCTACCACTACTGTGTGATGTAGATGAACTCTACCGCTACTGTGTGTTGTGGATGAAGTCTACCACTACTGTGTTGTAGATGAACTCTACCACTACTGTGTGTTGTATCTGAACTCTACCACTACTGTGTGTTAATATCTGAACTCTACCACTTCTGTGTGGGTGTAATGAACTCAAAACCCCAAATGTGTGTTGTAGATGAACTCTACCACCACTGTGTGTTGTAGATGAACTCTACCGCTACTGTGTGTTGTGGATGAAGTCTACCACTACTGTGTTGTAGATGAACTCTACCACTACTGTGTTGTGGGTGAACTCTACCACTACTGTGTGTTGTAGATGAACTCTACCACTACTGTGTTGTAGATGAACTTTACCACTACTGTGTGTTGTGGATGAAACTCTACCACTACTGGTGTTGTAGAGAACTCTCCCACTACTGTTTTGTTGTATCTTAACTCACCTCACTGTGTGTTGTAGATGAACCCTACCACTACGTGTTGTAGATGAACTCTACCACTACTGTGTAACATTTACTAGATCACAACTTATCTTGGGTTGTCTTTACAAGCATCAGTTTTATTTTCGTCCTGGAGTATTTATTTTAATGATTTTTTAATTATTTTTTTTTTTCTATTAGTTTAGGTAATGTGTGGTGTTTCCTGCACCAGTATTGAGTTTCCACCGACTTCTTTACTTTTCCGTCTCTTCTTGTTAAATAATTTCTGTTAATTTTTATTACTGCATTCATGGGTTAAAGCGTTAAACCCATAGACACGATGTAACACTTTGTGGTTGTGAGGGGATCAGGTTCGATCCAAGGAAGAGGTTCAATTCCTTGGATCAATATCCCTTCACCGGCATCAAGGCTGCTTCTCCCTTGAGAGAAGTTCCTGTCCACACGTTGCTTCACTTAATATAAATTATAGTCCTCGAGTTGGGCCTCGAAGCTCACCAAATCTGCTTCCTCCTCCGTTTATCCTTTTTCTTCTTCACTCATCTACATGTCGTCATTCTACAATATTTTTATATATTTAGTTAATACTGGAGCGTTACAAGACCTTCTCTCCACTCTTATTCCATCCCATCCAAAATAGATGACCTGTTAAACCATACCTGTTCCATGTTCCATTCCAGTGCTGCTGCCTTCTCCTTACCTATGCCTCCCTTTCTCATTTTCTTTCTTCCATCGTCTTGTCTTCCTTAGTGGCCCCGTGGCCTGGTGGCTAAAGCTCTCCTTTCACACGGCGAGGGGCCAGGTTCGATTCCCGGCGAGGGTAGAAACATTGGGCGTGTTTCCTTACACCTGTTGTCTATGTTCACCCATCAGTAAAATGGGTACCTGGGAGTTAGTGGACTGGTGTGGGTCGCATCCTGGGGACAAAACTGACCTAATTTTGCCGAAATGTTCTACATAACAAGCGGCTTTCTGTATAGTAGTATGTCATTGATGTCAGCTAGGACTGTATACCTTGAAACATGTACTTGTATTTAATGAAGATATTATTATTATATTATTATTTTTATTATTATTATTATATTATTATTTTTAAATTATATATTATTATTATTATTATTATTATTATTATTATTGTAAACTGTGTCGAGTTTTAGTCCTGTGACCTTGATCATACATAGGCGGAGAGTGAGGTGTGAGTGACACATGGTACGTGGTACTTGCAAGACACCGCCGACCATACAACACAGGAGACACATAACCCATTGTCTACCCGTCCTCATCCCAATAATGACATTCTTCAGGTTTCTAAGTGTCACTCACACGTCCACTCTCCGCCTATATATACTCTTATTTTATCTTCTGTGTGTTCTTCGGGAGCCAGAGACGGGTCATCGCAAGATTAAGACCCGTTCCAGGACCCCGGTCTTGGCCAACATTATACATACATACATACTACTCTCTATGTTAGAAGTGATCAAAGATTCCACCACTAAATCGTTTTCTGATAAATATGTCCTAGTGTTTGCTTATGTGTCTTTCTAAACCAATATTTTAGTATGGATCACTAAGGTTTATACAAGACTGCACAGTAATGGTGTCCTTCCCTCTATGTTCCTAACCCACCCTCCACCTTCCTAGAAAAACAGTTTTGCTAGTCTTGTAGTTCCAATTATTCCACCAGGTCTCCAGTTTGTTGCTTTTTTTTTGCTTTCTTATTTTCATCTTGGGTTCGTTGTCTTAAATTTTAAATTAAACACTATTCAAATTTTCAAATTCAAATTCAAATTCAAAGTTTATTCTCTATAAGGATTACAATGCTGAGTTTACAGAAATTTGGTTATTGTTTGGTTTACATGTAGTAAAATGTGATTACAGAGTGTACCACTAGAACGCTTAGCATGGCTAGGCATTTCGGGCATATTTAGTTTTATTCTTAATTGTAAAATATTACAAATTATGAGGTAAGTTGGATTATGGCAAAGTGCTAAAACTATTTTAGAGTTTACAATGTGAATGCTTTTGTTTTGGCACAGTATATATTTTTCAGTTTTAGATCCAAGATTCATTATTTTAAACGAATTAATATTTCTTTTTTAGGTCAAATGAGTGAGCGAGTGAAAATAACCACCAGGGGGTATTCGTGTAGTTAGGACGGGGTTCAGGGGGGAAAAGATTTTTTTCTAATTATTTTAAAGGTGAAATGTGTCGCAGTTCTAAAGTTTCAGGTAGGGTATTCCAATTTTAGACCCTTTGACATCATTAAATTTTTTGAAAGGTTTAGTGGGGACACGGGAATGTCTAAATTTTTGTTGGTGTTATGCCTGTGGGTTCTTCACACTATCAAAAAAGCTTTTTGGGTCAAGGTTGATTTTAGATTTTAAAGGCCCGTAGATTAGATTGCCAGTAGAAGTGTGGAGTACTAAACGGGGAGTAATTTTTAGATTTTTGAAGGAGGGGGGTGTGTCCCAGGGATGGATTTTGATTATTCTTACTGGTTTTTTGTTGGGTTATTTTTGGCTTTAGGGTTTTGCGCAGTTGATCCCCAAAGCCAAAATACTAGGTATTTTGGAAAAAAAGTGAGTGGTATAGTGTAAAGGGCATTTTGCGCAAAGATCGTATCTTGGGGGATCCCAAACCCTTTTTTGGATATTTTTTTGGCTAAGGGATATGGGTGCTGAAATTTCGGGTTGTTGAAGGGTATAACCTGGGAAATTTTCCCCTTATTTCGGAAATTTAAATGTTGAAATTTTAATGTTAATTTTTGTCCCCCTCTCTCTACCAAAATAATATAGTAATTTTTTTTTGTTTAACGTGTTTATTGCTGTCACCCAAGTCGATTTTTTTAATCAGCTCCTCTTCACAAGGTGTTGGGGTGGCAAGATTAGGGTGAGAGTGACATAAGGTGTCACAAAAAGAGAAGGGTTCAGGTTTTGGGGGTAACTTTGGAAGGTCATTGTGTATTAGGAAGAGGGGGGAAAAAGGACATTCCTGGGGAACTCCAGTATCAATTTCCCGTGTTTTTGATGCAGTTCTTTAATGGTGACAAATGATACCAAATAGTAATGTAAATTTGAAAAAAGCAAGGCATGCCTCTTATCCGTAGGGGTAAAGTTTGTGGAGTAGGTTTTGGTGGTTTTACTGTTCAAAAGTTTTTCTAGGTCAATAAAAATTCCTAGGGGATATTCCTTTTTTTCCAATGCGTGTAAAGCAGATCTACATTTTTTTGATTCATCATTAGGCTTTTATTTTTCCTGAATCCAAATGGCGGGGGTTAGTATTTTTTTGACCCGTTAAAAAAGAATACAGTCTCTTAAAACACGATTTCTAAAATTTTTGGAGCAATGGTAAGTTAGATAGGGCCTATAGTTGTTTAAGTCTGAGGTCACCACCTTTATGTTTTGGGTGTAACCCTTGCTCTTGAGTATTTTTGGGGAAGGTGCTAGTCCTATTGACTTTTAAAAAATAATGAAAAGATGCAAAGGAATGGGCCGCCGCTTGTACAGAAATGGTGGACATGAGACAGATTCCCCGATTATTTTTAAGTGACTTTTGATCCCAATGACTTCCGGGGGCCATTTTGGTGCAAGAAAAGAATTTTTTTTTTTTATATTTTTTTTAAAAGGACCAGTACAAGATAAAATAAATAAAAGAACACAATTATTAACCGTTTGAAAATACAATGACCTACCATTAACCCCAAGATACCACAAGTGTTACTTTCTATTGTTTTAAAGAATATACCTCACCGAACAATTAAACGAAAGATAACCCTCCGAAAAACATCAAAAAATTTCAAAACTAAAAATCTGCCTTTTACAGTCGTAAAACCCCTTGCACAAAGAACCAATGATATGAGCAGCATAGAAGGGATAAAATTTACATTACAATAATTTTAAACAAAGGCTCCCAAAACCTAAAATAAAATTGCAAGAAACCACATTAATACTTCCCCGCAAATAGGGGAACTCTTAACATAATAAAAAAAGAAGGGAGCCCAGACCGAAAAAAAAAAAATTAGCAAAAACCAAAAACCAAAAAATTTTTTATGTCTTGCCACAAAACCCCCCCACAACTCTGAAAAAAATTAGACCCCTTCACAAAGTGCACAATAAATATTTTTTAATACAAAAATTAAAATTATACAGAACATTTTTTTTAACATTATGAAAACCCTTTAAGCCTACAAAAACATTAATTGAAAAATCTAAAATGAAACCCTCAATAACATGGGCGGAAACACCCTCAAGTAAAAGACATAACATTATTAGAAAATAAAACCATCAACTAAAAAAACCTAAAAAAGGGTATAAAAACGTCTTTTTGGGAATAAAAAACCTTATCCCCTTTTTGAAACACTGAATCTTGTGATTTTTTTTTTTTTTTTTTTTTTTTTATTTTAAACACAAAAAAGAAATTTAAAACAAAAAATTTGCTATTTTATAATTCTCATTGTCTAAAGACTCGCCGCACTTACTTCGTCCCGGCACATACAAACCCCCCCCCCTTTTCCTTTATCAATGTTATTATACTGAGCATTATCAGGGGAATAAAAATCCTCATGCACAACAGTAGTCAAAATTTAAAAAATATTGACATACAAGTTCGACTGTTCCATCCTGTTTTTTCCCCAATAACACCATTAAAAAACCATTTTACAACTCATAAAAACCCCCCTTTGGGCATCAAAAAAAAAATTTGCCCACTCCTAACCTAATCCCCCAATCCTTATAATTCTATTCATTACATAACAGATAGGTAATAAAAAAAGGTGTCTTATATGTTTTAAAAAAAATTTTGACAAAACCCAAAAAGATCATGATTTCATATATAAAACATAGCAGAAAATTTTTCCCCCACAAAGAAACTGTGCAGGTGACAGCACTTCACAAAATAAGTTATACAACTCAAATTAAAATTTGTGCTTATTTAACATCATTCTGCTCTAAAAACCCCCCAAACCCAAGGTTTAGTCATATGGGTTTTTAAGGGTTAAAACCTTAGCGTGAAAAATAACCATAGATTCCAAAACCTATTCATCACCCCTTCCACTCTATTCATAACCCCCCCACCATCCAACACAAAAAGCCTAAACCAACCCCCCCTCTGCATCCCCCCCAGGAGCCAACCCTTTTCCCCCCCCTGGGGTTTATGAGGAGAAGGGCCCCCCCCATGGAAATTTCCGGGAAACCCTCCGAAAAACTAAATACCCACCTCCCCCCATAGACTTTTCCTATTCCACATATTCTATAAAATTTCCCCTGCTAAAGCTTTTATCCCTCAACTCCCCCTAACCCCCTCCCCCCAAAATACATGTAAAAATCCGTCTAACAACATTAAGGCTCTACCCACATCACCCCGCACCCCAGTTAATCCAAAATTAAGGCCCCTAGGAATGGCCATGCCCCCCCCCCAAAAATCTATAAAATCTCCCATCCCTAACCCCACCCCCTCCAAAGGGACAAAAAAATACCGCAGAAAAGGCCTTTTTTGATGCCCACAATGCAAGCATGAGTCCCCCTCACAAGACCCATTTTTTTAAAACACCCCAAGGCCCAAATTCCCATCAGAAAACGAATACTAAATCTCGTCCCCCGCTGGTATTCAAAGCAACCCCCAAATTTCCCCCCATCTTTTTCCATTCATAGTTTGGGTAACAGCAAGTCCCCGTAAGACACCCTTTTCCCACCACGACCACCTTCGTTTGACCTTTTAAAGTGGACACCCTTTTAACATGTAAAAAAACCCCCAACATATCCTCACAATACCTCAAATCCCTTCCACACCCCCATCTTCGTGCCCTCCCTTACCCTACCCACCCTGACCCCTATTCCCCCCCAGTCCGAATATTCTTTTTTTAATAATAAAGCCTTACTCTATGACCCAATGACATCAGGCCAAGCCCCCACGTCCCCCTCCGCATCACCACGTCCTTGTCAACCATGCCCCCCAAACCCCCCCACATTTCCTTAAACCTTCCTCTGGGTTTTCTGCAAAATTTCCCCTGCTCTTTAAAGGGAACACCTCAGCCCCCCCCACACCCTTTCTGAAACCGAGGACCCCTAAAACCTCTGCGTAAGTTACATCCTAGCCTTAAGCCCCCTAGCCTACCCAAACCCCCCTCGTAAAATAATCCCAATTTTTATTTCCTACTTTCCGACTTCCCCCAGTACCATATTCCACAAACCCCTTTAAATTTTGTCCACTACTGACCAAAACCAAACCCCCCCCCCCAAGCCCCTCCCACCAAACCCCCCCACCTCTAATATTTTTCCCCCCTTCATTAAATTAACTTCATACCCTGGGTCCCCAAAAAAATTTAATTATTCCACCAAACTTTCCTTAAATTTTCCCTTTCCTTTCCCCACTATTCATCGAAACCCCCCAAAACCCCCCCCCCCCCCCCCCTAATCCAGCCTTCTTCACCCAACCCCAAAAAATTTTTAGAAAATAAATTTTAAACTGAAAAAGGGAATTGCCTAAACCCCCTTTTAAATTTTTCCCCCAACCTTTCCCTTCTTCCCAAAAACGATCCCTTTTCGGGTTCCCTTTCCCCTTTTCCCCCCCCAAATTTGTTTTCCAAAAATTTTAAAAAATTCCCTAACCCATACCAATTTCCCCCTTTAAACCCCAAAAATTCCCCCCGGTACCCCCAAAAAAAAACCCCCTTTTTGGGCCCAACCCCGTCCTCTAACCCTTTCCCGGGAGAAACGCCCCCAGTACCACCCTGCCTTTTCCTTTAGCCCGAAACAAAAATTTTTAAAACCGGAACAAAGGTTTTTAAAATTTTTTTAAAAACACAATTTTTTCCCAAAACCTTTTTTTCGGCCCCAACACAAACAATTCCCGGGTTTTCTGGGCCCTTTTTCCCCCAAAGGGGCCCAATATTTGGGGTTTCCCTTTAAAATAACCTTTTTTTCCCCCAAAATAAACTCTTTAAAAATTTTCGGAACCAAAGGGGGGACAGTTTAACCCCCGGGCGGTGGAGGCGCAGCCGTATCCAGGCCCTCCTGTGGTAAATTTAGAAAAAGCCCCAAAAGGGCGACCGAATTCGAGGATTAAAACTGGAAAACCCTTTTCGGGCAAACTGGGATTATTCCCGGGGGGCCCCCATATGGGGAAAGCCTTTGGGAAAGGGGTTTTTTTCCCTTAAAAGGGGAAACGGTTTTCAAAAGCCCATCCCGGGCCTAGCCTGCTTTTTGGATCCGGGAAAGGGAAGGGTTTGACATAATCCGGCCCAAGGGGGGGCCTGTCTTTCCCCGGTTATTTTCTTTTAAAATAGGAAATGCCCCTTCAAAAGGCCCCTCCCGGGCCCGGGGTATTTCAGGAGGAACCATTAGGAAAAGGCCATTCGCAGAGGGGGAAGATGACGGGGGAGGGGCAAATAAAGGGAAACCGAGGGGGATTTTTACCCCAAAATGACGGGGGGGGGCCCCCTTTTCTTCCCTGGGGAAATTTGGAGGGGAAGGTCCTACCCCAGGAAAGCCTGGGGGGTCCGGGTTTTTAAAAAGAGAAGGGGGCCGGGGGGATGGGCCCCTGGAATTTAAAGTGGAGCGGGAAAAGGGGTTTGACCCGAGGGAAGGGGGAAGGGTCCGAGGGAAGGGACCAAAAAGGGGAAAACCGGGGAAGAGGGTGGAATTTTTCCCCCCGGAGGTGCGGGAAAATGTGGGGGAAGGTGGAGGGGAGAGTTCCCCGGAAAAGCTGCGGGCTTTTGCCAGGGGGTTTTTAAAAGGGGTCCAGGGGAGGGGGGAAAAAGGGTTCATGGGATTGGTAGGGAAAACCCAAGCGGGGGAAAAGGGGGGTCCGGGGAAAATCCCGGGGGGGGGAAAAGAAGGGGTGGTGGAAGTTTAAAAAAAGGTCGGTCAGGAGGGAAAGGGGGAATTTGAGTAAAAAAAACAGGGGGGCATAGGGGGGTTTAACCCCCACCCCGGGCAAACCCGGGAAAAAAGTAAATGGGTTAATGGGGGGAAAAAGGGGTTTTTGGGGAGGGGGTTTTTTTTTGGAAGGGGGTTTAGGGGGGGGAGGGTTTTTTTTTTGGGGGCGGGAGAAAAAAAAAAATTTAAGGTTAGGGAAAAAGGTGAATTGAGTTTGGGAAGGGGTTAAAAATTTTTCATTTAATGTTTTTGCAAAAAAAAAGGGGGGTAGCAGTACCCTGAAAAGGGGAGACCAGCCCTTTGCGTTTTCATGGGGGGAGGAGGGGGGGAGGGGGAGGGTTTGTAAGGGAAAGATGGGCCCCCTGGGGGGTGGGGAGAGAAAATGTTTTTTTGGGTGTTTTAATTGCCAGCATTAACAATTTTAAGGGGCCCAAATTTTGTTTTTTGAAACGTAAAGTTTTAAAGTTTTAAATTTGGGGAGGTTTAAAACCTTCTAAAATTTGTATTGGGGAGGGACTGGAACTTTTTTGTAAATTAAAGGTAGGGTTTGTGAGGGCCGAGGGGGGCCCCAGGATGTTTTTGGGTTTCGCTAAGGGTGTGTTAAGGGTTTTGGGGGGGTTGTAGATTGGTGGGTGGGGGGGAGTAGGGGGTTGGGGGCAACGTTCATTCGTGGGTTTTTGGGGCGAGGTTAGATAGGATATATGTATGAGGGGATTGGTGTGGAGAGAGTGGGGCCTTTGATGTGGGTTTTTTGGGATCACAGGCGGTAAAGGTTTGATTCTGCGGGGGGAGGGTTTTAAGTAGGGCATTTTATGGGGGTATTGGAAATTGAATTGAGGCTTCTGCAGGGGGGGGAAATGAAGGCTCACCCTTTTTGGGGGAAAGGTGGAGACATTGGGGGGAGGGTAGGGTTGGGGGGAGGGTTTTTTGTTTTGATGGTGGGGGTGGGGAAAAGGGACAGCAATAGCAGAGTTTTTGGATACGGGGAAAAGGGAAACAGGAAAGGTGGAAAATTTTGGTTTTTGCAAAACAAACCTGGGGGGACAGCAAAATTGTGTTTATGGGGGGGGGGGAAGGGAAGATTTTGCGGGGTGAGGTGGATTTTAAGGAGTAGGATTGAGGATTGCAAAATAAAAGGGGTTTAATGCGATTAGAGTTGGGCCCCAAGGATTAGAGGAGGTGTTTAAAGGGGGGATGACCATCTTTTGTCCTGAAAAAATTTTGGGGAAAAAAGGCAGATGGGACTACCTGCGCATCAAGGGTCGCTGATGGGGGGGGAGGAAAAATGGGGTTTGGGTTTTAAAGGGCCCTTAACTGTACAGATGATATTAGGTTATGTGATTTTTGGGTTTTAGGGAGAAATGGGGGGAGGAACAAGGAAGTTGTCAGTGAGGGGGTTTTTTGGGGTTTAAAGGGCCAGAATACAATTGTTTTTGGGGACAAGAGGAAGGGGAAAAATTGCGGGAGGGTAGTTTTTAGTGAGGGGAGGTGGGGGGGGCGGTTTAGGGGTGAGTAAAGGGGAAAGGGCCGCCGGGAAATTTGGAGGGAAATACCAATGTTTTTTTATAGGTTTTTTTGGGAATCCCAATTAGGTATGGGTTAGGGGAAAAGTTTTGAATTTTATGGGGAGCAGTGGGAGGATGGGGAAGCCCCAAAAAAAAACGGGGATCTTTGGGTGTTGGGGGCCGAAAAAAGAAGGAGGGGAAAAGATTGAAGGGATTAAGAGCAATACCCTTTTAATGTGTGCAGTTTAAAAAATTTTATCCCAAAAAATTCTGGAAATGGGACGGAAAAAAGGTTCTGGGATCAGTGGTAAAAGGGGGAAAATTTTTTGGGATTCCGGGAAAAAGTATGGGGGAGGGCATAGTCAAAAAGGGGAAATTTTATTGAGGACTGCACCAGGGGGGGAATTTTGGGGATTAGATTGGGCTAATGCGTATGTTTGGGTGGGGTTTAGGGTTTTTTAAAAAAGTTTTTTTGGGAACATTTTGGGTTTTTGGGGGAGAAGGGGGTGAGATGGGTGCAAACCTTGTATGGGGGACCAGTTTTAGGGAACGGGTTAAGGGAAAGGGTTGGGGGCCCCAAAGTATGAGGGAGAGTTTTTTGGAGGCAGGGTGTCCCCCTCTCCCCATTTTATTTTTTGCCTCCCGTACAGAATCCTTTTTATGGGCTGGGGGATGAGGTGATAAAAGAAAAAGGGGTTTAGGGGGGGGGGGGGCGGGGGGGTTTGTGGGGGTATTTGTTTGGTACTACTGGGGTTGGTAAGGCATGGGAAAATTAAAAGGAAAAATTTTGGTGGAATCTTTTCGGAATTTTTGGGGTTTCCCAAAGGGAAATGAGATTTTTTAAAAAAATTTTTAAATGAAGCCCGAGACTAAATTAAAATTTTGGGGGTTGGGTGGGGGGGGGGTTTGGGGGAGGGTTTGGGATGGCCCAGTGTGGACAAAATTTAAAGGGTTTTGGGTGGAATAGGGAAACAGGGAGGAAGTGCGGGAAAGAGTAGGAAGATAAATTGGGAAATTATTTTTCGGGCAGGGTTTTGGTGGGGCTAGGGGCTTAAGGGCTAGGGCCCGTAACTTTAAACAGCGGGAGAGTTTTGGGTGGTCAACTTCTGGTTTACATTTAAGGTGTGGGGAGTGGCGGGGGGGGTTTTCCCCTTTAAGAGAAAGGGGAAAAATTGCAGAAAAAAGAGGAAGGTTCAAAGGGTTTATTTTTTGGGGGGTTTTTGGGAGGCATGGTTGGGGAAGGACTGGTAAAGGACGGAGGGGAGACGTGGGGGTCTTGGCCTGTTTTTCATTGGGGTCATAGAGTAATGGTTTATATTTTAAAACAAAGATTACCCGGGGGAGGGGGGAAAACCGGGGGAGTCGGGGTGGGTTTAGGGTAATGGGGATCCCACAAAAGATGGTGGGCGGAAGGGTTTTGCGGTATTGTGAGGAAATTTTGGGGGTTTTTAATTAAAATTTTAAAACCCAGGTGCCACGTTAAAGGTAAAAACGAATGGGGGGGTGCCGGGGTTAGGCAAGGGTTTTTTTTTCAGGGACTTGCTGTATACCCAAAACAAATGACGGGATAAGCATATGGAGGAATTTGGGGCTTGTTTTGAATAAAAAGCGAGGGTAGGGAGAGTTAGTAAAAATCGTTTCTGAGGGGAATTTTTGGGCCTCTAGGGATGTGTTAAAAAAAAAAAGGGTCTTGTGAGAAAAGGATCTTTGGCTTGCATTGTGGGGACATCAAAAAGGGCTTTTCATGGGGTATATTTTTGCCCCCTTCTTTGGAGGGGGTGAGGTTATGGATGTTGAGAGTTATCAACTTTTGGGGGGGGGGGCAAGGGCCCTTTTTTCCAAGGGGCCTTTAAAATTTTGGATGTAACGGGGGTTTGCCGGGTGTTGGGGTTTGGGGCCCTTTTAAAATGTATGTTATACGGATTATTTACATGTTTTTTGGGGGATGAGGGGGGTTTGGGGGAGAGTTGAGGAAAAAAACCCTTTAGCAGGCGATTTTAAAAAACCCATGTGTGGGAAATTTGGCAAGTCTAGGGGTGGGAGGGGGTAGTTAGGGGGGGCGGAGGGGTTACCGGAACCCTACTGGGGGGGGGGGCCCTTTTTCCCCCAAAACCCAGGGGGGGGGAAAAGGGTTGGTCCCCTACCGGGGACACATGGGGGGTTTGGGTTTGGGTTTTTGGGCTTCTTTGTAGTGTGGATGGTGGGAGGGTTATGAATAGGGGGAAGGGGGGAGATGAATGGGATTTGGGAATCTTTTGGTTATGTTCACTGCAAAAGGGTTTAACCAAAAAAAACCCATGATGACAAAACCTTTGGGGACCCGGGTTTTTAGAGCAAAATGAGGTTAAGAAAAGCCCACGTTTAACCTTGATCGTTGTATAACTTATTTTTTGCGAAGTGCTGTGAAAACCCGCACAGTTGCTTTTTGGGAAAAAATTTTTTGCTATGTTTATATTTGAAAATCAGGGTCTTTGGCTTTTGTCAAATTTTTTAACACATATAATGACCCTTTTTTTTAAGTACCTAATCATTTATTTTTAAAGATTTATGAATTTTTAAAAGAATAGTGAGGGGATTAGGGTTAGGAGTGGGGCAATTTTATTGTGAGATGCCCTTTAATTTGGGGTTTTTGTGAATTGTAAATGGTTTTTTCAATGGGTTTTATTGGGGGAAAAAATAAGGATGGAAAAATTTTACGAACCTTTTATGTCAATATTTTTAATTTTTGACTACTGTAATTTTCATGGGAATTTTTAATTTCCCTGTATACCCCAGTTTTTAATAATATTGATAATAGGGGGAAAAGGGGGGGGGGATGTGCCGGCCCGAAAGGGAAGTGCGGCGGGGGCCCTTTTGGCAATAAAATTTAATTAATTCTAATTTTTTTGTTTAAAAAAATTTTCTTTTTGACTGTTTATTAAAAAAAAAAAAAAAAAAAAAAAAAAAAAAAAAAAAAAAAAAAAAAAAAAAAAAAAAAAAAAAAAATCAGGGAATGATGTACAGTGTTTCAAAAGGGAGATAAGGTTTTTTTTTGTCCTGTAAAATAGACCCCCGGTTTTTTTTTTACCCTTTTTTTTTTGGATTTTGTTAGTTTTTTATGGGTTAAAAACTTGCGTTTATAGGTTATGTCTTTTACTTGGGGGGTGTTTCCTGCCCAGTGTTTATGTGGGGGGTTTCATTTTGATATGTCCAAAAGAAATTTTTTTGCGGCTTTTGGGTTTTCCTAAAGTTTAAATTAATGTTCTTAAACTTTTTAATTTTTTTTAGTTTTAAAAAATAATTTTTCTGTGCACTTTGATTTTTGGTGGACACCCGACATAAAATTTTTAGTTTTTTGGTTTTTTCTTAAATTTTTTTTTTCCGGTGCTGGGGTCCCCTGCTCTTTATTTTTGTTAAGAGTTTCCTGCAAATTTTCGGGAAATATATGTGGTATGTCTTTTTAATTTTATTTTAGGGGTTTGGGGTTTGCCCTTTTTTTTAAGTAATGTTTTAATTTTTAAACCTTTTGAAAGCTTTTATTTGTTTGGGGTTTTTTTTCTGAGCAGGTGTTATCCGTTTTGTTTTTATTGTTTTGGGGATGGTAAAATTCTTTTTAAAACAATATGAAAAGTAACAATTTTGGCATTGTAAAATTTTTAAACGGTTAAAATTGTTTTCTTTTATTTATTTATATCTTTCCCCGTGCCCCTTTTTAAAAAAAAATATAAAAAAAAAAAAAAAAATTTCCATCCTTCTTCTTCCGGGACCAAAACAACGATCCCCCGTTTTCTGGGTTTTTCCCCCTCCCCCCCCCCCCACTGCCCAAAATATGAATTTAAAACTTCCCCTAAAACCCCAAAATAATGCATTCCCCCAAAAAACTCTATAAAAAACATTTGGTTTTTCCATCAATGCCCCGGGGTCTTTCCCTGACTCAACCCTAAAACCCCCCCCCCCAACCCCCTCCCCACTAATACTACCCTCCACATTTCCTGTTTCCCTTTTTCCCAAAAACAATATTAATTTTTGGGATAAAACCCCAAAAACCTCCTCCCCTGACAAAATTTCCCTTTTTCCTCCTCCTTTTCTTTTCCCCCAAAAAAAAAAATCAGCATAAAACCCCTAATTTCATCTGGGTTAAATAAGGGCCCCTTTAAACCCCCCACATAACCCCCCCCCCCCTCAGCGACCACAAAAGCGCTATGGTAGTCACCATCTGCCCCTTTCCCCAAATTTTCTTAGGGCATAACCTGATGGTCCCATCACCCTTTAACACCTCCCCCTAATCCCTGCCCTAAATCTAAAAAACGTTTTTAAAAATTTTTATTATGTAATCCTTCAAACCCCACTCCCTTTAAACCAACCACCCCCACCCCCGCACATCTTCCCCTTCCCCCCCCCCTCCCTAAACAGCTTTTAGCTGTCCCCCAGGTTTTTTTTGGGAAACCCTATCTCCACCTTGCCTGTTCCCTTTTTTCTACCTAAAAAAACTCTGCTTTTTGCTGTTCCCTTTTCTCGCATCTCCCACCAGTTTAAGCAAATCCATCCCCCCATCCCTACCCCCCAGCAAAGTCTCCACCATTCCCCCAAAGGAGAGCCCTTTATCCCCCTCCTCAGAAGCCTCACAAATTTAATTTTTTCCCAAAAACCCCCAATATTTCGAAAAAATTTTACCATTTCCCCCGCAGAAACAGCTATCCCCCGCCCCAAAGATCCCAAAAAAAAAGACATCAAAAGCCCCCAAAAACCCCTCCCCACCCCAAAACCCCCCATCCCCAAAATTTTCCTATCTAAACCCCCGCCCAAAAATTCCCCCGAAAAAAAGTTGTGCTCCCCCCCATTTCCCCCCCCTGGGCCCCCCAATCTACAAAACCTACATCCCTCAACACATCCCGTAGTGCACCCCAAAAAACATCCGGGCCCCCCTCGGGTCAAACCCCCACCTAATCACACAGTTCCCAACCCTCCAATTACAGTTATGGAAGGTAAAAACCCCCCAAATAATACATCAAAAATTTATACAAAAACAAATTTAACTCTAACATTTTTTACCTGCTGGCATAATACCCAAAAGAAACATACTTCCCAAACCCCCCGTGGGCCCCTCTACCCCAAACCCTCCCCCCCCCCCCCCCCTTTCCCCCCAACCCCTGGGCACGGCCCAAAGGGCTGGGCTCCTTTAAAAGCTACTGCTACCCCTCCTTTTTAAATTTCAAAGCATTAAATGACAAACATTTTATAACCCCTTTAAAATCAATTCACTCCCCAAAAATATGGTTTTGCTCCTGCAAAAAACATTTCATCCCCCACAAAAAACCCTTTGTAAAAACCACTCAAACCCCAAAACCCCTTTTTTCCCCAGATTTCAGCCCATTTGGGGCATTTTTTGTGACACCCTTTTAATTTGCTAGAAGAGGGGGCTTACCCCTATGCCGCTGTATTCCCTTTCTCACTTCACCCTTTTTCAGTACCTGTACCATTTTTTTCCTTTTTTTTTAACCTGGCCTCCAGCCCCTCCTTGCCCCCCCCCCTATCTTTTTCCCCCGGGACACCCACTCCCCCGCCTACCTTTTCCCCCCACAACTCCCCATAAATTCTTCCCCGGGGCTCTTCCCAGGTGGTTTAAAAACCCCATCGAGGTTTAAAAAACAACCCCCAGTCCCTTTTTTGTGAGCTCTCACTCCACACAAAAACTACTTCCTTTCACTTTCCCCCTGATGGGGCCCTTTTAAACCCCCACTTCCCTGTCCTCCTGGGATTTTTTCGAACCCTTTACCGGTTTTCCCGCTGCTCAACCATCACGTTTCACTTGGAAATTTTCAGGACCATCCTCCCCGGGGCCCCCCGTTTTTCGTGAAGAACTCCCTTTAGCACCGCCCCCACAAATTCTCCTGGGGAGACTCTTCCACCCTCCCCCCCGTCCCCCAGGGGGATGGGGGCCCCTCCCCTTCACCCCCTGGGATGGTAAAAACAGGGGACCGACCGGCGGGTACTTCCCGTTTTTACCTTTTTCCCCCTTCGACCACTCGTCACCCGGGTTCCCCCCCTCTCCAACTCAGGGATCAACTAGCATGGGGCCCCTGCTCCACTGCCAAAAGTTTTCCGGAAACCCCTGGTAAAGGGGCCTTCTAGGCATGAGCTGCCAAATGGGTCCTATAGCCACAAAGTCGAAGGTCCCCTTTTTCCCCCGGCCCGGGAAAAGTGTACAAAAACCCGCGTCCTGGACTCCACCAACATGACGTGGGTGGTAAGGCCCTTGCCAAAGTTTATTTTTAGGGGGTTTTAAAACCCTCAGGTCGGGGGCCCTTTTTATGGCCCCTTTTGTCCCTACTCCCATCGGTTTCCGAATGGACTTTTTCCCTATTGTTTTAATACCTTTCCCGTAACTATTTCGCCGTCCCCCTCGAAAGGGAATTTCCCGACCCTTCCCCCCCCCGTATAGTACCTGGATACTCATGCTTTAAAGACGTTTCCCCGCCCCAGTTTCCCCTCAACCCTTTCCCTCCTGAAATTTTTTCAAAAAAAGTTTTGTCGTAGGGCGGGCCCGTCGATTCAGTTTTTGGAAATACTCTGGGCATCCCCCTTCAAGGGAACCCATATTTCTTCCTCGTTTGGGGGGCCCCCTAGGCGTCCCCGAAAGATAGCAGGTAAAACAATGATGCATCGTTTTTCCAGTAAGCGTGCCACGTAAACCCGCTGTTTTAAAAAACATTTAATCCGTTTTTCCCACTCGGTTACCGGGGGCCCCTTTTTTCTTTTTTTTGCTAAAAGGGCACCAACCCGGGGGCGGTGTAGTACTAGGTTGCGGGCCTCTCTCCCCCCGGGGGTCGGAGACGAATGATAAAGGGAAATTTGGGAAAAAATTAAACCAAACTAGGGGATCCCCGGGAGGACATTTGGGATGTGGGTTTTAAAATGGCGAGATTTTGATCCTATGTTTTTAGAAAAAAAGTCGTTTATCTTGTTAACTGTGTCGTGGGATTAGTGGTGTTTTATTAGGTTTTTGTTAGGGCAATATTTTGGTTTTTCTCAGGGTTTTTGGGCCCTTTGAAACTTTTAGAGAGGTTTTCCCCCGGGCCCCCTTTTTTTTATCTCTCTAGTGTCCTTGAAATTTTTTTGAGGAGAAAAGTTGTTTGGCTTTTTTTATTACTTTGGGAGAGCTGATTTTAATAGGTTTAAGAGTTCTTTGTGTATTAAGCCCTGTCTATATTGCTTTTCATATTGGTGTTTTTGTCTAGGATTTCAGAAAGGTGCTGGTTAGCCATGGGCAACCAAGCCCCTTTGTTTGTGATCGTTTTGTTTTTTTTAGGGCAATGTTTATGAGAAGGGGCCACAAAATTTGAAATTTAAAACCCAAACCTATCCGTTTTTATCCTACGCCCAAAAAAACCCTTTGAAAAAGGCGATAAATGACATGCCCATACTCTGCCCCAGGGCCAGGGCTCAGGGGAAATCTGTTGGGTTTATCAAGGAAAAATGCAAGAAAGCCCCTTCCCGAGCCTTTTCCATCCTATGGAGGGGACAAAGGACCGGGGGGCGTCCCCCCAAATTTTCTAAAAAAAACAGACTTTGCCCCACTCCACAAAGGGGGGAGTAAAGCAACAGCAAAGAACTACAGACCAATAGCACTAACATCCCATATCATAAAAATCTTTGAAAGGGTCCTAAGAAGCAAGATCACCACGCATCTAGAAACCCATCAGTTACACAACCCAGGGCAACATGGGTTTAGAACAGGTCCGCTCCTGTCTGTCTCAACTATTGGACCACTACGACAAGGTCCTAAATGCACTAGAAGACAAAAAGAATGCAGATGTAATATATACAGACTTTGCAAAAGCCTTCGACAAGTGTGACCATGGCGTAATAGCGCACAAAATGCGTGCTAAAGGAATAACAGGAAAAGTCGGTCGATGGATCTATAATTTCCTCACTAACAGAACACAGAGAGTAGTCGTCAACAGAGTAAAGTCCGAGGCAGCTACGGTGAAAAGCTCTGTTCCACAAGGCACAGTACTCGCTCCCATCTGTTCCTCATCCTTATATCCGACATAGACAAGGATGTCAGCCACAGCACCGTGTCTTCCTTTGCAGATGACACCCGAATCTGCATGACAGTGTCTTCCATTGCAGACACTGCAAAGCTCCAGGCAGACATCAACCAAATCTTTCAGTGGGCTGCAGAAAACAATATGAAGTTCAACGATGAGAAATTTCAATTACTCAGATATGGTAAACATGAGGAAATTAAATCTTCATCAGAGTACAAAACAAATTCTGGCCACAAAATAGAGCGAAACACCACGTCAAAGACCTGGGAGTGATCATGTCGGAGGATCTCACCTTCAAGGACCATAACATTGTATCAATCGCATCTGCTAGAAAAATGACAGGATGGATAATGAGAACCTTCAAAACTAGGGAGGCCAAGCCCATGATGACACTCTTCAGGTCACTTGTTCTATCTAGGCTGGAATATTGCTGCACACTAACAGCACCTTTCAAGGCAGGTGAAATTGCCGACCTAGAAAATGTACAGAGAACTTTCACGGCGCGCATAACGGAGATAAAACACCTCAATTATTGGGAGCGCTTGAGGTTCCTAAACCTGTATTCCCTGGAATGCAGGAGGGAGAGATACATGATTATATACACCTGGAAAATCCTAGAGGGACTAGTACCGAACTTGCACACGAAAATCACCCACTACGAAAGCAAAAGACTTGGCAGACGATGCACCATCCCCCCAATGAAAAGCAGGGGTGTCACTAGCACGTTAAGAGACCATACAATAAGTGTCAGGGGCCCGAGACTGTTCAACTGCCTCCCAGCACACATAAGGGGGATTACCAACAGACCCCTTGCAGTCTTCAAGCTGGCACTGGACAAGCACCTAAAGTCAGTTCCGGATCAGCCGGGCTGTGGCTCGTATGTTGGTTTGCGTGCAGCCAGCAGCAACAGCCTGGTTGATCAGGCTCTGATCCACCAGGAGGCCTGGTCTCAGACCGGGCCGCGGGGGCGTTGACCCCCGGAACTCTCTCCAGGTAAACTCCAGGTAGTCTAAGTAATTTGTTAAGAAAGATGTCTGTCCAGTCATCAATACCATTGGCCTTGGAGAATTCTGTAGGCCAATCAACAGTCTCTAGGTCAGCTGTGAACTTTCTTACTGAGGCCTCGTCATGGAGTCTAAATGAGACTTTGTTGTATTCAAGTGGTGGTTTACTAATGTTTGTCAGGAGGAAGGTAGGGTAGTGGTCTGTAGTGCTATCTGTGATTATCCCTGATTTAAGGGGGGCTAGTATATTGGTCCATATGTGGTCTATTATGGTTGCACTTGTCTCAGTGAGCCTGGTTGGTTTAGTTATTGTTGGTATGAGAAGTGTGTTTGTTCATATTGTTGATGAAATCAGTTACGGCTGATCATCTAGTAAGCCAAGGTTGATGTTGAAGTCTCCAGCTAAGAGAAGGTGGTGCTTATTCATTTGTCTGTTTGTTATTAGTGACTTTAATTTCTCACTGAAATTTGGGATGTTTGTGTGAGGTATCCGGTAAATGGCACCGATTGTTATAGGCGTCTTAAGGTTTTTTACAGTAAAATTAGCAAAAATGTATTCCCCATATTCATCACTAAAGCAAGTGGTGCTAAGACAAGATAATTGGTTAGAGTAATAGATTGCAATACCACCCCCAACTTGGTTTGTTCTGCTGTTGTGAATTGCTGTTGTTGCGGCCCCTGCCAAACTAGCGGTTAAATAGTTAACCTGCCGGCCGGCAGTACCATTGGGTGGGTCATCAAACCCAATGTGGGGACTGCTGAGCCGGCCTTAGAGCAGTAAGAGCCTGAGTGCCTCACGGTACACACCTAAGCAGTAGGTACCTGACCACCGAAGGGTACACGTCTACTGGCTTTAGTAACAGTATGTACCAGAGCGCCTCGCTGTACACACCTAAGCAGTAGGTACCTGACCACCGAAGGGTACCACTTTCTACTGGCTTTAGTAACGGGTATGTACCAAGCGCCTCGCTGTACACACCTAAGCAGTAGGTACCTGACCACCGAAGGGTACACGTCTACTGGCTTTAGAAATATTATGTACCTGAGCGCCTCGCTGTACACACCTAAGCAGTAGGTACCTGACCACCGAAGGGTACACGTCTACTGGCTTCAACATTAATACCTGAAACTCCTCAGGGTACACGTCTATGCAGTAGGTACCTGACCACCGAATCGTCCCTATCTACTGGCGTTAGAAAAACCCGCTCACCGCGGGCTCACTGAGTCCTGTTGGCCTCATTTACTTGACGGCCGCATTCATGAGCTTGCAGCATGGTGTTCGGCTACGGTGTGTCAACCGCCTTTGGAGAGGATTACTGACTCCCGGGTGATGTCTGTGGACTCACCGTTTTCGTTGATAAAACTGTGGGCCGAGTCGTCAGATGCTGTTTAGTGGGACATACATGAAGAAAAGGTTGGAGTGTTACACTGAACTGGGCCAGGACCTTTAGTGTGACACTGAGGGACGTACGATGGAGTGGAAACACTGAGATATGCACAGGACCTTTAGTGGAACACTGAGATGAAAAGGGTGTCGTGGGACACTGAGATGGCCTGGTTGTAGTGTACACTAAACCCAGTGTCGTGGGGACTGACTTCGTGTCGTGAGAGGCAGTTGATTGTAATTTATTATTATAAAATGTTATTTAAAAATTTATTGTTTTACCCATAGAGATATATATATATAGTGACAGTAGTGTCAAGAGTTGTACCCTGTGTAGGGTTATTAATTATATTTTAGTAAAATGCTGATTATAATTTATTATAGTAACATGTACATATTATTATTATATCATAGTTCAAATACCTCTAGACCAAAGATAGTTGATTTTTATATATTAAAGATTAATTTATATTAATGTGTGTATTTATGTATCCCGAACTCTTTATTACAAAAGAAGTAAATCTTAACATCTCTCTCTTCTTTAAAAAATTACTTTTTTGTAATAGCTGTGTATCCTGGTAGAGGTTAGATATCTATTGTGTCCTGCTTAAGCCAGGTCTCAGTAAGAATAATGCAGGAGAAGGGTGTCTTTAGTGATTCAAGGAGTGCTAGGAGGTCATCATAGTGTTTGCTTAAGGACCTGATGTTGTAGTTAAGTACTGATAGGATTTTAGCATTGTTTAGGATAGTGCTGGCTTGTGATGCTGTGTAATAAAGGCAGTTACTTTCCAATAGGTTTTGATTAGGTGTCAGATTATGGAGGTTTAGATCAGGGTCAACGTGATCAATCATCTTCTAGGTTTAGAATTATGGTTATTTATATCCTGAGTTATGTGTTGAGTTCTACTACTGATATCTGTAGTGGTAGGAAGTTTGGACAAGTATATAGCTAGAGTATTTTGGTCATGTAGAGTATAGTCACTACTACACATAATGAAGTTGATGTTGTCTGTGTGTTGTGCTGGAATGAACTAAAGTACAACTAGGTATAAACTAGTAAAAATAAAAAAAACAAATTAAAAATAGAACAAAAACTCTCACTTGTTAAATTTCACATAAGGTCTAATAATGACTTTTGTGGAGTCTATGTTTTGAGCTAGAGTGAGCTAAAGTACAATAGGTTTAATCTAATAATATAAAAGTACAAATTAAAAATAGCACTAGTCTCTCACTAGTAATTGCACTATGGTCAATATAGTGAAATTGGTATTGACTATGTCTTGAGGTAGAATGAGCTATGGTACACTGAATTTAATCTAATAATATAAAATACAAATAAAGTACACCATCTCCCTATAATGCACTTGGTCTAAATAGTGAATTGGTATTGACTATGTATTGAGCTAGAAAGACTATAGTAAACAGGTTTGTCTAAAAATATAAAAATACAAATTACAAATAGCACCAGTCCTCACTAGTAAATTGCACTATGGTCTAAATATAGTGAATTTGGTATTGACTATGTATTGAGCTAGAAAGAGCTAAGGTAAAAACTGGATAATCTAATAATATAATAAAGGAACAAGACTCTCAATTGTAATTGCACTAAGGGTCCTTTATATAAGTTTGTTTACAAGAATTAGAGTTAATTAGATTTAAATTTGACAGGATAAAATTTCACAAATTAAGGTAGCAAATTTAATAATAAAAAAAAAGAATTGATAAAAATAAAAATGGCAATGACTTGGTTATAATATGCTAGTAAGATGGTAGACAGGATGATATAAAAGTTGTAGTTGAAAATACTAGGTTAAAAAAGTATGGAATAAAAATGGTCAGTAAAAGAAGTTTACAATAAGTTTGATCAATATAGTTTAAAGTAAAATTGGGCAATAATAGGGATTTAGAATAAAATTGGGCAATTGAGTATTTTTTAAAGTGAGGTAGAATTATTGAGAGTTCCATGCCTCAGGTCTTCTCCTTGTTGTCTCATCAACGTTTCTCTCTTAACCTATAATTCCTCAGGGCCATTCACCATTTTATTTATTTCTTTCCTGACCTGTTGATCATATGTTGGCAGCTCACATGTTGAAGTTTCTCGATTTTTATCTTTCTCTTTCTCTGATGTGTCTTCACTTGGAGGATTGCTAAGTCTTCCTGACTCAGTAGCCTCATTTCATTATCGAGTTTTTTCCACTCTTACATCTTCCTCGTGTGCTAAAGTTTAATTTCTATGAATTTTTCTTTCTACCTCCTCCTTAATATTAATAAATTTCTCCTGACGCTTCCTCTCTTTATTATCAATTTTTGTTTTTTTTTCTGCCTTCTGTGTCAGGTTTCAAAGTTCACTTTTGGTCCTATTTGTTTGTTCATTTCATCAATCCTATAATGTATGCTCCTCCTAGAGGTCAGGCTGCCGGTGATCTTCCTGCACTCCCTTCACCCTTCCTGATAACCTATTCCTTTTTTATGCATGATAACTATGTAGTTTGCTCTGGGGTAACCCCCTGAGTACAATGGATGCCAGTTGAAGTACAGTGGGTACCGTATTTTTCGGCATATAAGACGCAATTATTTCCATCAAAAGTCTTTTAAAATCAGTCTGCGCCTTATATGCTCAAAGTCAGAGTCAAGGATAGGCTTTGGGTTACACTTTAACAGTTGTTTACTAACGTTACAACTGTTTGGAAACATCGTCTTGTAAGTCTCATATGATGGTGCGCCTTATATGCCGGAAAATACAGTATGTGTGATTTATAGCATTGTAAGTGGGGTGAATTCGTATGCACTGGTTGAGGTATTATGTTTAGGTTGCAGTGGTTTGTGTGGGTTGAAGTGGTATATGGTATATGGTATGAATCGTTGAACTGAGTGTGGGATGATGTCGACTGTGTACTTTGGATGGTATTTGTGGGTTGGTGACTAGTCTGAGTCTTCAAGTTCCAATTGTGACCCCTTGTTGCTGTGTTCCATCTCTGGAACATCCTGTCTGTCCACCTTGTCAATTCCTCTCAGTATTCTATATGTTGTTATCATGTCTCCCCTCTCTCATGTCCTCCAGTGTCGTCAGATCAATTTCACTTAACCTCTCCTCGTAAGACATGCCCCTTATCTTCGGGACTAGTCGCGTTGCAAACCTCTGCACTTTCTCTAATTTCTTGACGTGTTTGACTAGGTGTGGGTTCCAGACGGGTGCTGCATACTTAAGTATGGGCCTGATGTACACTGTGCACAGAGTCCTGAACGATTCCTTACTGAGGTGCCGGAATGCTATTCTTAGGTTTGCTAATCGCCAAAATGCTGCAGCAGTTATTTGGTTGATGTGCGCTTCAGGAGATGTGTTCGGTATAATACTCACTCCCAGATCCTTTTCTTTGAGTGAGGTTTTAGTCTTTGGCCCCCTAAGGTGTACTTTGTCTGCAATCTTCTTTGCCTTTCCCCGATTTTCATGACTTTGCACTTGCTGGGGTTAAACTCTAGGAGCCAGTTGCTGCACCAGGCTTGCAGCCTGTCAAGTTCCATTTGCAGTCCTGCCTGGTCCTCATTAGCTTCATATCGTCTGCAAACAGGGATACTTCTGAGTCTTTTGTGTGTGTGTGTGTGTGTGTGTGTGTGTGTGTGTGGTTGTGTGTGTGTGTGTGTGTGTGTGTGTGTGTGGTGTGTGTGTGTGTGTGTGTGTGTGTGTGTGTGTGTGTGTAGTGTAGTCTAAAGGTTACAGACACATGATGGGTCCAGGACCTGGACCAACTATTCTCTCAGTTGTGTAAGTTACATTTGTCATAAATCATTTACAGTAAGTGATAAGTTGTACAATGTATTTATTCCCACAAACATTACAGTGAGGTATATGTACTGTGTTGCAAGCAAAGTTCTCAAAGTTCTCTAGACAAATAAACAATGTGTTCTCTAGTGATTGTAAATTTTACAGTCTATGAAGTTAGTTATCAAGAATATCGCTGAGAAAGACATTTTTAACATTTAAGTACATAACGACTCAGGATGTGAGAATAGATCTGCTGATAATGTTTACATTCACTTGTGTCATCATCACCGAGTGTCACAAACTCTCAGAGGAACCAGTGCTTCAGTGCTGGTGTCGTTACTTCCATGAGTATGTTCATTGTCTTCAATTCGAAATAATCTTATGACTTTCCCTACATGTAAAGATCATGATAGATGGTTTAGAAAGACACGTAAGCAAACACTGACATATTCATTAGAAAACGTTACGGTCACTGGGACCTTGATTACTTCTAACGTACAGAGGTAGAAAGACATTATATATAGGCGGAGAGTGACGTGTGAGTGACGCATGGTGACCTGAAGAATGCCATGTTGGGATGAGGACGGGTAGACGATGAGGTCATGTGACTCCTGTGTTGTTGGGTTGGTGGTGCTTAGCCTGCTTGAGTATCATGTATGCTAATGTTTTTGAAATTTTGTGGTTTCCAGTGTTATTTTGTATTGTGTCGGTGACGGCGATTAGTGAGGCTTCTAGGCTCCGTCGGCGTCTGAGGTCTGGTTCGGTGAGAACGAGTTGTGCCACTTTCCAGTTCATCAAATGCCCCGTGGAGTCTCTGTGGAGGACACAGGCGTACCTTACATCGTCTCTGTTACAGGCACTTCGATGCTCGTTCAGGTGGACCGCAAGATCTCTGCCTGTCTCGAATACATATTTCTTGGGACAGAAGCCACAGGGGATGGTGTAGACGCCTGCTGTAGAAGTTAGAGGTGTGGGGCTGCGTTTCGTAGTGAGATCTTTGATAGATGATGTGTTTATGGTGGAAACATTGATGTTACTCATAGCAAGTGCCCGGCGAGTATTTGTGGCAACTTCACCACATGGGAGCACTATGAACTGCTTAGGGGGCTGTTCCATGGGCGGTTTGTTGAGGATAGCTTGTGCCTTGAGTCTACAATCTCGGGTGAAGAAAGATGGAAAGTGAAGACGTGTAAAGGCTTGTGTTATGTAAATACATTCTTCTTCAAGAAAACAAGGGCTGGAGATGCGAAGAGCTCTCAAGAAGCCAATGACGACTCTTCTTTTAGTGCGGGTGTCTTGGTGTGAATAAAAGTGTATAAGATCGTCCTTGTTGGTAGGTTTTCTACGTGTCTTTCTAAACCAACTTGTCGGTATTTATTACCAAGGTTTATGCCATCATGGTATATATACTGGATTGTATTATTCTCCCTCTTTCTCAAGTCTATAGAGTTCGGTTGAAATTTGTTTTCGTATAATTATCATTTTCTTCAGACTACTATTGGACATCCTGAGATTAAAATATGCTAAACACAATACAGTTCTTTCTTTTAAATTACCACATACACAAAACATTCATTAATGTGAACGCCCATAGGATGCACAACATTTAAGACATATATCCTGGCTAACTTATTAGTTCAGTCATTCTGTTTTAGGATAAATGGTTTAAAACCGACAAGTTGAAGATTGAGACATGCAACATATGAGAATCTTTACTGAAGAAACGTTTCGCCACACAGTGGCTTCATCAGTCCATTACAAAGCAGAAAGGTGTAAGAGGGGAGGAGTTTGAGGTAATCAGTCCCTCAGCTTGGAGTCGATGTGCTCAGTCCATCAGTCTTGTAGAAAGTACAGCATAGGACGGTAGAAGTGGCACATATACTGTAGTCAGGTGAGGCGAAGCAGTAGGAGTCGGGGTCATAGTGGTACCATCTACTAGTCGAAGTAGGTCTTCGTCCAAAGGTGGACAAGTGTTGAAGAATTCTTTGTAACAAGATCCCATGATGTTTCAGTGTCTGACAGATGTGATGCTTTGCCTCACCTAGCAGGTGACACTGTCACTACACTGTTACACTGTCATTAATACACTACCTGCTAGACTAGCAGGTTACACTATCACTATACTGCTACACTGTCATTAATACACTACCTGCTAGACTAGCAGGTTACACTATCCTAAGCTACCTGTTAAACTACTAGACTAGCAGGTTACACTATCACTACACTGTTACACTGTCAGTAATACACTACCTACCAGACTAGCAGGTGACACTGTCACTAGTCAACTACTGCTCCCACCATCATTGCACCAAACTCTTGCCACAGCTGCTGACGTTCTTGTATTTCTGGTGGTCAACGACCTGAGGTCACGGATGACCATCTTCGGCATAGCTACATCCCATATGATAAAAATTTTTCTAGAAAAATGGGTTCAGTGAGTGAGTATGTCACAGTACAAAAAAATTGACTGTATTAATGTGATATCACCAATTTAGATCCGATTTATCTTCAGCACATTAATATATAGCAATCACCAATAATAAATAAAATGAGTAAACAAATAAGCGATATCACTTTAGGACAAGCAGTCCCAGCACTTAAAAAACCAGTAGTAAACAAAGCCAAAATGCTCGCCCACAGAACAATGAGTGAGGACAGAGCCAAAATAAGAAACTCTAGAGATTATCAGGGTTTTATATTATTAAAACCCACAAATACTTTCCTTTGAAGGGGAATCCGTTTATTTATAAAAGGGTAGGGAATTTGTGTGCACTCAGGTCTTAAGCAGCGTCTTTATGGAACCTCTTGGACTACTTTGAAATGAAAAGCCTTGGTCCTTGCTTTTTTGAGAGGATAAATCATTTTCAGGGATTTTACCAGAGGTTCCCTATGATGGTACTTGTTATGGGGCCCTAGTGAGTGGTTCCTTTTTATGGGAACCCCCATGAGTGGTCCTTATTTAAGGGACCCCAAGTGATGGTCCTTGTTACTTGGGGGCCCCCTTTTGGGTACTTTGTTACTAAGGCACACTAGAGAGTGGGCCTTGTTGCTGGGGGGCCGCTGTGACTGGGACCCTGTTCTGGGGGCCAGGGGAGTGGGTTTTTGTTACGGGCCCCCCGTGAGTGCTATCCTACCATCTTGCTTCTATCACACCATCTTTTAGTTTTCACTTATTTTGTAGGTTTTTTAAACACTTCATCTTTATTCTATCACTATCATTTGTGTTCATCACTACACTTTTTAGTTCATCACTAAACTTTTAGTTTTTATCATATCACTTGTGTTTAAACACTATCATCTGTAGTTCTATCAGTACCACTTGTAGTTCTTCACTATATCTTGAGTTCTATCAATCATCTTGTAGTTCTATCATCCTTTGTAGTTCATCACATCATCTTGTAGTTTATCACTACCATTTGCAGTTCTATCCTATCTCTTTTATTCTATACTATCTCTTGTATTCTATCCTATCATCTTTTAGTTCTATCCTATCATCTTGTAGTTCTATCACATATCTTGTAGTTCTATCACACCATTTGTATTTTATCACTATCACTTGTAGTTTTATCCTATCATTTGTTTCTATCCTACCTCTTGTATTCTATCATATCATCTTGTAGATTTTCATATCACTTGTAGATCATCATATCACTTGTAGTTTATCACTTCATCTTGAGTTCTATCCTTCTCTTTAGTTCTAACACTATCATCTTGTGTTCTTCACTTCACTTGTAGATCTACATATATTTTTGTAGATATCCTATATCTTTTAGTTCTATCCTATCATCTTGTAGTGCTACCACTACCCTCTTGAGTCTATCACTATCATTTTTAGTTCTTCACTATCATCTTGTAGTTCTTCACTAACCATTGTGTTCTTTACTATCATTTGATTCTATCCCCCTTTATTTGTAGTTCTATCCTATCACTTGTAGTTCTATCACATCATCTTGTAGTTTATCAAACCATCTTGTAGTTTTATCACTTCATTTGTAGTTCATCACATCATCTTTTTGTGCTATCCTACCTCTTGTAGTTTATCACTAAACATCTTGTAATCTATCACTATCATCTTTTAGATCTATCACACCTTTTAGTTCTATCACTATATTGTAGTTCTATCATACCATCTTTAATTCTATCACTTATCTTGTAGATTATCACTATATCTTGTAATCTGTCACTATCACTTGTAGTTCTTCATATCACTTGTAATCTATACTATCTCTTGTGTTCTTACTTCTCTTGTAGTTCTATCCTTCATCTTGGATCATCACTATCTCTTTTATTCATCACTATCATTTGTAGTTCTTCACTATCTCTTGAGTTCATCACTACATCTTGTAGCATCACTATCATCTTTTTAGATTACACTATCTCTTTTAGATCTATCACTACTTTGTGTTCTATCACTTCATCTTTTAGTGCTACCACTACCATCTTGTTTTCTATCATTCACTTTTTAGTTCTTCACTATCTCTTGTTTGTTTTTATACACCATCTTTTTATTCTATCACTATATCTGTAGTTCTATCCCATCATCTTTTAGTTTACATACCCTTGTAGTTCTACACATCATCGTATTTATCATACCTTTTTAGTTTTCACTTAAAACTTGTATTCTATCACTATCACTTTTATTCTACACTAATTTTAGTTCTATCACTTCATCTTTTATTCTATCACACATCTTGTAGTTTATCACTATCTCTTGTAGTTTTTATACATCATTTGTAGTTCATCACTATCTCTTGTAGTCATCACATCATCTTTTAGTTCAACACTATCATCTTTTTCTATCCTATCATCTTGAGTTCTATCACTTCTTTTTTGTATTCATCATATCACGTATTTTATCACTTCATCTTGTAGTTTTAGTCATAGTGTTGATGTGGTGGGGGACCAACAGTACTCTGGGTGGGGGACCAACAGTACTCAGTTGTGGGGACCAACAGTACTCAGTGTTGTGGGGGACCAACAGTACTCAGTTTGTGGTGGGCCAACATCCATGTTGGGTGGACAACATATCGTGTTTGGTGGCCAACAGATCATGTTGTGGGGGACCAACAGTACTCAGTGTTGTGGGGACCAAATGTATCAGTGTTGGGGGACCAACGTACCAGTGTTTTGGTGGAAAAAACGTACAGTGTTGTGGGGCCAACATTTCTCAGTGTTGGTGGGCCACATTTCCTTTTTGTGGTGGCCAAAGACTCGGTTGTGGGGGAACCAACGTACTCGTTTGGGGGTGGCCAACAGTTCTCAGTTTTGTGGTGGACCCAAAATCTCAGTGTTGTGGGGACCCAAAAAATCAGTGTTTTTGGGGACCATCAGTAATCAGTGTGGTGGGGCCAACAGTACTCATGTGGTGGTGGACCAACTACTCTGTGGTGGTGGACCAACAGTATAGTGTTTTTGGTGGGCCAAAAAAGTACTCAGTGTTGTGGGGACCAACAGTACCGGTTGTGGGACCAACAGTACTCAGTGTTTGGTGGACCAAAAGTATCAGTGTTGTGGGGGACCAACAGTACTCATTTTTGTGGTGGACCAACAGTTTCTCAGTTTGTGGGGACCAAAAACTCAGGGTTTTGTGGACCATCAGTACTATTTTGGTGGGGGACCAACAGTACCAGTTTGTGGTGGACCAACTACTAGTGTTTTGGAGGACCCAACATAACCCGGTTGTGGTGGACCAATAGTATCAGGGGTTGTGTGGCCAATTTTCTCAGTGTTGTGATGGACCAACAGAAACCGTGTTTTTGGTGGAACCAACCGTACTCAGGTTGTGGTGGACCAAAAGTAAAGTGTTGGGTGGACCCAAAGAACTCATGTTGTTGTGGACCCTCAGTACTCGTGTTGTGGGGACCAACTACTCAGTGTGGTGGTGGGCCAACAGTACTCAGTGTTTGGGGGACCAAAAGTCTCAGTGTGGGGGTGGCCAACAGTACTCAGTGTTGTGGTGGGCCAAAACGTACCAGGTTTGGGTGGACCAAAAGTACTCGTTTGTGGTGGACCAACAGTACTCAGTTTGTGGTGGCCAAAAGTATCAGTGTTTTGGTGGCCAACAGTTCATGTTGTGGTGGACCCAAAAATTTTCCCGTGTTGGGGGACCAACAGTATCAAGTTGTAGAGGGCAACGAAAACAGGTAGGGGGACCCAAAAGTAAATCATGTTTGGGGGACCAACATACTCCGTTGTGGTGGCCAACAGTACCAGTGCTGTAGAGGTCCAACGTACTCATGTTGTGGTGGACCCAAAAGATCACATTTGGTGAACCAACAGACTCATGTTGTGGTGACCAACTACTCAGGTTGTGGTGGCCAAAATACTCAGTGTTGTGGGGGACCAACGTATCAGTTTGTGGTGGACCCCAAAATTTCCATGTTTTGATGGCCAATATTCTCATGTTGTGGGGGACCAACGTACTCGTGTTGTGGGGGACCAACAGTACTCGTTTGTGGTGGACCAACAGTACTCATGTTGTGGTGGACCAAGTCTCAGTTTGTGGTGGAACAAAGTTCCCTGTTTTTTGGTGGAAAAAAGTACTCAGTGTTTTTGGTGGAAAAACATATCTGTTGTGGTGGCCTCAGTTTCTCAGTGTTGTGGGGGGGACCAAACAAATCAGTGTTTTTGGGGGGACCAACAGTACTCATGTTGTGGTGGACCCCAACATATCTGTTGTGGGGGGGCCAACAGTACCAGTTTTGGTGGACCAAAAGAACTCAGTGTTGTGGGGACCTCTTTTCTAGGTGGTGGTGGACCAACATATCTGTTGTGGTTGGACCAAAGTAACCAGTGTTGTGGGGACCAAAATAAATCATGTTGTGGTGGACCAATAGTACTGTGTTTTGATGGGGCCATAGTACCAGGTTGTATGGACCAACATATCAGTGTTGTGGGGGCCAACCGTACCGTGTTGTGGTGGGCCAAAAGTACTCAGGTTGTGGGGGACCAACAAACTCAGTGTTTTTTTGGGACCTCAGTATCAGGTTGTGGGGACCAACAGTATCAGGTGGTGGTGGACCCCAGTACTCATGTTTTTGGGGGGCCAAAAGTATCAGTGTTGTGGGGGACCCAAAAGTACTCAGGTTTTGGTGGACCCCCAAAAGTACTCAGTGTTGTGGTGGCCCAAAAGTACTCAGGTTTTGGGGACCAACTTTCTCATTTGGGTGGCCAACATACTCAGTGTTGGGTGGGCCAAAAAGTGGCCAGTGTTGTGGGGGACCAACAGTACTCGTGTTGTGGTGACCAAAGTACTAGGTTGTAGAGGCAACGTACTCAGTGTAGTGGGGGACCAACAGTACTCAGTTTTTGGGGGCCCAAAAGTACTCGCGTTTTGGTGGACCAAATCTCATGCTGTAAAGGGCCAACAGTACTCAGTGTTTTGGTGGACCAACAGTACTCAGCATTGTGGGAACCAACATACTCATGTTGTGTGGGCCCAAAAGTACCATGTTGTGGTGTACCAAAAGTCTCGTGTTTTGGGGGGGCCAAAAGTACTCATGTTGTGGGGGACCAACTACTTGTGTTTTTGGTGGACCAACAGTAACCCCTGTTGTGGTGGACCAAAAATATCAGTGTTGGGGGACCAACATATCAGGTTGTGGGGGACCAACAGTACTCGTGTTGTGGTGGACCAACAGTACCATGTTTGGGGGGTCAACTATCTGTTGTGGGGGACCAAAAGACTCAGTGTTTTGGGTGGGCAACAGAATCAGTGTTGGGGTTCCAACATACTAGTGTTGTGTGGGGGCAACGTACTCGTGTTGGGTGGACCAACAACCAGTTTTGGGGTGGGCCAACAGTAACCCGTGTTTGGTGGACCAACTCTCGTGTTGTGGTGGACCAAAAAGTACTCTTTTTTTTAGTGGCCAAAAGTACTCAGTTTGGGGGACCCAAAGTCTCATGTTGTGGTGGACCAAAAGTATCAGTGTTGTGGGGGACCAACATACTCATGTTGGGTGACCAACAGTACTCAGTGTTGTGGTGGGTCCAGTATCATGTTGCGGGGGACCAAAATATCATGTTGTGGTGGACCAACATACTCGTGTTTTGGTGGACCCAAAATCCAGGGTTTTGGGGACCAACGTTTCTCGGTTGTGGGGGACCAACAGTACTCAGTGTTGTGGTGGACCAACAGTACCAATGTTGTGGGGACCAACATTTCTCGTGTTTTTGGGGGCCCCAAAAGAATCAGTGTTTGGTGGACCTTTAGTCTAGTGTGGTGGGGGGACCAACAGTACTCGTGTTTTGGGGCCAAAAAAGTCTCAGTGTTGTGGGGGACCAACAGACTCTTTTTTGTGGGACCAATATCTCAGTGTTTTTGATGGGCCAAAATACTCAGTGTTGGGGATGACCAAAGTACTCAGTGTTGTGGTGGGGCCCAAACCCTACTCAGTTTGTGTGGACCAACAGTACTCAGTGTTGGGGGACCCAAAAGAACTCAGTTTGTTGTGGGCCATCTACTCGTGTTGTGGGGACCAAAAGTATCAGTGTGGTGGGGGACAAAAATATCTGTTGTGGTGGACCAACAGTATCATGTTGTGGGGGGACCCAAAAGTACTAAGTGTTTGGTGGCCAACATATCAGTGTTGTGGTGGACCAACAGTGCTCAGTGTTGTGGTGGAGCAAAGTTCTCGTGTTGTGTGGACCACAGTACTCAGGTTGTAGAGGACAAAAGTACCATGTGTGGGGACCAACGTACTCAGTTTGTGGTGGGCCAACAGTACTTGCTTGTGGTGGACCAAAAATCAGGCTGTAGAGGGCCAACAGTATAGTGTTGTGGTGGGCAACAGTACTCAGCATTGTTGAACCAACAGTATCAAAAGTTGTGGTGGACAACATTTTCGTGTTGTGGTGGACCAAAAAACCCGTGTTGTTGTGGCCTCATACTCAGTGTTGTGGTGGCCCCCAAAAGTACCAGGGGGTGGTGGACCAAATACTCATGTTGTGGGGGACCAAAAAGTACTCAGGTTGTGGTGGGCAACAGTACAAGTGTTGTGGGGGACCAACAGTACTCCAGTTTGTGTGGCCAAAATGCTCGGTTGGGTGGACCAACAGTAAATCAGGTTTTGGTGGACCAAACAGTACTCAGTGTTTAGAGGACAACGTACCCTTAGTGGTGGACCAACAGTACTCAGGTTGTGGGGACCAACAGTACTTGCGTTGTTGGGGGACCAAAAGTACTCATGCGTAGAGGGCCAACAGTACTCAGTGTTGTGATGGACCAACAGTACTCGCATTGTGGAACCCAAAAGTATCATGTTGTGGGGGACCAACATACTCAGTGTTTGGTGGCCAACAGAACTAGTTTGTTGTGGCCACATACTCATTGTTGGGGGCCAACAGTACCGTGTGGTGGTGACCCAAAATACTCAGTGTTGTGGTGGACCAACAGTATCAGTGTTGTGGTGGGGCCCAAAGTATCAGTGTTGTGGTGGACCAACAGTACTCAGTGTTGTGGTGGACCAACAGTACTCAGTGTTGTGGTGGACCAACAGTACTCAGTGTTGTGGTGGACCAACAGTACTCAGTGTTGTGGAGGACAACAGTACTCAGTGTTGTGGTGGACCAACATACTCGTGTTGTGGTGGACCAACAGAACCTTTTTTGGTGGACCAACAGACCAGCATTGTGGTGAACCAAATAGTCAGTGTTTTGGGGGAAACAGTACCAGTGTTTGGTGTACCAACATATCAGTGTTGTGGGGACCAAAATATCGTGTTGTGGTGGACCAACAGTACTCAGTGTTGGGTGGACCAAAAAGTACTCATGTTGGGTGGGCAACGTACTCAATGTTGTGGTGGAACCAACAGTATGTGTTTTGGTGGACCCAAAATACTCGTGTTGGGTGGGTCAACAGTACTCAGTGTTTGGTGGCACGTACTCAGTTTTTGGGTACCAACAGTATTTGTTTGGGGAGTTCGCAGTACTCAGTGTTGGGTTTGGACAAAAAGACTCAGTGTGTGTTTTGGGTCAACAACCAGTGTTATGGTGGGGGTCAAAATAGTCAGTGTTTGGTGGGGGTCAACAGTACTCTGTTGTGGTGGGGTCAAAAGTATTCTGTTTTGTGGGGTCAACGTACTTGTGTTGTGGTGGGGAGTCATCGTACTCAGTGTTATGTGGATCAACGCGCGTGTTTTTGGTGGGGGCTACAGTACTCAGTGTTTTGGTGGGGGGCAAAATAAATGTGTTGTAGTGGGGTCAACGTACTCAGTGTTGTGGGGGGGTCAAAAAATCAGTGTTGGGCGGTCCCAAAAGACGTTGTGGGGGGTCAACAGTATTGTGTTTTGCTGGGGTCAACATACTCACGATGGGGGGGGGTTCAACAGTACCAAGTTGTGGTGGGGGCAACAGTACTCATTTTGTGGAAATTTTAAAAGTCCTCAGGTTTTTAATGGGTCAACATATCAGTGTTGTGGTGGTGGGCATCGTACCAGTGTTGGGTGGGATCAACAGTATCAGTGTTGTGGGGGATCAACAGTACACACGTTGTGTTGTGGGGAACATACTCAGTGTTAGGTGGGTCAAAATACTCATGTTGTGGGGGGTCAACAGTACTCCATTGTGGGGGGGTCAACAGACTCCTGAGGGTGGGTTTAACAGTACTCAGTGTTGTGGGGGATCAACATTCTCAGTGTTGTGGGGGTTTACATACTCGTGTTGTGGTGGGGTTTAACTGTACTCAGATTGGGTGGGGTCAACCGTTTCCAGTGTTTTTAGTGGGGGGAAAAGTACTCATGTTTTGGGGGGTCAACAGTACTCAGTGTCGGGTGGGGTCAACAATACTCAGGTTTTTTGTGGTGTTTTGGGGGGGTTTTGGGGGGGGGGGGGGTTAAAAAAGTTTTCATGTTGTGGTCGTCAAAAGTACTCAATGTGTGGTGAGTAAAAAAGTACTCAGTGTTTTGGTGGGGGTCAACGTTCAGGTTGTGGTTGGGGGCAACAGTACTCATTTGTGGTGGGGGCAACAGTACTCAGTGTTGTGTTGGGTAACGTATCAGGTTGTGGGGGGCCCAAAAGACTCGTGTTTGGTGGGGCAAAAGTACTCGTGTTGTTTGGGCAACAGTACTCATGTTTGGTTGGGGGAAAAACCCGTGTTTGGTTTTGGGGGGGAACAGACTCATGTTGTGTGGAAAACATATCTGTTTGTTTGGTCAACAGACTCGTGTTTTGGGGGTTAAAGTATCATGTGTGGGTTGGGTAACATACTAGGTTGTGGGGGGGTCAAAGTAAATCAGTGGGGTGGGGGCAAGTATCAGTGTTGGGGGGGTCAAAGTATCATGTTGTGGTGGGGTCAAAGTCCATGTGGGGGGGGGTTAAAAGATCAGGTTTGGGGGGGAAGGGGGTCAACAAACCAGTGTTGTGGGGGGGGTCAACAGATAAGTTGTGGGGGGTAACAAAACCCTGTTGTGGTGGGGTCAACATTCTAAGGGGGGGGGAAAAGCTCGGGGTGGGAAAAGTACTCGTGTTGGGTGGGGGAAAAATTTTCTTAGTGAGTGTCGGGGTGAACTTTCTCAGTGTTGTGGTGGGGTCAACATTTCCAGTGTTGTGGTGGGGCCAAACAGGCTCAGTTTGGGTGGGGTCAACAGTATCATGTTTTGGGGGGGGTCAACAAATAGTTCTGGGGGAACGTACTCAGTGTTTGGGGGTCAAAAGTCTCAGTGTTGTGGTGGGGGCCCAAAATCTCTGTTGTGGGGGGGGTCAACAGTACTCAGTGTTGTGGTGGGTCAAAATACTCAAGGTTTGGGGTTAACAATACTCAGTGTTTTTGGGTCCAGTACTCAGGTTTTTGGTGGGTTCAACAATCAGTGTTGTTGGGGCCGAAAGGGGGGGGGAAAAGTACTCAGTTTGTGGTGGGGGTCAAATTTTCTCAAATTTTGGGGTAACATACTCATGTTTTTGGGGGGGGTCACCCCTACCAGGTTGTGGTGGGGTTTAACAACCAGTGTTGTGGTGGGTAACTGCTCGTGTTGTGGTGGGTCAACAGTACTCAGTGTTGTGTGGGGCAAAATACCAGTTTTTGGGGGGGGTCAACATATCTTTGTGGTGGGGTCAAAAGTACTCATGTTGTGGGGGGTAACAGCTCATGTTGTGTGGGGGCAACAGTACTCAATGTTTTGGTGGGATCAACATACTCGTTTGTGGTGGGGTAAAAAAACCCCAGTGTTGTGGTGGGTCCACAGTATCGGTTTTTGGTGGGGGCAACAGTACTCAGTTTTGGTGGGCAAAGTATCAGTTTGTGTTTTTGGGGCAACAGTACCATGTTTTGGTGGGGTCAACAGTTTCCTTTTTTTCCCCGTATTGTTTGGGGGGGGAACGATCAGTGTTGTGGGGGGGCCAAAAGACTCATGTTGTGTGGGGTTTTAACAGCCCCAGTTTTGGGGGGGTCAACAGTACTCATGTTGTGGGGGGGGTCAACAGTACTCATGTTTTGGTGGGGCCCAAAAGTATCATTGTTGTGGGGGGTTCAACGTACTCGGGTTTTTGGGGGGCAAAAATCTCAGTTGGTTGGGGTCACGTATCATGTTGTGGTGGGGGTTTAAAAGTCTCAGTGTTTGGTGGGGTCAACGTACTCGTGTTGTGGTGGGGTCAACAAAATCAATTTTGGTGGGGTCACGTACTCGGTTGTGGTGGGGTTAAAAAGTACTCTTTTTTTGGGGGGGGGCAAAAAGGGGGGGGGGGGGGGGGGGGGGGGAAGGGTTGGGGAAAAAATCCATTTATTTTTGGGGCCAACTACTCATGTTGTGGTGGTTTTAACAGAAATCATGTTTGTGGGGTCAACAGATCAGGTTGTGTGGGGTCAACAGACTCATTTTGTGTGGTGGTCTCTGTACCCGTGTTTTGGGGGATAACATCTCATTTGTGGTGGGTCAAAAGTACCAGTGTTGGTTTGTGGTCCAAACCCTATCAGGGTTTTGGTGGGGTAAAAAGTACTCAAAGTTTGGTGAGTAACAGAATCATGTTTTGTGGGGGGCAAAGTTCTCAGTGTTGTGTGGGTCAACAGATCGTTTTTATGGGTCAAATTACTCGGGTTTTTGGTGGGGGCAACTTTTTCAGTGTTTTGGTGGGTCAACAAACAGTGTTTTTGTGGGTCAAAAGTACTCAGGGGTTTTTGGGTAACATACTCTTTTGGGGTAACAGCTCAGGTTTGGGGGGTCAAAGTCTAGTGTTTTTGGGTCAACGTACCGTGTTGTGGGGTCAAAAATTCTAGGTTGTGGTGGGGTCAACGACTCAGTGTTTGGTGGGGTCAACAGTATAGTTTTGTGGGTCAACAGTTCATTTTTGTGTGGGGGCAACAGTATCAGTGTTGGGGGTCAAAAGCTCAGTGTTGGGGGGGTCAAAAGTACCCGTTTTGTTGGGGGGTCAACGACTCAGTGTTGTTGTGGTCAACAGTCTCAGGTTGTGGGGGGTCCCAAGGAACCCGTGTTGTGGTGGGGGAACATACTCAGGTGTGGTGGGGTAAACAGTATCAGTTTGTGGGGGGGTCAACAGTACCATGTTGTGGTTGGGTCAAAAGACTCAGGTGTGTGGGGGGAAAAGTACTCAAAGTTGTTTGGGGGGGGAACAGACCAGTGTTGTTGGTAACAGTACAGTGTTTTGGTGGGTCAAGACTCATTTTTTGGGGGGGTCAACAGTACTCGTGTGTGGTGGGGTCAACGTATCAATTTTGGGGGGTCAACATACCATTTTGTGGTGGGGGCAACGACCAGGTTTTTTTGGGGTAACAGTACCTGTTGTTGGGGGGTAACAACCATTTGTTTGGTCAAATACTATTGTTGTGGTGGGTAACAGTACTCAGGTTGGTGGGGTCAAATTACATGTTTGGTGGGGTCAAAGTACTCATGTTTTGGTGGGTTAAAGTATCATGTGTGGGGTCACCAGTACCAGTGTTGTGGTGGGTTTAAAAGTACCCCATGTTGTGGGGGGGTCAACAGTACCATTTGTTTGGGTGGATTTAACAGTACTCTTGTTTGGTGGGTCAACGTATCGTGTTGTGGTGGGGTCAACACCAGTGTTTTGGTGGGGGCAAAGTCTCATGTGTGGTGGGGTCAAAGTATCAGTGTTTTGGCGGTCAACGTATCAGTGTTTTTTGGGGGGGGCAACAAACTAGTGTTGTGGTGGGGGGCAACAGCCAGTTTGTGGGGGTTTCAACGATCATGTTGGTGGGTAACAGTACTCGTGTTTGGTGGGGTCAAAAGTATCATGTTGTGTGGGGGGCAACAGTCTCAGTGTTTTGTTGGGTCAACAGTACTCATTTGTGGTGGGTTTTACAGTACCAGTGTTGTGGGGGGGTCAACAGTATCAGTGTTTGGTGGGGTAAAGTATTTATGTTTTGGGTCAACGTATCATGATGTGGTGGGTGACGTACTCAGGTTGTGGTGGGCCCCGTACTCATTTGTGAGGTCAAATCTCAGTGTTGGGGTTCAGGGGGGTAACATACTCATGTTTTGGTGTTCAACTACTCAGTTTGTGTGGGGGTTAACAATTTTCTCAGTGTTGGGTGGGAAAAAGTATCTTTTTTTGGGAAAAGTATTTGGTTGGTGGGGCAACAGTACTCATGTTGTGGTGGGAAAAAAAGTAAATTGGGGGGGTCAACGACTCGTTTGTGGTGGGCCCCCGTATTTATGTTTTGGGGGGGTCAAAGTACTCATTGTGGGGGGGATCAACAGTAACCGTGTTGTGGGGGGTAACGTACTTTCGGGGGAAAAATTGTGGTTTTCAACAGTATCATGTTGTGGTGGGGGGAAATACCCGTGTTTTTGGGGCAACAGTATCAGTGTTGTGTTTTGGAACAGTACTCATTTGCGGTGGTGCCAACATTCCAGTTTGGGGGTGGGGCAAATCTCTGTTGGTGGGTCAACAGTACTCATGGTTTTGTTTGTTTGGGGTCAACATACTCATGTTTTTTGGGGCAACAGAAAATCGTGTTTTGGGGGGGGGGGTCAACGTACTAGTGTTGTGTTGGGGGCAACAGTACCATGTTGGGGGGTGGGGCAACAGTACTCGTGTTTGGGGGTCAAAAGTACTCAGTTTGGTGGGGGCAACAGTACTCAGTGTTTTTGGGGGGGGTGAAAAGTACTAGTATTGTGGTGGGGTCAACATACTCAGTGTTGTGGTGGGGTCAAAAGTATCGTGTTTGGTGGGGGGTCAACATACCAATGTTGTGGGGGTTAACAATACTCAGGTTTTTTTGGGGTCAACATACTCAGTGTTGTGGTGGGGTTTTAACAGACCATGTGTGTTTGGGGGCAACATACTCAGGTTTTTGTGGGGTCAACATTTCCGTGTTTTGGTCGGGGGAACGTACTCAGGTTTTTTTGGGGTCAAATTTCCAGTTGTGTTGGGGTCAACAGACTCAGTTTGTGGTGGGTCAAAAGTACTCAGTGTTGTGGTGGGGTTAAAGTACTCATGTTTGGGGGGGGTCCGTACTCATTGTTGTGGTGGTAACAAACTCAGTGTGTTTTTGGGGGAACAGACTCGTGTTTTGGGGGTCAAAAAGTACCCTGTTGTGGTGGGGTAAAAATTCTCAATGTTGTTTGCCAAAGTTTCCATTTGGGTTCGGGAAAAGTTTAACCAGTGGTTTGTTTGGGAAATTAAAGAATGGGGTTTGGGGAAAAAGTCCCCCAATTGTGTGGGGTTTTTAACAGTTTCCAGTGTGGGGGGGTTTAAAAAAGTATCAGGGGGTGTGCGTCCCCTTTGTGTGTCACAGTTCAATGTGGGGGTTTTGGCCCCCAAATTTTTTTTTTGTTATGTGGGGTCAAAACCCCAAAAAAAACCAAAAGGTTTTTGGGGGGTAAAACCCCGGGGTTTTCAAAATTATTTAAAATTCAACATGCAATTTTGGGATCTTTTTAGGAACCCCTTCCAACTTTGGGTCAAAAATTCCATTACAAGGAACTAAAGCTGGAAGATGGTTTTTAAATCTTTTCCCGTCTTGCGTATTTTATCGATGTACGCAATGACCGGAGAAGTCTCACTTATTTTTAACCCCATGAGGGATGAAACCCCCTGTGTGCAAAAATTTTTCAATGTAAAAGTTGCCCATTTTATTTTCCCCCCGGATTTTGAAATTCCTTAAAAAGTTTCCGATTAATAAAGGGAAAAAATTTCATTTTTTAACATTAATACCCCGGGGGAACATCATTTTTGGGGGTTTAAAAAATTTTTTCTCCGACTAAAGGGGTTGGCCCCCAAAAATTTTTTTTCAAATTTT
>NC_069402.1:11257647-11398480 GCF_026875155.1 Cherax quadricarinatus
TTCAGAATGGGGGCACGTCACAAGCGGTGTTCCTCAGGGGTCAGTATTGGGCCCCTTGTTCACATTTACTTAAACGACATAGATGAGGGAATAAATAGCGACATAAGCAAATTTGATGAAAGTTAAGACACATGTGCAACATCTGGGTATCTTTATTGTAGACGTTTCGACATCCAGTGGCTTTATCAATACAAATTCCAGGGCATAACTTGAAGACAGTAGAACTATATACAAAAGATGAGGTAATAAGTCCCTCAGCCTTGGAGGGACTTATTACCTCTTCTTTTGTATATAGTTCTACTGTCTTCAAGTTATGTCCTGAAATTTGCATTGATAAAGCCACTGGATGGCGAAACGTCTACAATAAAGAAACCCAGATGTTGCACATGTGTCTTTTAACTTTCATCTTGTCGGTATTGTATACCTTTCTTGCATAAACAAATTCGCTGATGATACTAAAATATGCCGTCCAGTTCATTCTAATGAGTACATCAGAGCACTTCAGGATGATTTGAATAGACTGATGCAGTGGTCAGAGAAGTGGCAGATGCAGTTTAATATAGACAAATGCAAAGTTCTAAATGTTGGACAGGAAAATAACCATGCCACATATAAACTAAATAATGTCGATCTTAATATTATTGATTGCGAAAAGGATTTAGGAGTTCTGATTAGCAGTAATCTAAAACCAAGATAACAGTGTATAAGCGTTCGAAATAAAGCGAACAGAATCCTTGGTTTCATATCAAGAAGTTTAAATAACAGAAGCGGTCAGGTTGTTCTTCAACTCTATCTTTGGTTAGGCCTCATTTAGATCATGCTTCACACATCTGGTCACCGTATTACAGAATGGATATAAATAAACTCCGGTTATGTACTGATGTCATTGTTGTGTTTAGAGAGTAAAATCACTGTACTTAATGCTGTTATATTTTCATATTCCAAAGGATATTTATAGTAATGTTTGAGGTATAGTATTTAGAAGGAAGGTGTGCAGGTTCATGGCTCTCCCAGCTATCAGATAACATATTTAATTCTGGATCAATAATGGCATGCATGTACACAATTAAGAGACTGAGGCTTTATGGCGTGTTAGTATTAATAACTTACCACTATCAATATTCACTGCTAAACTTTTAGAAAATGTATAATAATATATCTGTGATCATAAACATTTACGATGTAATATTTATAATGAAGACTAGTTTGTCACACTCACAAACTTATACAGTAGATCTCTAGAAAATAAATTTATTACTGGCTATTTTATGATTCGTGATTATTAGGTGGCAATATTTTTAAGTCTCCCTAAAAAAATGAATCACATTTATATAATAACAAGACACATTTGAAACAAGAAACTAGGAATTCTGAGCATAACAGACTGTTAGGATAAGATTTCGTTCGGATTTTTAACCCCGGAGGGTTAGCCACCCAGGATAACCCAAAAAAGTCAGAGCGTCATCGAGGACTGTCTAACTTATTTCCATTATGGTCCTCAGTCTTGTCCCCCAGGATGCGACCCACACCAGCCGGTTTACACCCAGGTACCTACATGCTGCTAGGTGAGCAGGACAACAGGTGTAAGGAAACGCGTCTAAATGTTTCCATCAGCCGGGAATCGAACCCGGGCACTCTTGAAATGCCAAAATAAGTGTACAACAAATTCCCAGCGTAACGTTAACTACAGTAGTGCAGTTGCTAGAGTGAACAATATGTGAACAATTTAATAAACTAAGATTTCGCCACAACTGGATCCTTGTTGAAGATTAAGACACATGTGCAACACTTCGGTATCTTTATTGATGTAACGTTTGACCTACACACTAGACTTCTGCACTCAAATACAAATCAACATTGAAAACTACAACCACCATTATCAACCACAACCAACATTGTAAACTACAACCACCATTATCAACAACAAAGACAAAATAAACCATCATTCTAGACCACAATATCATACACCACGCTTTCATACACCACCCTGTCATACACCACCCTGTCATACACCACCCTGTCATACACCACCCTGGCATACACCACCCTGTCATACACCACCCTGTCATACACCACCCTGTCATACACCACCCTGTCATACACCACCCTGTCATACACCACCCTGGCATACACCACCCTGTCATACACCACCCTCTCATACACCACCCTGTCATACACCACCCTGTCATACACCATCCTGTCATACACCACCCTGGCATACACCACCCTGTCATACACCACCCTGTCATACACCACCCTGTCACACACCACACTGTCGTACACCACCCTGTCATACACCACCCTGTCACACACAACCGTCATACACCACCCTGTCATACACCACCCTGTCATACACCACCCTGGCATACACCACCCTGTCATACACCACCCTGTCATACACCACCCTGTCACACACCACACTGTCATACACCACCCTGGCATACACCACCCTGTCATACACCACCCTGTCATACACCATCCTGTCATACACCACCCTGTCATACACCACCCTGTCATACACCATCCTGGCATACACCACCCTGTCATACACCACCCTGTCATACACCACCCTGTCATACACCACCCTGTCATACACCACCCTGTCATACACCATCCTGTCATACACCACCCTGGCATACACCACCCTGTCATACACCACCCTGTCAAACACCACCCTGTCACACACCACACTGTCATACACCACCCTGTCATACACCACCCTGTCACACACAACCGTCATACACCACCCTGTCATACACCACCCTATCATATACAACCCTGTTATACACCACCCTGCCATACACCACGCTGTCATACACCACCCTGTCATACACCACCCTGTCATACACCACCCTGTCATACAGCACCCTGTCATACACCACCCTGTCATACACCACCCTGTCACACACCACCCTGTCACACACCACCGTCATACTCCACCCTGTCATACACCACCCTGTCATATATAATTCTGTCATACACCACCCTGTCACACACACCATGCCATACATCACCCTGTCATACACCACCCTGTCATACACCACTCTGTCATACACCACACTGTCGTACACCACTCTGTCATACACCACCCTGTCACACACCACCCTGTCATACACCACACTGTCCTACACCACCCTGTCATACACCACTCTGCCATACACCACCCTGTCATACAATACACTGTCATACACCACACTATCATACACAGCTCTGTCATACACCACCCTCTCATACACAACCCTGTCATACACCACCCTGTCATACACCACCCAGTCATACACCACTCTGTCATACACCACCCTGTCATACACCACCCTGTCATACACTACACTCATTCACCACACTGTAATACACCACTCTGTCATACACAACTCTGTCATACACAACCCTGTCACACACCACCATGTCATACACCACCCTGTTATACACCACCCTGTCATTCACCACCCTGTCATACACCACCCTGCCATACACCACCCTGTCATACAATACCCTGTCATACACCACACTGTCATACACAGCTCTGTCATACACCACCCTGTCATACACCACCCAGTCATACACCACCCTGTCATACACCACCCTGTCATACACCACCCTGCCATACACCACTCTGTCATACACCACCCTGCCATACACCAACCTGTCATACACCATCCTGTCATACACCACACTGTCATTCACCACCCTGTCACTTACACCCTGTCATACACCACTGTCATACACAACCCTGTTATACGCCACCCTGTCACACACCACCCTGTCATACACCACCCTGTCATTCACCAGTGTCATTCACCACCCTGTCATACACCTGTCACACAAAACCCTCTCATACATCACCCTGTCATGCACCACCCAGTCATACACCACACTGTCATACATCTACCCTGTCATTCACCACTCTGTCATACGCCACCCTGTCATACACCATCCTGTCATACACTACCATTATCGTAGGGGTTCTTAAATGGAGATATCGAGGGTTGAAGGTAGACACACTTGTTGGATGGTAACATATATTGTCAGACTGAGCTGATGAGGAATGGAGCCCAGCCTTGCCGTGTTCTTGTCTGGATGGTCTGCAGCCGAGTGAGAGGGAGGCAGAGATACGAGCCTACACATGCGCATCCCGTGACGTCACACAAAGTCACCGGCCTACAAGGGATCTCCTATCTAAAGCACATGGATGATACTAATATGCTATGCTATATAACACAGGGATCAGCAACTATGCTGACAGCTCGGTCATGTTACGTATGTCGTCTCGACATACACTACTATCTACAGGCTGAACAGGCAGGCAGTTCTGGGCTGATTCTATACAATTACAAATTCATATATAACTTAGAACTAATGGATGGTATCATAATGGATGTTACAACACGAGTTTTACGTAATAGGTGTTAACATAATCACTTTTAACGTAATGCATTACAAACTATAAGAACAAATCATTATACAATATGGATGGAATTGATCGATCGATCTGTATTCATGCACTCAACGGATTCTGAGGAAGAATAAATATATATATATACAAGGTGAAATTAACAGCAAAGGCATCTGGTGCGCACTCAGATCATTACTGTCAAATTCTCAGAATACGGAGGGAACGTGAATACGATTTTTTTTTTTTTTTTTTTTTTTTTTTTTTTTTTTTTTTTTAAACTAATCAGTTAATAACAGACAGTTGACAATTTACTTCATCTCGGACATCTAGTTATACAGACTATGTACATTTAAACCCAATTCTGCGAGGGTGAGGTTTACATATGCAGAATGGTTATCATCTCTGGGAGGATCGAATTCCTCTGCAATGGCTAACACATGCCTTGACTGAGGGAGATCTGAACAAGTATCTACAAAAGATACTTGTGGGTTTCTCATTACTTGTCGAGTACGCAAGGAGTAACGACATTCAGGTTGGTTATCTGACTGAGTATCTGAAGTAGAGGGTACAGAGTCAAGAGGATTTTCAGCATCTGTCATATTAGTCTGGGTAGAATATCATCAACATCGCATACTAATTTCATACGATCTAAATGCGATTCTTTGTATTTGTCAGTACTAATTTCTCTAAAACTTTACTTATTCCGAGATTGTTTATATCGATAAGGTGAAAAAACTTTTGATCGAGTTAGGCTTTTCGGTGTTTTGTTGAAATTTGTCGCATTACTCTTGAACCTATTTTGACTTTTGGGAGGCTTAACACGGCTATTATTTTACTTAGTAAATTCTGCTGTTGTTTTATAAAGTGTTTCCGGATTCTTCTAAAAAACACTGAGCCTGTGGACGGTTGCTACGAAATCATCAGGGTTGAAATTGTTTCGGAGGGAATATAAAAACTCATAGGGAAAAAGTTTTTGTCTACCCCGTCAATGTTAATGTGGAGTTCCTAGGGAAGCTTTAAGCAAAATTTTAGGGCACATTGAACATCTGGTATGTTACCCCAAGTTTCACTATTGGAGTTGATAGTGGCTTTGGACATCAGTACTTTTTTTTTGGTTCTTTTGGCTAAGCTTTTTGGGCGGATGATGGGAACAATGGTGGTTTTAGATCCGTATAAAGTACCCCAAAATTTTCAAGAATTCATTACAAAATTTCACTCCATTATCTGTTATAAGGATTAGGGGGGGGTAGGCTGAGATAATCTTTCTTTAAACGCTTTGTATGTCTCTGCACTCTTATCTGCATAGGAACAAACTCCAATATCTGGTGAAATGGTAAAACAAAACACACAGTTTTGTTCCCTTGGAGGGAACTTTTAAAATTGGTTAAAAAATCAAGGGCAACTTTTCCCATGGTTCGCTGGGGTTGGGTACACTTGGATTGGAATTAGGACCTTTGACTTTTTCTTTATTTGCATACAGAAAACTTTTTTTTACTACTCGGAAATGGTTGCCATACTGGCCAAAAGTATTTTCTTTCTGGCTTGTTTCACAAACGATCCATCCGGGTGTGCAACACGGGCATCATGAACAGCTGTAAGCTAGTTCCTAGTTACTGTGGAATTACAAAAGGGTAAACTTTTCTATTGGAGTACCCAATGGTGTTCGTACAGTAATTGTTGGTCATTAAAAAGTCACTAATGGGGGGGTGGTTCACGTAAAATAAGATTTTCCTGGAGCAGGAATCGAATCACACCAACCACATGGGATCTGTTCTTTGAGATTCTTGACACCTCGACAGTAAATGGAGGATCTCCCGTAACTACACTTAATGTGTCGCGATAAAGCATTGCTACTACTTTTCGACTTCCCAGGTAAATGTTAAAAAGGGGGATATCTGGATAGTCAAGGTCCATCTGGAAACCCTTTCCAGGGGCTGTTTGTTCTGGAAAAAAGGGTATCAGTGGTGCATGGTCTGTCAAGACATAAAACAGGAACTGGAAAAAATGTCTCGGAAGTGCTTTAAAGCCATATTTTCTAAAGCTTTTTCCCTCAGTTACTGTATAATTATGTTCCCCTTCAAAAGGCCCGGTAGAAAATGCAACTGCGTTGACTTCCCCATCGGTTTTTCTGGTGTACGGCCCCTATCCCAAATTGGAACTAGCATCATTGTGATGAAGGGCTTAGAAAATTCTGGGAATTTCAAAATTGGAGCAGATGTTAATTTTTCTTTTAGAGTTTGGAATGCTCTTTCTGCAAAAGGGCCAAAAAAAAGGAGCATCTTTCTTAAGCAATTCAGTTAGCGGAGCAGCTATGGAAAAAAAATTGGAATGAAAGATCTAAAAAACCGCTAAGCCCAAAAAGGATCTTACGCATCAGCAGTTTTGGGATTGGAAATTAGTACTGCAGTTATTTACTTTGTCTCGAAACCCCTCTGGATGACTAGTGCCCAAAGAAATTTTAATTTCTGATCTGAAAAATTGACATTGGCAGTTTGATTTTTAAAAATTTTGCTTTTCAAGTTGCCAAGTACATTCAATCTTTTAGGGGTGTCCATCTTGGGACATGCGATTACGTGTCTAAGTACCCATAAGTTCTTTCCCTATAAGACCTTAAAGAGGGTTGGTCTGAGTCTAGAGAACGTGATAGGGACAAAATCGTATCCAAACCTAATGGAAGTGATAATGACCTGTGGGAGTGGAGATGCATTTAACTTTGGGCTGCCTCGTGAAGAGGGACTTCCCAAAACCCCTTGAACAAGTTCGGGGTCAAAAGACTTTGTTATCTCCGTATTGCGAAAAAGGTATACTACAGGAAGGGGAAAAAACGATCTGGAATGGTTTTCGCATTTAAAATTTTAAAAGTCAATCACGGGGCCCCAAAGTCCCCGTCCTTCTTAGGCACTAGGATCGGGGGCGCATTCCAGGGTGAATTGCTAGGTGAAATAACTCCATCATTGAGCATTTGATTGATCGTTCCTCGCGACAGCAATTTGGGAAGAGGCATTCTGTACGCAGGTATTAAATGGGTCGGGGTCCCGGGTTCAAGGGGATCGATGGGACAAAAAGTTCGTTTTACCCACTTCTCACCTGGAAAGGGCAATGGCTGTACGACGTTTGTTCAACAGCGCAACAAGCGGGACTTCGCTGGGAATCAGTGGGAGCTAAGTCTTTCCCCTCAACTGGGGGGATAGATTGATCCGGGGGTGGATGAGGTCTCCACGTTGAAATAGCACAAACCCCGGCGGTGGCACGTATCCTTACTTAAAAGGGGTAAGGATAGGAACTAGGACAACGAGGGGGGTATTTGCCTGAGAGAACACTGTGCCCCCAAAGTGTTAGAAAGGAGTAAATGGATCTTACGTTCTTACAATTGTAAGGGAAAGGGTTCAACAAAAAAACCTTTGACTTTGCAGGAATCACTGTCAACTAGGACGTTATCCCCACTGGAACATTAGGAACAACAACAGACATCTAGTGGGGAGCATAGCCGCAACAGAAACGTCTTTCTGCGAGGCAGGGGACATAAAAAGGATGGCATTATATTTTCAAGTACGTTTTCCCCCAAGGGTCCCCTTTTGGGGAAACTATACTTGGACAGCAGACATTGCAGGGAAAGCGAGCATCAAAGCAGTCTGAGCGTCCTGGACCTTGAGGGAATACACTTCCTTTTCATTTGAAGGTTAGGTGGAACACAGATGGGAGTGCAAGTTTCCAGTTTCCGACGCTTGGGTACGTATGGGAATGCATTGGTTGTAAGGGGCTTAATGCGTACATCATACTCTGCGCAGTATGACAGATTTTTGATCCCAAACTGGTAACCCCCGAATGGAACGATTCAAGTCGTCAATTTGGGCATGCCCCTGTAGGGTCGAGCACAATGCTTAATCTCGCATGGAAAGCAAAACCCAGTAAAAAGGGCACCGGGAAAGTAATCTGGTCGACAACAAGAAAAGCAGCAGTTTAAAATCTCTTCCTTGGATAGTAAAGGTGAGCAAAATCTGACCCCGGACTCCAGAAGAGAACCAGCTACTCCCCTAAGGGAAGTTTCGTAATTGGTTCAAAAGAGGAGGACACGTCGTAACTGCTTCTCTTTTAAAAAAGCTAGACTAATGATTTAACTTGCACCCAGAGTCCCTGAACCTGAAGGGGGCATTATGGACGAAAACTTGTACTAATGGACCAAACGTTTCGTTAGGGTTATTGCAAACAGAAAAAAATGGGTTGTCATCGGGGAAGGCATTTTACTTTTATCCCCAAATTCCTCTCGTCAGAGAGTGGAACAGCATAAAAAGCAGGGCTTTAAACTCAAGGCTGGCTAAAAGGGTTCATAGGGAATTTTGGGCTGGGATGGTTCGTTATCACCTACTACTGTCACGACTGGACAGTAGACTTGGGCGCTCGGATTCCCCCGAATTGGAAGAATGAGCCTGGTTCTGGTTTTTGTGAACCACGAGTCTGTTTCCCCTTGGCTCTGCGGTTGGAACGGCCCGGAAGATCTGAGTACGCTGTTGTAAGAGCTTGCACTCAGAAGTGAGTCCAGAATTCATGATAAGTACGGGGAAAATCTGATGGTATATCTCAGTACGACGCTTTTGGGGGACTGTCATACATTTAAAAGCAATATGCCCCCGGTAACCACAATTGTAGCAAATCTAGATGTGGGTACTGTACGACTGGGTGCAAAAAGGGGAAAGAGGCTCTTAAACTTGCTTTGGAGATGGATGCGAGTGATTAAAGGGTTGGGGTTTTTTTTTTAGCACAAATAAGGGGACAGGGTTGGACAAGGTGTTTGGTACAGATTACTAAGGGAAGGTTCCCCCGGGCACAAATTTGTAATGGTTAGAGCTGCAAGCGGGCCCCCAGTGCTCTAGAGACTTGAATTTTACACATACCTAGATGTCGGTGGCTTAGTTGTTTAATAATCCCCAAAGCAGCTAATTTGGCAAAAACCCCTCAAGGGGTGGTTTATCTTATCTTTAAGGTATTTTAATTTTGCCGCTTAAAAAATGAGGGGCATTAAGTTTAAGACGAAGAGCAAAATCATCTAATGACTCTTTGGTCTCGGAGCTTTTGGGAAACTAAATTTTTGGAAAACGAAAAGGATCGGTTTTCCCACCGGTTCAAGATAATTGCGAATTAATGTTCATAAACTTGCCCCTGGTTTTTGATTTGGAAACCCTTTTACGAATTAATTTAAATACATTTGAGGCTGCTGGAGAAAAGGGCTAGACTCTCCTTTCCGATATGATCAAAAAACTCTAATGGAGGGGCCCTCAAATGAAGCATTGCTCTGGCTCTTAACTGCGGGAAAACCCAACCCTTTAAAGGGTTTTTGGGGCACCCTTGAACAGGGGTAGCATCATAGGATCACGACTGAAATTCGCAGTCTGAAATTGAGTAGTCTATCGTTTGATAAAGGAGTTACTCGAATTTTGGGTGAGAATTTTAATGGTTGTATGCAGCATGTGCTGAGGCATCGCTTGAGAAAACTTGAGACATATTTTTCCAAAAAGTAAAAAAAAAATTTAGAGAACAAAAGAAAAGTGGTGAGAAAACACAACACAGTGAACTTTAAAAAGGGGAAAAAAAAGTTAAAGATTCTGCATAAAAATAATTAAAATTGACAGGTTTACACAGTAAGCAAAGAACCACGAAGAAAAATATTCAACTGAAATGAAAAAACACTTGAAAATCAAGAGAACTTTACTTTACTCAATTTTAAATTTTCTCAACTTTTTCTTTAAAATTTAATGAATGGCACAGTGAGTTGTCTTTTTTTCAATGCAAAAGGGGAAAAAACAAAAAAATGATAAAATGGACTCAATAAAATTGTGCAAAAATAAAACAGAGGACAATTTCCCGAAATAAAATAAAAGACACAGACAGAATAAAATAATATGAAGAAAAAGCATTAAACTGCACTGAAATAAAATGGCACTATTTTTTTTAAAAAATTGCTAAAAAAAAAAACATGCTTAGAATCTCTGCAAAAAAACTTTAGTGGGCCCCAATAAATGCACAAGAATTTTTTCAAAATGAATCAATGTGCAAAAAAAAATTTATTACACACACAAAAAAAGAAATATAAACAAAGGGAAAGAACACTTTAACTCTTAACTCAAAAAAGAACACTTAACAAGCAAAAAACAATTTATCTAAAAGAAGAATTAAAAATTCACTAAAGTGAATTTGTTCAATGAAACAGAAAAATAATAGGTGCTAAAAAAAATAACAAAAAAAATTTTAAAAATTTACAGTGATGCAGAACACAACACATCAAAAATAAACACAATGTAGAATTTTTTGCAATGAAACTTGAGTGGAAAAATTTTTTTAAAAATGATTTTTTTGCTTGCCCCAAAAAAATGGCCCCTATTGTTGTGGAAAAAAGACAAATTGACCTGGCAAAGAAAGAATATAACACAAGAATGTTTAACAACGGGAACAAAACAAGAATACACAAAAGGGGAAGAAAAAAAAAAATTTTAAAAAGACAAGACTGATTGTGAGCGAATAAGGGGAAAATTTTTTGAAATACTTCACTGGGAAAACTGAGAACCTAGGTGTTTTTGAAGTGTAAAACAAGTTTTATACTGTCATATGTTGCACCACAACAAAGGAAAACCTAAGTATTCTTCAAGTGTATAAAAAGTACACAACAAACAGACATAAGATAAGCTGAAAATTAACATGAATAAAGGAATTAAAAGAAATTAATGGGAATCGTACTATAAAAACTGAGTCTGTCAAGGTCATGAATGTCACAAGAGAAAATCACTGGGAACACAAAAGAAATGTCTCAACATCGAAATGCCTATGAAAAAAAATTTATCGCTGTAAGACTTGGTGAAGAATGGGTTGATGGAGTGGAAGTAGAGGATTTTTTATGTCGTCTTGGTGTCCCGCACAGGTGATCGTAGAATTTTTCCTTACATCGACGATGTTTTAAAGGAGGTTTTAACGGTGGCGTGAAAACACTCTAGCTCTTGCCCCCTTTTGGTCCCCTTTAAAAATTGGGGCAAAACCCCTTTGTGTTTACCCAAAAAATGAAGAAGTTAGGTGAGTGGGGTAATGGTGAGTGAGGCGTCTGGGCGCGTGGTGAGTGTGTTGGGTTTGTGGGTATAACAGGGCTAAGACCGGCAATGGTGCGACACACGTGGTCCGTGGGTGGCTGGCTTATGGGTTGGACGGCGTAAGCCCCACTGAGTACAGCCACACTGCCGCGAACATAATTCTAAGCCGACTGGCTTAAAAACAACCCACAAAATACCACAACACAACAAGGATGAAAAAGAACACTCAGAATTGCTTGGAGCTTGAATCACAAGCGATGAAGACTACTCACGTGGCTTGCTTGAGTACTGGGGTAAGACACCTGGGTTAGTTGCTAGCTGGCTTATCTTAACCCTTCACACAGAATGGCTTGACAACCTCACACGATGAGCACAGCAGGGGTGGAAAGCTGGCTTGGCAGGCAAAAGAACTGGATGGGGTAGACTAGGCTCGACTGGGCTTCCTCACCACAGACTGGAAACTGGCTTATTTTGCAAACTCAGGTCAACCCCTTGGGAGTGATGCAAATAAGCAGATACACTAATACAAAGAGACTGACCAGTGAATAATGTAGAAGCTGGTAGGAGCTTGGGCGGGAGAACTGGCTTGAGGTAGCAGGCTGGCGTTAACCTCGGTAGGCCTACTGGTGACACGAAATGGCCGTCTTGCTGATCGAAATTTATCTCCAGAAATTGCTGTAATCGTCAGAATTACAGGCCCTCCGATGCCACCATTTATCGTAGGGGTTCTTAAATGGAGATATCGAGGGTTGAATGTAGACACACTTGTTGGATGGTAACACATATTGTCAGACTGAGCTGATGAGGAATGGAGCCCAGCCTTGCCGTGTTCTTGTCTGGATGGTCTGCCGCCGAGTGAGAGGGAGGCAGAGGTACGAGCCTACACATGCGCATCCTGTGACGTCACACAAAGTCACAGGCCTACAAGGGATCTCCTATCTAAAGCATATGGATGATACTAATATGCTATGCTATATAACAGAGGGATCAGCAACTATGCTGACACCATGTCATACACCACCCTGTCATACACCACCCTGTCATACACCACCCTGTCATACACAACCCTCTCATACACCACCCTGTAATACACCACCCATTCATACACCACCCTGCCATACACCACCATGTCATACAATACCCTGTCATACACAGCTCTGTAATACACCACCCTGTCATACACCACCCTGTCATGCACCACACTGTCATTCACCACCCTGCGACTTACCGCTCTGACATACAAAACGCTGTCATATATAACCCTGTCATACACCACCTTGTCACACACCACCCTGTCATACACCAACCTCTCATACACCAACCTGTCATTCACCACCTTGTCATACACCTGTCATACACAACCCTGTCATACATCACCCTCTCTTACACCACCCTGTCATACACCATCCTGTCATACATCTACCCTGTCATACACCACCCTGTCATACACCACCCTGTCACACACCACCGTCATACACCACCCTGTCATACACCCCTGTCACACACCACCGTCATACACCACCCTGTCTTACACCCCCTGTCATACACCATCCTGTCATACACCACCCTGTCATACACCACCCTGTCATACACCATCCTGTCATACACCACCCTGTCATACACCACCCTGTCATACACCACCCTGTCAACACACCACCGTCATACACCACCCTGTCATACACACCCTGTCATATACAACCCTGTCATACACCACCCTGTCATACACCACTCTGCCATACACCACACTGTCGTACACCACTCTGTCATACACCACCCTCTCATACACCACCCTGTCATACACCACCCTGTCATACAATACCATATCAAACACCACACTGTCATACACAGCTCTGTCATACACCACCCTCTCATACACAACCCTTTCATACACCACCCTGTCATACACCACCCTGTCATACACCACTCTCATACACCACCCTGTCATACACCACCCTGTCATACACCACACTGTCATTCACCACCCTGTAATACACCACCCTGTCATACACCACTCTGTCATACACCACCCTGTCATACACAACCCTGTCACACACCACCATGTCACGCACCACCCTGTTATACACCACCCTGTCATTCACCACCCTGTCATACACGTTCCTGTCATACACAAACCTGTCATACAATACCCTGTCATACACCACCCTGTCATACACAGCTCTGTCATACACCACCCTGTCATACACCACCCAGTCATACACCATCCTCTCTTACATCACCCTGTCATACACCACCCTGTCATACACCACTCTGTCATACACCACCCTGTCATACACAACCCTGTCATACACAACCCTGTCATACACCACACTGTCATTCACCACACTGTCACTTACCACCCTGTCATACACCACTGTCGTAGAGCACCTGTTTTATACCACCCTGCCACACTACCACCCTGCACCCTGTCATACACCACCATGTCATACACCACAGTGTCATTCACCACCATGTCATACACCACACTGTCGTTCTCCACACTGTCACTTACCACCTGTCATACACCACTGTCATACAGCACCCTGTTATACACCACCCTGCCACACACCACCCTGTCACACGTCACCCTGTCATACACCACCCTGTCATACACCACCCTGCCATACATCTACCCTGTCATACACCACTCTGTCATACGCCACACTGTCATATACCACCCTGTCATTCACCACCCTGTCATACACAACCCTGTCATACACCACCCTGTAATACACCACCCAGTCATACACCACCCTGCCATACACCACCCTGTCACACAATACCCTGTCATACACAGCTCTGTAATACACCACCCTGTCATACAATCTTTTCATACAGCACCTTGTAAAACACCACCCTGTCATACTCCACCCTGTCATACACCACTCTGTCATACACCATCCTGTCATACGCCAAACTGTCACAAACCACCCTGTCATACACCACCCTGTCATACACCACCCTGTAATACACCACACTGTCATTCACCACCCTGTGACTTACCACTCTGACATTCACCACGATGTCATACATAACCCTGTCATACACCACCCTGTCACACACCACCCTGTCATACACCACCCTGTCATACACCACCCTGTCATTCACCACCTTGTCATACACCTGTCATACATCACACTCTCTTACACCACCCTGTCATAAACCCTCCTGTCATACATCTACCCTGTCATACAACACCCTGTCTTACACACCCTGTCGTACACCACCTGTCATTACACCACCGACATTCACCACCCTGTCATACACCATGTCATACACCACCCTGTCATACACCACCCTGTCATACACCACCCTGTCATACACCACCCTGTCACACACACCACCGTCATACAATACCTGTCATACACCACCATGTTATACACCACCCTGTCATACACCACCCTGTCATACACCACCCTGTCACACACCACCGTCATACACCACCCTGTCATACACCACCCTGTCATACACCACCCTGTCACACACCACCGTCATACACCACTCTGTCATATACAACCCTCTCATACACCACCCTGTAATACACCACACTGTAATACACCACCCTGTCACACACCACCCTGTCATACAGCACCCTGTCACACACCACCCTGTCATTCACCACCCTGTCACACACCACCGCCATACACCACCCTATCATACACCACCCTGTCATATACAACATTCATATACCACCCTGTCATACACAGCCCTGCCATACACCACCCTGTCATACACCACCCTGTCATATACAACAGTCATACACCACCTTGTGATACACTACTCTGTCATACACCATCCTGTCGTACACCACCCTGTCATACACAACCTTGTCATACATCATCCTGTCACACACCACCGTCATACACCACCCTGTCATACACCACCCTGTCATACACCACTCTGTCATACACCACCCTGTCGCACACCACCCTGTCATACACCAGCCTGTCATACACCATCCTGTCACACACCAATGTCACACACCACCCTGGCTTACTCACCACCCTGTCATATACAACTCTCTCATACACCACCCTGTCAAACACCACCCTGTCATACACCACCCTTTCATACAACACTGTCATACACCACCCTGTTATGCACCACCCTGTCATACACCACCCTGTCATGCACCACTCTGTCATACACCACTCTATCATACACCACCCTGTCATACACCACGCTGCCATACACCACTCTGTCATACACCACCCTGTCATACACCACCCTCTCATGCATCACCATGCCGTGCACCACCATGTCACACACCATCCTATCATACACCACCCTGTCATACACCAACCTGCCATACACCACTCTGCCATACACCACCCTGTCATTCACAACCCTCATATACACCACCCTCTCATACACCACCCTTTAATACATCACCCTGTCATACACCACCCTACCATACACCACCCTGTCATACAATATCCTGTTATACACCCTGTCATACACAGCTCTGCCATACACCACCCTGTCATACACCACTCTGTCATACACCATCTTGTCATACACCACCCTGTCATACACAACCCTGTCATACACCAACCTGTAATACACCACCCATTCATACACCACCTGCCATACACCACCGTGGCATACAATACCCTGTCGTACACAGCTCTGTAATACACCCCCCTGTCATACACCACCATGTCAAAAACCACCCTATCATACACCACTCTGTCATACACCACCCTGTCATGCACTACACTGTCATTCACCACCCTGCGACTTACCGCTCTGACATACACAACGCTGTCATATATAACCCTGTCATACACCACCTTGTCACACACCACCCTGTCATACACCAACCTGTCATACACCACCCTGTCATTCACCACCTTGTCATACACCTGTCATACACCACCCTGTCATACATCACCTTCTCTTACACCACCCTGTCATACACCATCCTGTCATACATCTACCCTGTCATACACCATCCTGTCATACACCACCCTGTCACACACCACCGTCATACACCACCCTGTCATACACCACCCTGTCATATACAACCCTGTCATACACCACCCTGCCATACACCACGCTGTCAGACACCACCCTCTCATACACCACCCTGTCACACACCACCCTGTCATACACCATCCTGTCATACACCACCCTGTCATACACCATCCTGTCATACACCACCCTGTCACACACCACCCTCATACACCACCCTGTCATACACCACCCTGTCATATACAACCCTGTCATACACCACCCTGTCATACACCACTCTGTCATACACCACACTGTCGTACACCACTCTCCTACACCACCTTGTCATACACCACCCTCTCATACACCACCCTGTCATACACCACACTGTCATACACCACTCTGTCATACACCACCCTGTCATACACCACCCTGTCATACACCACACTCTCATTCACCACCCTGTAATACACCACCCTCTCATACACCACTCTGTCATGCACCACCCTGTCATACACAACCCTGTCACACACCACCATGTCACGCACCACCCTGTTATACACCTCCCTGTCATTCACCACCCTGTCATACACCTTCCTGTAAAACACAACCCTGTCATACAATACCCTGTCATACACTACCCTGTCATACACAGCTCTGTCATACACCACCCTGTCATACACTACCCAGTCATACACCACCCTCTCATACACCACCCTCTCATACACCACCCTGTCATACACCACTCTGTCATACACCACCTTGTCATGCACAACACTGTCATACACCACCCTGTCATACACCACATCGTCATTCACCACACTGTCACTTACCATCCTGTCATACACCACTGTCATACAGCACCCTGTTATATACCACCCTGCCACACACCACCCTGCACCCTGTCATACACCACCATGTCATACACCACAGTGTCATTCCCCACCATGTCATACACCACACTGTCGTTCTCCACACTGTCACTTACCACCCTGTCATACACCACTGTCATACAGCACCCTGTTATACACCACCCTGCCACACACCACCCTGTCATACGTCACCCTGTCATACACCACCCTGTCATACGCCGCCCTGTCATACACCACCCTGTCATTCACCACCCTGTCATACACAAACCTCTCATACACCACCCTGTAATACACCACCCAGTCATACACCACCCTGCCATACACCACCCTGTCACACAATACCCTGTCATACACAGCTCTGTAATACACCACCCTGTCATACAATCCTTTCATACACCACCTTGTCAAACACCACCCTGTCATACTCCACCCTGTCATACACCAATCTGTCATACACCATCCTGTCATACGCCAACCTGTCACAAAGCACCCTGTCATACACCACCCTGTCATACACCACCCTGTAATACACCACACTGTCATTCACCACCCTTTGACTTACCACTCTGACATTCACCACGCTGTCGTATATAACCCTGTCATACACCACCCTGTCACACACCACCCTGTCATACAATACGCTGGCATACACCACCCTGTCATTCACCACCTTGTCATGCACCTGTCATACACCAACCTGTCATATATAACACTCTATTACACCACCCTGTCATACACCCTCCTGTCATACATCTACCCTGTCATACACCACCCTGTCATACACCACTCTGTCGTACACCACCCTGTCATACACCACCGTCATTCACCACCCTGTCATACACAATGTCATACACCACCCTGTAGTACACCACCGTCATACACCACCCTGTCACACACCACCGTCATACAGCACCCTCTCATACACCACCATGTCATACACCCACTGTCATACACCACCCTGTCATACACCACCCTGTCACACACCACAGCCATACACCCCTTGTCATACACCACTCTGTCATATACAATCCTCTCATACACCACCCTGTAATACACCACCTTGTAATACACCACCCTGTCATACACCACCCTCATACACCACCCTGTCATACACCACCCTGTCACACACCACCCTGTCATACACCACCCTGTCATACACCACCCTGTCATACACCACCCTGTCACACACCACCGCCATACACCACCCTGTCATACACCACCCTGTCATATACAACAGTCATACACCACCCTGTCATACACAACCCTGCCATACACCACCCTGTCATACACCACCCTGTCATACACTACTGTGTCATACACCACCCTGTCGTACACCACCCTGTCATACACAACCTTGTCATACACCGTCCTGTTATCCACCACCGTCATACACCACCCTGTCATACACACCACCCTGTCATATTCAACCCTGTCATACACCACCCTCCCACACACCACCCTGTCATACATCACCCTGTCATACACCACCCTGTCATACACCACTCTGTCATACACCACCCTGTCGTACACCACCCTGTCATACACCAGCCTGTCATACACCGCTCTGTCACACACCACCCTGTCAAACACCACCCTTTCATAAACCACCCTGTTATACAACACTCTCTCATACACCACCCTGTTATGCACTACCCTGTCATACACCACCCTGTCATACACCACTCTGTCATACACCACCCTATCATACACCACCCTGTCATACACCACCCTGCCATACACCACTCTGTCATACACCACCGTCATACACCACCCTGTCATGCATCACCATGTCATGCACCACAATGTCACACACCACCGTATCATACGCCACCCTGTCATACACCAGCCTGCCATACACCACTCTGTCATACACCACCTTGTTATTCTCTACATCACATACACCACCCTCTCATTACACCTCCCTTTAATACATCACCCTGTCATACACCACCCTACCATACACTACCCTGTCATACAATATCCTGTCATACACCCTGTCATACACAGCTCTGCCATACACCACCCTGTCATACACCACTCTGTCATACACCATCTTGTCATACACCACCCTGTCAAACACCACCCTGTCATTCAGCACACTGTCGTTCACCACCCCGTCACTTACCACCCTGTCATACAACACTCTGTCATACACAACCCTTGTCATACACCACTCTGTCACACACCACCCTGTCATACACCACCCTGTCATACACCGCCCTGTCATTCACCACCCTGTCATACACCACCCTGCCATATATCGCCCTGTCTTACACCACCCTGTCATACACCAACTTGTCAAACATTTACCTTGTCATACACCACTCTGTCATGCACCAACATGTCATACACAACCCTGTCATTCACTGCCCTCTCCTACACCACCCTCTCGTACACCACCCTGCAATACACCACCCTGTCATACACCACAGTGTCACACACCACCCTGTCATACACCACCCTGTCATACACCACCCTGTCATTCACCACCCTGTCATACACCTGTCATACTCCACCCTCTCATACACCACCCTGTCTTACACCACCCTGTCATACACCACCCTGTCATACAACACCCTGTCACACACCACCTGTCATACCCCCACCCTGTCATTCACTACCCTCTCCTACACCACCCTCTCGTACACCACCCTCTCGTACACCACCCTGTAATACACCACGCTGTCATACAACACCCTGCCATACACCACCATGTCATACAATACCCTGTCATACACCCTGTTATACACAGCTCTGTCATACACCATCCTGTCATACACCATCCTGTCATTCACTACCCTCTCATACACCACCCTCTCATACACCACCTTGTCATACATCACCCTGTCATACAATACCTGTCATACACCCTGTCATACACAGCTCTGTCATACACCACTATGTCATACACCACCCTGTCATACACCACCCTGTCATACACCACTCTGTCATACACCACCCTCTCACACACCACCATGTCATACACCACCCTCTCATACAACACCCTGTCATTCGCCACCCTGTTATACACCACCGTGTCATACACATCCCTGTCACACACAACCCTGTCATACACCACCCTATCATACACTACCCTGTCATTCACCATTCTGTCATACTCCGCCCTGTCATACGCCACTCTGTAATGCACCACGCTGTCATGCACAACCCTGTCATACACCACCTTGTCATACACCACCCTGTCATACATCGCCCTGTCATACACCACCCTGTCATACACCACCCTGTCATTACACCACCCTGTCATTCACCACCCCTCTCACACCGCTCTGTCAAACACCACCCTCTCATACACCACCCTGTAATACACCACCCTGTAATAAACCACCCTGTCATACACCACCCTGCCATAAATCACCCTGTCATACAATACCATGTCACACACCACCCTCTCATACACCACCCTATCATACACCACGCTGTCATTCACTATTCTGTCATACACCACCCTGTCATACACCGCCCTGGCATACACCACCCTGTCATACACCACCCTGTCATACAGCACCCTGTCATACACCACCCTGTCATACACCGCCCTGTCATACAGCACCCTCTCATACACCCCCCTGTCATACACCACCCTGTCATTCACCACCCTCTCATACACCACCCTGTTGTACACCACCCTGTCATTCACCACCCTGTCGTACACCACTTTGTCATACATCTAAGCTGTCATACACCACTCTCTCATACACCACCCTGTTATACACCACCCTGTCATACACCACCATGTCATACACCACCCTGTCATACACCACCCTTTCATACACCACCCTGTCAAACACCACCCTGTCATACACCACCCTGTCATACACAACCCTGTCATACACCACCCTGTCATACACCACCCTGTCATGTACCACCATGTCATACACCACCCTGTCATACACAAACCCTGTCTTCACCACCCTGTCGTACACCACCCTGTCATATACAACCTTGTGATACACCATCCTGTCACACACCACCGTCATCACCACCGTGTCATACACACCACCCTGTCATATACAACCCTGTCATACCCACACCTGTCACACACCACCCTGTCATGCACAACCTGTCATACACCACCTGTCATACACCACTCTCTCATACACCACCCTGTTGTACACCACCCTGTCATCACCACCCTGTCATACACCATCATGTCACACACCATCCTGTCATACAACACTGTCATACACCACCTTGTCATACACCACCCTGCCATACAGAGCTCTGTCATACACCACCCTGTCATACAATACCTGTCATACACCACCTGTCATACACAGTTCTGTCATACACCACCCTGTCATACACAACCCTGTCATACACCACTCTTTCATACACCACCCTGTCATACACCACCCTGTCATACACCACTCTGTCACACACCACCCTCTCATACTCCACCCTGTCATACACCACCCTGTCATTCACCACCCTGTCATACACACCCTGTCATACACCCCCTGTCATACATCACCCTGTCATACAACACCCTGTTATACACCACCCTTTCATACATCTACCCTGACATACACCACTCTCTCATACACCACCCTGTCATACACTACCATGTCATACACCACCCTGTCATACACCACCGTGCCATACACCACCCTGTCATACACCACCCTTTCATTCATCTACCCTGTCATACACCACTCTCTCATACACCACCCTGTCATACACTACCATGTCATAAACCAACCTGTCATACACCACCCTGTCATACAACACCCTTTCATACACAACCGTGTCATACACCACCCTGTCATACACCACCCTGTCACACACCACCGTCATTACACCACTCTGTCATACACCACCCTGCCATAAATCACCCTGTCATACAATACCATGTCACACACCACCCTCTCATACACCACCCTATCATACACCATGCTGTCATTCACTATTCTGTCATACACCACCCTGTCATACACCGCCCTGGCATACACCACCCTGTCATACACCACCCTGTCATACACCACCCTGTCATACACCATCCTGTCACCTGTCATACACCGCCCTGTCATACAGCACCCTCTCATACACCACCCTGTCATACACCACTCTGTCATTCACCACCCTCTCATACACCACCCTGTTGTACACACACACCTGTCATTCACCACCCTGTCGTTCACCACTTTGTCATACATCTAAGCTGTCATACACCACTCTTCATACACCACCCTGTTATACACCACCCTGTCATACACCACCATGTCATACACCACCCTGTCATACACCACCCTATCATACACCACCCTTTCATACACCACCCTGTCATGCACCACCCTGTCATACACAACCCTGTCATACACCACCCTGTCATACACCACCCTGTCATACACCACCATGTCATACACCACCCTGTCATACACAACCCTGTCATTCACCACCTGTCGTACACCACCCTGTCATATACAACCTTGTGATACACCATCCTGTCACACACCACCGTCATACACCACCGTGTCATACACACCACCCTCTCATATACAACGCTGTCATACACCACCCTGTCACACACCACCCTGTCATACACAACCCTGTCATACACCACCCTGTCATACACCACTCTCTCATACACCACCCTGTTGTACACCACCCTGTCATACACCACCCTGTCATACACCATCCTGTCACACACCATCCTGTCATACAACACTGTCATACACCACCTTGTCATACACCACCCTGCCATACAGAGCTCTGTCATACACCACCCTGTCATACAATAACCTGTCATACACCACCCTGTCATACACAGCTCTGTCATACACCACCCTGTCATACACAACCCTGTCATACACCACTCTCTCATACACCACCCTGTCATACACCACCCTGTCATACACCACTCTGTCACACACCACCCTGTCATACTCCACCCTGGTCATACACCACTCTGTCATTCACCACCCTGTCATACACACCCTGTCATACACCCCCTGTCATACATCACCCTGTCATACACCACCCTGTTATACACCACCCTTTCATACATCTACCCTGACATACACCACTCTCTCTTCAACACCACTCTCATACACTACCATGTCATACACCACCCTGTATTACACCACCCTGCCATACACACCCTGTCATACACCACCTTTCATTCATCTACCCTGTCATACACCACTCTCTCATACACCGCCCTGTCATACACCACCCTGTCATACACTACCATGTCATACACCAACCTGTCATACACCACCCTGTCATACACCACCCTTTCATACACAACCGTGGTCATACACCACCCTGTCTACACCACCTGTCACACACCACCGTCATACACCACTCTGTCATACACCACCCTGTAATATACAACCCTGTCATACACAACCCTGTCATACACCACCCTGTCAAACACCACCCTGTAATATACAACCTTGTCATACACAACCCTGTCATACACCACCCTGTCGCACACCACCCTGTCATACACCATCCTGTCACACACCTCCGCCATACACCACCCTGTCATACACCACCCTGTCATATACAACCGTGTCATACATCATCCTGTCACACACCACCCTGTTATACACCACCTTGTCATGCACCACCCTGTCATACACCACTCTGTCATACACCAACCTGTCATGCACCACCCTGTCATACAATACTCTGTCATACACCACCTGCCATACACCACCCTGTCATACATTACCCTGCCATTCACCACCCTGTCATACACCACCCTGTCATGCACCACCCTGTCCTACAGAAGCCTGTCATACACCACCAACCTGTCATATACCACAACTCTTTCATTCAGCACCATCCTGTCATACACTACTTCCCCGTCATACACCAAAACCCTATCATACACAACCACTTTGTCATACACCACTACAATCATGATACACGGTGTCATACACTACAATCATGATACACGGAGTCATACACTACCATCATGATACACGGTGTCATACACTACAATCATGATACACGGTGTCATACACTACAATCATGATACACGGTGTTATACACTACAATCATGATACACGGCGTCATACACTACAATCATGGTACACGGTGTCATACACTACAATCATGATACACGGTGTCATATACTACAATCATGATACACGGTGTCATACACTACAATCATGATACACGGTGTCATACACTACAATCATGATACATGGTGTCATACACTACCATCATGATACACGGTGTCATACACTACAATCATGATACACGGTGTCATACACTACAATCATGATACACGGTGTCATACAATACAATCATGATACACGGTGTCATACAATACAATCATGATACACGGTGTCATACACTACAATGATACACCGCGTCATACACCACAATCATGATACACGGTGTCATACACTACCATCATGATACACGGTGTCATACACTACAATCACGATACACGGTGTCATACACTACAATCATTATACACGGTGTCATACACTACAATCATGATACACGGTGTCATACACTACAATCATGATACACGGTGTCATACACTACAATCATGATACATGGTGTCATACACTACCATCATGATACACGGTGTCATACACTACAATCATGATACACGTTGTCATACACTACAATCATGATACACGGTGTCATACACTGCAATCATGATACATGGTGTCATACACTAACATCATGATACACGGTGTCATACTCTACAATAATGATGCACGGTGTCATACACTACAATCATGATACACGGTGTCATACAATACAATCATGATACATGGTTTCATACACTACAATCATGATACACGGTGTCATACACTTCAATCATGATACACGGTGTCATACACTACAATCATGATACACGGTGTCATACACTACAATCATCATACACGGTGTCATACACTACAATCATCATACACGGTGTCATACACTACAGTCATGATAACGGTGTCATACACTACAATCATGATACACGGTGTCATAAACTACCATCATGATACCCGGTGTCATACACTACAATCATGATACACGGTGCCATACACTACAATCATGATACATGGTGTCATACACTACAATCATGATACATGGTGTCATACACTACAATCATGATACGCAGTGTCATACACTACAATCATGATACACGGTGTCATACACTACAATCATGATACACGGTGTCATACACTACAATCATGATACACGATGTCATACACTACAATCATCATACACGGTGTCATACACTACAATCATGATACACGGTGTCATACACTACAATCATGATACATGGTGTCATACACTACCATCATGATACACGGTGTCATACACTACAATCATGATACACGGTGTCATACACTACAATCATGATACACGGTGTCATACAATACAATCATGATACACTGTGTCATACACTACAATCATGATACACGGTGTCATACACTACAATCATGATACACGGTGTCATACACTACAATCATGATACACGGTGTCATACACTACCATCATGATACACGGTGTCATACACTACAATCACGATACACGGTGTCATACACTACATCATTATACACGGTGTCATACATACAATCATGATACACGGTGTATACACTACAATCATGATACACGGTGTCATACACTACAATCATGATACATGGTGTCATACACTACCATCATGATACACGTTGTCATACACTACAATCATGATACACGTTGTCATACACTACAATCATGATACACGGTGTCATACACTGCAATCATGATACATGGTGTCATACACTAACATCATGATACACGGTGTCATACTCTACAATAATGATGCACGGTGTCATACACTACAATCATGATACACGGTGTCATACACTACAATCATGATACACGGTGTCATACACTTCAATCATGATACACGGTGTCATACACTACAATCATGATACACGGTGTCATACACTACAATCATCATACAAGGTGTCATACACTACAATCATCATACACGGTGTCATACACTACAATCATGATAACGGTGTCATACACTACAATCATGATACACGGTGTCATACACTACCATCATGATACCCGGTGTCATACACTACAATCATGATACACGGTGCCATACACTACAATCATGATACATGGTGTCATACACTACAGTCATGATACATGGTGTCATACACTACAATCATGATACGCAGTGTCATACACTACAATCATGATACACGGTGTCATACACTACAATCATGATACAAGGTGTCATACACTACAATCATGATACACGATGTCATACACTACAATCATCATACACGGTGTCATACACTACAGTCATCATACATGGTGTCATATGCTACAATCATGATACACGGTGTCATACACTACAGTCATGAAATGTAGACAGCCTGTACTGTCAGCACAGACAGCCTATGCTGTCTACCAGCTTAGTTCATTTTTCGCGGCACTAAGGTGCTGCCCTCTCCAGTCCAGCCCAAAGTCAGTGGGACGCTGGTCCCACTCACTCTCCCACTCGCTCACTCACTCAGTGGCCCAGCAGCAGTCAACAAGGCCTACTAGCTCTCTCCCTCGTGACCATGGCCCTACCGGGCCATTGGCACAACACACAAGCCTGTGTACCCACCAAGACATTGGCAAATAAACTAAGAAGCCTCCGAAGACGTCTATAATTGAACCTCGCTTTTAGCATCACCAAAATAATCTCATTAAACATTGGAGGCAGCGGTGGGATACGAACCCATGCCTCTGAAGAGACTGGTGAGGTGTGAATGTACAGCAGGGCGAGCGTGGGCGAGGCAAGGAACAGCCACTTCCTCCTCTCCCACAAACACGGAGACATGCACACTGAACGCAGAAATCGCCACAAAACTCACCTCTGGCTTGCTAAAATAGCTGTGCTGAGCTGAACAACAACAGCAGAACATACAAGTGATGCTGAACACGTGACTTGAGAAACAGCGTGGGACACTGTGGCGTGGGGTCGAAGAAATTTGGGAAATGTCGGCCAAATCCTGCTTGTACCTGTGTCTGGATGCTGAAACGTGCAGACACGACATCAGGATACTCTCTGACTCCGTGATGAATTGTATCCAGTGCATACCACATCTTGCTCTGATCGGTTTACCCTCTTCATGACCTGCTTTGCGTCTGAACAACTGACATCATGACTAAGACACGCAGTGGCCGTAAAGTTAGTCCAGTTCATGCTGATGCTGGCAATGGTGCCTCAGCCGGCGTGATCACGTGGCAGGAGGGCGAAGCCTCCTTGACAGTTGGTCAAGTCGTGGCTCAAGTCTCGACTACTAGTATGTCGGCTAATCGTCAATTCCCGACCCTTCTTTCTGACGGTCGTTCGAATAGGTTACAGCCATGGCTGCAGTCAGTCGAGACGACTGTTAAGGCTCAATATGATAGTCCCTCTCTGGGGTAGCTAGTGTAAGTAATTCTTTTGCACCTACGAGCCCACAAGTATTGTCGTGTCGGGACGGCGCGAGGTGCATGGCCAAGCAAATGTAGACAGCCTGTACTATCAGCACAGACAGCCTATGCTGTCTGCCAGCTTAGTTAATTTTTCGTGGCACTAAGGTGCTGCCCTCTCCAGGCCAGCCCAAAGTCAGTGGGACGCTGGTCCCACTCACTCTCCCACTCGCTCACTCACTCAGCGACCCAGCAGCAGTCAAGGCCTACTAGCTCTCTCCCTCGTGAGCATGGCCCTACCGGGCCATGAGCACAACACACAAGCCTGTGTACCCACCAAGACATTGGCAAATAAACTAAGAAGCCTCCGAAGACGTCTATAATTGAACCTCGCTTTCAGCATCACCAAAATAATCTCATTAAACAGATACACGGTGTCATACACTACCATCATGATACACGGTGTCATACACTACCATCATGATACACGGTGTCATACACTACCATCATGATACACGGTGTCATACACTACCATCATGATACACGGTGTCATACACTACAATCATGATACACGGTGTCATACACTACAATCATGATACACGGTGTCATACACTACCATCATGATACACGGTGTCATACACTACAATCATGATACACGGTGTCATACACTACCATCATGATACACGATGTCATACACTACCATCATCATACACGGTGTCATACACTACAATCATGATACACGGTGTCATACACTACCACCAATTCGATTGAGAGGGTAATTGATGACTTGTCCAGGAATTTAAACTGATAGATTTTAGAGGTATGGGTGTTTGTGGGAAACAATCAGGCTGCAGCATTAGGGTTAAAAACAGCAGTTATTACCGGGATACCTCAGGGATATGTTTAAAAGACAATATTCAAAATAAAGTTGCTAGTAATGGCAAATCAATTGATCAACAAACAGAGAGTGTTTATGGTTTACTTTACAAATAGTAGGAGTCTAAGAAATAAGATAGATGAGCTAAGATTACTTGTAAGGACGTGACAGATTAATTGTGGGTGTGATTTATAGGCCCCCAAACCTTGATAGGGAGTGCAGTAAGCTGTTATGGGATGAAATTCATAAGGCATCTAGATATGAAAATGTTGTGATAATGGGAGATTTTAACTTTAGACAAATTGATTGGAACAGTATGACAGAAAATTTTGAGTCTAGTGACTTTCTTGATAGGGTTCAGGATTGCTTTTTAGAACAGGTTGTGACAGAACCAACTAGAGGAAATAATCTGCTTGACTTTGTTCTTGCCAACAAAGATTCACTAATTAATAATCTTGAGGTTAATGATGAGCTTGGGGAAAGTGATCACAAATCACTTAGTTTCAATATATCATGGAATTACCCAGATAACTGCAATCAAATCTCTGTCCCAGATTTTCGCTTGGCCGACTTCATGGGACTGAAAAATTACCTGGGTGGACTAAACTGGGATGTCCTGACTATGGGTCAGGTAGGTGATCTTGGTTGCCAATATGACGTCTTTCAGAGCATAGTTCTAGCCGCCCAGACAACTTTTGTTCCAAGTAGGGAAATTAGATCTAACAAAAATTATCCCAAATGGATGAACAATAGATTAAAACATCTCATTGGTCAAAAGAGAGGCATATATAGGCGTATCAAAAGAGGGGATGGGCAATTAAGAAATCAATATATTCAATTACAGAGAGAAATAAAGAAAGGAATAAGAAAAGCAAAAAGGGATTATGAGGCTAAGGTCGCAAAGGATTCAAAGACTAACCCAAAAGGGTTCTTTCAGGTATACAGAAGTAAGATTAGGGACAAGATTGGCCCACTTAAAAGTAACTCTGGTCAGATCACTGACAGTGATAAGGATATGTGTGAAATTCTCAACACCTACTTCCTCTCAGTTTTCACCCAGGAAAAAACTAGCGATACTCCTGAAATAATAGATTATGTAGAACAGGATGATAATAAACTATGCACGATTGCGGTAAGTAGTGACATGGTCCTCAGACAAATAGAGAAACTGAAACCTAACAAATCCCCAGGCCCTGATGAACTGTTTGCAAGGGTGTTAAAGGAATGTAAAGAGGAACTTAGTATACCTTTGGCTAATCTTTTTAACATATCACTACAAACTGGCATAGTGCCTGAAAAGTGGAAAATGGCAAATGTAATATCTATTTACAAGGCAGGTGACAGGTCCTTGGCTTCGAACTATAGACCAATAAGCCTTACCTCCATAGTGGGAAAATTTATGGAATCTATAATTGCCGAAGCAATTCGTAGCCATCTTGATAGGCACAGATTGATTAATGAATCTCAACACGGTTTTACAAAGGGGCGTTCCTGTCTTACGAATTTACTAACTTTTTTCACTAAGGTGTTTGAGGAGGTAGATCATGGTAATGAATATGATATTGTGTATATGGACTTCAGTAAGGCTTTCGACAGAGTTCCACATCAGAGGCTATTGAGGAAACTTAAGGCACACGGAATAGGAGGAGAAATTTTTTCCTGGGTAGAGGCATGGCTGACAAATAGACAGCAGAGAGTTTGTATGAATGGGGAGAAATCAGAATGGGGGCACGTCACAAGCGGTGTTCCTCAGGGGTCAGCGTTGGGCCCGTTGTTGTTCACAATTTACATAAACGACATAGATGAGGGAATAAATAGCGACATAAGAAAATTTGCTGATGACACTAAAATAGGCAGTCCAATTCATTCCAATGAGGACACTAGAGCACTCCAGGATGATTTGAATAGACTGATGCAATGGTCAGAGAAGTGGCAGATGCAGTTTAATATTGACAAATGCAAAGTTCTAAATGTTGGACAGGTAAATAACCATGCCACATATCAACTAAATAATGTAGATCTTAATACTACTGATTGCGAAAAGGATTTAGGAGTTCTGGTTTGCAGTAATCTAAAACCAAGACAACAGTGCATTAGTGTTCGCAACAAAGCTAACAGAATTCTTGGCTTCATATCTAGAAGTATAAATAATAGAAGTCCTCAGGTTGTTCTTCAACTCTATATATCCTTGGTTAGGCCTCATTTAGACTATGCTGCTCAGTTCTGGTCACCGAATTGCAGAATGGCTATAAATGCTCTGGAAAACGTACAAAGGAGGATGACAAAGATGATCCCATGTATCAGAAATCTTCCCTATGAGGATAGACTGAGGGCCCTGAATCTGCACTCTCTCGAAAGGCGTAGAATTAGGGGGGATATGATCGAGGTGTATAAATGGAAAACAGGAATAAATAAAGGGGAATGTAAATAGCGTGCTGAAAATTTCCAGCCAGGACAGGACTCGCATCAATGGTTTCAAGTTGGAAAAATTCAGATTCAGGAAGGATATAGGAAAGCACTGGTTTGGTAATAGAGTTGTGGATGAGTGGAACAAACTCCCGAGTACAGTTATTGAGGCTAAAACGTTGTGTAGTTTTAAATTAGATAAATATATGAGTGGGTGTGGGTGGGTGTGAGTTGGACCTGACTAGCTTGTGCTGCTGGGTCTGGTGCTGTGCTCCTTGAATGGAGGTGACCAGACTGGGTGGGTCATTAGGCTAATCCGGGGGGAGGGTAATTGGGCTAATCCTGGGGGGGACATGGCCCTGCTCTGCATGGGTCAGTAGGCCTGTTGCAGTGTTCCTTCTTTCTTATGTTCTTATACATGGTATCATACACTACAATAATGATACACGGTGTCATACACTACCATCATGATATACGGTGTTGTACACTACAATCATGATACACGGTGTCATACACCTCCATCATGATACACGGTGTTGTACACTACAATCATGATATACGGTGTCATACACTACAATGATGATACACGGTGTCATACACAACCATCATGATGCATGGTGTCATACACTACCATCATGATACACTGTTTCATACACTACCGCAATGATATACGGTGTCATACACTACCACCATGATACACAGTGTCATACACTACCACAATGATACACGGTGTCATACACTACCACCATGATACACAGTGTCATACGCTACCACAATGATACACGGTGTCATACACTACCATTATGATACACGGTATCATACACTACCACCATGATACACGGTGTTATACACTACCATCATGATACACGGTGTCATACACTACCACCGTGATACACGGTGTCATACACTACCATCATGATACACGGTGTCATACACTACCACCGTGATACACAGTGTCATACACTACCACCATGATACACGGTGTCATACACTACCATCATGATACAGGTGTGATACACTACCATCATGATACACGGTGTTGTACACTACAGTCATGATATACGGTGTCATACACTACCATCATGATACACGGTGTCATACACTACCATCATGATACACGGTGTCATACACTACCACCATGATACACGGTGTCATGCACTACCATCATGATACACGGTGTCATACACTACAATGATGATACACGGTGTCATACACTACCACCATGATACACGGTGTCATACACTACCACAATGATACACAGTCTCATACACTACCATTATGATACACGGTGTCATACACTACCACCATGATACACGGTGTCATACACTACCACCGTGATACACAGTGTCATACACTACCACCATGATACACGGTGTCATACACTACCATCATGATACAAGGTGTCATACACTACCATCCCGATACACGGTTTCATACACTATCACCATGATATACGGTGTCATACACTACCACCATGTTACACGGCGTCATGCACTACCACCGTGATACACGGTGTCATACACTACCACCGTGATACACGGTTACATACACTACCACCATGATACACGGTGTCATATACTATCACCATGATACACGGTGTCATACACTACCACCGTGATACACGGTGTCATACACTACCACCGTGATACACGCTGTCATACACTACCATTATGATACACGTTGTCATACACTACCACCACGACACACGGTGCCATACACTATCACCATGATACACGGTGTCATGTACTACAATCATGACAACGATGTCATACACTATATTCATCATACACGGTGTCATACACTACCATCGTGATACACGGTGTCATGCACCAGTAGTCGCTACATCAAATAGTGTTATCTTAATTATGATCAGAGACTGTCAGTGCTGCTATACTGTAGTGATGACACTATCATCACCCTCCATACCATCCTTCACTGTAGTGATGACACTATCATCACCCTCCCTACCATCCTTCACTGTAGTGATGACACTATCATCACCCTCCCTACCATCCTTCACTGTAGTGATGACACTGTCATCACCCTCCCTACTATCCTTCACTGTAGTGATGACACTATCATCACCCTCCCTACCATCCTTCTCTCTGGTGATGACACTATCATCATCCTCCCTACCATCCTTCACTGTAGTGATGACACTATCATCACCCTCCCTACCATCCTTCTCTCTGGTGATGACACTATCATCATCCTCCCTACCATCCTTCACTGTAGTGATGACACTATCATCACCCTCCCTACCATCCTTCACTGTAGTGATGACACTGTCATCACCCTCCCTACTATCCTTCACTTTAGTAATGAAACCACCACCACCCTTCCTTCCATCCTTCATTCTAATTATGACACCACCATCACTAACCTTCCCATTCACGCCACTTACCTTCCCCACCATCACCACTACTAACCTTTCGCACTACCGACACTGACCTTTGCACCACCACCACTAACCTTCACCACCACCATTAACCTTTCCCACCACGCCACTAACCTTCCCCACCACTACCACTAACGTTCCCCACCACCATCACTAACCTTCCCCACCAAGAATAAACACTGCAACCAAAAATGACATCTATCTAGATAGGCGTTTCTGGGTCTGCAACAGGGATGTGGAACTCTGGACAGATATCAGGAAAGCACTCAGGAGGTTAATAAACAATAAACACGAAAAAAAGGAGGAACTATTGAATAGTCTACCTGGAATATATAGAGCATGGGAAGATCGGAGAGGAGTGGAGTCTAACACACAGAATGCCCAGTCTACAACGACTGACCCAAAAATAAGCAGATATCCACTGGCAAAAACAAAGGAAACAAAAAAAAAAAAAACCAGCTAGCTCAGTCCCCAACCTTAGGGCTGACCCAGACCCAGCCCCCAGAAATTGTTAAAATCCGGATTTAGTTAAAAGACTCCTCCACAGCCACCAACGCCATAGCCCCTAGTGCAGATATAGTAGAGGAGCCCTCTTTGGGGTAGACTCTTCTGCAGCCATCACAGTCATAGCCTCTAGTACAGATGTAGTATGGGAGTCCTCTTCCAGGAAAAATGTTAGTACCATGACAACAGATGGTGGTGTCTCTGGTTTGGCTATGTAGGACTGTAGTGTAGCTCTAGGGCCAGCACAGATTAGGAACACATCCAGCACGAATTGTACCCAGCCAAAAACAAAATGGTGCAAATTCATGTTCGGGGCATCTGTAAACACGGAATATCAGGGATAACGAATGGGACATGCAACTTTGAGCATCCCAAAAAAATGCCGTGACCTGCTGTCTAGGGAAGTGTGTCGTTCTACCTCTTGTAAATACTTCCACCCGGAGATGTGTCAGTCTTCAGTCCTTGAAAAACAATGTTACAATAACAATTGCACTGCATATCATCTAAAAGGGACCAGGAAGCACACACCCCATACAACAAATCATAGTAGTTATGGTAGTTATGACAACTCCACCCCAAGTGATTTTTTAGTGGTAGGAAACGAAGAAAGAAAATGGGAAGAAATAACCAAAATAGTCCACCACCTTGGAGCCTTGTTGGACTGGAGGCGCAGCCAGTGGCCCCTCTGGACTCACAGCTACTGATGCCAACAACAAAATCCCCCCAACAAACATGTAACACAACCTCATTTATATTTGCTAATATACAGGACCTTAAGCCATCCACCAACAACAAAATACCTTTCATTAGTGGACTTCTAGGGAAGTCAAATGCACTGTTTGCAGCCTTCACAGAGACCCACGCTAAAGATTACTTTGGCAGTGAAATATGGATACCTGGATACAACCTTTTCAGATGCAACAGGATGATGAGGCAACAAGGGAGGGTTGGCCTGTATGTCAAAGAGTCTCTCATTTGCAGAGATACGGAACACCACAAATGATGTAGTTGAAGTTCTGACAATAAAAATCGAGAACCAAAACTTAGTCATTGTACTTGTATATAATCTGCCAGATGCAACTTCCCAACAGTTCAAAGAACAACTGTCAAAAATTGACTCCTGTCTGGATAATTTTCCAGGCCCATCCCCAAACATCTTGCTGCTTGGTGGCTTCAATCTAAGACACACAAAATGGAAGAATATAGCAAATAATGTTGTAGCAGAAATAATCCCTGGAGGCAGATCAGATGAAAAGTCACACACACAGGAGCTGCTGAATTTCTGCAACAAACACACTCTAAGTCAGCAGATAGTGGAGCCAACAAGACTGGATAACACACTGGACCTTATTTTCACAAATAATGAGGACCTGGTAAGGAATATAACAATATCAAAAATAACAAATTCTGATCACAATCTAATCGAAGTTCAGACTTGCATGCACAGGAGTGCTGATCGGCAAGATGCATACAGCTATGAGGGTATCTTTACCAAATTCAACTTCAACAACAAGAACATCATCTGGGATCAGGTAAACTATGCCCAAAATGAAACATGCTGGGAGGATATCTTAAATTACATGGACCCTAACCAATGCCTCGAAAAGATCACCCTCCTGGAAGCTGAAGTATGTTCAAGGTATATTCCTATAAGACAAAAGAAGAAGTAAACTGGAGAGAGACGCTCCCTCTACAGGAGAAGACGAAGAATCATTGAGCTCCCCAAGAATGCCAGATTATCTGATACACGGAAGGAAGTGCTAACCAGGGAAGTGGAAAATATTGAGCTAAAGTTGAAGGGCTCATACAGGATCCAGGAGAGACAAGAGGAGCTAAAAGCGATTAATGAAATTGAAAGAAAATCGAAATGTTTTTTTTTTTCAAATGCCAAAAACAAGTCAAAAACCACTTCTAGTATAGGGCCCCTGCTCAGACAAGACGGATCCTACACAGACGACAACAAACAAATGAGCGAGATACTGAAATTGCAGTATGACTCAGTGTTCAGTGAGCCACTAACCAGTTTAAAGATAAGCAATCCAAACAATTTTTTCATGACTGAGCCTCAAAACCCTGCCAATGTAGGCCAGATTTATGACATAACCCTAACTCCACTAGACTTTGAGAAAGCCATTGCACTCAGCCCCAGGCCCAGACTCGTGGAACTCGGTGTTCATTAAAAACTTCAAGAAACCCCTCTCACGGGTCCTAAGTATGCTATGGAGAAGGAGCTTAGACACAGGCGAGATTCCAATCACTAAAATCAACAGATATAGCCCCACTCCATAAAGGTGGCAGCAAAGCAGTAGCTAAGAACTATAGACCAATAGCTTTAACGTCCCACATCATAAAAATCTTTGAAAGAGTTCTAAGAAGCAGGATAGCAAACCCCCTGGACTCCCAAAAATTGCACAACCCAGGGCAACATGGTTTCGGAGCAGGTCGCTCCTGCCTCTCGCAACTGCTAGACCACTATGATATGGTCCTAGATGCACTGGAAAACAAACAGAATGCAGATGTGGTAAACACAGGCTTTGCAAAAGCCTTTGACAAGTGCGACCATGGTGTAATAGCACACAAAATGCGTGCTAAAGGGATAACCGGCAAAGTAGGCAAATGGATCTTCAACTTTCTAACCAATCGCACACAAAGAGTAGTAGTAAACAGAGTTAAATCAGATGCTGACATAGTGAAGAGCTCCGTCCCACAAGGCACAGTACTCACACCTATCCTGTTCCTTATTCTCAAATCAGACATAGACAGAGATGTAAACCACAGCACTGTATCATCTTTTGCAGACGATACTAGGATCTGCATGAAAGTATCATCCACGGCAAAGCTCCAAGAAGATATAAACCAAGTTTTCCATTGAGCAACAGAGAACAATATTATGTTCAATGAAGATAAATTCCAACTACTCCGCTATGGAAAACTGGAGGAAATAATAACTAGGACTGAGTATACTACAAACTCCAATCACACAATAGAGCGGAAAAGTAATGTGAAGGACCTGGGTGTGGTAATGTCCAAAGACCTCACTTTCAAGGAACACAACAATGCCACTATCACATCTGCTAGGAAACTGACAGGATGGATAATGAGAACATTCAGAACAAAAAATGCTAAGCCAATGATGATCCTTTTTAAATCACTTATTCTCTCTAGACTGGAATACTGCTGTACATTAACATCCCCATCCAAGGCAGGTGAAATTGCAGAACTAGAGAATGTACAGAGAACCTTAACTGCACATATAAGTTCCATCAAACACCATAACTACTGGGAGCGCCTGGAAGCACTTGACTTGTACTCAATAGAGCCCTGGCGAGAGAGATATATCATAATCTACACCTGGAAGATTCTGGAGGGACTGGTCCCTAATATGCACACAGCAATCACTCCACACGAAAGCAAAAGACTTGGCAGGCGACGCAACACAACCCCAGTGAAAAGTAGGGGCGTCACTGGTACACTAAGAGAAAACACAATAAGTGTCCGGGGCCCAAGACTACTCAACAGCCTCCCACCAGCAATAAGGTGCATTACGGGAAGACCCCTGGTTGTCTTCAAGAGGGAGCTGGACAGATACCTAAAGACGGTGCCGGATCAGCCGGGCTATGGTTCGTACGTACGATTGCGTGCGGTGAGCAGTAACAGCCTCGTTGATCACGCCCTGATCCACCTGGAGGCCTGGTCGTGGACCGGTCCGCTGGGGCATCGATCCCCGGAAGGCCCTCCAGGTAGACTCCAGGTAGGTTGGCCACCACCACTAACCTTCTCCACCACCACCACTAACCTTCTCCACCACCACCACTAACCTTCACTACCACCACCACTAACCTTCTCCACCACCACCACTGACCTTCCCCACCATCACCAATAACCTTTCCCTGCCACTACCACTAACCTTCCCCACCACCGCCACTAACCTTCCCTACCAGCACCACTAACCTTCCCCACCACCACCACTAACCTTCCCACCACCACCACTAACCTTTCCCTACCACTACCACTAACCTTCCCCACCACCACCACTAACCTTCCCCACCACCACCACTAACCTTTCCCTACCACTACCACTAACCTTCCCCACCACCACCACTAACCTTCCCCACCACCACCACTAACCTTTCCCTACCACTACCACTAACCTTCCCCACAACCACCACTAATCTCCCCACCACCACTAACCTTCCCCACCACTACCACTAACCTTCCCCACCACCACTACTAAACCTTCCCCACCACGCCACTAACATTCCCTACCACTACCACTAACCTTCCCCACCACCACCCACCAACCTTCCCCACCACCACCACCAACCTTCCCCACCACCACCACTAACCTTCCTCACCACCACCACCACAACCACTAACCTTCCCCACCAACACTACTAACCTTCCCCACCACGCCACTAACCTTCCCCACCACCACCACCAACCTTCCCCACCACCACCACCAACCTTCCCCACCACCACCACTAACCTTCCTCACCACCACCACCACAACCACTAACCTTCCCCACCAAACACTACTAACCTTCCCCCACCACGCCACTAACATTCCCTACCACTACCACTAACCTTCCCCACCACCACCACCAACCTTCCCCACCACCACCACCAACCTTCCCCACCACCACCACTAACATTCCCCACAACCACCAAAACTAACCTTCCCCCACAACCACCAAAACTAACCTTCCACACCACCACCATTAACCTTCCCCACTACAACACCTAACCTTCCCCACCACCACCACTAACCTTCCCCACCACCACCACTAACCTTCCTCACCACCACCACTAATCTTCCCCACCACTACCACTAACCTCCCCAACACAACCACTAACCTTCCCCACCACGCCACTAACCTTCCCCACCATCACCACTAACCTTCCCTACCACCCACACTAACCTTCCCCACCACCACCCTAACCTTCCCCTACCACCACCACTAACCTTCCCCACCACGACCACTAAACTTCCCCACCACGCCACTAACCTTCACCACCACCATCGCTAACCTTCCTCACCACTACCCCTAATCTTCCCCACCACCATCACTAACCTTCCCCACTACTACCTCTAATCTTCCCCACTACCATCACCAACCTTCCCCACTACTACCTCTAGCCTTCCCCACCCACCACCACTACCCTTCCCAATCACCACCACTAACCTTCCCCACAACGCCACTAGCCTTCTCCACCACCACCACTAACCTTACCAACCACCACTACTAACCTTCCCCACCACCACCACTAGCCTTCCCCACCACCACCACCAACCTTCCCAACTACCATCACTAACCTTCCCCACTACTACCTCTAACCTTCCCCACAACCATCACTAACCTTCCCCACTACTACCACTAACCTTCCCCACCACGCCACTAGCCTTCCGCACCACCACCACTAACCTTACCCACCACCACCACTAACCTTCTCCACCACCACCACTAACCTTCCCCACCACATCCACTAACTTTCCCCACCACCAACACTAACCTTCCCACCCACCACCACTGTCCTTCACCAACACCACCACTAACCTTCCCCATCACCACCATTAACCTTCGACACCACCGCCACTAATCTTCCCCACAACCACAAACCTTCCCAACCCACAAACCTTCCCCACCATCACCTCTAACCTTCCCCATCACTAACACTAATCTTCCCAACCACTACCACTAACCTTCCCAACCACCACCACTAACCTTCCCAACCACCACCACTAACCTTCCCAACCACTACCACTAACCTTCCCAACCACCACCATTAACCTTCCCCACCACTCCACTACCCTTCCGCACCACCACCACTAACCTTCTCCACCACCACCACTAACCTTCCCCATCACCACCACAAACCTTCCCCACCACGCCACTAACCTTCTCCACCACGCCACTAACCTTCCCCACCACTACCACTAACATTCCCACCACCACCACTAACCCTCCCCACCACCACCACTAACCTTCCCCATCACCACCATTAACCTTCGACACCACCGCCACTAATCTTCCCCACAACCACATACCTTCCCCACCCACAAACCTTCCCCACCATCACCTCTAACCTTCCACACACTACCACTAACCTTTCCAACCACCACCACTAACCTTCCCCACCACCACCACTAACCTTCCCCACCACCACCACTAACCTTCCCCACCACCACCACTAACCTTCCCCACCACCAATACTAGCCTTCTCCACCACGCCAATAGCCTTCCCCACCATTACCACTAACCTTCCCCACCACCACGACTAACCTTCCCCACCACTACCACTAACCTTCCCCACCACCACTACTAACCTTCCCCACCACGCCACTAACCTTGACCACCACTACCACTAACGTTCCCCACCACCACTAACCTTCCCGACAACCACCACTAGCCTTCCCCAAAACTATCACTAACCTTCCCCACCACTACCACTAACCTTCCCCACCACGCCACTAACCTTCCCTTACACTACCACTAACCTTCCCCACCACCACCACCAACCTTCCTCACCACCACCACCATCACCACTAACCTTCCCCACCACCACTACTAACCTTCCCATCACGCCACTAACCTTCCCACCACCACCACTAACCTTCCCCACCACCACCACTAACCTTCCCCACCACCACCAAACTAGCCTTCCACACCACCACCACTAACCTTCCCCACTCACAACCCTAACCTTCCCCACCACCACCACTAACCTTCCCCCACCACAACCACTAACCTTCCCCACCACGCAACTAACCTTCCCCATCACCACCACTAACCTTCACCACCACTGCCACAACCTTCACCACCACCACCATTAACCTTCCCCACCACTACACAACCTTCCCCAACACCACCACCACTAACCTTCCCCACCACGCCACTAACATTCCTCACCACGCCACTAACCTTCCCCACCACCACCACTAACCTTCCCCACCATCACCACTAACCTTCCCACCACCTCCACTACTATCCCTCCCCACCACCACCACTACTAACTTCCCCACCACCACCACTAACCTTCCCCACCACGCCACATAACCTTCCTCACCACCACCACCTAACCTTCCCAAGCACCACCAATAACCTTCCCCACCACCACCACTAACCTTCCCAACCATCACCACTAACCTTCCCCACCACAACCCCTAACCTTCCCCACCACAACCCCTAACCTTCCCCACCACCACCTTAACCTTCCCCACCACCACCACTAACCATCCCCACCACTCCACTAACCTCTCCACCACCACCACTAACCTTCCCCACCACCACCACTAACCTTCCCCACCACGTCACTAACCTTCCCACTACGCCACTAACCTTCCCCACCACCACCACTACTAACCTTCCCCACCACCACTACTAACCTTCCCCACCACCACCACCACTAACCTTCCCCACCACCACCACTAACCTTCCCCACCACCAATACTAGCCTTCTCCACCACACCACTAGCCTTCCCCACCATTACCACTAACCTTCCCCACCACCACCGACTAACCTTCCCCACCACTACACTAACCTTCCCCACCACCACTACTAACCTTCCCCACCACGCCACTAACCTTCCCTACCACTACCACTAACCTTCCCCACCACCACCACCAACCTTCCCCACCACCACCACAAACCTTCCTCACCACCACCACTAACCTTCCCCACCACCACTACTAACCTTTCCCACCACGCCACTAACCTCCTCACCACCACCACTAACCTTCCCCACCACCACCACAAACCTTCCCCACCACCACCAAAACTAACCTTCCACACAACCACCACTAACCTTCCCCACTACAACCCCTAACCTTCCCCAGCACCACCACTAACCTTCCCCACCACAACCACTAACCTTCCCCACCACGCAACTAACCTTCCCCACCACCACCACTAACCTTCACCACCACTGCCACTAACCTTCCCCACCACCACCATTAACCTTCCCCACCATTACCACTAACCTTCCCCAACACCACCACCACTAACCTTCCCCACCACGCCACTAACATTCTTCACCACGCACTAACCTTCCCCACCACCACCACTAACCTTCCCCACCATCACCACTAACCTTCCCCACCACCTCCACTACTAACCCTCCCCACCACCACCACTACTAACCTTCCCCACCACCACCACTAACCTTCCCCACCACACCACTAACCTTCCTCACACCACCACTAACCTTCCCAAGCACCACCAATAACCTTCCCCACCACCACCACTAACCTTCCCCACCATCACCACTAACCTTCCCCACCACAACCCCAACCTTCCCCACCACAACCCCTAACCTTCCCCCAACACCACCATTAACCTTCTCCATCACCACCACTAACCTTCCCCACCACTCCACTAACCTTCCCCACCACCACCACTAACCTTCCCCACCACCACCACTAACCTTCCCTACCATTACCACTAACCTTCTCCACCCCCACCTCTAACCTTCCCCCACCACCGCCACTAACCTTCCCCACCACCACCACTAACCTTTCCCCACCACCACCACTGACCTTCCCCACCACGCCACTAACCTTCCCCACCACCACCACTAACCTTCCCCACCACCACCACTAACCTTCCCCACCATTACCACTAACCTTCCCCACCCCCACCTCTAACCTTCCCCCACCACCGCCACTAACCTTCCCCATCACCACCACTAACCTTCCCCACCACCTCCACTACTAACCCTCCCCACCACCACCACTACTAACCTTCCCCACCACCACCACTAACCTTCCCCACCACACCACTAACATTCCCCACCACCACCACTAGCCTTCCCAAGCACCACCAATAACCTTCCCCACCACCACCACTAACCTTCCCCACCATCACCACTAACCTTCCCCACCACAACCCCTAACCTTCCCCACCACAACCCCTAACCTTCCCCAACACCACCATTATCCTTCCCCACCACCACCACTAACCTTCCCCACCACTCCACTAACCTTCCCCACCACCACCACTAACCTTCCCCACCACACCACTAACCTTCCCTACCATTACCACTAACCTTCTCCCACCCCCACCTCTAACCTTCCCCACCACCGGAACTAACCTTCCCCAACACCACCACTAACCTTCCCCACCACCACCACTAACCTTCCCCACCACGCCACTAACCTTCCCCGCCACCACCACTAACCTTCCCCACCACCACCACTAACCTTCCCCACCATTACCACTAACCTTCCCCACCCCCACCTACTAACCTTCCCCACCACCGCCACTAACCTTCCCCATCACCACCACTAACCTTCCCCACCACCACCACTAACCTTCCCAACCACGCCACTAACCTTCCCCACCACCACCACTAACCTTCCCCACCACCACCACTAACCTTCCCCACCACCACCACAAACCTTCCTCACCACCAACCACTAACCTTCCCCACCACCACCAGTAACCTTCCCCACCACCAATACTAGCCTTCTCCACCACGCCACTAGCCTTCCCCACCATTATCACTAACCTTCCCCACCACCACGACTAACCTTCCCCACCACCACCACTAACCTTCCCCACCACCACCACTAACCTTCCCCACCACCACCACTACCCCTTCCCCACCACCACCACTAACCTTCCCCACCACCAATACTAGCCTTCTCCACCACGCCACTAGCCTTCCCCACCATTACCACTAACCTTCCCCACCACCACAACTAACCTTCACCACCACCACCACTAACCTTCCCCACCACCACTACTAACTTCCCCACCACTCCACTAACCTTCCTTACCACCACCACTAACCTTCCCCACCACCACCACCACTAATCTTCCCCACCACCACCAATAACCTTCCCCACTACAACCCCTCACCTTCCCCACCACCACCCACTAACCTTCCCCACCACAACCACTAACCTTCCCAACCACGCACTAACCTTCCCCACCACCACCACTAATCTTCGCCACCACTGCCACTAACCTTCCCCACCACCACCATTAACCACCCCCACACACTACCATTAACATTCCCCATCACTACCACTAACCTTCCCCACCACCACCACTAACCTTTCCCACCACGCCACTAACCTTCCTCACCACGCCACTAACCTTCCCCACCACCACCACTAACCTTCCCCATCATCACCACTAACCTTCCCCACCACCACCACAACTAAACCCTCCCCACCACCACCACTATAACCTTCCCCACCACCACCAATAACCTTCCCCACCACGCCACTAACCTTCCCACCACGCTACTAACCTTCCTCACCACCACCACTAACCTTCCCAGCACCACAATAACCTTCCCCACCACCACCACTAACCTTCCCCACCATCACAGTAACCTTCCCCACCACAACCCCTAACCTTCCCCACCACCACCACTAACCTTCCCCACCACCACCACTAACCTTCCCCACCACCACCACTAACCTTCCCCACCACGCCACTAACCTTCCCCACCACCACCACTAACCTTCTCCACCACCACCACGAATCTTCCCCACCATTACCACTAACCTTCCCCACCCCCACCTCTAACCTTCCCCACCATCATCACTAACCTTCTCCACCACCACCACTAACCTTCCCCATCACCACCACTAACCTTCCCACCACCATCACTAACCTTCCCCACCACCACTACTAACCTTCCCACACCACCCCTTAACCCTTCCCCTCCACCACCACTAACCTTCCCCACCACCACCACTAACGTTCCCCACCACCTCCACTAACTTTCCCCACCACCAACACTAACCTTCCCCACCACCACCACTATCCTTCACCAACACCACCACTAATCTTCCCCATCACCACCACTTACCTTCGACACCACCACCACTAACCTTCCCCACCATCACCACTAACCTTCCCCACCACAACCCCTAACCTTCCCCACCACAACCCCTAACCTTCCCCACCACCACCACTAACCTTCCCCACCACTCCACTAACCTTCCCCACCACCACCACTAACCTTCCCCACCACCACCACTAACCTTCCCTACCATTACCACTAACCTTCTCCACCCCCACCTCTAACCTTCCCCCACCACCGCCACTAACCTTCCCCACCACCACCACTAACCTTCCCCACCACGCCACTAACCTTCCCCACCACCACCACTAACCTTCCCCACCATTACCACTAACCTTCCCCCACCCCCACCTCTAACCTTCCCCCACCACCGCCACTAAACCTTCCCCATCACCACCACTAACCTTCCCCACCACCACCACTAACCTTCCCAACCACGCCACTAACCTTCCCCACCACCACCACTAACCTTCCCCACCACTACCACTAACCTTCCTCACCACCACCACTAACCTTCCCCACCACCACCAGTAACCTTCCCCACCACCAATACTAGCCTTCTCCACCACGCCACTAGCCTTCCCCACCATTACCACTAACCTTCCCCCACCACACGACTACCTTCCCCACCACCAGCACTAACCTTCCCCACCACCACCACTAACCTTCCCCACCACCACCACTAACCTTCCCCACCACCACCACTAACCTTCCCCACCACCAATACTAGCCTTCTCCACCACGCCACTAGCCTTCCCCACCATTACCACTAACCTTCCCCACCACCACGACTAACCTTCACCACCACCACCACTAACCTTCCCCACCACCACTACTAACTTTCCCCACCACTCCACTAACCTTCCTTACACCACCACTAACCTTCCCACACACCACCACCACTAATCTTCCCCACAACCACCAATAACCTTCCCCACAACAACACCTCACCTTCCCCACCACCACCACTAACCTTCCCCACCACAACCACTAACCTTCCCCACCACGCCACTAACCTTCCCCACCACCACCACTAACCTTCCCCACAACTGCCACTAACCTTCCCCACCACCACCATTAACCACCCCCACCACTACCACTAACATTCCCCATCACTACCACTAACCTTCCCCACCACCACCACTAACCTTCCCACCACGCCACTAACCTTCCTCACCACGCCACTAACCTTCCCCACCACCACCACTAACCTTCCCCATCATCACCACTAACCTTCCCCACCACCACCACTACTAACCCTCCCCACACACCACCACTATTAACCTTCCCCACCACCACCAATAACCTTCCCCACCACGCCACTAACCTTCCCCACCACGCACTAACCTTCCTCACCACCACCACTAACCTTCCCCAGCACCACCAATAACCTTCCCCACCACCACCACTAACCTCCCCACCATCACCACTAACCTTCCCCACCACAACCCCTAACCTTCCCCCACCACCACCACAACCTTCCCCACCACCACCACTAACCTTCCCCACCATCACCACTAACCTTCCCCACCACGCCACTAACCTTCCCCACCACCACCACTAACCTTCTCCACCACCACCCACGAATCTTCCCCACCATTACCACTAACCTTCCCCACACCCACCTCTAACCTTCCCCACCATCATCACTAACCTTCTCCACCACCACCACTAACCTTCCCATCACCACCACTAACCTTCCCACCACCATCACTAACCTTCCCCACCACCACTACTAACCTTCCCCACCACCACCATTAACCTTCCCCTCCACACCACTAACCTTCCCCACCACCACCACTAACGTTCCCCACCACCTCCACTAACTTTCCTCACCACCACCACTATCCTTCACCAACATCACCACTAATCTTCCCATCACCACCACTTACCTTCGACACCACCGCCACTACACCGCTAACCTTTGCCACCACCACCACTAACCTTCACCACTACCACCGCTAACCTTTGCCACCACCACCACTAACCTTCCCCACCACCACCACCACCACTATCCTTCGCCAACACCACCACTAACCTTTCCCATCACCATCACTAATGTTCACCGCCACTATCATTAACCTCCACCACTATCCTCCTCCACCACCACTAACCTTCCCACCACCACCACTAACCTTCTCACTACCACTAGTAACCTTCCCACCACCGCCACTAACTTACACTACCATCACCACCACCACTTGCCTACACTACCATCACCACCACCACTAACCTACACTACCATCACCACCACCACTAACCTACACTACCATCACCACCACCACTAACCTACACTACTGTTGCAACCCCTGAATGGGATGCAATGATTATTATGTATATATATAATTATTACCTTTTCGTATAATTTTATATTGCTTATATTTGCGATAATAGCTAAATCGTAAATGTATTGCTTTATATTGTTATTTGACGTAGCTTCCTTTGTTAGGTAGGATGTAACATATGTGCTCAGTTCAAGTCTTGATTGTCTAACTACTGTAATTATCGCTCCTTGCTCGTTACTCTGCCGGCTTCTGAGCTGCAGTTGTCCACGGAGCTATCACGTGATCGAGGGGGGGGGTGTCCTCACCTCTCCTGAAGTATTCAGTCTGGTCTAGACTCTCTTGGTGGTTGGACAGATTGTCTGTCTCATTATTCTTATTAGTTCTGTAGAACTCTGTTCACAGAACATTGTATAGACTTAGTGATTTTCGACGTTGTACTGAGGTTGTGTGTCGCATAGACACTCTGAGCAACTCAGGTCCTGACCTAACTTGTACTGGTATCTGTGTATTAACACAGTCGGGGATTTTCTTATGCTGAACTTAGATTCAGTAGTATGGGAGTTTTGTGACTTGTGGAGGATCTGCAGATGGTCCTTACTTAGTGTCGTTATATTATCTCCTTGTTCTTGATTCTGTGTCGCAGTTGCTTGTTATATTGCTATTGGGCTTAGCATTCTTTTTATTGTTCAAGCAGACTGTTCTGGTTGCCAGTCGGTCAAGAAGTTAGTTTATGTGAGGACTTTGTCAGTCACTTGTTTGAGTCTAGTCGAGTCTTGAGACATAACGAACTTCTTAGAGCACTTACACACATACACACAAACTTGTACATATTTGTAATATCTTATTAAATGTTAATGTACCAGACGGTACTTAAGAATTATAAATGTGATATGTGCTTTCAGCACAATAATATTGAACTCGAGAGAAGTGTTATTATTTTGATTACTGTGATTAATTTAATTTAATTTAATTTGATAATATACCTCTAGACTTAATAAATTTATTAAATTTTAATTTCTCTAGTTAGTACCCTACCAGTTGTAATCCTGAAGCACTATTGAATCATACTGAATTTTAATGGATAATTGGACAAGGATACTGACTACTTGTTACGAAAACCCAGTAACAGGCTGGATGCTAGAAGGGCAGTCCTTTCTAGTATTCACTGGAGATCTCTAAGCTTTTAGAATCGCGTTTTTTGTAACAACTACCATCACCACCACCACTATCCTTTACCACCAACACCACTAACCTGCACTACCATCACCACCGCCACCACTACCCTACACTACCATCACCACCACCACTAACCTACACCACCATCATCACCACCACACACTAACCTTTCCCACCACCACCACTAACCTACACTACCATCACCACCGCCACTAACTTACACTACCATCACCACCACAACTAGCCTACACTACCATCACCACCACCACTAACCTACACTACCATCACCACCACCACTAACCTACACTACCATCACCACCGCCACTAACTTACACTACCATCACCACCACCACTAGCCTACACTACCATCACCACCACCACTAACCTACACTACCATCATCACCACCACTAACCTACACTACCATCACCACCACCACTAACCTGCACTACCATCACCACCACCACTATCCTTTACCACCAACACCAATAACCTGCAATACCATCACCACCACCACTATCCTTTACCACCAACACCGCTAACCTACACTACCATCACCATCACCACTAACCTACACTACCATCACCACCACCACTAACCTACACTACCATCACCACCATTAACCTATACTACCATCACCACCACCACTCACCTTAACTACCATCACCACCACCACTAACCTACACTACTATCACCACCATTAACCTACACATACCATCACCACCACCGCTAACCTACACTGCCATCACCACCACCACTAACCTACACTACCATCACCTCCACCACTAACCTACACTACCATCACCACCACCACTAACCTACACTTCCGTCACCACCACCACTAACCTACACTTCCATCAGCCCCTCCACTAACCTACACTACCATCACCATCACCACTAGCCTACACTACCATCACCTCCACCAATAACCTACACTACCATCACCACCACTAACCTACACTACCATCACCACCACCACCACTCACCTACACTACCATCACCACTATTAACCTACACTACCATCACCGCCACCACTAACCTACACTTCCATCAGCACCTCCACTAACCTACACTACCATCACACCACCACCACCAACCTACACTTCCATCAGCACCTCCACTAACCTACACTACCATCATCACCACCACTAACCTACGCTACCATCACCACCACCACTAACCTACACTTCCATCAGCACCTCCACTAAGTTACACTACCATCACCACCACCACTAACCTACACTACCATCACCACCACTAACCTACACTACCATCACCACCACTAACCTACACTACCATCACCACCACTCACCTACACTACCATCACCACCACTAACCTACACTACCATCACCGCCACCACTAACCTACACTTCCATCAGCACCTCCACTAACCTACACTACCATCACCACCACCACTAACCTACACTTCCATCAGCACCTCCACTAACCTACACTACCATCACCACCACCACTAACCTACACTTCCATCAGCACCTCCACTAAGCTGCACTACCATCACCACCACCACTAACCTACGCTACCATCACCACCACCACTAACCTACTCTTCCATCAAAACCTCCGCTAACCTACACTACCATCACCACCACCACTAACCTACTCTACCATCACAATCACAACTAACTTACACTACCATCACCTCCACCACTAACCTACACTACCATCACCACCACAACTAAACTACACTACCATTACCACCACTAACCTACACTACCATCACCACCACTAACCTACACTACCATCACCACCACCACTCACCTACACTACCATCACCACCACTAACCTACACTACCATCACCGCCACCACAAACCTACACTTCCATCAGCACCTCCACTAACCTACACTACCATCACCACCACCACTAACCTTCACTTCCATCAGCACCTCCAATAACCTACACTACCATCACCACCACTAACCTACACTACCATCACCACCACTAACCTACACTTCCCTCAGCACCACCACTAACCTACACTACCATCACCACCACCACTATCCTTTACCACCCACACCACTAACCTACACTACCATCACTATCCTTTACTACCATCACCAACATTAACCTTCCCAGCCACCACCACCAACCTATCCAGTCACTAGTACCACCACTCCCACCACCACAACCACTACCTCCCTTCCCCAACACCGCCACCCATCATCACTATCATATTCCCCCTACAACTCCCCACATCCCCACCACCGCCACCCTGGCAAGTATATAGTCATCACTTGGCCACGGACCAGCCATGGAGCTGGAGTCTGGCCTGAGGGGTGTCAAGACACTCACAGCGTCCTGTCACCCACTAAGATCCAAGTGTTCCTAATTAGATATAACTATACAATGATTGATAAACAATAGTACGAACGGAATTTTTTTTTTAAGTGATTCGAGCAACACAGGAAGTCTGTACAATGAAGTTTAGAGATAACAAGAGGCAACAAACCAAACAATCAGTCTCTTGGTCGGAAACACACAAGTCTAACTTCGTGGTTTGATTCAGTGATTCACAAGCTTCCCTGAAGCGAACAAATGCGACTTGTACTAGTACTGAAACTTGAGAGTGATCTGGCGTCCTGACCTCATGAATGAGCAAAGCGTTCTGCGTGTGACTCACTAATGGCTGTGTGAGGAAGTCAGGTCACAGAGCTCCACTTCGAGTGCCAGTCTGCTGCAGACCATACAACGACAGTAGGTAAGGTAGAGTTATTCCATCTCCTGCCTCATGGAAGGTTGTAGATGACAGTACCGCTTCAGTACCTCACTTGTTAGAGGTCATTAGCAATTTTGGGGGGTAAATTAATTGTTATCAGTCAAGAATACTTTGATAAAATCCGGAATTAAAGTGAACGCTCAGTGTATGTACAGACATGTTGGTATTTTAAGGACTTAGAAGACAGAGACTTGTGTAATGATGACGGCTTTGAATTTCTTTTTTATTTACTTACTTGAAGAAAATATACAGTTTACAGTACCACTTTGAAAAAATATTAATTTAGAATTTTATAACCCTTGTCGACCTCGTTTTGGAATCAGCCATCCTACAAAGACAGGTGAATTTTGTTAGTTTATATCATAGTGTAATTCTGCCTAAATATAAGTTGTAGACAGCAACACGGAGAGAAGAGGAAAAAAAAACATGTGTATAACACAGCAGTTCCCAAACCAATGTAAGCGTACGTTCCCAGGGATACGTGAAGATGCTGTGGAGATGTGAGTTACCGTTTGGTGTGTTGTGGCTACTCTCGCCTCGAGTATTCAGAATCACTTGTCTTCTCTGGGTATCGAAAACCAGTCTTATTTCCCAGAATTAGAAGACGTAAAACTCTACCTAACCCATTCAGAGGAGTCGCTCATACCTCCTAGCTGCCAGAAAGACCATAATAAAATTTTAGCGTTCCTACAAAGTTCATGTGTGAGCAGGGATTCTATTTTGTGTATCATTAAGACCGAGTTTCTTGTCGGGCTAGTCTGCTGAAGTAACTTTAGGACGGTTCTATCAAAACAACAGCCAGAACTGATGCAATGATTGTGAATACTGGAGTCCTAGTTGTGGAACACTGAGGCACTGGTTGTGGAACACTAAAATGCTGGTTGTAAACACTGAAGCCCTGGTTGTGGAACACAGAATCCCTGGTTGTGGAACACTGGTTGTAAACACTGATGCCCTGTTTGTGGAACACTGAAGCCCTGGTTATGGAACACTAAAACACTACTTGTGAATACTGAAGCACTGATTGTGGAACACTGAAGCGCTGGTTGTGTAACACTAAAGCCCTGGTTGTGGAACACTGAAATACTGCCTGTGGAACACCGAAGCACTGGTTGTGGAACACTGAATCATTGCTTGTGGAACACTTAAGCCCTAATTGTGAATACTGAAGTACTGGTTGTGAATGCTGAAACACTGGTTGTGAACACTGAAGCAATGGTTATGGAATACTGAAGCACTGATTGTGAACACTGAAACAATAGTTGTGGAACACTGAAGCAATGGTTGTGGAACACTGAAGCACTGGTTGTGAACACTGAAGCAATGGTTGTGGAACATTGAAGCACTGCTTGTGAACACTAAAGCAGTGGTGGTGAACACTGAAGCACTGGTTGTGAATACTGAGTCAGGTTATGGAACACTGAAGCACTGGTTGTGAATACCGAAGTACCGGGTGTGAATACTGAAGCCCTAGTTGTGGAACACTGAAGCACTGGTAGTGGAACACTGAAGCACTGGTTGTGAATACTGAAGTACTGGGTGTGAATACAGAAGCCCTAGTTGTGGAACACTACAGCAACTGTAGGAACACTAAGCACTGGTAGTGGAACACTGAAGCACTGGTTGTGAATACTGAAGCACTGGTTGTGAATACTGAAGCACTGGTTGGGAATACTGAAGCAATAGTTGTGGACACTGAAGCACAGGTTGTGAACACTGAAACACTGGTTGTAAACACTGAGACACTGGTTGTAAACACTGAAGCACTGGTTGTAAACACTGAGACACTGGTTGTGAACACTGAAGCACTGGTTGTAAACACTGAGACACTGGTTGTGAACACTGAAGCACTGGTTGTAAACACTGAGACACTGGTTGTGAACACTGAAACACTGCCTGTAAACACTGAAGCACTGGTTGTACACACTGAAGCACTGCTTGTAAACACTGAAACACTGCTTGTAAACACTGAAGCACTGGTTGTACACACTGAAGCACTGGTTGTAAACACTGAAGCACTGGTTGTAAACACTGAAACACTGCTTGTAAACACTGAAGCACTGGTTGTAAACACTGAAACACTGCTTGTAAACACTGAAGCACTGGTTGTGAGCACTGAAGCACTGGTTGTACACACTGAAGCACTGGTTGTACACACTGAAGCACTGGTTGTACACACTGAAGCACTGGTTGTGAGCACTGAAGCACTGGTTGTGAACACTGAAGCACTGGTTGTAAACACTGAAACACTGCTTGTAAACACTGAAGCACTGGTTGTAAACACTGAAACACTGCTTGTAAACACTGAAGCACTGGTTGTGAGCACTGAAGCACTGGTTGTACACACTGAAGCACTGGTTGTGAACACTGAAGCACTGGTTGTAAACACTGAAACACTGCTTGTAAACACTGAAGCACTGGTTGTGAACACTGAAACACTGCTTGTAAACACTGAAACACTGCTTGTAAACACTGAAGCACTGGTTGTGAGCACTGAAGCACTGGTTGTACACACTGAAGCACTGGTTGTACACACTGAAGCACTGGTTGTAAACACTGAAGCACTGGTTGTGAGCACTGAAGCACTGGTTGTACACACTGAAGCACTGGTTGTAAACACTGAAGCACTGGTTGTAAACACTGAAGCACTGGTTGTAAACACTGAAACACTGCTTGTAAACACTGAAGCACTGGTTGTGAACACTGAAGCACTGGTTGTAAACACTGAAGCACTGGTTGTAAACACTGAAACACTGCTTGTAAACACTGAAGCACTGGTTGTGAACACTGAAACACTGCTTGTAAACACTGAAACACTGGTTGTAAACACTGAAACACTGCTTGTAAACACTGAAGCACTGCTTGTAAACACTGAAACACTGGTTGTAAACACTGAAACACTGCTTGTAAACACTGAAGCACTGGTTGTGAGCACTGAAGCACTGGTTGTAAACACTGAAGCACTGGTTGTAAGCACTGAAGCACTGGTTGTAAACACTGAAGCACTGGCTGTAAACACTGAAGCACTGGTTGTACACACTGAAGCACTGGTTGTAAACACTGAAGCACTGGTTGTAAACACTGAAGCACTGGTTGTAAACACTGAAGCACTGGTTGTGAACACTGAAGCACTGGTTGTACACACTGAAGCACTGGTTGTACACACTGAAGCACTGGTTGTACACACTGAAGCACTGGTTGTGAGCACTGAAGCACTGGTTGTGAACACTGAGACACTGGTTGTGAACACTGAAGCACTGGTTGTGAACACTGAAGCACTGGTTGTAAACACTGAAACACTGCTTGTAAACACTGAAGCACTGGTTGTGAACACTGAAACACTGCTTGTAAACACTGAAACACTGCTTGTAAACACTGAAGCACTGGTTGTGAGCACTGAAGCACTGGTTGTACACACTGAAGCACTGGTTGTACACACTGAAGCACTGGTTGTAAACACTGAAGCACTGGTTGTGAGCACTGAAGCACTGGTTGTACACACTGAAGCACTGGTTGTAAACACTGAAGCACTGGTTGTAAACACTGAAGCACTGGTTGTAAACACTGAAACACTGCTTGTAAACACTGAAGCACTGGTTGTGAACACTGAAGCACTGGTTGTAAACACTGAAGCACTGGTTGTAAACACTGAAACACTGCTTGTAAACACTGAAGCACTGGTTGTGAACACTGAAACACTGCTTGTAAACACTGAAACACTGGTTGTAAACACTGAAACACTGCTTGTAAACACTGAAGCACTGCTTGTAAACACTGAAGCACTGGTTGTGAGCACTGAAGCACTGGTTGTACACACTGAAGCACTGGTTGTAAACACTGAAGCACTGGTTGTAAACACTGAAGCACTGGTTGTAAACACTGAAGCACTGGCTGTAAACACTGAAGCACTGGTTGTACACACTGAAGCACTGGTTGTAAACACTGAAGCACTGGTTGTAAACACTGAAGCACTGGTTGTAAACACTGAAGCACTGGTTGTGAACACTGAAGCACTGGTTGTAAACACTGAAGCACTGGTTGTAAACACTGAAGCACTGGTTGTAAACACTGAAGCACTGGTTGTTAATACTGAAGCACTGCTTGTGAACACTGAAGCACTGGTTGTAAATACTGAAGCACTGGTTGTGAACACTGAAGCACTGGTTGTAAATACTGAAGCACTGGTTGTGAACACTGAAGCACTGGTTGTAAACACTGAAGCACTGGTTGTGAACACTGAAGCACTGGTTGTAAACACTGAAGCACTGGTTGTGAACACTGAAGCACTGGTTGTGAATACTGAAGCACTGGTTGTGAACACTGAAGCACTGGTTGTAAACACTGAAGCACTGGTTGTAAATACTGAAGCACTGGTTGTGAACACTGAAGCACTGGTTGTAAACACTGAAGCACTGGTTGTACACACTGAAGCACTGGTTGTGAACACTGAAGCACTGGTTGTGAACACTGAAGCACTGGTTGTAAACACTGAAGCACTGGTTGTAAATACTGAAGCACTGGTTGTGAACACTGAAGCACTGGTTGTAAACACTGAAGCACTGGTTGTGAACACTGAAGCACTGGTTGTGAACACTAAAGCACTGGTTGTGAACACTGAAGCACTGGTTGTGAACACTGAAGCACTGGTTGTGAACACTGAAGCACTGGTTGTAAACACTGAAGCACTGGTTGTAAACACTGAAGCACTGGTTGTGAATAAACAGGTACAGGTATCATGTTAAATTTCCCGTGAGTTAAAATAAGCGTAAATGTTACATATCCTGATTAACTATGTCAAATTTATGCCTAAACTAGAATAAGTGTTAAAACCAGTGAGATTTTTCTTAATATGAAGATTTTTAATATTTTTTTCATTCGTCATCATTGTCATCTTGCAAAACAGTTGTTAACAGAAACAATTCTTTCACTGATTAACAACTCACTTTTTTTCCTTGCAAATTACTTTTTTTCCTGAGAAGATCTGTAAGTCGCTAAGATGACACGAACGTCCACGAGCATATTTACTGAGTAACTTGCTGTGTAAATATTTACTGAGTAACTTGCTGTGTAAATATTTACTGAGCAACTTGCTGTGTAAATATTTACTGAGCAACTTGCTGTGTAAATATTTACTGAGCAACCTGCTGTTAAATATTTACTGAGCAACTTGCTGTGTAAATATTTACTGAGCAACTGCTGTGTAAATATTTACTGAGCAACTTGCTGTGTAAATATTTACTGATCAACCTGCTGTGTAAATATTTACTGAGCAACCTGCTGTGTAAATATTTACTGAGCAACTTGCTGTGTAAATATTTACTGAGCAACATTTGCTGTTGTAAATATTTACTGAGCAACCTCCTGTGTAAATATTTACTGAGCAACCTGCTGTGTAAATATTTACTGAGCAACTTCCTGTGTAAATATTTACTGAGCAACTTGCTGTGTACATATTTACTGAGCAACTTGTTGTATAAAATATTTACTGAGCAACCTGCTGTGTAAATATTTACTGAGCAACCTGCTGTGTAAATATTTACTGAGCAACCTCCTGTGTAAATATTTACTGAGCAACTTGCTGTGTAAATATTTACTGAGCAACTTGCTGTGTAAATATTTACTGAGCAACCTGCTGTGTAAATATTTACTGAGCAACTGCTGTGTAAATATTTACTGAGCAACTTGCTTTGTAAATATTTACTGAGCAACCTGCTGTGTAAATATTTACTGAGCAACCTGCTGTGTAAATATTTACTGAGCAACCTGCTGTGTAAATATTTACTGAGCAACTTGCTGTGTAAATATTTACTGAGCAACTTGCTGTGTAAATATTTACTGAGCAACCTGCTGTGTAAATATTTACTGAGCAACCTCCTGTGTAAATATTTACTGAGCAACTTGCTGTGTAAATATTTACTGAGCAACTTGCTGTGTAAAATATTTACTGAGCAACTTGCTGTGTAAATATTTACTGAGCAACTTGCTGTGTAAATATTTACTGAGCAACTTGCTGTGTAAATATTAACTGAGCAACTTGCTGTGTAAATATTTACTGAGCAACCTCCTGTGTTAAAATATTTACTGAGCAACTTGTGTGTTAAATATTTAACTGAGCAACCTCCTGTTGTAAATATTTTACTGAGCAACCTGCTGTGTATAATATTTACTGAGCAACTTGCTGTGTAAATATTTACTGAGCAACTGCTGTGTAAAATTATTTACTTGTAAGTCTGGCAACCTCCTGTGTAAATATTTACTGAGCAACTTGCTGTGTAAATATTTACTGAGCAACCTCCTGTGTAAATATTTACTGAGCAACTTGCTGTGTAAATATTTACTGAGCAACTTGCTGTGTAAATATTTACTGAGCAACCTCCTGTGTAAATATTTACTGAGCAACTTGCTGTGTAAATATTTACTGAGCAACCTCCTGTGTAAATATTTACTGAGCAACCTCCTGTGTAAATATTTACTGAGCAACCTCCTGTGTAAATATTTACTGAGCAACTTGCTGTGTAAATATTTACTGATCAACCTGCTGTGTAAATATTTACTGAGCAACCTCCTGTGTAAATATTTACTGAGCAACTTGCTGTGTAAATATTTACTGAGCAACCTGCTGTGTAAATATTTACTGAGCAACTTGCTGTGTAAATATTTACTGAGCAACCTCCTGTGTAAATATTTACTGTGCAACTTGCTGTGTAAATATTTACTGAGCAACTTGCTGTGTAAATATTTACTGAGCAACTTGCTGTGTAAATATTTACTGAGCAACTCCTGTGTAAATATTTACTGAGCAACTTGCTGTGTAAATATTCTACTGAGCAACTTGCTGTGTAAATATTTACTGAGCAACCTCCTGTGTAAATATTTACTGAGCAACCTCCTGTGTAAATATTTACTGAGCAACTTGTTGTGTAAATATTTACTGAGCAACCTGCTGTGTAAATATTTACTGAGCAACCTGCTGTGTAAATATTTACTGAGCAACTTGCTGTGTAAATATTTACTGAGCAACCTGCTGTGTAAATATTTACTGAGCAACTTGCTGTGTAAATATTTACTGAGCAACCTCCTGTGTAAATATTTACTGAGCAAATTGCTGTGTAAATATTTACTGAGCAACTTGCTGTGTAAATATTTACTGAGCAACTTGCTGTGTAAATATTTACTGAGCAACCTGCTGTGTAAATATTTACTGAGCAACCTCCTGTGTAAATATTTACTGAGCAACTTGCTGTGTAAATATTTACTGAGCAACTTGCTGTGTAAATATTACTGAGCAACCTCCTGTGTAAATATTTACTGAGCAACTTGCTGTGTAAATATTTACTGAGCAACCCCCTGTGTAAATATTTACTGAGCAACTTGCTGTGTAAATATTTACTGAGCAACTTGCTGTGTAAATATTTACTGAGCAACCTCCTGAGTAAATATTTACTGAGCAACCTCCTGTGTAAATATTTACTGAGCAACCTGCTGTGTAAATATTTACTGAGCAACCTGCTGTGTAAATATTTACTGAGCAACCTGCTGTGTAAATATTTACTGAGCAACTGCTGTGTAAATATTTACTGAGCAACCTGCTGTGTAAATATTTACTGAGCAACTTGCTGTGTAAATATTTACTGAGCAACCTGCTGTGTAAATATTTACTGAGCAACTTGCTGTGTAAATATTTACTGAGCAACCTGCTGTGTAAATATTTACTGAGCAACTTGCTGTGTAAATATTTACTGAGCAACCTCCTGTGTAAATATTTACTGAGCAACTTGCTGTGTAAATATTTACTGAGAAACTTGCTGTGTAAATATTTACTGAGCAACCTGCTGTGTAAAATTTACTGAGCAACCTCTGTGTAAATATTTACTGAGCAACTTGCTGTGTAAATATTTACTGAGCAACTTGCTGTGTAAATATTTACTGAGCAACTTGCTGTGTAAATATTTACTGAGCAACCTCCTGTGTAAATATTTACTGAGCAACTTGCTGTGTAAATATTTACTGAGCAACTTGCTGTGTAAATATTTACTGAGCAACTTGCTGTGTAAATATTTACTGAGAAACCTCATGTGTAAATATTTACTGAGCAACTTGCTGTGTAAATATTTACTGAGCAACTTGCTGTGTAAATATTTACTGAGCAACTTGCTGTGTAAATATTTACTGAGCAACCTCCTGTGTAAATATTTACTGAGCAACTTGCTGTGTAAATATTTACTGAGCAACCTCCTGTGTAAATATTTACTGAGCAACTTGCTGTGTAAATATTTACTGAGCAACTTGCTGTGTAAATATTTACTGAGCAACCTCCTGTGTAAATATTTACTGAGCAACTTGCTGTGTAAATATTTACTGAGCAACCTGCTGTGTAAATATTTACTGAGCAACTTGCTGTGTAAATATTTACTGAGCAACTTGCTGTGTAAATATTTACTGAGCAACCTCCTGTGTAAATATTTACTGAGCAACTTGCTGTGTAAATATTTACTGAGCAACTTGCTGTGTAAATATTTACTGAGCAACTTGCTGTGTAAATATTTACTGAGCAACCTCCTGTGTAAATATTTACTGAGCAACCTCCTGTGTAAATATTTACTCAGCAACCTGCTGTGTAAATATTTACTGAGCAACCTGCTGTGTAAATATTTACTGAGCAACCTGCTGTGTAAATATTTACTGAGCAACTTGCTGTGTAAATATTTACTGAGCAACCTGCTGTGTAAATATTTACTGAGCAACTTGCTGTGTAAATATTTACTGAGCAACCTGCTGTGTAAATATTTACTGAGCAACTTGCTGTGTAAATATTTACTGAGCAACCTGCTGTGTAAATATTTACTGAGCAACTTGCTGTGTAAATATTTACTGAGCAACCTCCTGTGTAAATATTTACTGAGCAACTTGCTGTGTAAATATGCTGACTTATGTTGTCGTAGCCAGAGTCTAACGTTTACAAGTACTTCTGGAAGTTTACAAGTACTTCTGGCAGTTTACTAGCAGTTTACAAGTACTTATGGCAGTTTACAAGTACTTCTGGCAGTTTACAAGTACTTCTGGCAGTTTACAAGTACTTCTGGCAGTTTACAAGTACTTCTGGCAGTTTACAAGTACTTCTGGCAGTTTACAAGTACTTCTGGCAGTTTACAAGTACTTCTGGCAGTTTACTAGCAGTTTACAAGTACTTCTGGCAGTTTACAAGTACTTCTGGCAGTTTACAAGTACTTCTGGCAGTTTACAAGTACTTCTGGCAGTTTACTAGCAGTTTACAAGTACTTCTGGCAGTTTACAAGTACTTCTGGCAGTTTACAAGTACTTCTGGCAGTTTTCAAGTACTTCTGGCAGTTTACAAGTACTTCTGGCAGTTTACAAGTACTTCTAGCAGTTTACAAGTACTTCTGGCAGTTTACTAGTACTTCTGGCAGTTTACTAGCAGTTTACAAGTACTTCTGGCAGTTTACAAGTACTTCTGGCAGTTTACAAGTACTTCTGGCAGTTTACAAGTACTTCTGGCAGTTTACAAGTACTTCTAGCAGTTTACAAGTACTTCTGGCAGTTTACAAGTACTTCTGGCAGTTTACTAGCAGTTTACAAGTACTTCTGGCAGTTTACAAGTACTTCTGGCAGTTTACAAGTACTTCTGGCAATTTACAAGTACTTCTGGCAGTTTACAAGTACTTCTGGCAGTTTAAAAGCACTTTGAGCAGTTTACAAGTACTTCTAGCAGTTTACAAGTACTTCTGGCAGTTTACAAGTACTTTGAGCAGTTTACAAGTACTTCTAGCAGTTTACAAGTACTTCTGGCAGTTTACAAGTACTTCTGGCAGTTTACAAGTACTTCTGGCAGTTTACAAGTACTTCTCGCAGTTTACAAGTACTTCTGGCAGTTTACAAGTACTTCTGGCAGTTTACTAGCAGTTTACAAGTACTTCTGGCAGTTTACAAGTACTTCTGGCATTTTACAAGTACTTCTGGCAGTTTACTAACAGTTTACAAGTACTTCTGGCAGTTTACAAGTACTTCTGGCAGTTTACAAGTACTTCTGGCAGTTTACAAGTACTTCTGGCAGTTTACAAGTACTTCTGGCAGTTTACAAGTACTTCTGGCAGTATACAAATACTTCTGGCAGTTTACAAGTACTTCTGGCAGTTTACAAGTACTTCTGGCAGTTTACAAGTACTTCTGGCAGTTTACAAGTACTTCTGGCAGTTTACAAGTAGTTCTGGCAGTTTACAAGTACTTCTGGCAGTTTACAAGTACTTCTGGCAGTTTACAAGTACTTCTGGCAGTTTACAAGTACTTCTGGCAGTTTACAAGTACTTCTGGCAGTTTACAAGTACTTCTGGCAGTTTACAAGTACTTCTGGCAGTTTACAAGTGCTTCTGGCAGTTTACAAGTACTTCTGGCAGTTTACAAGTGCTTCTGGCAGTTTACAAGTACTTCTGGCAGTTTACAAGTACTTCTGGCAGTTTACAAGTACTTCTGGCAGTTTACAAGTACTTCTGGCAGTTTACAAGTGCTTCTGGCGGTTTACAAGTACTTCTGGCAGTTTACAAGTGCTTCTGGCAGTTTACAAGTACTTCTGGCAGTTTACAAGTACTTCTGGCAGTTTACAAGTGCCTCTGGCAGTTTACAAGTACTTCTGGCAGTTTACAAGTACTTCTGGCAGTTTACAAGTACTTCTGGCAGTTTACATGTGCTTCTGGCAGTTTACAAGTACTTCTGGCAGTTTACAAGTACTTCTGGCAGTTTACAAGTACTTCTGGCAGTTTACAAGTACTTCTGGCAATTTACAAGTGCTTCTGGCAGTTTACAAGTACTTCTGGCAGTTTACAAGTACTTCTGGCAGTTTACAAGTGCTTCTGGCAGTTTAACATACACACTGACGATGATCAACGTAATAATATTTACTACCAGTACATGTACAAGGTAGACAGTCCTAGCAGCTGACCTCAGTTACTACTGTATAGAAAGTCCGTTGTTATGCTGAGCATTTTGGGCAAATTAGGTCAGTTTTGTCCCAGGATGCGACCCACACCAGTCCACTAACACCCAGGTACCCATTTTACTGATGTGTAAGGAAACACGCCCAATGTTTCTACCCTTTCAAGAAATTGAACCCGAACGATTTCCATGTGAAGCGAGAGCTTTAGCCACCAGGCCACGAGAAAGAATATGGTCAGCCTTATGGCCACTTTCTTCAACACTGATTGATTGTCTATTTATTTAGGAATACAGAGATAGACATTTTAATAACCTGTGTGATATGTCATTATATCTTACTAATGAAAATAATATATTAAACGTATTGAGTAAATAACCTAAATTTGCCAGTAACAGATAAGACATAAACTGTTGATGTATATATCCAGATATTCTCTTGTTAACCTTCTGCAAGCCTAGTTCCCAGGTCTTATTTTTAATCTCCTGCGTCCCGTACACAGGATGGCTGTGGTGTACACAGGATGGCTGTGGTGTACACAGGATGGCTGTGGTGTACACAGGATGGCTGTGGTGTACACAGGATGGCTGTGGTGTACACAGGATGGCTGTGGTGCACACAGGATGGCTGTGGTGTACACAGGATGGCTGTGGTGTACACAGGATGGCTGTGGTGTACACAGGATGGCTGTGGTGTACACAGGAAGGCTGTGGTGTACACAGGATGGCTGTGGTGTACACAGGATGGCTGTGGTGTACACATGATGGCTGTGGTGTACACAGAATGGCTGTAGTGTACACATGATGGTTGTGGTGTACACATGATAGATGTGGTGTACACAGGATGGTTGTAGTGTACACAGGATGATTGTGGTGTACACAGGATGATTGTGGTGTACACAGGATTGCTGCGGTGTACACAGGATGGCTGTGGTGTACACAGGATGGCTGTGGTGTACACAGGATGGCTGTGGTGTACACAGGATGACTGTGGTGTACACAGGATGGCTGTGGAGTACACAGGATGGCTGTGCTGTACACAGGATGGCTGTGGTGTACACAGGATAGCTTTGGTGTACACAGGATGGCTGTGGTGTACACAGGATGGCTGTGGTGTACACAGGATTGCCGTGGTGCACACAGGATGGCTGTGGTGTACACAGGATGGCTGTGGTGTACACAGGATGGCTGTAGTGTACACATGATGGCTGTGGTGTACACATGATGGATGTGGTGTACACAGGATGATTGTAGAGTACACAGGATGATTGTGGTGTATACAGGATGATTGTGGGGTACACAGGATGGCTGTGGTGTACACAGGATGGCTGCGGTGTACACAAGATGGCTGTGGTGTACACAGGATGGCTGTGGTGTACACAGGATGGCTGTGGTATACACAGGATGGCTGTGGTGTACACAGGATGGCTGTGGTGCACACAGGATGGCTGTGGTGTACACAGGATGGCTGTGGTGTACACAGGATGGCTGTGGTGTACACAGGATGGCTGTGGTGTGCATAGGATGGCTGTGGTGTACACAGGATGGCTGTGGTGTGCACAGGATGGCTGTGGTGTACACAGGATGGCTGTGGTGTACACAGGATGGCTGTGGTGCACACAGGATGGCTGTGGTGTACACAGATGGCTGTGGTGTACACAGGATGCTGTGTGTACACAGGATGCTGTGGTGTACACAGGATGCTGTGGTGTACACAGGATGGCTGTGGTGTACACAGGATGGCTGTGGTGTACACAGATGGCTGTGGTGACACAGGATGGCTGTGGTGTACACAGGATGGCTGTGGTGTACACAGGATGGCTGTGGTGTACACAGGATGGCTGTGGTGCACACAGGATGGCTGTGGTGTACACAGGATGGCTGTGGTGTACACAGGATGGCTGTGGTGTACACAGGATGGCTGTGGTGTACAAGGATGGCTGTGGTGCACACAGGATGGCTGTGGTGTACACAGGATGGCTGTGGTGTACACAGGATGGCTGTGGTGTACACAGGATGGCTGTGGTGTACACAGGATGGCTGTGGTGTACACAGGATGGCTGTGGTACAACAGGATGCTGTGGTGTACACAGGATGGCTGTGGTGTACACAGGATGGCTGTGGTGTACACTGAGGATGGCTGTGTGGTGTACACAGATGGCTGTGGTGTACACAGGATGGCTGTGGTGTACACAGATGGCTGTGGTGTACACAGGATGGCTGTGGTGTACACAGGATGGCTGTGGTGTACACAGGATGGCTTGTGGTGTACACAGGATGGCTGTGGTGTACACAGGATGGCTGTGGTGTACACAGGATGGCTGTGGTGTCACACAGGATGGCTGTGGTGTACACAGATGGCTGTGGTGACACAGGATGGCTGTGGTGTACACAGGATGGCTGTGGTGTACACAGATGGCTGTGGTGCACACAGATGGCTGTGGTGTACACAGGATGGCTGTGGTGTACACATGATGGCTGTGGTACACAGGATGGCTGTGGTGACACAGTGATGGCTGTGGTGTACACAGGATGGTGTGGTGTGACACATGAGAGGCATGGGTTACACTATGGATTGCTTGTTTACACAGATGCTTTGTGTACACAGGAATGCTGTGGTGTACACAGATGGATGTGGTGTACACAGGATTGGCTTTGGTGCACACTGTGATGGCTTGTGTACACAGATGGTTGAGTGTACACAGATGGTGTGGTTTACTACAGGATGCTGTGGTTACACAGGATGGCTGTGGTGCACACAGGATGGCTGTGGTGTACACATGATGGCTGTGGTGTACACAGGATGGATGTGGTGTACACAGGATGGCTGTGGTGTACACATGATGGCTGTGGTGTACACATGATGGCTGTGGTGCACACAGGATGGCTGTGGTGTACACATGATGGCTGTGGTACACAGGATGGCTGTGGTGTACACATGATGGCTGTGGTGTACACATGATGGATGTGGTGTACACAGACTAGCACCTCGAGAGGCAACATGGAATTAAACTCTACAATAATTGTTCTCTTATATAATAAAGTTTTAGACTCCTAAAATCTCGGAGTTTATTATTCCAACAATATGTATTTATCTCATATTATTAGCAAATAATTATGTTGACATCTGTGCACAGAGTTACGTCGATAACAATACAAACCGTCATATATACACCCAAAGTTGTATTTCTCTCAGTGTATATGTGCTGAGAGAAATATACCAACTGACATGAATAAATTAATCACTATTTTAGGAATTAACTTATTCGAGTCAGGTGGTGAAAAAGTTACATGAGCCTTTAATAAGCCTAGTATGGTCAGTAGGCCTTAAACCGCCATTAACTGCCCCATTAAAACATGGAGGAGCACATGACTGACAGGAACATGATAATTAATGGCCTCAGTGCGCGTTTGAAATCGTTCAGATGTTGATAATGCAATTAAATATATTGCTGAAGAATTGAACCAAAAGAGGCATTCACCAGACATCATATATAAACTAATATTTGAATCTATTCAATAAAAATCGTAAATTATGACATACTCTGTCCTGATTTAATTCAAAGAGAACAATGTCCTAAAATACACAAGCAGTTGTAGTATCATGTTATGAACATGAAGATCTGTCAGCTAATTGGATGAGACATTCACAAATTATCTCATGAAAAGCAGGATTTAAATTTTTCCAGATACAAAAAAGAAAAAGCAAACTAGAACCAACACAGGCTAAGATCAATCCATTTTTTCTGTGTCCAGCTTTTAAGTAAATAAGCAAGTTTAATGTAAGCTTAATGTCCATAACAAATGTTTAACAATGACCATGGTGTCACACAGTTGTTATACATCCATAAAAGAACACGAAACAGCCTTAACATGTATCCCACTCAGAAATTTTAATATAAAACAATAACAAAATTCCATTCTAAAATGACATTATTACTGCCATGCTTGACCAGGGAGATATAAAAAAAAATTCTATTTAAAAAATGAACTTGAGTTGCGTTAAAAATTGACTTATTCTCTGCCTAACTGCTTGAAGCTGGTGATCAAGCCATTCCGAAATAACCAAATATTAAAACGTAAGTTTTTTTGTCAAGCTATTTATCTTATTAAAAATACCTTTTCAATTTGGCAATGGCCTCCAACATGTGTCAACGTTGCAGATGACACAAAACTAATAAGAATAACAACGAAAGAGAACTGCAAGATATTACACTGAGACGTGAACTATCTACAGGAATAACTTAACAAGTTGCTACTGGAGTTCAACCACATAAAATATAAAGTTATGAGGATTGGAAGAGGCGATAGGAGGCCAGAGGAAGAATATGGAGAAGCAGATCAAACGGAACTAGGATTGCACGTCACACCAGATCTCTTGCTTCAAGAACTCATAAACAGAATAACATCATTATATGCAACTATGTTAAATATAATGTTAGTATATAATGCTCGGGAAACTGAACAGGGTGGAATTGAGATCAATATACACAACATTCTCAAGTGTGGTATCTGAATACCAGCATCAGTATACACTTAAGCGTAGTATCTTAGTATCAGCATCAATATACACTCAAGCGTAGTATCTTAGTACCGGCATCAATATACACTCAAGCGTAGTACCTTAGTACCAACATCAATATACACTCAAGCTTAGTATCTTAGTATCAGCATCAATATACACTCAAGCGTAGTATCTTAGTACCAGCATCAGTATACACTTAAGCGTAGTATCTTAGTACCGGCATCAATATACACTCAAGCGTAGTACCTTAGTACCGGCATCAATATACACTCAAGCGTAGTACCTTAGTACCAACATCAATATACACTCAAGCTTAGTATCTTAGTATCAGCATCAATATACACTCAAGCGTAGTATCTTAGTACCAGCATCAATATACACTCAAGCGTAGTATCTTAGTATCAGCATCAATATACACTCAAGCGTAGTATCTTAGTATCAGCATCGATATACACTCAAGCGTAGTATCTTAGTACCAGCATCAACAAGACACCTTCATAGCTGGACACACACAGTGCAGACAAACGTGATCAAGAGACGCAATAAACCTTTATTTTGACAACATAAGAATGGAGGAACACTGCAGAAGGCCTATTGGCCCATACAAGGCAGGTCCTTATCAAAACCACCCCTTTCCAAAGCTACTCAAGAATTTACTCCCACACCCACGATACCAATCAAATCCAGCCCCTCCCACTCGTATATTTGTCCAATCTCTTTTAAAAACTACCCAGGGTTCTAGCCTCGATTACCCTACTCGGAAGATTGTTCCACGCATCGACCACTCTGTTTGAAAACCAGTACTTACCTATGTCCTTTTTAAATCTAAATTTATCCAACTTAAATCTGTTATTCCTGCTTCTTACCTGAGTCGATATCCTCACTATATTATTAATATCGCCTTTGTTTATGCCCATCATCCGCTTACACACTTCGATGATATCTCCCCTCATTCTACGTCTCTCCAGAGAGTGGAGATTTAAGGCTTTAAGTCTATCTTCATACGGGAGATTCCTTATACAATGAATCATTTTAGTCATCCTTCTCTATATGTTCTCCAATGAATCTATACCTATCCTGCAGTAAGGAGACCAAAACTGAGCGGCATAATCCAAATGAGGCCTCATTAGTGATGTATAGAGCTGTAAAATAACTTTTTGAAATAAATCCTAGCAATCTGCCAGCCTTACTGCGCACACTTAGATACTGTTGTCTTGGCTCTAGGTTTCTGCTTACTATGACTCCTAAGTCCTTTTCACACTCTGTGTGATCAAACTCTACTTCACCTACTTCGAGGGTCGTTCTCATTCCCAAGGACTAGGACCGTACACTTGTCCACGTTGAACTTCATCTGCCACTTTTCAGTCACAGACATTAATTTGTCCAAATACTCCAAGTGTTCATTTTTATCCTCCTCAGAATCAATCATTCGGCCAATTTTGTATGATCACCAAATTTACTCATGCCACTTGTAATTCCTTCATCAAGGTCACTAATGTAAATTTTGAACAGCAATGGGCCTAAAACTGATCGTTTTAGGCCCATTCAAATTTGGCTCGTTTTAGGCTCATTCAAATTTGACCCCCATTAATATTAGGAAACTTTCTGCTTTCTATTGGTAAGCCATACCTCTATCCATGCTAGATCTTTACCTCCTATACCATGAACTGCCACTTTTCTTAAGAGTCTTTTGTGAGGAACTCTATCAAATGGTTTACTGAAATCCAAATAAACATCATTTTCTTTATCACTGTCTACTGCCTCAAATGTTTTATTAAGAACGAGAGTAACTTTGTCAGGCAGGAACGACCTCTCGTGAACCCATGCTGAGATTCATTAATCAAATTATGCTCTCAAGATGACTTCTAATAGTATTAGTTATAATTAATTCAAATAATTTGCCTGCAATAGACGTCAGGCTGATTGGACGGAAATTTGTTGGAATGGACTTATCCCCTGATTTAAATATAGGAACAACATTAGCCATCTTCCACATCTCTGCCACAACACCAGATTGGATGGACGCCTTAAACACGCTCGTTAATGGCCGACTATGTTCCAAGTTGCATTCCTTAAGCACTCTTGCAAATAATTCATCGGGGACTGGGGACTTATTTTGCTTCAGTTTATCTACCTGATTGATGATCATTTCCCTCGTGAAGGTTCTCATTATCCATTCTATGATTTTTCTAGAAGATTCGGTACATAGATTGTTGTGTTCTTTGAAGGCGAGATCTTCTGACATTATCACTCCCAGGCCCTTCACATTACTTTTTCTCTCTAGTGTAAGGTTAGATTTTGTTGTATACCTTGATATAGTTTTAATTTCCTCAAGTTTTTCATATATGAGTAGTTGAAATTTCTCTTCACTGAACTTCATATTGTTTTGAGTGGCCCATCTGAAGATTTGGTTGATGTCCGCTTGGAGTCTTTCGGCGTCTTCGATGGATGACACTGTCGTGGCAATTCAGGTGTCATCCGCAAAGGAAGACACGGAGCTATGGCTTACATCTCTGTCTGTGTCAGATATGAGGATGAGGAATAGGATGGGAGCGATTACTGTGCCTTGTGGTACAGACCTTTTCACCGTAACTGTCTCAGACTTTACTCTGTTTACTATTACTTTGTGTTCTGTTTTTTAGGAAATTATAGCTCCATCTACCAACTTTTCCTGTTGTTCCTTTATCGCGCATTTTGTGTGCTATTTCACCTTGGTCGCACTTGTCAAAAGCTTTTGCAAAGTCTGTGTATACTACATCTGCATTTTGTTTATCCTCTATACCATCCAAGACCTTGTCATAGTGGTCCAGTAGTTGGGACAGGCAGGAGCAACCACTTTTAAACCCGTGTTCCCCTGGGTTGTGTGACTGATGGGTATCTAGGTGGGTGGCGATCTTGCTTCTTAGAACCCTTTCAAAGATTTTTATGTGGGGTGTTAGTGTTATCGGTCTGTAGTTCTTTGCAATTGCTTTACTGCCACCTTTGTAGAGTGAGGCTATGTCTGTTGTTTTTAGTGAGTGTGTCATGACCCCTGTGTCCATGCTCCCTCTCCACAGAATGCTGAAGGCACGTAACAGGAGCTTCTTGCAGTTTTTGATGAACATGGAGTTCCATGAGTCTGGGCCTCGGGCAGAGTGCATGGGTATGTCATTTATTGCTTTTTCAATGTCTTATGGAGTTAGGATAATATCAGAGATTTTTGAGATCACCAAATTTTGGGTCTCGTTCACAAAGAATTCATTTAAATTGTCGACCCTTAAGTCTGGTTAGCGGCTCGCTGAACTGAGTAATATTGGGACTTAGTATTTCACTTATTTCTTTGTTGTCATCTGTGTGCAACATCCCGCCTAAGCAGCGGCCCAATACTGGATGTTGTTTTTTCCTTAGATTTGGCATAAGAGAAGAAGTACTTTGTTTTTGTTTTTTCTAATTCCCTTTATGGCTTTTAGTTCTTCCTGTAAGATTCCTTAAGCTTAAATTCGATATTTGCTATTTCACTGACCAGTGCCTCCCTTCGTATTTCAGATATATTTGCCCCTCTCAGCAGCTCTGATTCTTCGCCTTCGCCTGTATAGAGAGCGTCTCTCTCTTTCTAGCTTACATCTTCTCTGTTTCTTAATGGAATGTGCCTTGAGCAGAACCACAGAGTTATGTTTTTTCTAGGCAAAGGTTCGGATCCATGTTGTTTAGGATATCTTCCCAGCTTGTTTCATTTACGACTTGGTTGACTTGTTCCTATTGTATGTTTTTGTTATTGAAGTTGGATTTTGTGAAGACACCCTCATGACTGATCACAGAGAGAGGACCTAGTAGTGATCAGTGAAGAAGCGGGGCCAGGAGCTGAGTCTCGACCCCTGCAACCACAATTAGGTGAGTACATTTTGCTGGTCAGGAGCCCTGCGCATACATGTCTGTATCTCTATTATGTTGTGATCTGAGTGTGCTGTCTTTGATACGGTTATATTACGTATTAGATCGTCGTTGTTAGTGAAGATGAGGTCCAGCGTATTTCCTAGTCTTGTAGGCTCTACTATTTGCTGGTTTAAGGTGAATTTGGTGCAGAGATTTCATAGTTCGTGTGTGTGAATTCTCATCTGAGCTGCCTCCCGGGGTGATCTCTGCTAAAATATTATTTGCTACACTCCTCCATTTTAGGTGTCTCAAGTAGAAATCTCCCAGTAACATGATGTCCCCCTGTCCTCCTCTCGTATATATACTGGCTGCCATACCTTCGTGTGTTAGTGTGACTAGTGAATCGTCCAAGTCGGACCGTAACGTCGTCATAAGCTTCTTTCTCCTATGTGCGGGTTATTTGTGTATTGTTCCTGTCACGGTATTGTGACTTTTTTGTTCTTTATACATGAATAACGAGGAGAGAAATAAATATAATGACAATGCCTTATTTGCATCGTTGGGGAGATGTAAGTTCATACCAAGATACGAGATAATAGATAAGAACAAGTGGCCACAACTACAAATTTTGACAAAAACAGTGCCAGAAAGACGCCAGAAAATATCTGTTCATATATATGGTAGTAGATAACCGGAAGTGAATCCAAGAGAAGGTAACGTACTCTACAAATGCTGAACAGTTTAACAATATGGGTTTAATTGTTGAGGTCAGATCTGCAGGAACAGAGATCAACTCATGTAGCAAGTGACCAAGTATATGCAACTCTCTTGAACAAACCCACTGATTCTTAAACAACGATCTTAACTTTCAGGAAGATCTGCGAATTTTGAATAAAATTCGCACACGGACTACTAGACTCAGAAACACAAAAGAGTAGTGTTTACGAGCTATCATCATCACCTTTTTTTGTGCCATAGCCGGCTGAGACATGCGCTGGCAGGAGAGTGTAAACAAACCTCTCAGGTATGTAAACTACCGTACATGACTTGTCTCCTCCTCCTCACCTACACCTCTGCTTTAATATATTACGTTATCATGAACCACAACAACTGGTGAGCGAATATCTAAGTTCACACACGGGAATTTTATATAAATTTACTTGACAATTTAAATGAAAAATGCTGGATACCACGAGTATATCTCTACACCTTAGCTTACTAATACACACACACTGGAGAGTAATGTAGTGGTGGCAGGATCCATACATAGCTTGAAGAATAGGTATAATAGAGCTCATGGAACAGGGAGAGAGTGACCTAGTAGCGACCAGTGAAGGGACGGGGACAGGAGGAGCCATAATTAGTACACTCAGATGAGTACACACACATACACACACACACTCACCTTCCTTTCATTCCTAGGGTTTCCGGGAAGCAAGACCAATAAATTCCGAGCAGTTTTTAATTTTGAAAACCTGAGCCAGGAGCTAGATTTCAACCCCCGGAAATACAACTCGGTGTGTACACACAAAGGAACACAGATTGCAGTTATATTAAGAGTAACACAGGAGACGGAAAGTATTTTTCAAATCTCAGGGTAGTGAGGAAGTGGAATATACTAGTTACGGAACTTGTGGAAACAAATTCCATACACAGCTGTAGGACTAAGGATGACTGGTCTCAAAACGCCAGAAACAAGTAAAGTTAATGAGGCGGCGCCGGAAGACTGGACTCGAACCCCGCAAAAACGAATCGGCATGAAAACTTTCAACACACGCTAACCTCACCCTTATGACTCCTGTCATAAAGTTTACAATGGAGTAGCATCATTAATTTTCTCTTGTTTACCCATCAGATGAAGGGGCGTGTTCCACTGTGTTGACACACCTGGTGCAGTGTAGTGAGTGTACTACACTGTGTTGACACACCTGGTGTAGTGTAGTGAGTGTACTACACTGTGTTGACACACCTGGTGTAGTGTAGTGTGTTCCACTGTGTTGACACACCTGGTGCAGTGTAGTGTGTTACACTGTGTTGACACACATGGTGCAGTGTAGTGAGTGTACTACACTGTGTTAACACACCTGGTGTAGTGTAGTGAGTGTGCTACACTGTGTTGACACACCTGGGGCAGTGTAGTGAGTGTACTACACTGTGTTGACACACCTGGGGCAGTGTAGTGAGTGTACTACACTGTGTTAACACACCTGGTGTAGTGTAGTGAGTGTGCTACACTGTGTTGACACACCTGGTGTAGTGTAGTGAGTGTACTACACTGTGTTAACACACCTGGTGTAGTGTAGTGAGTGTGCTACACTGTGTTGACACACCTGGGGCAGTGTAGTGAGTGTACTACACTGTGTTAACACACCTGGTGTAGTGTAGTGAGTGTGCTACACTGTGTTGACACACCTGGTGCAGTGTAGTGTGTTCCACTGTGTTGACACACCTGGTGCAGTGTAGTGTGTTCCACTGTGTTGACACACCTGGTGCAGTGTAGTGAGTGTACTACACTGTGTTGACACACCTGGTGCAGTGTAGTGAGTGTACTACACTGTGTTAACACACCTGGTGTAGTGTAGTGAGTGTAGTACATTGTGTTGACACACCTGGTGTAGTGTAGTGAGTGTACTACACTGTGTTAACACACCTGGTGTAGTGTAGTGAGTGTACTACACTGTGTTAACACACCTGGTGCAGTGTAGTGAGTGTACTATACTGTGTTGACACACCTGGTGCAGTGTAGTGAGTGTACTACACTGTGTTGACACACCTGGTGCAGTGTAGTGAGTGTACTACACTGTGTTGACACACCTGGTGCAGTGTAGTGTGTTCCACTGTGTTGACACACCTGGTGTAGTATAGTGAGTGTACTACACTGTGTTGACACACCTGGTGTAGTGTAGTGAGTGTACTACACTGTGTTAACACACCTGGTGTAGTGTAGTGAGTGTGCTACACTGTGTTGACACACCTGGTGTAGTGTAGTGAGTGTACTACACTGTGTTAACACACCTGGTGTAGTGTAGTGAGTGTGTGCTACACTGTGTTGACACACCTGGTGCAGTGTAGTGAGTGTACTACACTGTGTTAACACACCTGGTGTAGTGTAGTGAGTGTGCTACCTGTGTTGACACACTGGGGCAGTGTAGTGAGTGTACTACACTGTGTTAACACACCTGGTGTAGTGTAGTGAGTGTGCTACACTGTGTTGACACACCTGGTGCAGTGTAGTGTGTTCCACTGTGTTGACACACCTGGTGCAGTGTAGTGTGTTCCACTGTGTTGACACACCTGGTGCAGTGTAGTGAGTGTACTACACTGTGTTGACACACCTGGTGCAGTGTAGTGAGTGTACTACACTGTGTTAACACACCTGGTGTAGTGTAGTGAGTGTAGTACACTGTGTTGACACACCTGGTGTAGTGTAGTGAGTGTACTACACTGTGTTAACACACCTGGTGTAGTGTAGTGAGTGTACTACACTGTGTTAACACACCTGGTGCAGTGTAGTGAGTGTACTATACTGTGTTGACACACCTGGTGCAGTGTAGTGAGTGTACTACACTGTGTTGACACACCTGGTGCAGTGTAGTGAATGTACTACACTGTGTTGACACACCTGGTGCAGTGTAGTGTGTTCCACTGTGTTGACACACCTGGTGTAGTATAGTGAGTGTACTACACTGTGTTGACACACCTGGTGTAGTGTAGTGAGTGTACTACACTGTGTTAACACACCTGGTGTAGTGTAGTGAGTGTGCTACACTGTGTTGACACACCTGGTTGTAGTGTAGTGAGTGTACTACACTGTGTTAACACACCTGGTGTAGTGTAGTGAGTGTGCTACACTGTGTTGACACACCTGGTGCAGTGTAGTGAGTGTACTACACTGTGTTAACACACCTGGTGAGTGTAGTGAGTGTGCTACACTGTGTTTGACACACCTGGGGCAGTGTAGTGAGTTTACTACACTGTGTTAACACACCTGGTGTAGTGTAGTGAGTGTGCTACACTGTGTTGACACACCTGGTGCAGTGTAGTGTGTTCCACTGTGTTGACACACTGGTGCAGTGTGTAGTGTGTTCCACTGTGTTGACACACCTGGTGCAGTGTAGTGAGTGTACTACACTGTGTTGACACACCTGTTGCAGTGTAGTGAGTGTACTACACTGTGTTAACACACCTGGTGTAGTTGTAGTGAGTGTAGTACACTGTGTTGACACACCTGGTGTAGTGTAGTGAGTGTACTACACTGTGTTAACACACCTGGTGTAGTGTAGTGAGTGTACTACACTGTGTTAACACACCTGGTGCAGTGTAGTGAGTGTACTATACTGTGTTGACACACCTGGTGCAGTGTAGTGAGTGTACTACACTGTGTTGACACACCTGGTGCAGTGTAGTGAATGTACTACACTGTGTTGACACACCTGGTGCAGTGTAGTGTGTTCCACTGTGTTGACACACCTGGTGTAGTATAGTGAGTGTACTACACTGTGTTGACACACCTGGTGCAGTGTAGTGAGTGTACTACACTGTGTTAACACACCTGGTGCAGTGTAGTGAGTGTACTACACTGTGTTAACACACCTGGTGTAGTGTAGTGAGTGTACTACACTGTGTTGACACACCTGGTGCAGGGTAGTGAGTGCATTACACTCTGTTGACACTTCTGGTGTAGTGTAGTGAGTGTACTACACTGTGTTGACACACCTGGTGCAGTGTAGTGAGTGTACTACACTGTGTTAACACACCTGGTGTAGTGTAGTGAGTGTACTACACTGTGTTAACACACCTGGTGCAGTGTAGTGAGTGCATTACACTCTGTTGACACTTCTGGTGTAGTGTAGTGAGTGTACTACACAGTGTTGACACACCTGGTGCAGTGTAGTGAGTGTACTACACCTGTGTTGACACACCTGGTGCAGTGTAGTGAGTGCATTACACTCTGTTGACACTTCTGGTGTAGTGTAGTGAGTGTACTACACAGTGTTGACACACCTGGTGCAGTGTAGTGAGTGTACTACACCTGTGTTGACACACCTGGTGCAGTGTAGTGAGTGTACTACACTGTGTTGACACACCTGGTGTAGTGTAGTGAGTGTACTACACTGTGTTGACACACCTGGTGTAGTGTAGTGAGTGTGCTACACTGTGTTGACACACCTGGTGTAGTGTAGTGAGTGTACTACACTGTGTTAACACACCTGGTGTAGTGTAGTGAGTGTGCTACACTGTGTTTGACACACCTGTGTAGTGTAGTGAGTGTACTACACTGTGTTAACACACCTGGTGTAGTGTAGTGAGTGTGCTACACTGTGTTGACACACCTGGTGCAGTGTAGTGTACTACACTGTGTTAACACACCTGGTGTAGTGTAGTGAGTGTACTACACTGTTAACACACCTGGTGTAGTGTAGTGAGTGTGCTACACTGCGTTGACACACCTGGTGTAGTGTAGTGAGTGTACTACACTGCGTTGACACACCTGGTGCAGTGTAGTGAGTGTACTACACTGCGTTGACACACCTGGTGCAGTGTAGTAAGTGTACTATACTGTGTTGATACATAATGTAGTGTAGTGATGTCGAAATTAATGGTACGGTGTCCAAGCGGTGAATGGTAAAGCTTTTCGGAGGCAACATTACTTTAATTGAATTCTTGTACACAGGCAGTGTGTTTTGGCGGCCCAGGCCTGTAGGGCCATACCCAAGAGAGAGTGACAAGAGTAGAGTTGTTGACTGAGTGACGTCAGCTGCCAGAGTGAGGCACTGGAATCGTGGTGTGGGCTGAGCTTTGTATGCCTATAGGTGGCATCACCAGCATGGTGCAGAATATGAACCTGACTGGGCATACATCACTCGGCCACCTACCCACGGTCGTCCTCGACTGTGCTTGACTTAAAAAAACTCGGTCTCTCACTCTCAGGAACAGGGCACAGAACATAAAATAAAAACATATATATATATAAATATATATATATATATATATATATATTATATATATAATATATATATATATATAGGCCTTAGACAAGGATGTGTGATGTCACCGTGGTTGTTTAATATATTTATAGATGGGGTTGTAAGAGAAGTAAATGCGAGGGTCTTGGCAAGAGGCGTGGAGTTTAAAAGATAAAGAATCACACACAAAGTGGGAGTTGTCACAGCTGCTCTTGCTGATGACACTGTGCTCTTGGGAGATTCTGAAGAGAAGTTGCAGAGATTGTGGATGAATTTGGTAGGGTGTGGCAAAAGAAGAAAATTAAAGGTGAATACAGGAAAGAGTAAGGTTATGAGGATAACAAAAAATTAGGTGATGAAAGATTGAATATCAGATTGGAGGGAGAGAGTATGGAGGAGGTGAACGTATTCAGATATTTGGGAGTGGACGTGTCAGCGGATGGGTCTATGAAAGATGAGGTGAATCATAGAATTGATGAGGGAAAAAAGAGTGAGTGGTGCACTTAGGAGTCTGTGGAGACAGAGAACTTTGTCCTTGGAGGCAAAGAGGGGAATGTATGAGAGTATAGTTTTACCAACGCTCTTATATGGGTGTGAAGCGTGGGTGATGAATGTTGCAGCGAGGAGAAGGCTGGAGGCAGTGGAGATGTCATGTCTAAGGGCAATGTGTGGTGTGAATATAATGCAGAGAATTCGTAGTTTGGAAGTTAGGAGGAGGTGCGGGATTACCAAAACTGTTGTCCAGAGGGCTGAGGAAGGGTTGTTGAGGTGGTTCGGACATGTAGAGAGAATGGAGCGAAATAGAATGACTTCAAGAGTGTATCAGTCTGTAGTGGAAGGAAGGCGGGGTAGGGGTCGGCCTAGGAAGGGTTGGAGGGAGGGGGTAAAGGAGGTTTTGTGTGCGAGGGGCTTGGACTTCCAGCAGGCATGCGTGAGCGTGTTTGATAGGAGTGAATGGAGACAAATGGTTTTTAATACTTGACGTGCTGTTGGAGTGTGAGCAAAGTAACATTTATGAAGGGATTCAGGGAAACCGGCAGGCCGGACTTGAGTCCTGGAGATGGGAAGTACAGTGCCTGCACTCTGAAGGAGGGGTGTTAATGTTGCAGTTTAAAAACTGTAGTGTAAAGCACCCTTCTGGCAAGACAGTGATGGAGTGAATGATGGTGAAAGTTTTTCTTTTTCGGGCCACCCTGCCTTGGTGGGAATCGGCCGGTGTGATAATAAAATAATATAAATAATAATACATGTATATATATATATATACACAAGGAATTCGCGAGAGCAGGCGAAATATACACAAACACTGATCTCTGGCTGAAGGAGACTCGAACCTACGAACCTTAGGACAAGGTACACAGTGCTTTACCAATCTACCCACACTGGACAATACCTTGGCTGCCTTGGATCAAACGTGTAGCGCAAGCTACACGCCATGGTATTGTCCAGTGTGGGTAGATTGGTAAAGCACTGCGTACCTTGTCCTAAGGTTCGTAGGTTCGAGTCTCCTTCAGCCAGAGATCAGTGTTTATATATATATATATATATATAAAATATATATATATATATATATATATATATATATATATATATACATGTGGACATGGAAAAAAGAAACTTCCTTCAGGGAGGGGAGAAAAAAAATAGAAGGGGCATGCTAAACATCGTGGTCCAAGGCAGTGAGCTTCAGTGGGCATCACTGCACGTCTCCCTGCATCTGGACAGATACTGCAACACAGGAAACATCGCTGCTGATGAGCTATGATGTAACAGGGTACTTTCTCCTCTGGAGCGGTGAAGCAGCCATCGTGGAGCAGTCCCTGCAGGGTTCACTCAATCGGGGGCACAACCTGCTGGTGCCCTCAAGTGAGGCGTCTTCAGTACTCGACAACTTGACAGGACTTCTTCTGGCAAGTGACTCAGGAGGACATTTCTTGACCGGTTCTGTTGCTGGGGCTGTCACTGCCGGCAAGAGTGGATTGAGTCATAGCAGGGACGACTCAGGCGAAACATCTGAGAGTCGTAGCAGCATACACCATAACTAGAGTGGGTTAGCAATCAAAGTGACATACTTCGTGAAGGCTGCACACTGAAGCCGTGACACGAGTCAGACAGTTGCCTGCCGACAGGGCTACTGCAGCCTGATGATGTCATCTTCTCGACAGAGTTAGAGTCATAGTAGAGATTAGTCTAAGTATCCTCAGACTGGTTTCCTACACATAATTGCACTCTGACGGTCAGGAGGTGGAGTGAAACGCATCTCAACAGGGAGTTGTAGCAGGCACAACTCAGGCATAGCGTCTACGAATGGCGAGCATAAAAGCTTTCTGTACATGGGGGCTCAGACACTTCTAGTTTGATGCCTGGACTGACTAATGTCGGCTGTCAGTGGTCACAATGCAGTGACATGTAACACGAGGGTGTTACCTATGGTCTGGGCTCAGACCACACTGGTCTGCACACAATCTGGGTTCAGACCCCTTTATCAGGAGACACACGTAAAACTGCACACACCTGCACTGCACATGTGGTTACATAAGAACATAAGAACATAAGAAAGGAGGAATACTGCAGCAGGCCTGTTGGCCCATACTAGGCAGGTCCTTTACAATTCATCCCACTAACAAACATTTGACCTACCCAATTTTCAATGCTACCCAAGAAATAAGCTCTGATGTGCAAGTCCCACTCAAATCCAACCCTTCCCACTCATGTATTTATCCAACCTAAATTTGAAACTACCCAAAGTCCTAGCCTCAATAACCCAACTAGGTAGACTGTTCCACTCATCTACTACCCTATTTCCAAACCAATACTTTCCTATGTCCTTTCTAAATCTAAACTTATCTAATTTAAATCCATTACTGCGGGTTCTCTCTTGGAGAGATATCCTCAAGACCTTGTTAATATCCCCTTTATTAATACCTATCTTCCACTTATACATTTCGATCAGGTCTCCCCTCATTCTTCGTCTAACAAGTGAATGTAACTTAAGAGTCTTCAATCTTTCTTCATAAGGAAGATTTCTAATGCTATGTATTAATTTAGTCATCCTACGCTGAATGTTTTCTAACGAATTTATGTCCATTCTGTAATATGGAGACCAGAATTGAGCTGCATAATTTAGGTGAGGCCTTACTAATGATGTATAAAGCTGCAGTATGACCTCTGGACTTCTGTTGCTTACACTTCTTGATATAAATCCCAGTAATCTATTTGCCTTATTACGTACGCTTAGGCATTGCTGTCTTGGTTTAAGGTTGCTGCTTACCATAACCCCCAAGTCCTTTTCGCAATCTGTATGGTTAAGTTCTACATTATTTAACTTATAAGTGCTAGGGTTATGGACACTCCCGAGCTTCAGAACCTTGCATTTATCTACATTGAACTGCATCTGCCACTTTTCTGACCAAGAGTAGAGTTTGTCTAAATCCTCCTGAAGTTCCCTAACATCTACGTTTGAATCAATTATCCTACCTATCTTCGTGTCATCGGCGAATTTGCTCATATCACTAGTAATTCCTTCATCAAGATCATTGATATATATTATAAACAACAACGGGCCCAAGACTGATCCCTGTGGAACGCCACTTGTTACTGATCCCCACTCGGATTTAACCCCATTTATGGACACTCTTTGCTTCCTGTCTGTGAGCCGTGATTCGATCCACGAGAGCACCCTTCCCCCAATGCCATGAGCTGCTACTTTCTTCAACAGTCTTTGGTGCGGAACTCTATCAAATGCCTTACTAAAATCTAAGTAAATAATATCAAATTCTTTATCGTGGTCAACAGCCTCAAAAGCTTTACTGAAGAAAGTTAATAAATTAGTTAGACAAGACCGGCCTCTTGTGAATCCATGCTGAGTATCATTAATCAAGCTATGCTTATCGAGATGGCTTCTTATAATCTCAGCTATAATTGACTCTAGTAATTTGCCTACAATTGAGGTCAGGCTTATTGGGCGGTAATTTGACGGTAACGACTTGTCCCCTGTTTTAAAAATAGGAATTACATTAGCCATCTTCCACATATCAGACACTGCACCTGTTTGAAGAGATAAATTAAAAATATTAGTTAATGGTTCACAGACTTCCATTTTGCATTCCTTTAGAACCCTTGAAAAAACCTCATCAGGACCCGGTGACTTATTTTGCTTCAGTCTGTCTATCTGCTTCACAACCATTTCACTAGTGACTGTGATGTTACATAATTTATCTTCTTCTGATCCACTATAAAAATTAATTACCGGAATATTATTAGTGTCTTCCTGTGTAAAAACCGAGAGAAAATAATTATTTAAAATCGAGCACATTTCATTCTCTTTGTCAGTAAGATGCCCATAGTTATTTTTAAGGGGACCTATCTTATCCCTGACTTTTGTTCTATAGACCTGGAAAAAACTTTTTGGGTTAGTTTTAGAATCCCTAGCAACTTTAATTTCATAGTCCCTTTTAGCTTTTCTTATCCCCTTTTTAATGTCCCTCTTAATGTCAATATACTGATTCATAAGATGACCCTCGCCTCTTTTGATACGCCTATAAATTCCTTTCTTATGCCCTAGTAGATATTTCAGCCTATTATTCATCCATTTTGGGTCATTTCTATTTGATCTAATTTCCTTATAAGGGATAAACGTTCTTTGAGCAGCATGTATTGTGTTCAGAAAACTGTCATATTGATAGCTCTCTTCGTTACCCCAGTTAACAGATGATAAGTGTTCTCTAAGCCCACCGTAATCTGCTAAGCGAAAATCTGGGACTGTTACTGAGTTATCCCTACTATCATACTTCCATTCAATTCTACATGTAATTGATTTGTGGTCGCTGGCACCCAGTTCCTCTGAAACTTCTAAATTATTAACAAGGGATTCATTGTTTGCCAGAACTAAGTCAAGCAGGTTATTTCCCCTTGTAGGTTCTGTCACTAGAAAATGACACTTTTTCTGTACAAAAATTGACACTAAGGCATTCATGGATATGTGAGAACACTAGTGCAGGAACACTGACCGAGAGGAATTAATTAACACATGACGTATCTTCTCTCAATCCTTCTCGACAATAGTGAATACAATTGCTCACAGTGAAACTATACCACTATGTGACACCATGTGGTGATGTCAGACATGATGTCATGAGGGATGTGGGGAGACATCTTGAGGTGACGTCAGGGCAGACGTCCTGAGTGACGTTGGGCAGACATCCTGGGTGATGTCCTGGAGTGACGTCAAGCAACGGTCAGGTAAAGTAGCATCAGGCAGCATGGTGGCGTCGGGAGTGTCGTCAGGTAGCATGGTGACGTCATGAGTGATGCAGCTTTGGACATCTGGCTTGGTAACCCACGTGGCTTACTCCACATTGCTTGTAGATCCACGTGGCTTTATCCACACATGGCTTCACGACCCATGTGGTTTCGAGTGACCTCGGCCACTTGGATACACAGCTCTGGCAAAGAATTCACACTGAATTCACAGAGAAGCAGCAGAGAGTGAGTAATGTTGAATGGTGGTGGTGGTACTGGTGTGAGGTGGTGAGTGGCGAGGGAGGATCTGGCTGCTTTCTCCATGCCCAACATACCCACTTGGAGGATCAACCACACTGAATGCAGAGCACCACACAACTCACCTCTGACTTGTTGAAATAGCCTTGCTTAGCTGAACAATAGCAGAAACATACAGGTGACGCTGAACACGTGACCGAAGAACAGCGTGGGATGCTCTGAAGACCCAGGTGATGCCATGAAGATTTCTCGAGGAAAATTCAGCAAATTTCGGCCTGGATCCTGGCAGATACAACTTCAGGACAATTCGCAGAGAGACGGATGCTGCGTGTAGGGGGCGATGAAGTCAACATCATGCTCCTTCCTTCCTCTCCCAGGAAACAACTGCTGCGACCACCACTTGCCACCATTTATCGCACTTAAAATGGGGCTTTGTCCAAGCAATGAATGATTAAGCTCTTCGGAGACGTTACTTTACTTAGGTTCTTGTACGCAGGCAGTGTGTTTTTGGCAGCCCAGACACGGAGAGCCATGCCCACTAGAGAGTGACAGAGTAGAGTTGCTGACTGAGTGACGTCGGCTGCCAGAGTAAGGCACAGGAAGCGTGGTGTGGGCTGAGTTTGGTAGGCCTATAGGTGGCATCACCAGCATGGCGCGGAATATGAACCCAACTGGGCATACAGTAAGTGGACACTCACTACACATGGTGTAGTGAGTGTACTACACTGTGATGACACATGGTGTCAAGTATTGAGTGTACAACACTGTGTTAACACACCTGGTGTAGTTTAGTGAGTGCACCACACTGTGTTGATACACCTGGTGTAGTGTAGTGAGTGTACAACACTGTGTTAACACACCGGGTGTAGTGCGGTGAATGTACTACACTGTGTTGACACACCGGGTGTAGTGTGGTGACTGTACTACACTGTGTTTACCTGGAGAAAGTTCCGGGGGTCAACGCCCCCGCGGCCCGGTCTGTGACCAGGCCTCATGGTGGATCAGAGCCTGATCAACCAGGCTGTTACTGCTGGCTGCATGCAATCCAACATACGAGCCACAGCCTGGCTGGTCAGTTACCGACTTTAGGTGCTTGTTCAGTGCCTGCTTGAGGACAGCCAAGGGTCTATTGGTAATCCCCCTTATGTATGCTGGGAGGCAGTTGAACAGTCTTGGGCCCCTGACACTTACTGTATTATCTCTTAACGTGCTAGTGACACCCCTGCTTTTCATTGGGGGAATGTTGCATTGTCTGCCGAGTCTTTTGCTTTCGTTGTGAGTGATTTTCATGTGCAAGTTTGGTACTAGTCCCTCTAGGATTTTCCAGGTGTATATAATCATATATCTCTCCCACCTGCGCTCTAGGGAATACAGGTTCAGGAATTTCAAGCGCTCCCAATAATTGAGGTGTTTTATCTCCGTTATGCGTGCCGTGAAGGTTCTCTGTACATTCTCTAGGTCAGCAATTTCACCTGCCTTGAAAGGTGCTGTGAGCAGCAGTATTCCAGCCTAGATAGAACATGCGACCTGAAGAGTGTCATCATGGGCTTCGCATCCCTAGTTTTGAAGGTTCTCATTATCCATCCTGTCATTTTTCTAGCAGATGCGATTGATACAATATTATGGTCCTTGAAGGTGAGATCCTCCGACATGATCACTCCCAGATCTTTGACGTTGGTGTTTCGCTCTATTTTGTGGAAGGAATTTGTTTTGTACTCTGATGAAGTTTTAATTTCCTCACGTTTACCATATCGGAGTAATTGAAATTTCTCATCGTTGAACTTCATATTGTTTTCTGCAGCCCACTGAAAGATTTGGTTGATGTCCGCCTGGACCCGTGCAGTGTCTGCAATGGAAGACACTGTCATGCAGATTCAGATGTAATCTGCAAAGGAAGACAGGGTGCTGTGGCTGACATCCTTGTCTATGTCAGACAAGAGGATGAGAAACAAGATGGGAGCGAGTACTGTGCCTTGTGGAACAGAGCTTTTCACCGTAGCCACCTCAGACTTTACTCTATTGACTACTACTCTTTGTGTTCTGTTTGTGAGGAAATTATAGATCCATCTACCAACTTTTCCTGATATTCCTTTATCACGCATTTTGTGCCCTATTACACCATGGTCACACTTGTCGAAGGCTTTTGCAAAGTCTGTATATATTACATCTGCATTCTTTTTGTCTTCTAGTGCATGTAGGACCTTGCCGTAGTGATGCAGTAGCTGAGACAGACAGGAGCGACCTGCTCTGAACCCATGTTGCCCTGGGTTGTGTAATTGATGGGTATCTAGATGGGTGGCGATCTTGCTTCTTAGGACCCTTTCAAAGATTTTTAGGATATGAGATGTTAGTGCTATCGGTCTGTAGTTCTTTGCTATTGCTTTACTGCCCCCTTTGTGGAGTGGGGCTGTCTGTTGTTTATAGTAACTGTGGGACGATCCCCGTGTCCATGCTCCCTCTCCATAGGATGGTAAAAGCTCGTGATAGGGGCTTCTTGCAGTTCTTGATGAACACGTAGTTCCATGAGTCTGGCCCTGGGGCAGAGTACATGGGCATGCCATTTATCGCCTGTTCGAAGTCATTTGGTGCCATGATAATATCAGATAGGCTTGTGTTAACCAAATTCTGTGGCTCTCTCATAAAAAATTCATTTTGATCTTCGACTCTCAGTCTGGTTAGCTGCTTGCTAAAAACTGAGTCATATTGGGACTTGAGTAGCTCACTCATTTCCTTGCTGTCATCTGTGTAGGACCCATCTTGTTTAAGTAGGGCCCAATACTGGATGTTGTTTTCGACTTTGATTTGGCATAAGAAAAGAATCTTTGGGTTTCTTTCGATTTCATTTGTGTTGACACATGGTGTAGTATAGTGAGTGTGCTACACTGTGTTGACACACATGGTGTAGAGTAATGAGTATACCACATTGTGTTGACACACATACGTAAAGCCGTGACTTGCCCCTGCAACTACAAATAGGCGAGTACGAGTAGTCGAGTACACACACATATGCAGTTGCGCCAGCAGCTAGTCTGAGAACTAGGCTAAATGTATAGGACACATGATGATAATATACCAGCGAGAACACAGGCTCTGAGATTTAACCCTGACTCCTGCACCAGCACCTCTACTCCCTAGGAACTTTGTGTGAGTGAGAAAGGTAACAGACTGGCGAGTCTGTGGAGTAGATGACTCAACACCATCGTACACAGGACCCAAGACACCACCTAGACCGAAAACTTGCTTTCGCCTCAACTCAAAAACTGAGTGTCTGATTCAGTCCCCGACATGGGTGGAAATGTTGGGCATGTTTCCTTACACCTGCTGTCACCGTTCACCTAGCTATAAGTAGGTACCTGGGTGGTGTGGGTAGAATCCTGAGGGACAAGACTGAAGGACCACAATGGAAATAAAAGAGTCATCGATGACGTAGAGTTTCTTGATGTTAGCCTGTGTATGTTATCATGTGCCAATTATATTAATCAAATCAGTTTCTGTGATATGACTGGAGAATGTCTCTTCTGATCAGAAGTCACAGTTTGACTTTATTTTGTTATCCTAGCTTAAATTAACTTTATTATTTTAATATGTCTATAAGATGTGTGTGCCTTCAAGACCATTGTTGAAAATTTGTATGTTATGTACACTAAGCTTACATAAAACTTACATACTTATTTAGTACACTTATTTTCTTAAAAGTTCGTCAGTCATGCATTGATTTTGTGTTGGCCCATTTGCTTTTTTGAAATAAATTATTAAAACTGGAATAATGCTTAATAATGCAACTTTTGAGCGGCTTCAAGCTTAATATGCTTAATATGTCGTCTTGTGTAATTTTTATTGACAAAAAAGTTAATATTAGTTTCCATGTAATTATTTGTGAATTCCCTCTCTGATTTCCTATATATCTTAAACATTAATATTTAACTGCATTATAAACTTATGCACAGAGGACTGGGCTATAGAATACGGGGATACCTTTCTCTTATCCCACAGCGATCGAAATACATCTAACATTATTATTGAAATACTTCCAAGTCTACCTCTCACCTTCGCTACATATCACACGAATTTTGAGCATTCATAATCTGTTGGTCTTTATAAACAGTATGCAGAAGAATATCTGGTTAATGCGCTGGGTGTTGTGTCTACGACCATCTATGTCTAGTGTGTATATTTTGGAGGACAATACTGCTAATGCCCTCTTCTGTACTTTCTCTTAAATCTGTGAATGGAAGGGACCTCTATCACCTCCTCTTCTATCTAATAAAACTTCTGAATCATCCTGAGACCACAGAAATACTTTCCTAAGTCCTTATGGCTCATCTGTGTTTTTAACTTTCTTATCTGTTCCCTTTGTTCCTGGGCCTCTCGTTCTAAACTGCCTGTCATTGTCCACACCGTTGATTCCTCTCAAGATTTCAAAACTCGTAATCTTGTCATCTCTTATTCTATGCGTTTTCGGTTTTAAAATTCCGTCTTTTTAGTTTTCCCGGGTAATGCATTTCTCTGAGCACTGGCACAATTCTTTTTTCAACTCTCCGAACCTTCTTTAGTTCTTGCAGCATGGAATTCCCTTCATCAGGAATGTGTATTCCATTATGATCCTTACATACATCATAATTTGTCCTAATTGATTTTGTTTTTGTTTCTGATTGCTGTTCAAAGATTCGTCAGTCTCACACGTGATGATGTTTTCCAGTTTATATGTTCCTCTAAAGATTTATTTGTCACGTTAGTGATCACAAGTTTTTTTTCTTTATTAGACAGTTTTACTCCCATTTTAGTTTCGATTTCTCAACACTAAAGTTGAAATTCTAGAGCCATTTGCATGACCAGTGGACTGCACAATAGAATTCCTTAAGTATATCACTGTGTATTCTTGGACTATGTTAATTATCAAAAGCTAAGATCAATCAGTATCAATTAAATATTTCAATTTTCATCAACTCAGTTTTAAATGTATTGTCATGTACTATGTATGTTGATCTACCAGGTCACTTACCTGATGTACCACTGTATAAATTGTACGTACACACTAAGTCACTTACCTGATGTACCACTGTATAAATTGTACGTACACACTAAGTCACTTACCTGATGTACCACTGTATAAATTGTAGCTGTGAAGGGAACTTATAAATGATGTCAGTGAAAAGGGAGGCAAGTCGTCTACCACACAACACCACCTCACTATTTCATCTCCTTCCTTTACTGTATTCATCTAGTAGCGTCTTTATTCTGCCTCCAGTAAATACTGTATACTAGTTCTGTAAGTACACTCAGTTAGAAGTACCAGCACCCATAATTAACTGGTTTACTTAGCTTCTAAACGACCTACATAACTCATAACATCCCGACGCCATGACGCTAAAATTTACACTACTGAACTCGCCACAAAAATTAGGGGATACATTTTCTAAAATCACTTTTATATTTACACTTCAAACTTTCACCAGTTTTATTTACAGTTTGAATATAACTGGCCATTTTTTTAATTCTTCTGAATGTAACTTACAATATTTATAAGTGATGTCACATATTATAACCTCATATGTTTTTTTTCATTACTAACTTAACATATTTCAGTTTCAAGAGGTTTATGACTCACCTGTACAAACAATAACCAATTAATCAGTGGAGTGGCACAATAATGAACAAAAAGACACAATAAAGTGACTGGAACAATACACAGATAATCCGCACATTGAGAGAGAGGAGCTTACGACGACGTTTCTGTCCGACTACCTGGAGTTTACCTGGAGAGAGTTCCGGGGGTCAACGCCCCCGCGGCCCGGTCTGAGACCAGGCCTCCTGGTGGATCAGAGCCTGATCAGCCAGGCTGTTGCTGCTGGCTGCACGCAAACCAACATACGAGCCACAGCCCGGCTGATCCGGAACTGACTTTAGGTGCTTGTCCAGTGCCAGCTTGAAGACTGCCAGGGGTCTGTTGGTAATCCCCCTTATGTGTGCTGGGAGGCAGTTGAACAGTCTCGGGCCCCTGACACTTATTGTATGGTCTCTTAACGTGCTAGTGACACCCCTGCTTTTCATTGGGGGGATGTTGCATCGTCTGCCAAGTCTTTTGCTTTCGTAGTGGGTGATTTTCGTGTGTAAGTTCGGTACTAGTCCCTCTAGGATTTTCCAGGTGTATATAATCATGTATCTCTCCCTCCTGCGTTCCAGGGAATACAGGTTTAGAAACCTCAAGCGCTCCCAGTAATTGAGGTGTTTTATCTCCGTTATGCGCGCCGTGAAAGTTCTCTGTACATTTTCTAGGTCGGCAATTTCACCTGCCTTGAAAGGTGCTGTTAGAGTGCAGCAATATTCCAGCCTAGATAGAACAAGTGACCTGAAGAGTGTCATCATGGGCTTGGCCTCCCTAGTTTTGAAGGTTCTCATTATCCATCCTGTCATTTTTCTAGCAGATGCGATTGATACAATGTTACCTGGAGTACCTGGTCCTTGAAGGTGAGATCCTCCGACATAATCACTCCCAGGTCTTTGACGTTGGTGTTTCGCTCTATTTTGTGGCCAGAATTTGTTTTGTACTCTGATGAAGATTTAATTTCCTCATGTTTACCATATCTGAGTAATTGAAATTTCTCATCGTTGAACTTCATATTGTTTTCTGCAGCCCACTGAAAGATTTGGTTGATGTCCGCCTGGAGCCTTGCAGTGTCTGCAATGGAAGGACACTGTCATGCAGATTCGGGTGTCATCTGCAAAGGAAGACACGGTGCTGTGGTGACATCCTTGTTATATATATATATAAAATATTTTATTTTATATATATAAAATATATATATATATATATAATATATATATATATATATATATATAAAATATATATATATATATATATTTTATATATATACATAACAACACTGCACTAGCCAAGAATTCGAACCCATGTTGTACTGGTCTGCCTCATGGTAAGCGAAAACCACATGACGCTTTAAATCACAGGACCACCCAACCCTACAAGAATGGCGCAGCCATTCCTGGTCCTGTGGTTTAAAGCGTCGTGTGGTTCTCGCTTACCGTAAGGCAGGCCAGTACAACATTGGTTCGAATCCATGGCTAGCGCAGTGTTCTTATTGATCAATACCACTCGTTCGTGGTTACAATAATATATATATATATATATATATATATAAAATTATATATATATATATATATATATATATATATATATATTTATATATATATAAAATATATAATATATATATACCACCTCTGGGACCCTTCATCCTCAAAGAATAAACGTACTTCAGGAAAAGCTCGAGATTCTCCCTGGAGTTGTTTGAATATTTTCTTCTCCTACCACCCCCTATAATCCATATATCCGAATTTTATTTCAAGACAGAATACATTAATAAAAATATAATAGGAAGTAGAACAACATAAATAACATCTCAGAGCCTACATCTCATATACTTCATCCAGCTCCCTGGCGGTGGGCCACGTGCCCAGAATCCTACAGGCATTTCCTCTCTGGATCACAACACTGAGCCTCTGAAAGAGGAAGCCGGCTTCTCTGTGATCCTTGGTTTCTGTGATGAGTTTTTCACCCAGCTCTTTGAAAAACTTTAGAGTACACTTGCCCCATGCTCCAAGGATCTCCCGCCATACTGGAATGAAGTTATAGCAAGGGGGAAGGTCTTCGTATTTATTGATTTTCTGGGTCTCCATGAATCTGGCAGCTCCACCCCATTCAGCTTTAGACTATGGCAAGTAGGTGTCTGCCAACTTGGCAGCACAGGTGTAGTCCCATGCAATCTGCTTACCATCCTTCAAGGGTAGCATAGCGATTCCATCTGGACACTTTTGAGTTCTGTCATACCTCAGTACTTGGGGTTCCCATTCACCTGGACAATGGGCTGTGACGAGACTTCTCTTTATGATGAAGTTGACCTTCTCATGCCTAACGTACTTCCCTTCTGATGTGTGATACACGAGACCATGTAGTCCGAATTGATCAGCTGACGCCCTGCCGCAAATACACCTATGTTCGGTGAGTATGGGGGCGGCTAGACGAGGAGCAACACCAATCCGAATGGCCTGTGGGTCGATTCGACTGCCCAGAGAGGAATTGGGAACAGGTAAAAGGAAATCTCCAGAATGTTGTGCCTTCACAACTAAGAGACAAGCTTTGTTCTTTCCTGAAGCGTTGTTGAGCACTATGTTGGCAATTTTTTCCATGATCGATTTGTCCTAATGGGACTGTTTGTGCTCTTTAGGCGCTGGTCTGCTTGAGGAGTCTACAAGGGTGTCCTACAGCATGGCTGCTTCAATGACCCTGGGGTCTTGAGCTCCTACCGCACCTCACAAGCGCTCGGGGGCAACCTTCTAAACTAGTTCACTGGAAGCCAACACAAGGACAGAAATGCAGGTAAAACTACCTACGTTGCCTTACGCATCCCTATACCTCCCAGTCGCACTATAAGAGTTGCTTGATCTCATTGCTGATCTTCCAGTGACAGATTCAGTGCCTTCTTAAAGACAGATCTCAGGAATGAGTCATAATCACTAAGTGTTGGGTTGTCGAAAGAGGGTGTGCACCTCAAGGAGTAAGTCTTGGCAAAGATACCTTGTGAGGAGATACAAGGCATCAAAGGCATCAAGATCACTTATTCTCTCCTCCATTCTCTTCAGGTCATTCAGTTTGTCCTTGAGGATTGTGTCGTTGGCCTGATGACCCAGCAGTGCTCCTTACACCGGTTGTCTATGTTTCCTTACACTGGTTGTCTATGTTTCCTTACACCGGTTGTCTATGTTTCCTTACACTGGTTGTCTAGGTTTGGCGTGTTTCCTTACACCGGTTGTCATTCTTCGGGAAGAAACTGTTAAGGCCACAAGTCACGATGACAAAGTAATTCTAGGAGATTTTAACTTTAGTCAAATTGATGGGATTATTGACTGGGAATTTTGAGTCAAAAGACTTCTTGAGGTAGTTCAAGATTGTTTTTTGGGATAGTTTGTGACAAAACCAATGAGGGCAAATAATCAGCTTGATTTGGTTCTGGCAAAGACTGATACCCTTGTTAATAATCTAGAGATTACAGAGGGACTTGGGGCAAGCAACCAATCGATACCTTAAGTTCCGACTGGAACTATGATAGTAGGGATAATTCAGTAACATCCCAGATTTTTGCCTAGCAAATTACAATGGGCTTAGAGAACACCTATCATCTTTGGACTGGGTTATCGAAGAGAACTATCAACACTATACACGCTGCTCAAAGAACATTTATTCCCTTTAGAGAAATGATCCGAAATGGGTGAGCAATAGGCTCAAACATCTTTTAGGGCAGAAGAAAGGAATTTATAAGCATATCAAAAGAAGTGAAGGTCATCTCGTGGATCAATATATATACACTAAGAGGGAGGTTAAAAAAAGGGATAAGAAAAGTTAATGGGACTATGAAATTAAAGTGGCAAAAGATTCGAAGACTAACCCGAAAGGCTTTTTCCAAGTATATAGAACAAAGGGTAAAGAAAGATATATCCTCTTAAAACTAACTCTGGGCAGCTTACTGGCAAGAAGAATGATATGTGTTCGGTTTCCAATAATTATTTCCTCTCGATTTTTACACAAGAAGACACAGACGATATCCCAGTAATTATTTTTTATAGTGGTCCTGAAGAAAATAATTTATGTATTAATACAGTCACTAGGGATGTGATAATCAAACAGGCACACTGATTAAAACAAAATAAATCCACGGACTCTAATGAACTTTCTTTAAGGAAAGCAAAATGAAACTTTGTGAGCCCTTAACTAACATTTTAAACATATCTCTTCAAACAGGTGGGAGATGGTTAATGTAATTCCTATTTTTAAAACGGTGAATAAGTGGTTACCGTGAAATTACCTCAACTGTAGACAATTTACTAGAGTCAATTATGTTAGGCAGGAACGGCACCTCGCGCCGTTCCTGCCTAACAGATTTATTAACTCCAGTAAAGCTTTTGACGCTGTTGATCATGATAAAAAAAATCGATTATTTTTTTTTAATTTTAGTAAAGCTGTTGACAGAGTACCTCACAAAAGGCTGTTAAAGAAAGTGGCAGCTCACTGTATTGGGGAAAAAGTGCTGTCATGATCGAGACACGGCTCATCAAGTGGAGTTTACCTGGAGTTTACCTGGAGAGAGTTTCGGGGGTCAACGCCCCCGCGGCCCGGTCTGTGACCAGGCCTCCTGGTGGATCAGCGCCTGATCAACCAGGCTGTTGCTGCTGGCTGCACGCAAACCAACGTACGAGCCACAGCCCGGCTGATCAGGAACTGACTTTAGGTGCTTGTCCAGTGCCAGCTTGAAGACTGCCAGGGGTCTGTTGGTAATCCCCCTTATGTGTGCTGGGAGGCAGTTGAACAGTCTCGGGCCCCTGACACTTATTGTATGGTCTCTTAACGTGCTAGTGACACCCCTGCTTTTCATTGGGGGGATGGTACATCGTCTGCCAAGTCTTTTGCTTTCGTAGTGAGTGATTTTCGTGTGCAAGTTCGGTACTAGTCCCTCTAGGATTTTCCAGGTGTATATAATCATGTATCTCTCCCTCCTGCGTTCCAGGGAATACAGGTTTAGAAACCTCAAGCGCTCCCAGTAATTGAGGTGTTTTATCTCCGTTATGCGAGCCGTGAAAGTTCTCTGTACATTTTCTAGGTCGGCAATTTCACCTGCCTTGAAAGGTGCTGTTAGTGTGCAGCAATATTCCAGCCTAGATAGAACAAGTGACCTGAAGAGTGTCATCATGGGCTTGGCCTCCCTAGTTTTGAAGGTTCTCATTATCCATCCTGTCATTTTTCTAGCAGATGCGATTGATACAATGTTATGGTCCTTGAAGGTGAGATCCTCCGACATAATCACTCCCAGTAGAGAGCGTGCATAAATGGGATAAAATCTGACTGGGGATCTGTAACATGTAGCGTTCCACAAGGATCAGTTTTAGGCTCATTGTTGTTCATAATATACATTAATGACTTTGACAAGGGTATAACTAGTGATATGAGTAAATTCGCTAACGAAACAAAAATAGGCAGGGTTATTGATTCAGTGGAAGATGTCACTGAACTTTAAGAAGGATTTAGACAAACTCATGTCGTGGTCAGGAAAGTGGCAGATGCAGTTCAGTGTAGATAAAAGTAAAGTCCTGAAGCTCGGGAATGTTCATAATCCTAGCACTAAATAATGTAGAACTTGGCCATACAGAATGCGGAAAGGACTTGGTAAACAGCAACCTGAAACCATGACAGCAATGCCTAAGTGTATGCAATAAGGCAAACAGAATACTGTGACTTATATCACGAAGTGTAAGCAACAGAAGTCCAGAGGTTATACTACAGTATAACCTCTGGAATTAGTTATACTACAATATAACTCCTCACTTAGATGATGCAGCTCAGTTCTGGTCTCCATATTACAGAACTGATGCAAATCCATTAGAAAACATTCAGCGAAGAATGACAAAATTAATCTTCCTTACGAAGACGTGAACTTGCTCACTGGTGACGTGGGCTTGCTCAATGGCGACGTGGATGTGCTGGAGTGGTGACATGGACTTGCCCAATGATCATATGCACTTGCTAAGTAGTGACATAGACTTGCAAGTCTGAAGATGTACTCTGTGAGATCTCTGTGAAACTGAACCAATATGTCCTCTATTGAACAACTCTACCAACAGCTTAAGGAGGAACTGAGGGTAGCTAGGCTCAAGATACGACGATTGACCGAGGAAAACAAGAGGATTCATAGTAATCCTCTTGTTGTGAATCCTCAGATCAAGAAACGAAGCTAGAAAGTAACAGGCAGCAAGGAACAAAACTGAGGCTCAAGAGGACGGATGGAGAGGTAGAAATGACGAAGAGCCAGGAAACTGCTGTGGAAACTTCGAACTCATTTTTGTGCTGCCAAACAAATGTGAGTTGACTACTAGGAACGACACGAAGAAGAACACCAGGAAGATAAGACCATTGTGCTTGTTGGGGACAGTCAGATTAGGTACATGGATAGAGCCTTCTGCTTGAAGGATAGGAATATGACAAAGGGTTTCCTTTCCTGGAGCTGGGATGGAAGATATTGTTAACTGGCTTGACAACATCATGAATGGTAATGGGATCTGTCCTAATATCTGCGTCAGTGCTGGAGGCAATGATGTAGGCAAATGTAGAAGTGAGAATTTAGTTAGAAGGTGTAGGTTAGCAATAGACATAATTAGGAAAATGGGATGGCACCCTGTTATAAGTGGCATTTTGCCTAGAAGGGTATTGGAAATAAAAGGCTGTCCAAAGCAATTGGTATTAATTGTTGGCTGGACAAACACTGTAAGGATAATGCAGTACCATTCAGTGACAACTGAGTCCACTTCTACGGTAGAAATGACATGTATGCCAAGGATGGGGTTCACTTATCCATGGCAGGTGTGGGTATTCTCGCTACATCAGTTGAGGGTGTTGTTGGGGTTTTAAACTAGAATTAGTTAGAGGTATGGGTCTAGGATGGGAAAATAATGAATGTGGAAATGTTGATTTAAGCTTTGATATCATGAAACTTAATAATAACATTCATCAAGAAACATTGGGTAATAATGATCACAGAAATTATGGAAAAGCAAAGCTGAGTAGGAAAACAGTACATAAGGAAAAAACATATTAACGTGTTTTATTCTAATAGTCAAAGCACCAGGAACAAAATAAATAAATTATGTTTGGTAGCATGTGCTGGAAACTTTAACGTTATCGCAATAACTGAAACATGGTATAATTTAATCAGTGAGAACATGATTACCGAGTGCCATATTCAAGGGTTTAAGTTGTTCCTTGAAGATAGACATAACGGGGAAGGGGGTGGAGTAGCATTATATGTACGAGACAATAAAAATTGTTGCATATCAACAGATATAAAAATAGATAGATTAGCACAGAATCTGGGTAAAATTTCTAGAAAGTCAAGAAAAACTAATTTTAGGTGTAATTTACTGACCTCCAGGTTAAGATAGTGAGAGAAGGAGACTTCTTTGAGACGAAATTGTTAGGGCTTCTAGACACAATTATGTAGTAACAGTGCAATGAATGGACTTCTTTGACTAGTAATCTGGAGTCCAGTGACTTCCTGAAAGTAGTTGAGGACTGCTTTCTGAAACAGTGTCTAACAGAACCTACCAGAGGTAATAATTTGTTCGACCTAGTCTGTCAAATGAAGAAACCCTCATAAATAATCTGGAAATCCCTGAAGAACTTGGAGCAAGTGATCACAAATCTATTACCTTCAATATTACCTAATTATATTGGACTTAGGGAACACCTGTCTAATCTCGACTGGGGTTATCTAGCTAGTGATTTTATTAATGTTGATCGTACTTACGATAACGAAGAGTCTACATTTATGACTTTTTTTTTCTTAATAATGTAGTGTATATATATATTCCCCAGAGAGAAATTAGGTCAAATAAGAACAATTCCAGATGGATGAATAGGAGACTAAAGCATCTATGAGGAGAGAAAAGAGGGATTTATAGGCGCATCAAGAGAGGAGAGGTTAACCTTAATACATTCACTTAAAAAGGGGATTAGAAAGGCTAAAAGTGACTATGAAATTCAGGTTGCTAATGAATCAAAGACTAATCCAAAAAGGTTCTTTAAAGTGTATAGGACGAATTACCTGGAGTTTACCTGGAGAGAGTTCCGGGGGTCGACGCCCCCGCGGTCCGGTCTGTGACCAGGCCTCATGGTGAATCAGAGCCTGATCAACCAGGCTGTTACTGATGGCTGCACGCAATCCAACGTAAGAGCCACAGCTTGGCTGGTCAGTTACTGACTTTAGGTGCTTGTCCAGTGCCAGCTTGAAGACTGCCAGGGGTCTATTGATAATCCCCCTTATGTATGCTGGGAGGCAGTTGAACAGTCTCGGGCCCATAACACTTATTGTGTTGTCTCTTAACGTGCTAGTGACACCCCTGCTTTTCATTGGGGGGATGTTGCATCGTCTGCCAAGTCTTTTGCTTTCATTGTGAGTGATTTTCGTGCGCAAGTTCGGTACTAGTCCCTCTAGGATTTTCCAGGTGTATATAATCATGTATCTCTCCCGCCTGCGTTCCAGGGAATACAGGTTCAGGAACCTCAAGCACTCCCAGTAATTGAGGTGTTTTATCTCCGTTATGCGTGCTGTGAAGGTTCTCTGTACATTTTCTAGGTCAGCAATTTCACCTGCCTTGAAAGGTGCTGTTAGTGTGCAGCAATATTCCAGCCTAGATAAAACAAGCGACCTGAAGAGTGTCATCATGGGCTTGGCCTCCCTAGTTTTGAAGGTTCTCATTATCCAACCTGTCATTTTTCTAGCAGATGCGATTGATACAATGTTATGGCTTGAAGGTGAGATCCCCGACATGATCACTCCCAGGTCTTTGACGTTGGTGTTTCGCTCTATTTTGTGGCCAGAATTTGTTTTGTACTCTGATGAAGATTTAATTTCCTCGTGTTTACCATATCTGAGTAATTGAAATTTCTCATCGTTGAACTTCATATTGTTTTCTGCAGCCCACTTAAAGATTTGGTTGATGTCCGCCTGGAGCCTTGCAGTGTCTGCAATGGAAGACACTGTCATGCAGATTCGGGTGTAATCTGCAAAGGAAGACACGGTGCTGTGGCTGACATCCTTGTCTATGTCAGACATGAGGATGAGAAACAAGATGGGAGCGAGTACTGTGCCTTGCGGAACAGAGCTTTTCACCGTAGCCACCTCAGACTTTACTCTGTTGACTACTGCTCTTTGTGTTCTGTTTGTGAGGAAATTATAGATCCATCTACCAACTTTTCCTGTTATTCCTTTAGCACGCATTTTGTGCGCTATTACGCCATGGTTACACTTGTCGAAGGCTTTTGCAAAGTGTGCGTATTACACCTGCATTCTTTTTGTCTTCCAGTGCATCTAGGACCTAGTCGTAGTTATCCAGTAGTTGGGACACACCTGCTACCTGCTCTAAACCCATGCTGCCCTGGGTTGTGTAATTGCTGGGTATCTAGATGAGTGACGATCTTGCTTCTTAAAACCCTTTCAAAGATCTTTATGATATGGGATGTTAGTGCTATCGGTCTGTAGTTCTTTGCTATTGCTTTACTGCCCACTTTGTGGAATGGGGCCATGTCTGTTGTTTTTAGTAGCTGTGGGACGACCCCCGTGTCCATGCTCCCTCTCCATAGGATGGTAAAAGCTCGTGATAGGGGCTTCATGCAGTTCTTGATGAACACGGAGTTCCATGAGTCTGGCCCTGGAGCAGAGTGCATGGGTATGTCATTTATCGCCTGTTCGAAGTCATTTGGCGTCAGGATAAAATCGGATAGGCTTGTGTTAACCAAATTCTGTGGCTCTCCCATAAAAAATTCATTTAGATCTTTGACTCTCAGTCTGGTTAGCGGATTGCTAAAAACTGAGTCATATTGGGACTTGAGTAGCTCACTCATTTCCTTGCTGTCATCTGTGTAGGACCCATCTTGTTTAAGTAGGGGCCCAATACTGGATGTTGTTCTCGACTTTGATTTGGCATAAGAAAAGAAATACTTTGGGTTTCTTTCGATTTCATTTATGGCTTTTAGCTCTTCCCACGATTCCTGACTCCTATAAGATTCCTTTAGCTTTAGTTCGATGTTTGCTATTTCTCTGACCAGTGTCTCCCTACGCATTACAGATATATTGGCCTCTTTTAGCCGCTCTGTTATTCTTTTCCGTCGCTTGTAAAGGGAGCGCCTGTCTCTTTCTATTTTACATCTACTCCTCCTTGTTCTTGAGGAGCATGCATCGAGTGCCCCAGAGTAAAATCTGTTCTAGGCATAAGTTGGGGTCTGTGTTGCTTAGTCTATTTTCCCAGCTTATATCGTTTAGGACTTGGTTTACTTGGTCCCACTTTATGTTCTTGTTATTGAAGTTGAATTTGGGGAAGGCTCCCTCGTGACTGATCTCATTTTGTCTGTCTGGGGCTCCGCGCATACATGTCTGAACATCAATTATGTTGTGATCCGAGTATATGTTTTTGATATGGTGACATTTCGTATTCTCCAGTTTAGTAGGCTCTATTATTTGCTGGTTTAAGTTGAATTTTTGTGCAGAGATTTAAAAGCTGGTGTGTGTGTGAGTTCTCATCTGAGCTGCCTCCTTGTGTTACCACTGCAACAACATTATTTGCTATATTCCTCCATTTTAGGTGCCCTAAGGAGAAATCCCCCACGAGTAAGATGTTGGGGGCTCGAGCTGGAAGATTTTCCAGACAGTGGTCAATTTTCAACAGCTGTTGCTGGAATTGTTGGGACGTTGCATCCGGAGGCTTGTAGACTACCACAATGATTAGGTTTTGGTTCTCGATCTTTACTGCTAAAACTTCCACTACACCATTTGAAGCATTAAGCAGTTCTGTGGAATGGACAGCTGACTGGTAATGAACAGGAAATGTGTTCTCTATTAATTGTTAGTTCTTGTCAATTTTTACACAATAAGACATACATGATATCCCAGCAATTAACAACGAAAAGAAAACAAATAAAGTAATATTATTGTCTTGAGAGACATGGTTATCAAACAGGTAGATAAACTGTAACAAAATAAGTCCCCGGGCGCCAATGAATTATTTTCAAGGTCATTAAAGAGTGCAAGTTGGAGCTTAGTCAGCCATTAAAGAGTGTTTTATGCGTCCATCTAACTTTATGTTGTGCGAGAGATGTGGAAGATGGTTACTGTAATTCTTATATTTAAATCAAGGGATAAGTTTATTCCATCAAATTACCGTCCAATAAGCCTGACGTCTATAGTAGACAAATTATTTGAATCATTTGTAGCTGATATTATTAGAAGTCACCTTGAAGATCATAATTTGATTAATGAGTCTCAGCATGGGTTCATGAGTGGTCGTTCCTGCCTGACAAATTTACTGATGTTCTTCAATGAAGCATTTGATAAATAATATGATGTTATTTATTTGGATTTCAGTAAAGCCTTCGACAGAGTACCTCACAAAAGACTTAAGAAAAGTGGCAGCTCATGGTATAGGAGGTAAAGTTCTAACATCGATCGAGTCATGACAGTTTCCAATAATGGGGTCAAGTCTGAATGGGAATTGGTGACTAGTGGTGTCCCACAAGGATTAGTTTTAGGCCCATTGTTGTCCATAATTTACATTAATGACCTTGGTGAAGGAATTGCAAGTGACACGAGTAAATTTGCTGATACAAAAGTAGGCCGAATGATTTATTCTGGGGAAGATACCAATTAACTCCAGGAGGATTTGGTCTGAAAAAAGGTAGATGCAGTTCAATGCAGACAAATGTATAGTCCTAGACCTAGGGAATGAAAATAACCCTCGAAGTTATAAACTAGATGATCTGTACCTTGCTCTCTGTGAATCTGAACCAAGATGCCCTCTACTGAGCAACTCTACTAGCAGCTTAAGGGGGAGCTGAGAGTGGCTAAGTTTGAGATACAGCAACTGACTGAGGAAAACAAGAGAATTCGTAGAAATCCTCCTGTTGTGAATCCTCAAGCCAAAAAAGATACCTGGACAATGGCCAGAAACCATGGAACGAAGCTAAAGATCAAGAGAATGGATGGAGAGGTACAAACGAAGAAGATCCAGGAGACTGCTGTGGAAACTTCGAACCCATTCTCCATGCTACTCGACGAATGTGAGTAGATACATGGATAGGGCCTTCTGCTTGAAGGATAAGACTAGGACCAGGATGGAGGATATTGTTAGCTGGCTTGACAACATAATGAATGGTAATGGAATCAATCAGTGCTCTAGGCATTGATGTAGGCAAGCGTAGAAATGAGGATTTAGTTGGAAGGTACAGGACAGCAATAGACATTATTAGGAGGAATGGGGGGCTCCCTGTTATATGTGACATTTTGCCAAGAAGGGGTGTTGGCAATAAATGACTGTCCCGAGCAATTGGAATAAATTGTTGACTGAACAAACACAGTAAGGATGATGCAGTACTATCCATTGACAACTGGGACCACTTCTATGGTAGAAACGACATTTATGCCAGGGATGGGGTTCACTTATCCAGGGCAGGTGTGGGTTTTCTTGCTAGCTCAGTTGAGGGTGTCATTAGGACTTTAAACTAGGATTAGTTAGAGGTATGGGTTTAGAAATGGTAAATAATGAGTGTGGAAATATTGAAGTAGGTTTTGATATTATTAATCTTAAAAATAACAGGGTAATGATATTAACAGAAATTGTATAAAAACAAAACTGAATAGGAAAAAAGTGCAGAAGAAAAAATGAATTATTGTATTTTATGCTAACAGCTGAAGTGCAAGAAATAAAATTAATTAACTACGTTTAGTAGCATGTGTGGGGAACTTTGATGTCATTGTAATAACTGAAACATGGTATAATTTAAAGAGTCGAGATATGTTTGCTAAGTGTCATATTCAAAAGTTTAAGTCGTTCCATGTAGATAGATATAACGGGGAAGAAGGTGGAATTACATTATATGTATAAGAAAGCATAAATTGTTGCATAAAAACATAAACTGTGAGAGTAGAATTTCTAGAAAGTCAAGAAAAACTTATTTTAGGTGTAATATACAATCTTCCTGGCTCAGATAACGATAAAGGAAGACTTATTTTGGGACGAAATTGCTAGGGCTTCTAGACACGATAACGTAGTAATAGTGAGAGATTTTAACTTTAATCAAATTGACTTGACTTCTTTGACTGAAGCAGTGTGTAACAGAGCCTACCAGAGGTAATAATTTGCTGGACCTAGTTTTGTCAAATAAGGAAACACTCGTAAATAATCTTTGAGATCGGTGAAGAACTTGGCACAAGTGATCACAAATTCATTACCTTTAATAATACATAGAAGTACGAAAATAAGAATAATATTTTCGTTCTGCCGATTATAATGAACTTACGAAACACCTGTCTAATCTCGATTAAGGTAATCTAGCTAATGATTATATTGACGGTGATTATACTCGCGATAACGAAGAGATCTCCTTTTTTGATTATTTTTAATAATGTACAACGTGCGCCGAGTACATATAGTCCCCAGAGAGAAATTAGTTCAATAAGAATGACCCTAGATGGATTAATAATAGACTAAAGCACCTATTGGGAGAGAAAAGAGAAACTTACAGGCGCATCAAAAGAGGAGAGGTTAATCTTATTGACCAATATGTTCATTTTAAGAGTAAAGTAAAAAAGGGGATTAGAAAGGCTAAACGCGACTATGAAATTAGAGCTGCTAATGAATGAAGGACTAATCCAAAAGGGTTCTTTCAAGTGGTACACATGTGTATAGGACAAAAGTCTGGGAAAAAAGTACGACCGCTGAGAACTGGTAAAGGACAGCTGACTGATGATTAACAGGAAAGGTATTCTCGGTAATGTGTTCTCTATTTAATGGTTATTTCTTGTCAGTCTTTATACAGGAAGACATAAATGATATCCCAATAATTGACAATTATTCAGTTACTGAAGAAATCAAATTAGGTAATAAAACTGTCACGAGGGAAATGGTTTTCAAACAGGTAAATAAAGTGAATTAAAATAAGTCTCCGGGCCCCAGTGAATTATTTGGAAGAGTGCTTATGGGATGCAACTTGGAACATAGTCGGCCATTAACGAGCGTGTTTAAGGCGTCCATCCAATCTGGTGTTGTGGCAGAGATGTGGAAGATAGCTGATGTTGTTCCTATATTTAAATCAGGGGATAAGTCCATTCCTTCAAATTACCGTCCAATATGCCTGACGTCTATAGTAGATAAATTATTAGAATCATTTATTGCTGATACTATTAGAAGTCACCTTGAAGAACTTAATTTGATTAATGAATCTAAGCATGGATTCACAAGAGGCCGTTCCTGCCTGACAAATTTGCTAACTTTCTTCAATAAAAAATTTGAGGCAGTAGACAGTGATAAAGAATATGATGTTTTTTTTGGATTTCAGTAAAGCCTTCGATAGAGTACCTAATAAAAGACTCTTAAGAAAAGTGGCAGCTCATTGTATAGGAGATAAAGTTCTAGCATGGACAGAGGCATGGCTTACCAATAAGATGCAAAGTTTCCATTAATGGGGTCAGATCTGAATGGGGACTGGTCACTAGTCGTGTTCCACAAGGATCAGTTTTAGGATCACTGTTGTTCAAAATTTACATTAATGACATTAATGAAGGACTTATAAGAGACATGAGCAGATTTGTTGATGATACAAAAATACTCCGAATAATTGATTCTGAGGAAGATATCAATGAACTCCAGGAGGATTTGGACAAATTTTTGTCTTGGTCTGAAAAGTAGCAGATGAAGTTCAATGTATGAAGTCCTAGTCCTTGGGAATGAAAATAACCCTCGAAGTTATAAACTAAGTGAGGTAGAGCTTGATCATACAGAATGTGACTTAGGAGTCATGGTAAGCAGAAAAATAAAACCAAGACAACAGTGCCTAAGTGTGTGCAATAAGGCTAACAGATTACTAGGATTTATTTCAAGAAGAATAAGTAACAGGAGTCCAAAAGTTATTTTACATCACTATTAAGACCTCACTTGGATTATACTGCTCAGTTCTGGTCTCCTTACTACAGGACAACATACAGAAAAGGATGACTCAAATATTCACTGTATAAGGAATATCCTGTGTGAAGATACCTGGAGTATACCTGGAGAGGTTTTCGGGGGTCAACGCCCCCGCGGCCCGATCTGTGACCAGGCCTCATGGTGGATCAGGGCCTGATCAGTCAGGCTGTTACTGTTGGTCACACGCAACCCGACGTACGAACCACAGGCCTGGTGGTAATTCCCCTTATGTGTGCTGGGAGGCAGTTGAACAGTTATGGGCCCCTGACACTTATTGTGTTGTCTCTTACCGTCCTAGTGGTGCCCCTGCTTTTCATTGGGGGGATGTTGCATCGTCTGCCGAGTCTTTGGCTTTCATAGGGAGTGATTTTCGTGTGCAAGTTTGGTACTAATCCCTCTAGGATCTTCCAGGTGTATATAATCATGTATCTCCTGCCTGCGTTCTAGGGAATACAGGTTGAGAACTTTAAGCGTTCCTAGTAACTGAGGTACTTTATCGCAGTTATGTGTACCATAAAGGTTCTCTGTACTTTTTCTAGGTCAGCAATTTCATCTACCTTGTAAGGTGCCGTTAGTGTACAACAGTATTCCAGCCTAGATAAAACAAGCGACCTGAAGAGTGGCATCATGGACATGGCATCCCTAGTTTTGAAGGTTCTCATTATCCATCCTGTCATTTTTATGGCAAATATGGTTGATACAATGTTGTGGTCTTTGAAGGAGGGATCCTCTGACATTATCACTCCCAGGTCTTTTGTAGACAGCCTGTACTGTCTGCACAGACAGCCTATGCTGTCTGTCAGCTTAGTTCATATTTTGCACTCAGGTGCTGCCATCTCTAGGCCTGCCCAGGTCAGTGGGATGTTGGTCCCACTCGCTCTCACTCTGTCGACACCCATCACTCAATAAAGAAGTGTCCACTTCTCTCTCCCTCCCTCCCGGGCCATGGGCACAAACACGCAAGCCAGTGTACCCACCACGATTTTGCAAATAAAATAAGAAGCCTCTGAAGACTTATCATTTACTCCCCGCTACCAAGACATCACCCAACAAACTGGTATTAAATGGTGGGAAGCGGTGGTCACAGCAAGTGTGTTTGCCCGGAGAGAGAAAGGAAGAGGGATAAAGTCATCTTCACTTCATCACCCTACACAAGAAGCATCTGTCTCTCAAAGAGTTATCCTGATGTCGTGTCTACTCGTTTCAGCATCCAGACACAGGTACAAGCAGGATCTAGCTGAAATTTACCGAATTTCTTTGAGAATTGTAAGTGGCATCCCAGTGACCCCACACTACAGCGTCCCACGCTGTTTCTCAAGTCACATGTTCAGAGTCACTTGTATGTTCTGCTGTTGTTGTTCAGCTCAGCAAAGGTGTTTTAGCAAGCCAGAGGTGAGTTTTGTGATGATTTCTGCGTCCACTGTGATTGTTTTCCCCGTGTTTGTGGGCGGAAGAGGAGGAAGTGGCCATTCCTCACCTCGTCCAAGCTCACCCGCCTACTACCACATTCCACCACTATGTGCTCACTCCCTCTGCTGTTTTCCATGTGAATTCATTGCCAGAGCTCTGTATCCGAGTGCCCAACGCCACTCGAAGCTACGTGGATCAGCATGCCATGTAGATCATGACGCCACATGGATCACGATGCCACATGCTGTGGTCTGCTGCTGCCTGACTTCATAACATCATGATGTCTGCCTACGTCACCTCGAGACGTCTACTGACGTCACCTTGCAACGTCACGCCTGACATCACATGATGTCACATCGAATGTTTCAGTAATTATGTCAATATTGTCGAGAAGATTGAGAGAAGATATATGTAGTGTGTTAATTAATTCCTCTCAGTCAGTGTTCTCACATGTTAGTGTATGGCTTAGTGTCAATTTTGTGCACAGAAGAGCATCATTTGCTAGTTTAAGCCATGTTGTACCACATGTACCGTGGGTGTGTGTACAGTTTTCCGTGTGCCCAGTGTGGTCTTGAGCCCAGACCCATGAGTAGCACAACTTTGTTACTTGTCACCCGGTGTGACCAGTGCATTTGACAGCTGATATTAGTCAGCCTGAGCATATGAGCCCCTTGTACAGAAAGCTCTTATGCTCGTCGCTCATAGATATTCTGCAGAATCGTACCTGCTACAATTCCCATCGAGATTTGTTTCACTTCACCTCCAGAACTTCAGAGTGCAGTTATATGTAGAGAAACAAGTCTGGGGACACTTAGACTAGCCTCTGCTATAACTCCAACTGTCGAGAGATTGACACTCGTCAAGCTGCAGTTTAAGCCCTGTTGGCAGGCACTGTGTCAGCCTCCTGTCACAAGCTTCAGTAAACTCCTTCACAAAGATGATGTCACTTTGACTGCTAGCATGCTCACTGCAGTCTGGTGTATGATGTTATGACTCCCTGATGTTTCGCCCAGTTGTCTCTGCCACGACTTGCTCCATGACTTACTCCACGCTCGCCGGCAGTGACAGCCCCAGCAACAGTACCAGTCGAGAAGTGTCCTAAGTAAGTAAGTAAGTAAGTAAATTTATTCAGGTATACACAAATACAGTTACATAGAATTATCATACATAGCAGCATATGTGTAGAGAACCTAGGATAACCCAAAAAAGTCAGACAGAGTGACTAATTTCCATTGGGGTCCTCTTGAGTTACTTGCCAAAAGTCCTGCCCAGTTGCCGAGTTTTGACGATGCTTCACTCGAAGGCACCAGCATGTCGTGCCCCAGGTTGAGTGAAACTTGCAATGACTCCTACAATGACTGCTTCACCGTTCTAGAGGAGACCGAACCACGTCAAGTCACAGCTCAGCCAGAGCAATGTTCTGTGTTGCAGTATCTGTCCAGACGCAGGAAGGCGTGCAGTGATGCCCATCAACGCTCACTGCCTTTGACCACGATGTTCAACACACCCCACATGTTTTTTTCTTCCCTCCCTGGAGGAAGTTTTTTTTTTCATGTCCATATGTATATATATATATATGTTTTTATTCTGTGTTCTGTGCCCTGTTCCTGCGAGAGAGACCAAGTTTTTTTACCACCAGTATTGTTGCGTCTGAGGTAGGTGGCCAAGCAAATGCAGACAGCCTGTACTGTCTGCACAGACAGCCTATGTTGTCTGCCAGCTTAGTTCGTATTTTGCACTCAGGTGCCGCCCTCTCTAGGCCTGCCCAGGTCAGTGGAACGCTGGTCCCACTCGCTCTCACTCTGTCGACACCCGTCACTCAGTCAAGAAGTGTCCACTCCTCTCTCCCTCGCTGGCATGGCCCTCCCGGGCCATGGGCACAAACACACAAGCCTGTGTACCCACCATGACTTTGCAAATAAAGTAAGAAGCCTCCGAAGACTTATCATTTACTCCCCGCTACCAAGACATCACCCAACAAACTGGTAATACTTTTACATTAGTTTTTCGCTCTATTGTGTAGATGGAATTTGTTTTATACTCTGATACAGTTTTTATTTCCTCGCGTTTTCCATATTGTTTTCTGCGGCCTGTTAAAAGATTTGGTCGATGTCTTCCAGTGTCTTCAGTGGAGGACACTCATGCAAATTCGGGTGTCATCTGCAAAGGAAGACAGGGTGCTGTGGCTTACAATCCTGTCTATGACAGATATGAGGATGAGAAACAGGATGGGAGTGAGTACTGTGCCTTGTGGAACAGAGCTTTTCACCTTAGCTGCCTCAGACTTTACTCTGCTTACTGCTACTCTTTGTGTCCTATTTGTTAGGAAATTATAGATCCATCTACCAACTTTTTCTGTTATTCCTTTATAGCGCATTTTTTGCGCTATTACACCATGGTCACACTTGTCAGAGGCTTTTGCAAAGTCTGTGTATACTACATCTGCATTTTGTTTGTCTTCTAGAGCATCCAGGACCATGTCATAGTGGTCCAGTAGTTGGGACAGACAGGAGCAACGTGCTCTAAACCCATGTGGTCCTGGGTTGTGTCACTGATGGGTATGTTAGCACTATCGGTCTGTAGTTCTTTGCTATTTCTTTACTGCCAGCTTTGTGGAGTGGGGCTGTCTGTTGTTTTTAGTAGCTGTGAGACGACCCCTTTGTCCATGCTCCCTCTCCATATGATGCTAAAGGCACATGATAGGGACTTAACATAAGAACATAAGAAAGAAGGAACACTGCAACAGGCCTACTCACCCATGCGAAGCAGGTCCATGCCATCCCCCGGCTTAGAGCAATGACCACTTTGTCAGGTCACTTCAATTTAATGAAGGAGCACAGCACCAAACCCAGCAGCACAAGCTAGTCAGGTCCAACTCACACCCACCCACACCCCCTCATGTATTTATTCAACTTATTTTGAAAACTACACAAGTTCTTAGCTTCTATAACGGTACTCGGGAGTTTGTTCCACTCATCCACAACTCTATTACCAAACCAGTGCTTTCCTATATCCTTCCTGAATCTGAATTTTTCCAACTTGAAACCATTGCTGCGAGTAATGTCTTAGCTGGATATTTTCAGCACGCTATTTACATCCCCTTTATTTATTCCTGTTTTCCATTTAAACACCTCAATCATATCCCCCTAATTCTACGCCTTTCTAGAGAGAGTAGATTCAGGGCACTCAGTCTATCCTCATAGGGAAGATTTCTGATACATGGGATCATCTTTGTCATCCTCCTCTGTACGTTTTCCAGGGTATTTATATCCATTTGTAATACGGTGACCAGAACTGTGCAGCATAATCTAAATGAGGCCTAACCAAGGATGTATAGAGTTGAAGAACAACCTGAGGACTTCTATTATTTATACTTCTTGATATGAAGCCAAGGATTCTGTTAGCTTTATTGCAGACGCTTATGCACTGTTGTCTTGGTTTTAGTTTACTGCTAACCAGAACTCCTAAATCCTTTTTGCGATCAGTAGTATTAAGATCTACACTATTCAGTTTATAAGTGGAATGGTTATTGTCCTGTCCAACATTCAGAACTTTGCATTTGTTTATATTAAACTGTATCTGCCACTTCTCCGACCACTGCATCAGTCTATTCAAATCATCGTGGAGTGCACTAATGTCCTCAGTAGAATGAATTGGACGGCCTATTTTGGTGTCATCAGCAAATTTGTTTATGTCGCTATTTATTCCCTTATCTATGTCGTTTATGTAGATTGTGAACAACAAGGGGCCCAACACTGACCCCTTTGGAACACCGCTCGTGATGTGCCCCCATTCTGATTTCTCCCCATTTATGCAAACTCTTTGCTGCCTATTTGTCAACCATGCCTCTACCCAGGAAAAAAATTCTCCTCCTATTCTGCATGTCTTAAGTTTCCTCAATAGCCTCTGATGTGGAACTCTATCGAAAGCCTTACTGAAGTCCATATACACAATATCATATTCACTACCATGATCTACCTCCTCAAACACCTTAGTGAAAAAACTTAGTAAATTCGTAAAACAGGAATGCCCCTTAGTGAAACCGTGTTGAGATTCATTTATCAATTTATGCCTATCAAGATGGCTATGAATTGCCTCGTCAATTACTGATTCCATATATTTTCCCACTATGGAGGTAAGGCTTATTGGTCTATTGTTCGAAGCTAAGGACTTGTCTTGCAGTTCTTGATGAACACGGAGTTCCATGAGTCTGGGCCTGGGGCAGAGTGCATAGGCATGTTATTTATCGCTTTTTCAAAGTCATTTGGCGTCAGGATAATATCAGATAGGTTTGAGTCTTCCAAATTCTGTCTCGCTCATAAAAAATTCATTTAGGTCTTCGACTCTCAGTCTGGTTAGTGGCTCGCTAAAACCGAGTTATACTGGGACATGAGTAGCACACTCATTCCCTTGCTGTCAGCTGTGTAGGACCCATTTCGTCTAAGTAGGGACCCAGTAATGGATGTTCTAGACTTTGATTTGGCATAAGAAAAGAAATATTTTGTGTTTCTTTCAGTTTCATTTTTGACTTTAAGTTCTTCCTGCATTTCTTGACTCCTGTAAGATCTCTTTAACTTTAGTTCAATGTTTGTTATTTCTCTGACCAGTGTCTCCCTTCGTATTACAGGTACATTGGCCTCTTTTAGCCGCTTTGTTATTCTTCGCCTGCACCTGTATAGGGAGCACCTTTCTCTTTCTAGTTTACATCTTCTCTTCTTTTTCCTTAAAGGAATATGCCTTGAGCATACCTTGAGTGCCACAGAGTTAATTTGTTCTAGACATAGGTTTGGATCCGTGTTGCTTAGGCTATCTTCCCAGTTTATGTCATTTAGTACCTGGTTGACTTGGTCCCTCATGTTTTTGTGACTGAAGTTGAATTTGGTGAAGGCTTCCTTGTGACTGATCACATTTTATTGGTCTGGGACCCCGCACATACATGTTTGAACCTCTGTTATGTTGTGATCTGAGTATATTGTTTTTGATATGGTAACATTTCTTATCAGATCATCATTGTTAGTGAAGATGAGGTCCAACGTATTCTCCATTCTTGTTGGCTCTATTATTTGCTGGTTTAAGGTGAATTTGGTGCAGAGGTTTAAAAGCTCATGTGTGAGAGTTTTCATCTGAGCTGTCTCCTGGAGGTATCTCTGCTACAACATTATTTGCAACATTCCTCCATATTAGGAGCCTTACCTGGAGTTTACCTGGAGAGGGTTTCAGGGGTCAACACCTCAGCCGCTCGGTCTGAGACCAGGCCTCACGGTGGATTAGGGTCTGATCAACCAGGCTGTTACTACTGGCCGCACGCAAGCTGACGTACGAACCACAACCCGGTTGGTCAGGTACTGACTTTAGGTGCCTGTCCAGTGCCTTCTTAAAGACAGCCAGGGGTCTATTGGTAATCCCCCTTATGTAGGCTGAGAGGCAGTTGAACAGTCTTGGACTCCGGACACTTACTGTGTTGTCTCTCAATGTACTCGTTGCGCCCCTGCTTTTCATTGGGGGGATGTTGCCTTATGTTGAAATTCCCCAGGAATAAGATGTTTGGGGCAGGAGCTGGAAGATTTTCCAGACAGTGGTCTATTTTCAAAAGCTGTTCCTAGAATTGTTGAGAAGTTGCATCCAGAGTCTCGTATACAACCACAATGACCTGGTTTCGGTTCTCGATCTATACTGCCAAAACTTCAAGTACATTATAAGAGGCATTTAGTAGCTCCAAGCATATCAGCGACTCTGTGACGTACAGGCCAACCCTTTCTCCCCCCCCCCTTTTGCCTGTTCACTCTGTCGCATCTGTATAGGTTGTAACCTGGGATCCATATTTCGTTGTCCAAGTGATCCTTTTTGTAGGTCTCTGTGAAAACTGCGAATATTGCGTTTGACTATGTAAGTAGTCAATGGATGAAAGGTATTTTGTTATTCGTTGCTGGCTTTATACCCTGTATATTTGCAAAGATGAATGTCGTCATTTTGGAGGTATAGGAAGGGGGGCTTTTTTTCCCCTGGCATTAATATCTGTTGTTATGGAGTGGAGACCATTGACTGTGATTCCACTCCAGAAATGATCGGAGTTAGTGTGCGATTTCTGTCGTTTCTTGCCAGTTTTTTTTCTTTCCTGGCTCTAAAAAACCTCTCTCTCTGGAGCAGCTGTGGCTACCCAGATTTTCCCATGGTCTGGATGTTCTGTATCTTCTTGTCCCTTTTATGTGGTGTGCCTGACAATATAGGTTATAGCATCGTCTTTCCTGAACTGAAGAGTGACACATTTCAGGGTGGAAAAGCTTACAGCAAGGAAGGTTGCAATTTCCTGTTGTCATATGGGCTCGGCATTTTCTGGGGTGGTCAAAGTTGCATCTGTTTTTCCAGATATTTCATCCCTGCAGATACCTAATGCGTAGAATATGCATAGGCCTGATTTCTGTTTGTCTTTGTTTTTTTGTGACTGCATTCCCTACATATGCGTGTTTTTCCGTCTCTTTATTATCATCAGAACTTGTACTAGCAGTGCTGCATTCACCAGTATTTTCTAGCATTTAATCTTCACTATTCCTTGGGGCATCCCTTTGTTTACTATCTCCAGAGGTATTGCTAGATTGTAACTTTGGGTTTTGCATGTCCTTGTCTATACTGTTTCCCCACTAGAGCTCCTGTCTTCCTCCGGGCTACCAACTTTCATTTCCGCATTCTTACAGTTACTGTCTACCAGGAGAGCATCTGCACCAGGGGCGAGAGCACCATCTGGCCCAGTCCTTTTATTTTCCTATCTTGATAAGCTTCTCCATGACTTTGCACACTATACATGTCAGTGACACTGGTTTATAGTTTATGGCTGCCTGTCTGTTGCCTTTCTTAAAAAAATAGGACTACATTTGCTGTCTTCCAAACCTCAGGTAGGCGCCCTGTTTCGACAGATGTGTCGAAGATTTGTTACTGGCACACATAGCGCTCTGCTCCCTCTCTCAGGACCAATGGAGAGATGTTGTCTGGTCCCATCGCCTTTGAGGTATCTAGTTTACTTAGCAATTAGTTTAATATCTTTATTATTTATAATGGTGTACCCTACCATTCCAGCTTGCTGGAGTCCTTTCTGTCTCCTCTGAAAATACTTCCTTAAGTCTCGTACTGAGCTCTTCACATACTTCTTTGTCGTTTCTTGTGATCTTCCCTCCTTTCTTACTATGCCTGATTACCTCCTGGTCCTTGACTGCTGCTTTCCTGGAGTTTACCTGGAGAGAATATCGGGGGTCAACGCCCCCGCGGCCCGGTCTGTGACCAGGCCTCATGGTGGATCAGGGCCTGATCAACCAATCTGTTACTGCTGGTTGCACGCAATCCAACGTACGAGCCACAGCCCGGCTGGTCAGGTACTGACTTTAGGTGCTTGTCCAGTGCCTGCTTGAAGACAACCAGAGGTCTATTGGTAATCCCCCTTATGCATGCTGGGAGGCAGTTGAACAGTCTTGGGCCTCTGACACTTATTGTGTTGTCCCTTAACATGCTAATGACACCCCTGCTTTTCATTGGGGGATGTTGCATCGTCTGCCGAGTCTTTTGCTTTCGTAGGGAATGATTTTCGTGTGCATGTTCGGTACTAGTCCCTCTAGGATTTTCCAGGTGTATATAATCATGTATCTCTCCCGCCTGCGTTCCAGGGAATACAGGTTCAGGAACCTCAAGCGCTCCCAGTAATTGAGGTGTTTTATCTCAGTTATGCGCGCTGTGAAAATTCTCTGTACATTTTCTAGGTCAGCAATTTCACCTGCCTCGAAAGGTGCTGTTAGTGTGCAGCAATATTCCAGCCTAGATAGAACAAGCGACCTGAAGAGTGTCATCATGAGCTTGGCATCCCTAGTTTTGAAGGTTCTCATTATCCATCCTGTCATTTTTCTAGCAGATGCGATTGATACAATGTTATGGTCCTTGAAGGTGAGATCCTCCGACATGATCACTCCCAGGTCTTTGACGTTGGTGTTTCGCTCTATTTTGTGGCCAGAATTTGTTTTGTACTCTGATGAAGATTTAATTTCCTCGTGTTTACCATATCTGAGTAATTGAAATTTCTCATCGTTGAACTTCATATTGTTTTCTGCAGCCCACTGAAAGATTTGGTTGATGTCCGCCTGGAGCCTTGCAGTGTCTGCAATGGAAGACACTGTCATGCAGATTCGGATGTCATCTGCAAAGGAAGACACGGTGCGTGTGGCTGACATCCTTGTCTATGTCAGACATGAGGATGAGAAACAAGATGGGACCGAGTACTGTGCCTTGTGGAACAGAGCTTTTCACCGTAGCTGCCTCAGACTTTACTCTGTTGACTACTACTCTCTGTGTTCTGTTTGTGAGGAAATTATAGATCCATCTACCAACTTCCTGTTATTCCTTTAGCACGCATTTTGTGTGCTATTACGTCATGGTCACACTTGTCGAAGGCTTTTGCAAAGTCTGTGTATATTACATCTGCATTCTTTTTGTCTTCTAGTGCATCTAGGACCTTGTCGTAGTGATCCAGTAGTTGGGACAGACAGGAGCGACCTGCTCTAAACTCATGTTGCCCTGGGTTGTGTAATTGATGGGTATCTAGATGGGTGGCGATCTTGCTTCTTAGGACCCTTTTAAAGATTTTTATGATATGGGATGTTAGTGCTATCCTCCTGATATGGCTGTACAACAGTTTTGGGCCATATCTGGTTTTCGATCCTATATTATTCTCATATCGCCGCTGAGCCTCCCTCCATATTTGTTTCTGGCTCCTCGACTAATCTCTTGATATTCCTTGGTCCTTTGTCCTCTATATTTTTTTCCATTCTCTAGTGTGCTTAGTTTTTGCCTCTCTACACCTTTGGGTGAACCACGGTCTCGTTCTGGTCTTCCCATTGTTTCTGTTACCCTTAGGTACGAACTTCTCTTCCACCTCTTTGCATTTTGTTGTCATATATTACATCAGTTCATTTACTGTTTTTCCTACCAGTTCTCTTTCCCATTGTACCTCACACAGGTAATCCTTATTCTTGTGTAGTCCCTTCTTTTAAAGTTTGGCTTCTCCCATCCTACTTATGCTGCTTCTCTCTCCACTTTTAGCTCTACAATGTATTCAAACCTCAGGACCACATGATCACTAGCTCTGAGGGTCCTTTCTTATATGATGTCCATAAAGTCTAATCTACTCAAGGTGAATATGAGGTCCAGTCTTGCTGGTTCATTCTGTCCTCTCTCTCTGGTAGTGTCCTGACAGGCTGATGCATGAGGTTTTCCAGTACCCCCTCCATCGCCTTAGCCCTATACATTTCTGGTTCTCTGTGTGGCTCCAGGCTTTCCCAGTTAATCTCCTTGTGATTGAAATCACCCCAAACTAATAACTTTGCACTGCCCATGTTGGCCTTTCTGGCAACTTCGGCTAGTATATCAACCATTCTTCTGTTTCTCTCATTGTACTCATGTCTTGGCCTCTTGCTATTCAGTGGTGGGTTGTACATCACTGCAATCACCACCTTGGTACCCCAGTCTGAAGTGTTCCTACAATTTAGTCCCATGCTTCCCTTCTGTCCACTCCTTCCATCTCCTCAAAACTCGATTGTTTTTGTTGAGCAGTGCAACTCCTTCTTTCCCTCTGTTCCCTCTATTTTTCTTCATGATCTGATATCTGGTTGGAAAGGTCGTGTCTGTTGTCATTCCTGTGGGCTTGGTTTCCATAAGTGCTACGATGTCTGGGGATGCCTCCATGATTTTGTTATGCCACTCCTCAAACTTATTCGTTATTCCATATGCAATGGTGTATCATACCTTCAGCTTCTTTTCCAAAATTGTATTCTGAGGGGCATTTGGGGGTTGGAGGAGTTAGATACCTGGCAGGATACTATGGGAGTCTGTTGCATAGGTGGGGCTTTTGCTGGGTGGGGGAAAGGGGGGGGCAAGAGTTTCAGTGAGTGTAGAGTGTGGTTTGTTTTGGGTTCATTTGTTTGGTTGTTGTGTTCTTTTTGTGGTTCTTTGAGTGCTTGTATTTTTGCTGGTTCTCCTGACTCTGGGCGCCCCTGCCTATCTCTAGCCTTGTCATTTTTTCTTGCCCCTTGTGTCTTTGTATCCTATGTTTCAATTTCTGTTTTTCCATTCACATTCTGTTGCAGTCAAGGTACACCCACTTGTATTTTGTTGTTTCCTTCAGCTGTGGTTACTGCTGCAGAATCCTGTTTCGAACTGTTTCTGCTCTGAAAATTAATCTGACTGGTCGATTTTTTCCCTTAAGTGTCTCCCGATTCTCTGAAAATTTATCAGCCAGTCATGTCCTCCTCTTCTGTTTGTTTAATAATATTTTCAATATAATTTTTCTTCCCTTGTTGTAGTTCTTCATATGACCTCCGTTCGGCCTCCTGAAGTCCATGGATTAAAAATGACCTCTGTTTCTCCTCTTCTCATTGACTTTTCCTCCTCATCTCTGGGTTCAATTTAAGGAGACATCACCTTCCCTACCTTCAATCCCTTCACATACCATTGTCCCTTTACCCAATTATATGCCATTTTCACTCCTCGACATTTCCTGTGCCTTTTTGTGGCTTGATAGGTCTCATTCCCTTTCCCTACTTCAATCCCCTCACTGGATGTTGGTGTACCTGCTCTTGATATCATGCCTCTTCTGCTCTTTGATTCTACATCCTGCTTCAGCATTCTCAGTTCATCTTCTAGGCTTTGTATCCTGGCATCTGCAGCTTTTGCTTGCTGCTCTCACTTCTTGCTCTCTGTATCCATCCTCTCCTTCATTTTAGTGATAAGTTCTTCTAGCTTCCTTTCCTGTTCTTGTTCCATCCTGCTCTTAAGCTCTTCCACCCAGTCCTCATTTCCAGACCAATCTTCATTGGTTCCCCCTGGCTCTTCATCATCCTCTCTGGTGTACCATTTTGTGCATGTGTGTGTGTGTGTGCATGTGCACTCATTTATACATACTCATTTATATGTGATGTCAGGGGTCGAGTCATAGCTCCTGGCCCCACCTCTTTGCTAGTTGCTACTAGGTCCACTCTCTTTGATCTATGAGGTTAATCATACCTCTTCTTAAAGCTATGTATGGATCCTGCCTCCACTACTTCACTCTCCAGGTTGTTCCATATCCTGACAATTCTAAGACTGAAGGAATACTTCCTAACATCCCTATGACTCATCTGAGTTTTTAACTTCCAGTTGTGTCCCCTTGTTTCTATGTCCCATCCCTGAAACGTATAGGTGAGTACATATGATCACACATACATACACACACACACACACACTCACACACACACACACACACACACACACACAAACACACACACACACACACACACACACACACACACACACACACACACACACACACACACACACACACACACACACACACACACACACACACACACCTTAGAGTTGTCAGGAAGTGGAATAATCTGCAGAGTGAAGTAGTGGAGGTACGTTCCATACTTATCTTGATATCTTGAAGAAGAGGTATGACAAGACTGTAGGAGTGGGGAGAGAGAGAGTGACGTAGCAACGGCTAGCAAAGAGGCGAGGCCAGGAGCTGTGAACTGACCCCTGTAATCACATATAGGTGAGTACATATAGTTGATTACACACTCTCATGTAGTCCCAAGTTTTAAGAAAGGAGACAGACACACAGCATTAAACTACATAGCACTGTCACATGGCTGTCTTCAAGAAGGCATTAGACAGGCACCTAAAATCAGTAACTGTGGTTCGTATGTCGGCTTCCATGCTGCTAGCAGTAACAGCCTGGTTGATCAGACCCCGATCCACCGTTAGGCCTGGTCACAGACCGGACCACAGGAGAGTTGATCCCCGAAAACCTCTCCAGGTATGCAGTCATGGGGAAGATTATCGAGAGAGGAGTGATGGAGCGCCTAGAAAGGAATGAGCTTATATACGACAACCTGCACGGTTTCAGGGAAAGGAAATCCTGAGTCACAAACCTACTGGAGCTTTATGACAAGGTGATGGAAGTAAGACACACACACACATACACACAGACACATACACACACACACACAGGCACACACACACACACACACACACACACACACACACACACACACACACACACACACACACACACACACACACACACACACACACACACACACAGGTATGTGAGGAGCTCAACACGAGATTTAAGGAAGTATTTACAGTAGAGACAGGAAGGACTCTGGGGGGACAGACCAGATGGGGACACCAGCAAGGAATACACCAACAAGTGTTGGACGACATACATACAGATGAGGAGGAGGTGAAGAAACTGCTAAGGGACATCGATACCTCAAAGGCAATGGGACCGGACAACATCTCCCCGTGGGTCCTTAGAGAGGGAGCAGATATGTTGTGCGTGCCACTTACCACAATCTTCAACACGTCCCTGGAAACTGGGCAACTACCTGAGGTATGGAAGACGGCAAATGTAGTTCCCATTTTTAAAAAAGGAGACAGAAAAGAGGCACTAAACTATAGACCTGTGTCATTGACGTGTATAGTATGCAAAATTATGGAGAAGATTATCAGGAGGAGAGTGGTGGAGCACCTGGAACGGAACAAGAGTATAAATGCCAACCAGCACGGATTCATGGAAGGCAAATCCTGTGTCACAAACCTTCTGGAGTTTTATGATAAAATAACAGAAGTAAGACACGAGAGAGAGGGGTGGGTTGATTGCATCTTCTTGGACTGCAAGAAGGCCTTTGACACAGTTCCTCACAAGAGATTATATCGTAAGGGTTCTTAAATGGAGATATCACAGGTTGAAAGTAGACACACTTGTAGGATGGTAGATATATTGTCAGACTGAGATGGGAGATGGAGCCACAGTTACCTAGCCTGTTTACGTCTTGTAGGTCTGCCGCTGAGTGAGACCGGGACAGAGGGATCACTGCCCATGTGTATCCCTATGACGTCACACAAAGCCAAAGGCCTACGAGGGATCTCGTGTCTAAAGCACAGGGATGATACTAATATGCTATGCTATATAATACTGGGAATACAGGGATCAGCAACTATGCTGACAGCTCGGTCACGTTACGTATGTCGTCCCGACATACACTACTATACTATAGGCTGAACAGGCAGGCGGATCTGGGCTGATTCTATACAATAACAAATTCATATATAACTTAGAACTAATGGATGGTACAACATGATTTTGACGTAATGGGTGTTAACGTAATCATTACAAACTATAAGAACAATTCATTATACAATATGGATGGAATTGATCGATCGATCTGTATTCATGCACTCTACGGACTCTGAGGAAGAATAATTATATACAAAGAAGTGTTTAACAGAAAGGCAGATTCGGTGCACTCAAATCTAGACTGTTAATTCTCAGAATACGGAGGGAACGTGAACACGAAAATTTCTGACAAACTGATCAGCTAATAATAAACACACAGTTGACAATTTCATTCATCTCGGACATCTAATTATGCAGGCTGTTTACACTTAAACCCAATTCTGCGAGGGTGAGGTTTACGTATGCAGAATGGTTATCATCTCTGGGAGGATCGAATTCCTCTGCAATGGCTAACACATGCCTTGACTGAGAGAGAGCTGAACGAGTATTTACAAAAGATACAACTACAATCACTAGTGACTGTGGAATTACTAACTCGTCTGCTAGGAGTACTCAACTCGACTATTCGATACAGTAATTCTTGGCTCATTACAAAGTCACTAATGGGTACTGGTGGCTTCACAGTAAGAATAAGCTCTTCCTGGAGCAGGAATCGAATCACACCAGAACACAAGGGATCGGTTCTTTGGGAATTTCTGACAACCTCGACAGTAAATGGAGGATCTGCAGTAACTACACTAACCTGTCGCGATAAAGCATCTGCGACTACATTTGACTTGCCAGGTAAATTTTCAAAAGTGGGATTGAACTCTTGGATAGTCAAGGTCCATCTGGCTAACCTTCCAGTAGGCTGTTTGTTCTGGAATAAAGGTAACAGTTCTTCCTTACTGGAGGAAAGAACAAACTCGGTGGAGTGGATGACTCCCCCCGGTTGAAAAAATTAACGCTATAACACGCAATATGAGCAAGGGAGAACGAATCTACTATCTCAAACTGCAAACACAGGAGAAAGAAATGAACACGGTGAACAATGCTGATATTCAATCTGAGTCGCACACAGTGATACGAGGTATCAGCTATAAAGAAACTACACTTACAAACGTTAACATGTGAAAGTTATTCGAGAAATAACTTCTTACAATGCACTGATTACTGTCAACTAGGATGGGATCACCATCTGGAACATTAGGAACAACAACAGACACTCTAGTGAGAACACTAGCTGTAACAGAGACGTCTTTCTGCAGACAGCATGTCACATCAACAAGAGATGGCATTACTAGATGCAAGTAATCGTTTTCTGACAAGGCATCCCCTGTGGAGAAACTATTACTCGAACTAGCAGTCATTGCAGGGATAGGCTGTGCACTCAAGGCAGTCTGAGTGTCCCCGGACACTTGAGGCAACGGAACACTATCCTGCAAGTCTGAAGGTATAGGTGGAACACAGATGGGAGTGACAGAATTACTAGTGCCTGACCGCTCGGCTACGTTAATAAGTAATTCGTGGATCTATAGGAACTTAATCTGAACTTCACATTTAGCAGCACTTTAACAAATCTCAGATACAAGCTGTGAGAACAAACACATTGCTCAAGGGCTAGATATTGTCTTTCAGTCAGTAAGGGAATGTTGGTACTGTGGACTGATTCATATTGACTTTGACTGGAATGATACACTAAGTGAACGTTCAAAAGTGACTGGGACATCTTCTCAGTGAAAATACTGAAGGGCATAAGTCAAGAAAAATGGAGAGAATGACACAATAAGCTTAAATGGAAAAAAATGCTTAACTATTCTGCATAAGTAATTAAAAATTGACAAGTTACACAGTAAGCAAAGAACTCACACAAGAATAATATGCAACTTAACAAACACTGAAAATCAAGAGAACTTTTACTTTGCTCAAATCTAATATTCTCAACTTTTACTTTAAATTGAATAAATGGCACAGTGAGTTTTCTTTACTTTCAATGCAACAAGGAAATACACAATAAAATGATAAAATGGACTCAATAAACTTGTGCAAAAATTAAAACAAACACACAATTCACTGAAATTAAAAAAAAAATAAAATGACAGACAGAATAAAATACTATGCACAGAACAGAGCATAAGAAACTGCACTGTAATAAACTGTATTGCACAACACTGCATAAAATTTTCTGCAAGAAAAACTTTAATAGCAACACAATATTTGCACAAGAATTATTGCAAAATGAGTCTGTGTGCAATAATTAAAATTATAACACACAAGAAAAGAAATATATCAAGGAATGAACACTTTAACTCTTAACTGCACTTAAACAACAAGCAAAAGAACAATTTACTTTAGAAGGAGAACTTAAAAATTGCACTAAGAGTGAATTTGTTCAATAAAATATGAAAAAAAATAATAGGTGCTAAAACACACAACAAAAAGAAATACAACACTTACAGTGATGCAGAGCACAAAACATCAACATAAACTCAGTACTAGAATTTTCTTGCAATGAAACTTGATGTTTTTAAAAAAATTTTGTAAACAGATTTCTTGCTGGAGCTTTAAAAATGGCACTATTGTCTGTGGAAATAAGACAAATTAAACACTGGCTGAATGGAAAAATATGAACACAAGAATGTTCAACACACAGGGAACAAACAAAAATACACAATTGCTAGGAAGAAAAAAAAAATAACAGACAACACTGAGTTGTGATGCAGAATATGAGGTGAAAAATTTACTGAGTTAATTCACTGGAATTCTGAAGTTTAAACACAAGTTCTATATTGCTCATATGTTGCACACACAACAAAGGAAACACTAAGTACTTACTTCAAGTGTGTATAAAAAGATACACAACACAACAGATATAAAATAATGCACGAAAATTAACACTGAATTAAGGAGATTAAAAGAAATTTATGCAATCAGTACATGATAAACACTGAGTCTGATCAAGAGTCACTGAATGTCACTAAGAGAAAAATTCACTGGGAACACAAAAGAAATGTCTCAACACTCGCAAATGTCTCTAAAAAAAAAAATATTATAGCTGTAACACTTGAAAAAATGAGATTGATGGATTGTTTATATCGTCTTGCTGCTGTCCTCTGCACAGATGATCGTAGAATTGCGCTTAAATCGGCGAGAGACAACACACAGGAGGCTTTTAAAGATGGCGCGCCACTCTCTAGCTCTTGACCCCCTATGTGGTCCTTAAAATATGGTGCTACAACCCTTAGCAGTGCACCAAAACACTGATGAGGTAGGTGAGTTGTAATGGCCGACTGTAGTTGGGTTTGTGGGTAAAGGCTGAGCGAGGCGTCTGAGACGGCAATGGTGCGACACACGTGATCGTGAGTGGCTGGGCTTATGGGTTGAACGTCGTAAGCCTCACTGAGAAAACCCACACTGCCGCGAAGATAATTCTAAGCCGGCTGGCTTAGGAGAAACCCACGAAATACTACAACACCACAAGGATGACAAGGAGCACTCAGAATGCTTGGAACTTGAATCACAAGCGATGAAGACTAGTCACGTGGCTTGCCTGAGTACTGGGGTAAGACACCTGGGTTAGTTGCTAGCTGGCTTATCTTAACCCTTCACACAGAATAGCTTGATAACTTCACACGATGAGCACAGCAGGGGTGGAAGCTGGCTTGGCAGGCAAAATAATTGGATGGAGTAGGCTAGGCTGGACTGGACTCGGGTGTTCTGACTCCCCCACCACAGACTGGAAGCTGGCTTATTTTGCAAACTCGGGTCAACCCCTCGGGAGTAATGCAAAAAAGCAGGAAACACTAATACAAAGAGACTGACCAGTGAATAATGTAGAAGCTGGTAGAGTAGCTGGCTTGAGGTAGCTGGCTGGGTGAATCTCGGTAGTCGGTAGGCCTACTGGTCACACGAAATGGCCGTCTTGCTGGTCGACAACTTTATCTCCAGAAATCGCTGTAATCGTCAGAATTACAGGCTCACCGCTGGCACCATTTATCGTAAGGGTTCTTAAATGGAGATATCACAGGTTGAAAGTAGACACACTTGTAGGATGGTAGATATATTGTCAGACTGAGATGGGAGATGGAGCCACAGTTACCTAGCCTGTTTACGTCTTGTAGGTCTGCCGCTGAGTGAGACCGGGACAGAGGGATCACTGCCCATGTGTATCCCTATGACGTCACACAAAGCCAAAGGCCTACGAGGGATCTCGTGTCTAAAGCACAGGGATGATACTAATATGCTATGCTATATAATACTGGGAATACAGGGATCAGCAACTATGCTGACAATTAGTGCAGAAGCTAGAGCATCAGGCGCATATAACAGGAAGGGCACTGCAATGGATCAGAGAATACCTGACAGGGAGACAACAACGAGTCATAGTACGTAATGATGTATCACAGTGGGCACCTGTGACGAGCGGGGTCCCACAGGGGTCGGTCCTAGGACCAGTGCTATTTTTGGTATATGTGAACGACATGATGGAAGGGTTAGACTCAGAAGTGTCCCTGTTTGCAGATGATGTGAAGTTAATGAGGAGAATTAAATCTGATGAGGACCAGGCAGGACTTCAAAGAGACCTGGACAGACTGGACACCTGGTCCAGCAAATGGCTTCTCGAATTTAATCCTGCCAAATGCAAAGTCATGAAGATAGGGGAAGGGCACAGAAGACCACAGACCGAGTATAGGCTAGGTGGCCAAAGACTGCAAACCTCACTCAAGGAGAAAGATCTTGGGGTGAGTATAACACCGAGCATGTCTCCGGAAGCACACATCAATCAGATAACTGCTGCAGCATATGGGCGCCTGGCAAACCTGAGAACAGCATTCCGATACCTTAGTAAGGAATCATTCAAGACACTGTACACCGTGTATGTCAGGCCCATACTGGAGTATGCAGCACCTGTTTGGAACCCGCACTTGATAAAGCACGTCAAGAAACTAAAGAAAGTACAAAGGTTTGCAACAAGGTTAGTTCCAGAGCTAAGGGGAATGTCCTATGAAGAAAGATTAAGGGAAATCGGCCTGACGACACTGGAGGACAGGAGGGTCAGGGGAGACATGATAACGATATATAAAATACTGCGTGGAATAGACAAGGTGGACAAGGACAGGATGTTCCAGGGAGGGGACACAGAAACAAGAGGCCACAATTGGAAGTTGAAGACACAAATGAGTCAGAGAGATAGTAGGAAGTATTTCTTCAGTCATAGAGTTGTAAGGCAGTGGAATAGCCTAGAAAATGACGTAGTGGAGGCAGGAACCATACACAGTTTTAAGACGAGGTTTGATAAAGCTCATGGAGCGGGGAGAGAGAGGGCCTAGTAGCAACCGGTGAAGAGGCGGGGCCAGGAGCTAGGACTCGACCCCTGCAACCACAAATAGGTGAGTACAAATAGGTGAGTACACACATAAACTCACACGATCAGTGAAGAGGCGGGGTCAGGAGCTATGTTTCGACCCCTGCAACCACAAATAGGTGAATACAAATAATAGAGTACATATATGCACACAGAGAGTGACACAAAAAATGGGTTTGCCGACTCAGTGTAATAAACACGCTTAAAATGCATCATGTACATGTGTATTCACCTATGTGTACGCACCTATTTGTGGTTGCAGGGGTCGATTCACAGCTCTTGGCCCCGACACTTCGCTGGTCGCTACTAGCTCCACTCTCTCCCTGCTCCATGAGCTTTGTCATGTGTCGTCTGAAAGCTATGTATGGATCTTGCCTCCACTACTCTTTGACAACTCTATGACTGAAGAAATACTTCCTAACATCCCTGTGGGGTTGAACTCCAGGAGCCAGTTGTTGGACCAGACTTGTAGCCTGTCCAGATCCCTGTTTACTTCTACCTGATCCTCATCCGTTTGAATTCTCCGCATAAGCTTCACATCGTCTGCTAACAGGGACACCTGTGTTCACCTAGTTGATGAGTACACTTGTGTGTGTGTGTGTGTGTGTGTGTGTGTGTACTCACCTAATTGTGGTTGCAGGGGTCGAGACTCAGCTCCTGGCCCCGCCTCTTCACTGATCGCTACTAGGTCCTCTCTCTCTCTGCTTCCTGAGCTTTGTCATACCTCGTCTTAAAGCTATGTATGGTACTTACCTCCACTAAATCACTTGCTAGGCTATTCCACTTCCTGACGACTCTATGACTAAAGAAATACTTCCTAACATCCCCGTGACTCGTGTGAGTCTTCAGCTTCCAATTGTGACTCCTTGTTTCTGTGTTCCCTCTCTGGAACATCCTGTCTCTGTCCACCTTATCTATTCCACGCAGTATTTTGTACGTCCTTATCATGTCTCCCCTGACCCTCCTGCCCTCCAGTGTCGTCAGTCCAATTTCCCTCAGCCTGTCATCGTAGGACATTACCCTGAGCTCTGGAACTAGCCTTGTTGCAAACCTTTGTACTTTCTCTATTTTCTTGAGGTGCTTGACCAGGTGTGTGTGTGTGTGTGTGTGTGTGTGTGTGTGTGTGTGTGTGTGTGTGTGTGTGTGTGTGTGTGTGTGTGTGTATATGTGTGTGTGTGTGTGTGTGTGTGTGTGTGTGTGTGTGTGTGTGTGTGCGTGTGTGTGTGTCTACCCACCTAGTTGTGCTCACCTAGTTTGTGTGTGTGTGTGTGTGTGTGTGTGTGTGTGTGCTTACCTAGTTGTGGTTGCAGGGGTCGATTCATAGCTCCTGGCCCCGCCTCATCATTGGCCACTACTGGGTCACTCTCCCCGCACCATGAGCTTTATCATACCTCTACTTAAAGCTATGTATGGATCCTGCCTCCACTACATAGCTTCCCAAACTATTCCACTTGCTGACTACTCTGTGACTGAAGAAATACTTCCTAACATTCCTGTGATTCATCTGTGTCTTCAACTTCCAACTGTGTCTCCTTGTTGCTGTGTCCAATCTCTGAAACATCCTGTCTTTGTCCACCTTGTCAATTCCTCTCAGTATTTTATATGTCGTTATCATGTCCCCACTATCTCTCCTGTCTTCCAGTGTCGTCAGGTTGATTTCCCTTAACCTCTCCTCGTAGGACATACCCCTTAGCACTGGGACTAGTCTTGTTGCAAACCATTGCACTTTCTCTAGTTTCTTTACGTGCTTGGGTAGGTGTGGGTTCCAAACTGGTGCCGCATGTGTGTGTGTACTCACCTAATTATACTCACCTAATTGTGGTTGCAGGGGTCGAGACTCAGTTCCTGGGCCCGCCTCTGCACTGAGTGCTACTAGGTCCTCTCTCTCCCCGCTCCATGAGCTTTATCATACCTCGTCTTAAAACTATGTATGGTTCCCGCCTCCACTACGTCAGTTTCTAGGCTATTCCACTGCCTGACAACTCTATGACTGAAGAAATACTTCCTAACATCCCTTTTACTCATCTGACTCTTCAACTTCCAATTGTGATATCTTGTTTCTCTGTCACATCTCTGGAACATCCTGTCTGTGTCCACCTTGTCTCTTCCACGCAGTATTTTATATGTCATTATCATGTCTCCCCTGACCCTCCTGTCCTCCAGTGTCGTCTGGCCGATTTCTCTTAACCTTTCTTCATAGGACATTCCCCTTAGCTCTGGAACTAACCTTGTCGCAAGCCTTTGCACTTTCTCTAATTTCCTGACGTGCTTGATCAAGTGCGGGCTCCAAACAGGTGCTGCATACTCCAGTATGGGCCTGACGTACATGGTGTACAGTGTCTTGAACGATTCCTACTAAGGTATCGGAACGCTGTTCTCAGGTTTGCCAGGCTCCCATATGCTGCAGCAGTTATCTGGCTGAAGTGTGCTTTCGGAGACATGCTCTGTGTTATACTCACCCCAAGATCTTTCTCCATGAGCGAGATTTGCAGTCTTTGGCCACCTAGCCTATACTCTGTCTGAGGTCTTCTGTGCCCTTCCCGGATCTTCATGATTTTGCATTTGGCGGGGTTAAATTCGAGAAGCCAGTTGCTGGACCAGGTGTCCAGTCTGTCCAGGTCTCTTTGAAGTCCTGCCTGATCCTCATCTGATTTAATTCTCCTCATTAACTTCACATCATCTGCGAACAGCGACACTTCTGAGTCTAACCCTTCCATCATGTCATTCACATATACCAAAAATAGCACTGGTCCTAGGACTGACCCCTGTGAGACCCCCGCTCGTCACAGGTGCCCATTGTAATACCTCATCACGTACCATGACTCGTTATTTCCTCCTTGTCAGGTATTCTCTGATCCATTGCAGTGCCCTTCCTGTTACATGCGCCTGATCCTCCAGCTTCTGTACTAATCTCTTGTGAGAGAACTGTGTCAAAGGCCTTCTTGCAGTCCAAGAAGATGCAATCAACCCCCCTCCTCTATCGTGTCTTACTTCTGTTACTTTATCATAAAACTCCAGAAGGTTTGTGACACAGGAATTACTTTCCATAACTGCGTGCTGGTTGGCGTTTATACTCTTGTTTCGTTCCAGGTGCTCCGCCACTCTCCTCCTGATAATCTTCTCCATAACTTTGCATACTATACAAGTCAGTGACACAGGTCTATAGTTTAGTGCCTTTTTCTGTCTCCTTTTTTAAAAATGGGAACTACATTTGCCGTGTGTGTGTGTGTGTGTGTGTGTGTGTGTGTGTGTGTGTGTGTGTGTGTGTGTGTGTGTGTGTGTTTGTGTGTGTGTGTGTGTGTGTGTGTGTGTGTGTGTGTGTGTGTGTTTGTGTGTGTGTGTGTGTATGCACATATGTGTGTGAACATGTGTGTGTGCGCATGTGTGTGTTTTACCTGCACATTAAGGATAGTAAACACACCGTTGGCCTGTTTTATAATATGGTGGTTGGAAGGTTAATGGTTCATCAATCACTGTGTACACGGCAAACATTCTGCTCCGGAGTTTTCTCAATATAAATATATAAAAAGGCCATTATTTATTGATTTTTTAATTCACTTCCCATACAACATCTTTCTTCCACAAGTCATGTCTAGTCTCACCTTCACATAACGTCTACATAAACAAGTCAACAGGTGCGCATACTGAGTTAGGACGTCACAGTGGACACAAGCTAAACGTTCTGGTAGACGTGACTTCATTAGTGTGCTTCCCTTACCACGTACTACGAACACAGCTGCTAGTCAAATGGCCTGGCACTTGGTGGTAACTAAGTCAGTAAACAAAGCACTCACCTAGGCAGAGTAAGGGTGAGGCAAACAAGCAAGGGTAGATTTCTTTACCCATGTATTCCGTCACCAGTATGTACTGTATGTACAATATTAATGATTAGAAAACTCAGACTGAAATTGTACAGTTCGGAGATACTCACAGCAGTAGTCTCGACCAGTGTCTGGAGGTCCGCTACTCATCTATATATATCTGGAATATACCTGGAGGGTGTTCCGGGTCAACACCCCCGCTGCCCAGTTCATGACCAGGCCTCGCGGTGGATCAGGACCTGATCAACCAGACTGTTACTGCCGGCCTCACGCAAACCAACGTACGAACCACAGCCCGGCTGGTCAGGTACTGACTTTAGGTGCCTGTCCAGTTCCCTCTTGAAAACAGCCAGGGGCCTATTAGTAATTCCCCTTATGTATGCTGGGAGGCAGTGGAACAGTCTTGGGCCCCTGACACTTACATTGTCTCTTAGTGTGCTGATGGTGTCTCTGATTTTTATTGTGGACATGTTGCACCTCCTGCTGAATCTTTTGCTTCCGTAGGGAGTGATTTCTGTTCGCAGATTTGGGCTAGTCCCTCTAGGATTTCCAAGTGTATATTATAATGTATCTTTCTCGCCTGCGTTCCAAGATGTACATGTCAAGGGACTTCAGTAACTGAGGTACTTTATTGAACTTCTACGTGCTGTGAAATTTCTCTATATTCTTCAGGTCTGCAGTTTCGTCTGCCTTGAAAGGGGAAGAGACAACAAACGGGGTATATATTGGGGAAAAGAAAACTGACGTTGAATGAGTCGTGGTGAAGTGCAAAAGGAGAGCCAACGAAATTTAAAAATAAGAAATGATATCTTTGAAGAATTCAGACGTTCACATTCTCAAGTGCCTTAATTCCTCGAGGATAAAAATTAAAGTATTGTTGACATTACAACTAAATCAAGATACACTAAAGATGGAAATATAAACACTTAAGCAGTATAATGTGTTCCTTTATTGACAACGTTTCGCCCACACACTGGACTTTATCAAGTCATCAAACAGATCACATTATACTACTTATCTGTATATATTTCCATTGTATCGGTATTTTATACCATTTATTTCCATACATTAAAGATGTCGAGGAAGCCTTGATTTTGGCCAAAAATACATTTTACGACCTGTATGAAAAACACAGTCTCTGAAACACATGTTATTATTACCATTCAATCAAAATTTTTCTCAGTTACCTATTACTCTCAAATGCTTCAAAATAAATACGGTGTTCTAACAACACCACAACAAAAGATACGTTAACTAAAAATTATTTACTGAGATGATAGGTTATGTTATTATAGTACTTTGTAGAGGTTGTGAAACATTTTACATTGGTCAAACAGGAAACAACTTGAATTGAGATTCAAACATGATCGTTATTTCTTAAGATTAATATAAGATTTGTTGGAATTTTTTTCCCGAGATATACCTGGAGGGTGTTCTGGGAATCAATGCCTCTCGCTGCCTAGTCCATGACCAGGCTTCGCAGTGGAACAGGGTCTGGTCAACCAGGTTGTTACTGTGGCCGCACGCAGCCCGACATACAAACCACAGCCCGGTTGGTCGGGAACGACTTTGGGTTTACTCTCCAGCCCCCTCTTAAAGAACCAGGGTCTATTTGGTAATCCCTTTTATGTTGCGGGGACCCATTTAAAAGTCTTGGGCCCCGACACTTACTGTGCTGTCTCTTAGGTATCATGTTTCCCTTTTTTTCTTTTTGGGATGGGGGGGGGATGTTGCCAGGGTTTCCGGTTGTGCTAAACCTATGAAATATTATCTGGTTTGTTCCCAAAACACATAAGCAAATACTATTTAATAAAAAATAAAAGATTTACAAAAACTAGGGGGGGCATAATTAACAAACATTATAATATTCATCAAAAACAATAAAATGACATCAAAAAAACTTCACTAATAAAAATAAGTAACACAATGAAACTTAATAATTATCTGTCTTGTGTATGTAAAACCCTACTAACAAGTGAATTCCTTTTACAGGGGAAAATGACGTCACACAGGGGGTGGAGGAGGCAGATGGAGGCTCCTGAGGGAGACGACCTTCACATTTGCGCTGCTGCACTACCAAAACACACGCAGCCACCCAACAACACCGGACAGTCTTAAACACAGACAGAAATGAGAGACGTTTACTACTTCCTCGGTAACAGTGAGAGTACTGATATTCATTACTGATACCTCTCTGGTTTTGGGGGGGAAAGATGGACGAGGATAAATCTGCTTCTCTCCTGAGGTGTCTGGTATCTAGAAACAACGGTGACCATATAACGTGACTGTGAAAGGTGCACCCAGCGAGAATTCTGACAGAAAAACTTAACTTTCTTGTAAGGGAACCAAAGGGTGGGGAATCTGAAAATTCCGGGGAAAATAAAAAGAAACGGTTGATGACAAAAACTAGAAATGACGAAGTTGTGGATGATGTAGATGGAGTTCCTCGGCTTTTCGTCACTCAGACGTCAGGGGGGAGAGTTCTGGCGACGACAGCTTGTCAGCGAGAGACTCTGCGACGGACCGAGCCCCAGAGCAGCGAAGATTTTCGTAGGGTCCCTAGACAGGTAGAAGCAACCCTGTGTTTCCCTGGCCTCCAGTCACTTCTCAAGGGCAACTACTTTTCCCAAAAGCCGCTGCAAGCACCTGTCTGGCGCACGTACAGGGGACAGACAGAAGTACCAATGGGGGGAACACAAAGTGATTTGGTTTTCAACAAACACACACTGCAGCATCACGGGGGCTCAGTTTAGAAAGCAAGCTTCTGGTAAGAGGAGCAAACAATAAAAGGGTTTAAAAGTGGTTCAGGGAACTCAGAGACTACTCAGGGGGCAACGAGGGCTCGGGAAAGTCAACAGGCAAAAAAAAAACATTGAAGACTCAGAGAAATAACAGAAAACATAAATCGGCAGAGGTTTTTCAACGTAGTAACACAAAAAATACGGCCAAACATTGCCCCTAGGCCCCTCGGCGGGAGCGGCGACCCCCAACTGTCCCCACGGGACAGTACAGTGGGGTTACATACTACCATTAGTTGTCCGCCTGAAGGGTATTTTGTTGTGTACCCCAGCTCTCCTGGAGTGGTAGCGTAAACAAAAACGGATTAAAAAGGTCACAATGGGTTTTTGTCAGCCCTCACTGAACTTTGCCCAAATCATTAAAAAAAAATATTAGTTTTTTCATATTTCACAATTATTAATATAGTTTTTGTACACAGTACAGGAAAATACTGCCTCAAAAATTTGATTGTTTTTCCAAAAAAAAAAAAAGATCATTTGCTGGGTTGGTCTCTATAAATAGTTCATTAATCTAGTCGATGCAAATTAGGATACCCCCTCAAAAATTTCAGAATTATCATTAACAAGGGTGTTTTGTATTTTCCCCTTAAGTGTTGCATGGAGGTGCCTCGAAAGGTTAAATGTTTGGATACTAAGAAAAACTCCGGGAACAGGTTAGAAAAATTCAATAAAAATGCCTTTTCAAAACCCTTTTTAAATTGTTCTAGACATTTACTAAGATTCCTAGTGATAAGTTTGATTCATTTCTTAACATTCTAAGCCCTTTTACGCATAAATCATAATAATTATATCACGATACCAGAAACAAAATCCTCCTCATTTTAAGAACCGGGGTAGATTTAGGACATTTAAAGAATAATTTAGAGCTTCTTTTTGCATTAACCCCAAAGGGGTGGGAGGGATTTTCCTTCCTAATTTAAACATAGGACAACTAATCAATTAGCGATATAACACAGGCTATCACTTTTTTCTCACTTTTCTAAATTTAGCACCTTAGTTATGTTGTAGCACAACATTAACACCATATTTTTTTAGCCAGCAACATTAACACCATATTTGGGTGTTGTAACAGAACATTAAACCATAGTTAGTGTTTGCAGCAACATACACCATAGTTGGTTTGAACGCAATTTTTAACACCAAGTTGGTGTTGTAACAGCAACATTAACCCCCTATTGGTGTTTTTAGAGCAACTTTAAACACCATATTTTGGTTGTACAGCACTTAACACCATAGTTGGTTTGTAACAGCAACATTAACCCCATAGTTAGTGTTGTAGCAGCAACATTAACCCATGTTGGTTTTGAAACAGCAACATTAACCCATAGTTGGTGTTGTAACGCAACTTAAAACACCATAGTTGTGTTGTAGAGCAACATTAACACCATATTTGGGGGTTTTAGCAGCAACATTAACACATAGTTGTGTAGCCCAACTTTAAACCCCATAGTTGGTTTTTAAACAGCAACATTAACACCAAAGTTAGTGTTGAGCAGAACTTAACACCTTTGGTGTTGTACAGCAACATTAAAAATTTGTTGGTGTTGTAACACAACTTTAAACCCCATATTGGTGTTGTAACAGCAACATTAACACCATTTTGGGTGTTGTAACAGCAAATTAACACCATATTTGGGTTTTTTAAAAACGCAACATTAACACCATATTTTTGTTGTAGCAGCAACATTAACCCATATTGGTGTTGTAGCAGAAACTTTAAACCCATAGTTGGGTTGTAACAGAAACATTAACCCCATAGGGTGTTTAAAGCAACTTTAACACCTATTTGGGTTTAGCAGAAAACAGTAACACCAAGTTGGTGTTGAAACAGCAACAAAACACCAAGTTGGTGTTGTAGCAGCAAAGAAAACACCAAGTTGGTGTTGTAGCGCAACAACTTTGTGAGCTTCAGTCTTTTTTTCTGGTATGATGGATTCATTAAAGGGTTAAACCGAGGTATCTTAAGTTATCGAGCGGTGTTTTACACTGCAAACAGAGGGGGGGGGGGAAGTTGCTTTTTTTTCAATATATTTTTTCTGATGGGGGAAAAAGACAAGGCGTAATCGATTACTTTTTATTTAAACGCAGTTAAGAATAGTAAATATTGATGGATCATGATGTCATCAGATAGCTGTAGCTGTGTGATAGGCGAGGCGGGTGGAGTATTTGGGGAGAGCATTAATCAGAGCTTAATAGCATGGGAGGGAAAAACTCCTCCATGTGGGTATGTGGGGCATTTTTTTAGTTGTTCAAAAGTGTTCGTTGAGCAAATGCAGTGGCCCCCGTTTTTTCGTATTTCCCCGGCAATCGAAAATTCCCCAATCATAGAGTTTTTTTGTATAAACATGGACTCGCTTTTAAGGTTGACTCGGATCGTAGTTCATCCGGGGACGCGTCCCCAGGGCTGAGCCAGGGCGGCACCAGTCTGGATTTTTTTTCCTTGAGCCAAGGTCCCCTCACGGCCCCCGCAAATTTTTTCATAATATTCCATTTTTTTTAGTGCTTGAAAGTACTAAATAAGCTACCATGGCCCCAAAAAAGCCCTATGCCAAAGCCTGGGGAAAAAGGTGAGAAATACGATGAATTTTAAGAAAACCATCTTGAACAATAGAAAGGGGTTTTACAAGGGGCCCCGAACGTCCAGGATGTATAAAAAACCCCTACAAACCTTTGTTCCAAGTGGCCAAAAAAAAAGAATAAAGGGATGCTTGTTGCAAAGGGGAAAACTATGCTGACAAAAATGGATTACCAGTACGGGAAAGATTGAGAAGTTATTATTGGTGTGGATAAATGAGAAACATAGCAGGAGATACTTTTGACTTGTTTATTTGTGAAAAAGGTAGGCAGTTGCATGAAGATTTGGTTAAGAAATTGCCTGCAAAAGTGGTGAATGAGTGAATTTGGGGGCCACAAAGGCTGGTTTGGAGATTTAAGAAGCGTAGGGCAAAAACACAGTGTGGAAAAGCGGGTGAGGCTGCCTTCGACCACAAGGCGGCTAAAAAAAATATGTGCATAAATTCCAGGAGTAATAAAAAGGCTGAAGGACTAAAACCTGAACAAGTGTTCAATTGTGATGAAACAAGCCTCTTTTGGAAGAAAATCCCAAAGAGGACCTTCTTTATCAAGAGGAAAAGGCAATGCCGGACACAAGCCTTTGAAAACAGGCTGACGCAAATGTTCTGTGCAAAGCTAGTTGGATTTCAAAGTGAAGCCATTACTAGTGTCCTTTCTGAAAATCCCAGAGTTTTTTCGGGAAAAAAAAATGTTAGAAGAGTAAATTGTGTTTGTTTTAGAAATTATAGTAAAGGCGGGGGTCACGAGGGAAATTTTCGTCGAGTGGTTAAATGAAGTTTTTGGGCCCTACTGTGAAGGAAAAACCCCGGGAAAAAAAAAATTGGATCTCAAGTCCCTGCTATAATGGACAATGCACCTGTATCCCCCAAATTGGGGGCCCTTTTTTTTCGAGGGTTTGGTTCAAACAGTAAAGTTCTTCCCCCCAATACCACTCCCTCCCCCAAACCCATGGCCCAGCGGGGTTATTGCAAATTTTTAAAAAACTCTCACAAAAGCAATGTTTCAAGGTGTTTGACTGTGCCTCAGACATCCTTGCCCCAAAGGAATTTTTGGAGGAACCTTCAGCATCCTCCCTGCATAACCTTATAGGTAGGGGTTTGGGGAGGGAGTGATACCAGGATTTTGAACTCGCCTGGAGAAAATTTGGCCGTTTGGGTGTCGAAAGAGGGTTTTTGAAGAATTTGGGACTGACCCTAATGAGCCTATGTATGTTTTAAAATCAGTTGTGGCACGGGGAGTTCCAGGGGTTTTGGATGTGATTTTGGGGATGTGGAAAAATTTGGTGGAAAACCAAAATGAAGAGCTCACCACTGAGGAGCTGGAAGAGCTTCAGCGGGAAGAGCAAACATCGCAGCTCAGAATTTTCTGCAGGGGAGGAAAAAGAGGATGGAAAAGGTACCTTCTTCAAAAATTTAAAAGGGATTTTTCTATGTGCGTTAATGGAAAGCTTTATGGGAAACATCCCCCAAACAAGGTTGTTGCAAGCCGGGTTGGCAACATGTACATGACAAAGTCTTGGGCCCTTTTTTGGGAAGTTTTAAAAGAGACCCCAAGAAAAAGACTTCTCCACGTTTTTTTTGTGAGACAGGATCCATGACTCTCAAGGTGGTCCTGTGGCTTTAAAGAAAAAAAGAAAGAACAACCCCAGAAAAGCAAAGGGTTTCCCTGGGGGTGTTGTGGAAGGGGTTCCCTTCAAACTTTAAAAAATCCACTCCCCTTCCTCCCAGTCTCCCATACACTAAGAAAAAATCTCCAAAAAAGGAAGTGTTATGCTTTTAAATGTTTCTTTCATCATTTCCATTTAATGTTTATGTACTACATGCATATTTCATGTTAAAAATTTTTTTGTTTTAATACTTTGGGGTCAGGAAGGGATTATTGTTTTTACTTATTTCTTTTATGGGGAAAAATTGTTTTTTTCGTAAAAATCGTAAATTTCTTTGTAGAAAACGGCTCCGGAACGGATTAATTACGAACAACAAGGGGACCACTGTATTTTAAACTGAAGATACCCCTTTTTTCCCAAAACTGAGTAGGTTACCACCAATTTTAAATTTTTGGGCTGGTTTATGTAGTTTAACGCTTTGTTTGCTTTCTAATTCTACTCGGTGACAGGCAATTGCTTTCACCAATTTTTTGAGTCATAAAATTAGTCAATTTAAACCTTCCTTCGAAGAACAGTTCAGGTTTTTTTCAAATATGTGACAGGAAATTTTCATGGATTTTTTGGACCAATTTTTTATGAGGCATTTGCTTTTTTAAAGGGGAAAGTGATGGGAACATATCACTTTTTTCCCTTTGGGTTTGTTTTCTATTCCATACAAGGCAAAATTTTAAAAGGGGGTTTGTTTTTTACCTCACAAAAAAAATTCCCAAACCTTTTGCCTAATTTTTCTTTTTATCCTTTGCATTTGCTAGCGCAGCTTGGAAAGTTCTGGTAATCTGGGGTTCTACGTCATGTTATACTTTACCAACCCTTTTCAAAAGTGTGTTAATTTGATAATCATGGATCATTATAGTTTTAGAGTTCTTCTTTTTATTTAGGTGGAAAATTTTTTTTTAAACATTAAAAATGGTATAAAATCCCACAGGTTGTTGGGTAAGACACTATAAACTTAGGTACTTTTTTTCGAAACTTTTCCCTAACAGTGGCTTCTTCATCGAGTACAGAAAAGTGATAAAAGCAAAAGAGACTTAAAGACTTTAAATCAGTCCATCACCCTTAAATTTTTTGAGGTGGTCAGCCCCTCGTCTGGAGAAAGCTTGTTCCATAGTCTGTTTCGACACCACGGTGTTGTAAACACCACCCCCAAAGGGTGAGGGGTGATTACCTCATCTTTTGTAATAGTTCTTTGTTTTTTAGTTATGTCCAAAAATTTTTTTGATAAAGCACTGGTGGCGAAACGTTTACAATAAGATAACCAGATGTTTCACAAATGCTTAACTTTTATCGGAAACAAGTAAATGGGGTGAGGTCAGTGGGCACCTGGGCAACCTGCCTTGCTTTGGGAGTTGTGTGGCTTTTTTACCAAGCACCTGGCTTGTTTAGGTTTTAGAATCTCAGGTTCAAGTGTTAAGAAGGGGTTCTCTTCTTCAGGGGGAAAATAGGAAGCTGAAGCTTCGCATAGATGAGTTTGGGGAGTGTGAAAGGATTTAGCTGGTAAGGAGGAAATGGTCACCAGCAGTAGTGGCGCCGCTTTAATGGGAAGTGTTCACAGTTCAGGAAGAAGGGGAAAATGAGAAATTAATTGAGAAAATAGAAGGAGGAAAATCGATTTTTGTTTTCCCCAAAACGAGTGTACTTCAGTGGTTAGTGAGGGTTTAAGTACCCCCTGATTCCCCCCTTAAATCAAGGTAAGAATATTTAATAGTAGGGGATTCTCAGGTAAGTAATGGACCGTGCATTTTGTAAAGACAGAAAGGTCAGACAGGAGTGTGTTTCCTGGGCTGGTGTTGGGGAATAGAGCAGGTTGGTAATTTATGGGAGGTAATGGGAAAAAGCCCCTTTTCTGTCTTGTGCTGGGGGGTAATGACTTGGGAAGGGCGGAGAAGGAGCGCTGGGTTAAAAACAGGTCAGCCATAGAAGGTTAGGTCTAAGGGAGGGATCCCCGCTATGTAGCATCTTGCCTAAAAGAAGTGGGCAATGAAAGGATGTTAGGGCAATTGGTATAAATTTTCTGGTGACGGTACTGCAAGGAATTTTCAATCCCATTATTGATAATTGGACCTATTCTTTGGGGAACGGATATGTATCAAGGGATGGGGTTATCTCTCTGGGGATGGAGTGGTTGCTTAGCCAAATTTAAATTTAGGGGTAATTGATGACTTGTTAGGGAAATTTTAAAAAGAAGATTATAGAGGTATGGGTGTTTGGGGAAACAATCGGCTGCGCTTAGGGTTAAAAAAAAGTATTATTTTCCGGGATACCTCGGGATATGTTTAAAAACAATTTCAAAATAAAGTTTCTAGTAGGGAAATCAATTGATCCAAAACAAAGAGGGGGTGTAGAGGGCAACGAGTGACTACTCCCTTAAGGTTTTTTATACAAATAGTAGGGGTCTAAGAAATAAGATGATGAGTAAGATTACTTGCAAGTGAGGAAATAAAATATTACTGGTATAACAGAGACCTGGTTCAACCCGAAAGATAGAGAAATGCCTTCTGAATGCAACATACGGGTTTATAAACTATTTCCACACTGCAGGGTCAGCAGGAAGGGTGGTGGTGTGGCGATGTATGTCAGAGAAAAATTTTAAAATTTTTGTCTTAACATGATAAAAGATTAGAAACACGAACACAGAACGTTTGGTACAGTTTCTGAGGGACATGACAAATTTAATTTTTGGGTGTGATTTATGGCCCCCCAAAACCCTTTATAGGGGGTGCAGAACTGTTATGGGACGAAATTCATAAGGCATCTAATATGAAAATGTTTGATAAGGGGGATTTTAATTTAAAAAAAATTGATTATAACAATAGACAGGAAATTTGAGTTAGTACTTTCTTGATACGGTCAGGATTGCTTTTAAGAACAGGTTTTTGACAGAACCAACTAGAGGAGCAATCTGCTTGACTTGATAAACTTGGGTTAAAAATGAGCTTGGGGGGGAAAATGATCACAAATCACTTTGTTTTTTAATCAGGAATTTCCCCTAACTGCAATCAAATCTCTGTCCCAGATTTTTGCTTGGCCCCCTTTATGGGATGAAAAAAAATTTCCTGGTGGGGCTAATTGGGATGTCCTGACTATGGTCGGTAGGTGTCTTGGGTTTCAAAATGACGTTTTTCAAGCATAGTTCTAGCTGCCCAGACAACTTTTGTTCCAATGGGAAATTAGTCTAACAAAATGATCCCAAAGGATGAACAATAATTAAAACATCTCATTGGTTAAAAAAGGGGGCATATATGGCATATAAAAGGGGGGGTGGGCAGTTAAGAAACAATATATTCAATTAAAGAGAGAAATAAAGAAAGGAATAAGAAAACGAAAAGGGGGTTATGAGGCTAAGGTCCCAAAGGGGTTAAAGACTAACCCAAAAAAAGGGCTTTTGGTATACAAAGTAAAATAGGGACAAGATTGCCCCCTTAAGAGAAATTTGGTCAGATCCTGACAGTGAAAGGGTTGTGTGAAATTCTAAATCCTACTTCCTCCATTTTCACCCCGGAAAATATACGATATTCCCGAAATAATAATTTTGTAGAAAAGGGTATAAAAAAACTATGTGCGATTGCAGTAAATAGTGAAAGGTCCTCAGCAAATAAAAAAACAAAACCCAAAAAACCCCGGCCCGTGAATGTTTTTAAGGTTTAAAAGGATGTAAAGAGGGGAAATTTGCATACCTTTTGGGTATTTTTAACATGTCAATACAAACTGGCATAGTGCCTGTAATGGAAAATGGCAAAGTAATACCTATTTAAAGGGGGGTGACAGGGTTTGGCTTCGAACTATGACCAATAAGCCTTACCTCCTGGGGAAAAAATTTTGGAATCAATAATTGCCGAAAAAAATTGTAGCCCTCTTGACAGCCCAGTTGATTAATGATTCAACACGGTTTTTTCAAAGGGGCGTTCCTGTCTTCGAATTTACAACTTTTTTTCCCAAGGTGTTTGAGGAGGTAAAAGGTATTTAATATGATATTGTTATATGGACTTTAGTAAGCTTTCGATAGAGTTCCCCACCCGGGCATTGGGAAATTTAAGGGGACCGGATAGGAGGGAATTTTTTTCCCGGGTAGAGGCATGGGTGCAAATAGACGGAGTTTGCATAAATGGGGAAAACGTGGGGGGACGTACAAACGGGTTCCTCGGGGGGGCAGTGTTGGGCCCCCGTTGTTTTTCAAAAAGTTGGGGGGTTGGGTGTTTGTGTGCCCTGGGGGGTTAAACTTTTTTGGGTTTTTGGTTTTGTTTTTGTGCTTGGGGTGGGTGGGTTTTTTCTGAATTTTTTTGTTTTGGGGTTTTGTCTTTTTTGTTTTTTGTTGGGGTTTAATTTGTTAATAATTTAAAAAAGAAAAATTTTGTTGATAAAAAAAATTTTTTTTGAAAAAATAATAAAATTGCCCAAAAGAAAAAAATAATTTAATAAAAAATTTTTAAATAAATAAAAATAAAAATAAATAAAAAAAAAAAAAAAGATTTTTTTTAAAAAAAAAAATAAAAATTATATTGGGTAAATAAAAAATTTAAAAAAAAAAAATAAAAAATTTAAAAAAAAATAATAAAAAAATAAAAATTTTTTATAAAAAAAAAAATTTGAAAAAAATATTTTATTAGAAAATTAAAAAAATAAAAAATGAATAATAGGGGGAATAGAAATTTGTGTTAACAAAATAAAAAGGGCCCCCCTTTAATTTTTATCTAAGAGGGGCATGGGGGGGGGCCCCGTTTTGGCCCCCCTCCAAAAGGGGGATAAAACAGCAAAGTCAAAATGCAAACATTAAAATAAAAATCTTTAAAAGGGCCAAAAAAAAATAACCATTGCCCACATTAAAACAAAATGGGTTTTGAAAAAATCCCCCTGTCGCAAAAGGATAGAAAGTCCCAAAGCATAAAACAAAAAAAAGGGAAAAACAGTTTTTCAAAGTTCGCAATTAAGGGGTAAACCAAAAATCTTTTCTTAAAAAAACAGGAAAAGGGGATATTAAAAAATTTTCCCCACTAAAAAAAACCAGGGGAATGCAACAAGGAAAGGGGGAACTAGGTAAAAGTTTTCCAAAAGGACAGAATCCACGCCATTTTTAACCCCAAATAAAAGGGAACCAAAGCCCTTCTTTCCTTTTCAATCAAATCGAGACAGGCTATTGGCCCCCTTAAACCCAGGGCAAAATCAAACCAAAAATTTTGTGGGCTGGAAAAAAAAAATTCCCCAAATGAAAATTTTTACCAAAGGTAACAAGAAAAAAAATCCAAGATCAAAAAAATTTAAAAAATGAGGCCAACCAAAAATTTGATTAAACCCCCCAAGGCCATCATTTTTAAACGACGCAAAAAATGACAGGGGGAAAAAAATAAAATGGGGGGGCAAGCCCAAAAGCACTCTTCAGGCACTTGCTCTGTGAATATTGCTGCAAAAAGCCCCTTTCAAGGGGTTTTCCACCCAGAAAAGGGGCAGGAACCCCGGGGCCTAAAAAGTAAAAAACCCAAAGGGGGGCCCCAGGCCCCATTTTCCTGGGGGAGGGAAAAAAACAGAAAAAAACAAAACCAAATAGCACTAACAAAAAAAACCCCCCTACAAAAAAAACTTGGGAAAAAATCCCCCCAAGAAAAACAGGGGGATCCAAGGCCCTCAAAAACCCCAACGTTAAACCCCCAGCAACATGGGGGGTTTAAAAAAGCCCTGGCGTCTTCAATATGGACCAACACCAAAGTCAGCCGACAGGGTTGGTGAAATTTGGTTTTGCAAAAAACCCCGGGACAGGTGAACCCGGGGCGTTAAAGGGGGGGGGCACCCCAAAAACTTCCTAAAGGAATACCGGGAAAAGCGCGGGCCCATAAAAATCTATAAACCTTGGAAAAAAACGAGGGGGATGCAAAGATATCCCAAGTACGAAATCTTCCCAAGGAAGTTGGGGGCCCAAACTGCCTTTTTCCCCAAACTAAAAAGGGGGGAGACAGGTGTTAAAGGAAAAAAGGAATTGGGTTCGGGGAAAAACCCCCAAACGGCTGACAGGTTTCAATTGGAAAATTTTTAATCCCGGAAGGGAAAAAAAATTTTTTAAAGGTTTTGGGGGAGGGAAAAACCCCAAATTTTTGAGGTTAAAAAGGTTTTAGAAAATTTTAAAAAATCATATGGGGGGGTTTTGGGGGATTACTACAGGTTCCTTCTTGGGCCCCCCTTTTTGGGGAAACAAGGGGGGGGTTTAGGAACCTGGGGGGGGGTGACAATTGGGGTCTACCTTTCAGGCCCCTTTTTTAAAGTTTTATTTTTTTCTCAAAAAATAATTTTTTATGAAAACTTTTTTTTTTTTTAAGCAAACTGAAACCTTTATACTTTTCCATTACTGGGATATTGGGTGGGGCCAACCCCCCACAAAACTGGGGTTGGCCGCCTTTTGAAAATGTAAAAAGGACTCGGCCGCACAAAAAATAAACCCCCCTTATTGGAGCTTTAGGTCCTTCCAGGACCTTGAAGCAGAGGGGTCTATTTATCCCTTTAGGGGGGATAGTTGAAACTTTGGGGCCCCCCACAGTTACTGTGTTGTCTTTCATTGTACTCCGTGGAACCCCTGCTTTTCTCTGGGGGAATGTTGCTCTCCTGCCGATTTATTTTGATTTCATAGGGAGTGATTTTCGTGGGGAAAGTTTGGTATTTTTCCCCTCTAGGAATAGTACCCAAGTGGAGGTCACTGTCATGGCAGTTCGGTGTAATCTGCAATGGAAGACACGGAGCTATGGCTTACATCTCTGTCTATGTCAGATTTTGAGGATTGAAAAATTTAGGATGGGAGGAGAGTACTGTGCCTTGTGGAATAGAGCTTCTCACTGTAGCTGCCTCATACTAACTCTGTTTACTATTCTTTTTGTTCTCTTTCTTATGGAAGTTATAGACCTATCTACGAACTTTTTGTGTTATTCCTTTATCACGCATTTTGTGCGCTATTACACCATGGTCGCACTTGTCAAAGGCTTTTGCCCAAAATTTTGTGAATACTACTCTGTATTTTGTTTATCCTTTATAACATTCAGGGCCTGTCATAGTGGTCCAGTAGCTGGGACAGGCAGGACGACCTGCTCTAAACACGTGTTGCCTTGGGTTCTGTAATTCATGGGTGCCTAGGTGCTTGGCGATATTGCTTTTAGAACCCTTTCAAAGATTTTTATGTATGGGTGTTTGTGCTATCGGTCTGTAGTTCTTTGTAGTTGTTTTACTGCCCCCTTTGTAGAGTGGGGCTATGTCTGTTGTTTTTAGTGAGTGTGGGATGACTTCTGCGTCCCTTTCTCCCTCTTTCCCTAGAATGCTGAAGGCACCCTAACAGGAGATTCTTGCAGTTCTTGATGAACAATGAGTTCCACGAGTCTGAGGGCCCAGGGCAGAGTGCATGGGCATGTCATTTATTGCCTTTTTAAAGTCTTGTGGTGTTAGGATAATATCAGAGATTTTTGAGATGACCAGATTTTGGGTCTCGTTCATAGGAATTCCTTTAGATTGTCGACCCTTAGTCTGGTTAATGGCTTGCTGAGCAGTGAGTCATACTGGGTCTTTAGTTTCTGACTCATTCTTGGCTGTCATTTGTGTATGTTCCATCTCGCCTAAACAAGGCCCCAATACCGGATGTTGTTTTCTCGTTTGGATTTGACATAAAAGAAGAAGTATCCTTTTTTTCAGTTCCTTTTTTGGCTTTTAACTCTTCCTGAGATTCTTTTTCCTGTAAGATTTCTTAAGCTTAAGTTTGAAATTTGCTATTTCATGACCCGTGCCTCCCTTCGTATTTCAGATATATTTGCCCCTCTCAGCAGTTCTGTGATACTTCGCCTTCGTCTGTTTTGTTCTAAAATAAATTTGGGTTTGCTGCGTGGGGAACAAGATAAAACTCGGTGCTTTTTACTTTTTCTTTCGA
>NC_069402.1:11398980-11472124 GCF_026875155.1 Cherax quadricarinatus
GGGAGTTAGAGATAAGACCCTTTTCTTGCCACAATCTCCAGTGCAAGATTCAGACTTCATCTTAGGAGCCAGGGGTGAAATTTACTGTCCAGTTAGTCAGTTAATACACTATGATGCTGCTGATAGGGCAGGGTTACTCAAACTGATGCTGCCTGCATGACGCATTTGCCGCCGCAAGTACAGTGGACCCCCGCATACCGTTGGCCTTACATAACGTTAAAATCCGCATACCGATACATTTTATCGCTAAGATTTTGCCTCGCATACCGCTAAAAAACCCGCTCAACGCTGTTCGTCCGAGACGCGTCTAATGTGCGGCCTTAGCCAGCCTCACATGTTCCGCCGGTGGCATTGTTTACCAGCCAGCCTCCGCGGTAACATCCAAGCATACAATTGGAACATTTCGAATTATTACAGTGTTTTTGGTGATTTTATCTGCAAAATAAGTGACCATGGGCCCCAAGAAAGCTTCTAGTGCCAACCCTACAGGAATAAGGGTGAGAATTACTATAGAGATGAAGAAAGAGATCATTGATAAGTATGAAAGTGGAGTGTGTGTCTCCGAGCTGGCCAGGTTGTATAATACACCCCAATCAACCATCGCTACTATTGTGGGCAACAAAAGGCAATCAAGGAAGCTGTTCTTGCCAAAGGTTCAACTGTGTTTTCGAAACAGAGATCGCAAGTGATGGAAGATGTTGAGAGACTCTTATTGGTGTGGATAATGAAAAACAGATAGCAGGAGATAGCATCTCTCAAGTGATCATAAGTGAAAAGGCTAGGAAGTTGCATCAGGTTTAATTAAAAAAATGCCTGCAACTAGTGATGATGTGAGTGAATTTAAGGCCAGCAAAGGTTGGTTTGAGAGATTTAAGAAGTGTAGTGGCATACATAGTGTGATAAGGCATGGTGAGGCTGCCAGTTCGGACCACAAAGCAGCTGAAAAATTTGTGCAGGAATTCAAGGAGTACATAGACAGTGAAGGACTGAAACCTGAACAAGTGTTTAATTGTGATGAAACAGGCCTGTTTTGGAAGAAAATGCCAAGCAGGACCTACATTACTCAGGAGGAAAAGGCACTCCCCAGGACATAAGCCTATGAAAGACAGGCTTACTCTGTTGATGTGTTCCAATGCTAGTGGTGATTACAAAGTGAAGCCTTTATTAGTGTATCACTCAGAAACTCCCAGAGCATTCAGGCAAAAGAATGTCCTCAAGGAGAATTTGTGTGTGTGTGGAGGGCAAACAGTAAGGCATGGGTCACTAGGGACTTTTTCTATGACTGGTTACACCATGCATTTGCCCCCAATGTGAAAGATTACCTAACTGAAAAGAATTAGACCTTAAGTGCCTCCTGGTGTTAGACAATGCCCCTGGTCATCCTACAGACGTGGCAGAGCGACTTTATGGGGACATGAGCTTCATTAAGGAAGTTTTTGCCTCCTAATACCACTCCTCTCCTGCAGCCCATGGACCAGCAGGTTATTGCAAACTTCAAAAACTGTACACAAAAGCTCTGTTTGAAAGGTGCTTTGTAGTGACCCCAGAAACTCAACTGACTCTAAGAGAGTTTTGGAGAGAGCACTTTAATATCCTCAGTTGTGTAAACCTTATAGGTAAGGCTTGGAGGGAGTGACTAAGAGGACCTTGAACTCTGCTTGGAAGAAACTGTGGCCAGAATGTGTAGACCAAAGGGATTTTGAAGGTTTGAGGCTAACCCTAGGAATCCTATGCCAGTTGAGGAATCAATTGTGGCATTGGGGAAATCCTTGGGGTTGGAGGTTAGTGGGATGATGTGGAAGAGTTGGTGGAGGAGGACAATGAAGAACTAACCACTGATGAGCCTGCTAGATCAACTTCAACAGCAAGAGGCCAGACCTGAGGAAACTGGTTCGGAGGAGGGGAGAGAGAAATTGAAGAAGTTGCCTACTACAAAGATTAAGGAAATCTGTGCAATGTGGCTGAAAGTGCAAACCTTTATGGATGAAAATCACCCTCACACAGCTATTGCAAGCCGTGCTGGTGACTATTACACTGACAATGTTGTGAAACACTTTAGGGAAGTCATAAAGGAACGAGAGGTACAGGCCACTATGGACAGATATGTGTGCGACAGAAGTCCAGTGACTCTGAAGCTGGTCCTAGTGGCATTAAAAGAAGAAGGGAGTAACCCCAGAAAAGGACTTGACACCTCAAGTCTTAATGGAAGGGGATTCCCCTTCTAAACACTAAGACTCTCTCCTCCTCCCATCCCATCAATCATCACCAGATCTTCAATAAAGGTAAGTGTCATGTAATTGTGCATGCCTTTTTCAGTTTGTGTGTATTAAAATTAATATTTCATGTGGTAAAAATGTTTTTTTTCATACTTTGGGGTGTCTTGCACGGATTAATTTGATTTCCATTATTTCTTATGGGGAAAATTCATTCGCATAACGATAATTTCGCAAAACAATGAGCTCTCATGAACGGATTAATATCGTTATGCGGGGGTCCACTGTATTGTCAAATATTGTACAGCGGTGTGTATCAGCCGGCCCAGCCCAGCTGCCAGATGCACGGTCGTAAGTCGAGTGGACGTATGTCGAGCAGGTCGTAAGTCGGATGGTAGGTGTATATGTTTGGACCGTTTAAGGGTTAACATGTAAAGATCAACAACACTGGTGTAATCTGTGTATGACTGTAGGTAAGTTGCAACAAGGTCACCAGATTCCCAGACCATAAGCAGCCAAACTCTTTTTCCAAAATGCCAAAATAGTCAACTTCACTGCACAAGTGATAATTACCAATATGAACTACCATTGAATCGAAGAAAATATCACTATTTAACTATGCTAGAATATTGTATTCCATTCAGTGTATGCATTCCATTCAGATAGAATAATGTATTAATCCTGCTCATGTAACACCTGATCCTGAATGTGGTAACAGCCGTTATACAACTAAGCTTTCTCCTGAAGCCCACGGTCCAACTACAACACTCAAAACGTCCGGATTCAGACCGCGGGCAGCCAATTCAGTAGCCCTACTGTACAGGTTGACCATCACTAATCCGGCATTATCGGGACCTGTAGGGTACTGGATTAGTGATTTTGCCCGGGTTACAGAGTGGTTAGGTTAGAATACACATAACCCAACAGTGATATTTCTGCATCGGTAATTTTGCTCACTTTACCCCTATTTTTGCCCCATTCCATTGTTCCAGTCTACCAAACTCATAGCTATTTCAAATCATACCATGGGCAGGGACAGAACCCACGATCAGAGAGTCTCAAAACTCCAGACTGTTGCGTTAGCCACTGGACCAGCTAGCCACAATAAGATTCATCCAACAAGGTAATATTTCTACACCATAGGAAGGTTAGCATAGGCACCACTGTGACCACAAATTCAAGTTTTTACAGACGAATCTCCAGCTAGAGTGGCCGTGATGAACTCAAGCTCAAGTCCCCTCAAAGCCATCAACATGACTCATGAAATCGTAATGACACGATTGCAAACAAACTATACCACATACCTGTAAAAACTTGCATTTGTGGTCACAGTGATGCCTATGCTAACCTTCCTATGGTGTAGAAATATAACCTAGTTGGACGGATCTTATTGTGGCTTGCTGGTCCAGTGGCTAACGTAACAGTCTGGAGTTTTGAAACTCTCTGATCACGAGTTCCATCCCCACCAGTGGTATGGTTTGTTTGCCATCGTGTCATTACGATTTCTTGAGTTATGTTGATGGCTTTGAGGGGACTTGAGCTAGAGTTTGTCACGGCCATGCTAGCTGGAGATTCGTCTGTAAGAACTTGCATTTGTGGTCACAGTGGTGCCTATGCTAACCTTCCTATGGTGTAGAAATATACCTAGTTGGACAAATCTTATTGTGGCTAGCTGGTCCAGTGGCTAACGCGACAGTCTGGAGTTTTGAAACTCTCCGATCATGAGTTCTATCCCCGCCTGTAGTATGGTTTGTTTGCAATCGTGTCATTACGATTTCTTGAGTTATGTTGATGGCTTTGAGGGGACTTGAGCTAGACTTTGTCACGGCCATGCTAGCTGGAGATTCCTCTGTAAGAACTTGCATTTGTGGTCACAGTGGTGCCTATGCTAACCTTCCTATGGTGTAGAAATATACTAGTTGGATGAATCTTATTGTGGCTAGCTGGTCCAGTGGCTAACGCGACGGTCTGGAGTTTTGAGACTCTCTGATCGCGGGTTCTATCCCCGCCCGTGGTATGGTTTGTATGCAATCGTGTCATTACGATTTCATGAGTCATAGCTATTTCACTAGTGTTCTTCTATTCTATCGACCGAGTACAAAATACTGCTTATTTACCTAGTTCAACTACCCAATAAAGTGGTCAGAAATTGGCAATTTGGCCAATTTCACAAATTTCAAGAGATGCCAATTTCAAAATAGGGTCCAGAAAAAACAATGCAGACATTCCTGGCACTAAAATAACATTTTCTCTGTATATTAGTCATGTCTCTAGGCCCCTCTTATATTATGTTTGATTTCCATTTTGAATTTTTATTCACACAAAAAAAAAGAAGACTTACTGTTATGCAGACTACTGAATTATTGAAATAATTTTATAAATAATGTCAACCCATTCATGATTGTGTATTAGACCTGCCAGTTGGACACATATTGGATGGAGACATCATTTGTTTACTCTTGAACATCAGCAAAAATCGAACATTTCCGCTACTTTGAGCTCAATTTCAAGGTACTTTCTGTCATGAAACCAATCAAAATCAATCTATTTTTGCAATACATCTTCCATTCTGTCAAAGGAGATCAACCAACCATAAAGACCAATAGGAAAAAACAGTGGACCCCCGCCTTACAAAACGCTCGCGTTACGTTAAATCCGCCATACGAAGCATTTGAATGCAAAAATCTTGCCACACCTCAGATAAAAAACTCGCCTTAACGTGATTAAATCCGGGACGCTTTTCCAAAAGTGCCTCAGCCCAGTATTTACAAGCCAGCCAGTGTGGTAGCATCTACGCATACATTCAGTACATTTCACATTATCCCAGTGTTTTTAGTCTTGTAACTGCAAAATAAGTCACCATGGACCCCAAGAAAGCTTCTAGTGCCATCCCGGGTGGTAAAAAGGCGAGAATTATAGGGGAATTCAAAAAAGAGTTTAAAGGGAAATTGTGCAAAGTGGGTTGAACTGCAAACCTTTATGGATGAAAATCACCCTGACACAGCTACTGCAAGCCGTTTTGGGGCAACCTGTACAATGACAATGTTATGGCCCATTTTAGGAAAGTTTTAAAAAGGAACGGGAGGTACAGAGCTCTATGGACAGCTTGTTGTGCGACAGGGGTCCATGACTCTCAAGCTGGTCCTAGTGGCATTAAAAGAAAAAGGGGAAGTAACCCTGGAAAAGGACTTGCTACGTTAAGTCCTAATGGAGGGGGAATCCCCTTCTAAACAATAACTTCCCACACTCCCTTTCCTCCCATCCCATCAATCATCACCAAAATCTTCAATAAAGGTAAGTCATGTATTCTATTTTTTAATAGAGTAGTAATTATGCATGTCTTTTTCAGTTTGTGTGTATTTAAAATTAATATTTCATGTGGTAAAAATTTTTTTTTATACATTGGGGTGTCAGGAATGGATTAATTTGATTTCCATTATTTCTTATGGGGAAAATTAATTCGGCTAACGATAATTCGGCTTACGATGAGCTCTCAGGGAAAGATTAATATCCTTAAGGCGGGGTCCACTGTACACTGCCAAAATCTCTGCTTTACACCAAAACAGTCACTGTTTTTCCTCATTATCACGCATGCTGTAAGTTTTTTTTATATAGTGCATACTTACATAGACCTATTCTCTCATATATAGGTCCAAAATTTACCGGTCACAGCTTATCTGAGTGAGCTGAGCTAATGACGACCGACAGTGCCTTCAAAGCCACCTATCATTTATGGACAACGTACGGCGTATGTGCTTTACACAACGAGAAGCATTTCTTTTATTCGTTGGAACCATGACTAGGGCTAAAAGCGAGCAGGTTATAACAATAAATGGAGAAAAACAAATTGGAATGACTTATGCAGCAAGTAGCACCACCAAACAGTAGCAGCAAGTTGGTGCAGCAACCCTGGAAATTTGAAATTACAGCTAGCCCTCCACTTTCGCAAGTTCCACTTTTGCAAGCATCGAACATTTGCAAATGCCCAGCCACCCAATCATATCTACCAAACAAAAATAAAGATAAGATAAAGATAAAAGGTTTATTTCTTTGTAAAGGTTACAATGTGTAATCACAATTTTATTTTGCTAAGTACAGTGGACCCTCAGTTATCAGCCACAATACATTCCAGAAGTCGGCCGATAACCAAAATGGCCGAAAACCGAATTAATATTCCCTATAAGAATTAATGGAAATACAATCCGTTCCAGACAAAAATAGTCACAAAAAAATAATTTTTTAACATTATGTAAGTATTACATACCTTTATTGAAGGATAATGCTGGCTTCTGGAAGACAGGGAAGAAAAGAGGGAGGAGTTAGTGTTTGGAAGGGGAATCCCCCCCATAAAGACTTTAGGAAGCAAAGCCTTCTCTGAGGTTACTTCCCTTCTTTATCTTTTAACCCTTTCAGGGTCCGTGCCGTAGATCTACAGCTTTATGTTGAGGGTCCAAACCATAGATCTACGTCATGAGCTCAGCTCACTCTGATAAGCTGTGAGCGGTAAATTTTGGCCTAGATATGAAGAATACATCTATGTGGTATGTGTGCGCCACATAAAACAAATCCTTCAGCACATAGTGCATAATGAGAGAAAAAAACTGAGACCGTAATTTTTGATTAAAACAGAGAATTTGCAGTGTTCTTTTGTATGTTTTTTATAGTTGTATTTGCGATTTCTTGGTCTCATTTGATAGAATGGAAGATATATTACAGAAATAGAGATGATTTTGATTGGGTTTAGTACTGGAAATGGCTTGAAACTGACCTCAAAGCAGTTTGCAGTATGAGAATGCTACAATTGGGTGTAAGACAGTATTGTTTTGGGTAATAGGTAATTGGGAGATTTTTGGTAAAGGTAAATATTGAGTATTGAGTATTTAGAGTGAGTAGTTGGCTTTTGGAGAGGAGCCTTAAATTGGTCTTCAGACTTGGCTACTTTAGTATTTATTGGTAATGAATTCCAAATTTTGGGGCCCTTTATGTGCACAGAGTTTTTACACAGTGAGATATGGACATGGGGTACATCAAAGAGAGATCTGTCTTGTGTTGTGGTCTTGTGTCCTGTTAAGGTTAGTGAGAAGTTTGAGTGGAGGGTTTATATTTGAGTGTAGTGTTCTATATAGTAGGCACATGAATAAGTATGGATGTTCTTAATGGTGGGCAGTTTTAGACTTTTGAACATTGGTGGAGTATGCTGTCAGGAGTGGGAATTTGTCATCATTCTGACTGCAGCCTTTTGCTGTGTTATTAGTGGTCTTAGGTGATTTAATGTTGTTGATCCCCATGCACAAATTCCATGTGTGAGATAAGGGTAGATGAGTGAATGATACAGTGCAAGGAGAGCTGATTGTGGAACATAATACCATATCTTTGATAGAGTGCCTACTGTCTCAGAGATCTTCTTAGAAATTTGTTGTATGTGTGTTTGGAATTTGAGGCTACTGTCAAGGTGGATTCCTAGGAATTTTCCCTCTGAGAGTCTTTTGATGGTGATCCGTTTAGCATTATGTTTTAGTGGGAACATTTGCAGCTCCATTTCCAAATTGAATGAAATAGTTTTGTCATTATTGAGGGTAAGCTTATTTGTCATCATCCAGGCAGTTATTTTCTGCAATTCAGCATTAACAGTGTTAGCCAGTATGACTGGGTTTGGGTGAGAGAAGACATATGTTGTGTCATCTGCAAATAATATGGGTTTGAGTAGCTGTGATGCATTCGGTAGGTCATTGATGTGCATGAGAAAGAGGAGTGGGACAAGGACACTTCCTTGTGGGACACCGACTGTGATTGGTCAATTGGAAGAGTTTTGCTCCATTTGCATACACATATTGGCTTCCGTTACTAAGGTATGACTTTAGGTAGTTGAGGGAGTGCCCTCTTATACCATAGTCCAGTGTTATTCACTAATTTTTGCAAGAGAGCCACTTCGGTTAAACACATGATTGAGAGAGCCGCAGCTACTGCAAGTTAGCGTAACTCAACTAAATTAAGTAGTACTGAGCTGCTAGTGCAATATAGTAAATGAGAAAAATTAGACATGGTAATACATGTATTAGCCTGCATATCTTGTTATTGGCGGCTCGAGAGCCACGCAATGAATACCACTGCCATAATGTATTAATTTAATGTGCAGCAAATCATGTTCAACTGTATCAAAAGCTTTATGTAAATCAATAAAGATTCCCAGCGGGACTTCTTTCTTCTCGAGTGCAGTGTATATTAGTTTCTAGCATGTGTATAATAGCATCATTTGTGCTTTAATTAGTCCTGAATCCAAACTGACAGTGGTTTAGTATGTTGTGTGAGACAAGGTAGGAATAGATCTGTCTATGAATTAATTTTTCAAAGATTTAAAGAGCAGAGGTAGGTTAGACATTGGTCTATAGTTATTCAAGTCGGATTGATCACCTCCTTTGTGGATCGAGGTGACCCCTCACTATTTTGAGAACTGCTGGGAAGGTGGAGGATTCGATGGATTTGTTAGTGTTGCAATAATTGGTGACAGTACTTGAGATGCTTTTTTGTACGTAAAAGGCAGTAAGTTATTTATGTCCCCTGCCCTGTTTCTGAAGGTGTCAATGATGAGCGAGACTTTTGTTGGGTTGGTTGGGGCTAGGAATAGTGTATTCGGGTAGGTGCCCATGAGGCAGTCTGATGGACGAGTGTTTGATCTTGGGATTTTGCTCTCTAGATTCTTTCCTATGGTGGAGAAGAAAACACTGAGTCTGTTTGCTGTTTCAGTTGGTGGGAGTAGGGGTTCATCCGATTTTGTTAATTTGACTGTTTTGTTTTTGGAAATCTTTTTAGTTCCTAGAATTTTGGAAAGGGTTTGCCAGGTCTTTTTCATATCACCTTATATGTTATGTAATCTGTTTTCATAATACAATTTTTTTTTGACCTTCTTATCAGGCTGGCAAGGATTGACGAGCAATGTTTAGAATGGTCTCTACTTATCTGACCTATTCTTTACTGTTTTTATGTAGGTGCTTTGTGTTAATGGATTTAAGGATGCTGGGTGTTAGCCGGGACTGTTCAGTCTCTTAGCTATGATCTGTTTAGTTTTTTTTAGGGCAATGCTTGTTAGAGAGGTAGTGGGTTTTTTTAGAAAATTATTAATACATTCATTCGTGTCTGTACATTCAAGCTCATTATGCCAGCCAACTTATTCATAGCTGTTATAAAGTTATTAACAGCTGTCTCGTTATGTAGTCTGAAGGTAAATTATGGGAATATAACATTGTCAGTTGTTGAAAGTAGTTTACAGTTTGAGAATGCTATAATTGGGTGTAAGGCAGCATTGTTTGGGTAGGTATTTATACTACAATGTAGTATTATGTAATGCATGAACTTTGGGCATCTAGTTTTGAAGTTTTAAGATTTAGGTAATTGGGAGATTGTTTAGATAAAGTTAAATATTGAGTATTGAGTATTTAGTTTAGGATGAGTAGGTGGTTTTTGAGAAGTCTTAAATTGATGTTCAGACTGGGTTACTTTAGTATTTACTGGAATGAATTCCAAATTTTGGGGCCCTTTATGTGCACAGAGATTTTACACAGTGTGATATGGACACGGGTTACATCAAAAAGTGATGTGTGTCTTGTGTTATGGTCATGTGTCCTGTTAAGGTTGGTGACGAGAAGTTTGAGAGGAGGGTTTATGTTTGAGTGCAGTGTTCTATGTATGTAGTAGGCACAAGAATAAGTATGAATGTTCTTTACGCTGAGCAGTTTTAGACTTTTGAACATTGGTGGAGTATGCTGTCAGGAGTGGGAATTTATCATCATTCTGACTACAGCCTTTTGCTGGGTTATTAGTGGTCTTAGGTTATTAACCCTTTGAGGGTCGACAGGCCCTCTCCGAGACTCGTTCTCAGGGTCGGCCAAATTTAAAAAAAAAAAAAAAAAAAAATTCTTATGAAAAGATAGAGAATCTTTTTCCGATCATAATGACACCAAAAATGTGAAATTTGATGGAAAACTTACAGAATTATGCTCTCGTGAAGTTAGCGGTCTCGGCGATGTTTACGGATCGGCGATTTTGCCCACTTTGAGCCCCATTTTCAGCCAGTTCCACTGTACTAGTCGACAAAAAACATGAATATTTCGCTAGAACTCCATATTTTCTATTGAATGAGTGCAAGAAACCACCCATTTACCAATTTCAACTATCCAGTTCAGTGGTCAGAATTTAGCAATTTTGCCAATTTCACACAAATTTCAAAAGATGCCAATTTCCGAATAGGGTCCAGAACAAATAAGAAATACATTCCTGGCACTAAAATGACATTTCCTCTGTTCATTAGTCACGTCTCAAGGCCCCTCTTACATTCTTTTGCTTTCCACTTTGAATTTTTATTCTCACAAAAATAGAAGATTTACTGTTATGCAGACTACTGCATTAGTGTAAAAAATGGTTATGAATCATATTGGCACACTTGCAAAAGAATATTAGACTCACCAGTTGACGTGTATTGGACGCTTGGCATGATTGTTTTACTTTTGTACTTTGGTAAAAATCGAACATTTCTGCTACTTTGAGCTCAATTTCAAGGTACTTTTCATTGTAAAACCAGTCAAAATCATCTCAATTTCTATGATATGCCTTCCATTCTAGAAAATGAGACCAAGAAAACTAGAATACAACAATAAATACCATACGAAAATACAGTGCAAAGTCGCTGTTTTATTCCAAAAAAACGGTCAAAGTTTTTTTTTTCTCATTATGCACTGTGCTGCAGGATTTTTTTATACCATGCACACTGACCACATAGACCCATTCTTTCATATGGAGGCCTACCAGCTTTCTCCCACTAGATTTGAGGGCGCTAGAATTTAGGCGTACTAGTACGTCAAAAACCCTGGGTCGTAAGCCGTACTAGTACGTCCGAAACCCTCAAAGGGTTAAATGTTGATCCCCATGCACAAATTCCATATGTGAGATAAGGGTAGATCAGTGAATGATACAGTGCAAGAAGAGCTGATTGTGGAACATAGTACTGTATCTTTGATAGTATGCCTACTGTCTTTGAGATTTTCTTGGAAACTTGTTGTATATGTGCCTGGAATTTGAGGCTACTGTCAAGGTGGATTCCTAGGAATTTTCCCTGTGAGTCTTATGATGGGTGATCTGTTTAATGTTAAGTGGAACATTTGTAGCACTGTTTCCAAACTGAATGAAATAGATTTTGTCAGCATTGGCATGCTTTGGCATGCTGCTCTGTTAATAAAATTGAAGTTAAGCTTATTAGACATCATCCAGGTAGATATTTTCTGCCATTAGGCATTAACAGTGTTGGCCAGTATGACTGGGTTTGGGTGAGAGATAGGATTTTATTCAGATTTTTTGCCTAGCCCATGATGACACTCTTCAGGTCACTTCTATCTAGGCTGGAATATTGCTGCACACTAAAAGCACCTTTCAAGGCAGGTGAAATTGCTGACCTAGAAAATGTACAGAGAGCTTTAATGGCACGCATAAACGGAGATAAAACACCTCAGTTACTGGGAGCACTTAAGTTCCTGAACCTGTACTCCCTGGAATGCAGGCGGGAGATACATGATTATATACACCTGGAAAATCCTAGAGGGACTAGTACCGAACTTGCACACGAAAATCACTCACAACGAAAGCAAAAGACTCAGCAGACGATGCAACATCCCCCCAATGAAAAGCAGGGGTGTCACTAGCACGTTAAGAGACAATACAATAAGTGTCAGGGGCCCGAGACTGTTCAACTGCCTCCCAGCATACATAAGGGGGATTACCAATAGATCCCTGGCAGTCTTCAAGCAGGCACTGGACAAGTACCTAAAGTCGGTACCTGACCAGCCGGGCTGTGGCTCATACATTGGATTGCGTGCAGCCAGCAGTAACAGCCTGGTTGATCAGGCTCTGATCCACCAGGAGGCCTGGTCACAGACTGGGCCGCAAGGGCGTTGACCCCCGGAACTCTCTCCAGAGGGCTAGTAAGTTTATTTAGACACAGGCCCTAAAATCTTGAATTCATTACCTGTGAATATAAAAGAAACACTGTCTGTTTATAAATTCAAGTCTCTTCTCAAAAATCACTTACTCACCCACAACTAAATAAATACTGAATAATTGTATCTCATAAATTGTATCTCATATATGTATCTCATTATTGTATTATTGTATCATTATTGTTTTTGTAATACTCATTTGTGCTTGTTATCTGTTTACAATAATGTTTTACCAGTGAATACTTCATTGCTTAGTTAATCTTAAGTTAATTTTATGCCTGTCCGTAATGCTATGCATTCAAGTGGCTTTGACATGCTGCATTTAACTGTATTCTTTTGTACTTTACTGTATCATGTTCAAATAAATAAATAAATAAATAAATAAATAAACAGGTACACATAAGTACATTTATCGTACATGGTGTAAATTACCCAGGATAACCCAAGAAAGTCAGTGTGTCATTGAGGACTGTCTCTCTCTTATTTCCTTTGTGGTCCTTCTATCTTGTCCCCCAGGATGCCACTCCCAACAGTTGACTAACACCCAGGTACCTACTTACTGCTAAGTGAACAGTGACAGCAGGACCCCAATGGAAAAAAGACAGACAGTCCCTCAATGATGCAATGCCTTTTTTGGGTTATACTGGGTGGCTAACCCAACGGAATTAAAAATCTCAACAAAATCTTATTTTATCTCTTAAAGAATAATGTGTCAAAGGTATTTACAAATTATTTAAAGTCATTTAAAGTGAGTATGACTGGTGGTGAGAGGTGGCCCTGAGGTAAGTAAGATAAGATTTCGTTTGGATTTTTAACCCTGGAGGGTTAGCCACCCAGGATAACCCAAGAAAGTCAGTGCGTCATCGAGGACTGTCTAACATATTTCCATTGGGCCCCTCAAGCTTGTCCCCCAGGATGCAACCCACACCAGTCGACTAACACCCCAGTACCTATTTGCTGCTAGGTGAACAGGACAACAGGTGTAAGGAAACATGTCGAAATGTTTCCACCTGCCGGGAATCGAACCCGGGCCCTCCATGTGTGAAGCGGGAGCTTTAGCCACCAGGCCACCATATAAGTGTATTCAGATATACACAAATACAGTCACATATATTATACATAGCAGCATATGTGTAGAGAACCTAGGATAACCAAAATTAGTCAGTGACTTATTTCTGTTGGGGTCTTCTTAATACATTATTATACTATAAAGGAGATAATATCTTATTATACAATAAATGAGATAATATCTTATTAGTATTATATTATAAAGGAAATATACTAGGTATAAGGTGGAGTGAGTTATATATATTTACGTTAGCTAAAAAATACACAAAATCATTCTCCTCCCTTTCTGTAGCTACATTCATTAGGTACCTTTCTGTAGCTACATTCATTAGGTACCTTTCTGTAGCTACATTCATTAGGTACCTTTCTGTAGCTACATTCATTAGGTACCTTTCTGTAGCTACATTCATTAGGTACCTTTCTGTAGCTACATTCATTAGGTACCTATCTGTAGCTACATTCATTAGGTACCTTTTTTTTATTTATTTATTTATTTATTATAAATTTAAGCACACATACAGAGGTACAAAAAAATACAGATAAGAGCAGCATGCCAAAGCCACTTATACTATGCATAGCATTACGGGCTGGCTTAAAATTAACTTAAGATTAACTAAGCAATGATGAATTCAGTGATAAAACATTAATGTAAACAGATTATTATAAAGCACAAGTGAGTATTACAAAGACAGGTCATATGGTTGCATTCAGTCATATGAAGGATTCTGTTAGGTAGTGTATTTAAAAAATAATAAAGTAGCTACATTCATTAGGTACCTTTCTGTAGCTACATTCATTAGGTACCTTTCGGCTGTCTTCCTGAACTGACTCATGCTGTCTATGACTGGCTCTGACATGTACAGGCAGTCTGTTCCATTCCTTTATTGCTGTACAATAGTGTTGGAGGTGCCCAATTATTGTAGAAATATAATTTCAAATTACCTTTCCTTCTGAAACCCAACAGAAGAAGATTACCTTTCCTTCTGGAGGATGGAAGTAATATACGATGGTGAAGGCAAGTGGTGAGTGAGGGGAATATTCTTACTATCATTACTGCTATCTATGATAACCTCGTTCTCTGACACCAGACAGTGTTGCCATCTCCCACACATCAGTCCCCTCCAGGGAGGGTCATTGACGCTGCTGACGGGCTCTTGATCTAGGGAATTGGATCTGTGCTCTGGTTTCCTGAACTGTGCTTGAATACCTTTCACTCCCCCCCCCCCACATGCGCTGTATAATCCTACGGGTTTAGTACTCCCCTATAATTATAATAATCCTACACATGAGTCAACTCCCACAAAATTCCCACAAATATTACATCAACCCACAACTTAAACCGTAAAAATGTCCTACATAACAGCACTGACAGAATCTGTCCGAAATAATTTTATCGCAAGATGTTAAGCAAAGATAAAATGAATCAGATACATGATCTATGTCAAGCGGCAGCTCCATGTTACTAGTAATACCTTCCCCGGTAAAGGTTTAAATCACTTGTTAAAGCAACTGCTCAAGAAGAAATTTCTCACCTAGCTGGTAGTAATAAGTTATCACAAGTAATATACACTGATGGATCTAAACAGGAGTCTTCTGGCAGGGCTGTATCTGTTCTTGTTGTCACCTTCCTAGTTAAGAACGATAATAAAATGACTCACGAAATCGTAATGACACGACTGCAAACAAACCATACCACGGGCGGGGTTGAACCCGCGGTCAGAGAGTTGCGTTAGCCACTAGACCAGCTAGCCACAATAAGATTCATCCAACTAGGTATATTTCTACACCATAGGAAGGTTAGCATAGGCATAAGAATTAACAACTGGGCGTCTACACTGCAAACTGAATTGTTTGCAATCCTAATGGCGCTAAAGCTAAACTATGACACTGAGCTTGACTCTATCAGTTTTTTTTTTTTTTATATTTTTATTTAAAACAACACAATACATTAAATAGATAAAAGAACACATCAGTTCTTACTAAAAAATTATAAACCCCATTGTAAAATGAACACAGCATTAACTTTGGTGTTGTCACAACTGCCCCTCATCCCATAAAATTTTAAAACCCAAATGTAACTATTTTTAAGTAAGTTTAACAAAAGATAACATAAAAAATTCATCTTTATTTTTAAAAACCAAAAGGGAAAACCCCCAAAACCCTACAATCTGCATTTTTTTTTCCCATTTTGTTATTTAAAAAATTTTTAAATCCCCCAAAAACCCTTAAAAACCCTCCTTTAAATATAAATTATTGCCAGTGCCGAACAGCTGACACTTCTCCCCCCCCCCCCCGTATGTCAGTCCCCCTTCAAAAAAAAACATACATTTTTTTCCCCTAATGAATGGTCATTGAAAACAATTTTACTAAATAACCCAACCCAAAACTTCCAAACAAAAACAGTCGGGGGATTATAAGACATGAAGGAACGAGTCCTGCAATCAAAATATGTATACATATCGCATCCCATATACACATACTTGTATGTGCACTTATTCATAAGAAAAAACTAAATCTTACATAGAAAAAAATCGCTAAATACTTGTCTCCCAAATAAACAAATATTAAAATTTATGATAAATTCCCCAAAGACGGGGGTTTCCCCCAAAACCCCTCACATACAAAAAAGTTAATGTTATTTTTTTAAACACTCAATATTTAATAGGGACCCCCCCTAAAAAAAAGGGGGATTTTTAAAAACCCCCCATCAAATCCCTTTATATTTTCTTTACATTTTCATAATGTACATATTAATCAATAAAAAAAAAAAGAGGGTTGACAAGGCTAAACCCATCTTCAGATTAAAAAAATAAAAAGACTTTAACCACATTTTACAATAAAATATAAACCCCTATAAAAAATTTATTCTTATAACAAAAAGGGAAAAAAAAAACCAAAAAAAAATTCACATAATTTTAAATTTCCTGTGATTTTAAAAAAATTTTCCCATAAGGTTACTACCCCACTAACAATAAACTTTACCCACATAAACCCAAACCGTGCAAACCAATAACCCATCCCTCACCGGTTTCCCAATCACACCAAAAAGGGGGACCACTGAAGAGCCCAAACCCCCTTTGTCTACCCCAAAACTAAAACGGAGAAAACCCCTTTCAACAGTAAGCCCACGATACCCCGGGGGGAAACAAATTTAACCCCCTTTCCCCCCATATAATTGTTTTTTTCCTACATGCTTGCCCCAAAAAAAAACTGCCCCCAACGCTTTTATCCTAATGTTCCCCCCACCTCCCCCCCACCCCCCAAAAAAACATAAAGTAATCAACTATTAATATCGGTTAGCCCTTCCCCCCTTTTTGGGGTCCCCCCTTCCCATTTTAAAACTTTAAAAGGCCCAAAAAGGGGTGTTATTTTTCCCCCCCCCAAATTAAAAAAAAACCCCTTTTAAACCCACAATCTTACCCCCCCAATCCCAGAAAAAAAATAATTTCTTTAAAAGCCGTTTAAAACTTCCCCACAAAAAGCACATGACCCCTCTTTCACAAAACCTTTCGTTTAGCCCCTCTTTCGAGGGCTAAGGGCCCCCATAAGAAATCTAATACAAATTTCCCCTCGCTTTTTCCCGGTATTTTTTAAATTTCTAAATTCCACCATATCACTCTCCAATAAATTGGGATCACTCCCCCCCCTTTGCTTTAAAATTCCCTTTGACACGACCCACCCCCACAAACCCGTTTTCCCTTTTGATTTTTTAAACTTTGGGAAAATTTAAAACAAAAACCCCCGCAAAAATTTTTTCACATTTCCACAAAAGCCCCCCTCCCCCCCAACCTTTTTGGGGTTTTCCCCCCCCCTCCCCCACCCGAAGCCCCCCTTTCCCCCCTGCCCGAAATCCCTCTGCTTCAATATAGCGCCTTCCCCCTAACCCAAATTTGAAATCAACCCCAAAGTCCCCCTGCCTTACCGCAGTCATTATACATCTTTCCCCAAACCACGCCCTCCCAAACCCCCACACAAAACCTTAAGCCCCTTTTTGCTTTTTCCAAAATACCCGGGACTTTTTAATGGGTAAATTTCCCCCACCCCCCACACCTTATTAAAAATCAGCTTTTCCCACCCAACCCTTTGATGCAAGGTTAACCCCCGGCCCCTTAGACCCCTCCCCTTTTTTTAAAAAGGGCCCCTGTCCATTACCATTTCTGTTTAAACCCCTTCCCTCTCCTGGGGAAACCCCCCAAAAAACCAAAAACCCCCCAAAAATCTTTGCCATTACATTTAAACCCAAACCCAAAATCCTCCCCAAGGCCCCTCCTCCCCCAAGCGCTTCCTCCAAAAACCCGTGATTTCTGCTTTTTAACTCTCACCCCTTAGCTTTCCCCAAAAAATCTCAATTCCCCTTTCCCCATTTTTTCTTAAATCTTCAATTCATTAAGAAAAACCCATTGTTTTTATTACTAACCAAAAATATTCCCACAATATCCCCACTCCCCCCCAACCTTCCCACCCAAACCATCAACCAGAACTTTAAAAAGGGATTCGCATAATGAAAAGGGAGTTTTGGGGGAGAGTGGCCCAACCCCGGGCCTTTAAAACCCCCTTCCCATGTTTAAATAAAACTCCCCAACCTCCCATTTCCCTTACTCTCATTGATGCATTCTCTTTACAAAGTCCTCCCATCCAACCCCCCTCCCCCCAAAAACCCCCATTCTCAATATTCTCAATAAAAAATTTCCCCTATCCACATAATCTTAACCCTTTTCCCCCAATCCAGACCTAGAATCCCTCCCTTATTAACCCTAAAGGGAAAATCCCGAATACGCCCAAAGACCTACCCGCATACCCCCCCGGGTTCCCAAAACGCCCCCCCATGTTCCCCGACCCCTTGACCTTTTCAGTCAAATTCCCCAAAATTTTGCAAAAACCGGGTAATCAGCGCACACCCAAAGAATTGCACGGTAACATTCAAAACTCTCTACCCCCCCCCCCTTCTTTGGACCAAAACTTGAAAACCCCGTACTTTGCGATAGGGCCCAACTTCCCATTTGTTAACATTGGCCCAATACCCCTAACAAAACACTCCCCAAAAACCCCCCCAATTTTGCCTATAAAAATTTTTTTGGTAAAACCGTCAAACCCCTTGGTTTTTTTCCCCTTTATTTCCCCGAAAACTGCCTTTTCCACCTCAATCACTTATACCAACCCCCAAAACCCCCACCAAACCTGCTCATTTTAAAACGCTAGGGGAAACCCCCCTTAAAAAAATACCCTCCCAAACCCCCCCCCCCAACCCCTTTTTTTCTCTCTAAACCAACTACCCAAGCAAAAGGGGATCATACTTTCTGAAATTGGTTTAGGACTGACCACTGGATACCCTCCCCCCCCCCAGGGCTTGCCCTCCAATTGTAAAAGGTGGTTACACTTGTGGGCCCCCCAAAATTTAGTAAAACTTTACCCAGAGGGTTTTATCCCCCCCACAAAACATCCTCTAACCCCCCCCAAAACCCTAATTGCACCCAAACCATCTTGTGTTTTTTCAGCTTTTTCTACTCCCGCGTCGCCCCTTTCATCCCCCCTACCCCCCCCCCAGAAAAATCTTGCAACTTTTCCCCTCCAGAAAATTTTTTGGAAACCCCAAAATGCCACCTCGCCTCCTCTCGCCCCTCCCCTTAAAAAAAATTCCCGCTATTCCAGGTTTTGCCTGCATTTCCCCCAAATTTTAAACAGATTTTTCCCTCCCTTTTTCCTACCCTCCCAAAAAGGCAACCCCCAATCACTGAAAAAAAAAAAGGGCCCCCCCCCTCCTCCTTAAGAAGCCTAAATTTTTTCCCGTACCCGAATAAATACGCAAACTCCCTCCCCCATAATCTTTCTATTACCCCCTGTGATTTAGAAAAACCCCCCACGAAGGTTTCACCCCACAAAATCTATACCCTGCTTAATTTTAAATTTTCTAATCGGGGCTTCCCCTATCCCCTACGGACGAAAAGTAGCTCCACTAAAAACCCCCCCCCCCCACCACATCAAAAAACCCCCAAAATCTGCAAATTTTCATCCCTAACAATCAGCACACAACCCCCCCCTCCGGTTCGAAACAACTCCCCAAAAACACAATTCCCAAACACCTCCTTTACTGTTATAGCAGGCAAACCCCCTCAAAAATGATACAGCAAAAACCCCTCTTTACAAAAAACAAATTTTAAAACCCCGATATTACTAGTTGCTGGCTGTAAAAATCCCCCCCAAAAATAACTCGGGCTCTCACCCCAGGCCCTCCCCCCTCCCTCCTCCCCCCCCCCCCCTTTTTCCCCAACCAAAAGACAAAGCAAGGGGGGTTTGTCTCCTTTACCGGGAACTGCTAACCCCACCCTTTTAATTTTTCAAACCAATGGGTTCATACATCCGATATCCTTTTACCCTCAAATACAATACCCGCCCTGGATTATCCTTGCAAAAAACATATGTCAACAAACAAACCCCCTTAAAAAAACCCAACCAAAATTTTGACCCCAGTCTTAAGTCCATTAACATTAAGCGTGACACATCTGAAAAATTTCAGAAGGGGCGGCTTTCCCAAAGCCCCTGGGAAATTTTCCCACTGCCCTTTTCTTTTTACGTGTTTTTTTGCCCCTCGAGTTTTCCTTTTGCATCACTTCCCCCCCCCCTTTTCCCAAATTTTCAACTCAGGCACACCCCTACCACTAATTGGGCCTCGGCTCCCCAACCCTGCCCAAGGGCTTCTTTTCCCCGGCCCTCTGCCCCGGGGTGGACCTCATCTATCTCTGATCCGCAAATTCGTTTCCTAGAACTCACACTTACACACATATCACCCTCAGACAATTCCCCCCTTTGGGGGACCTCCCCGGCCACCACCATTCCTGGGCCCCCAAACTTACTAAGTTTCCTCAACAATTTGTTTTTTCCCTCCAAAGTTCCAGCTTTACATGAACTAGGACACCTTTTGAAAGGGTTTTCCCCTCATCCAAAAAAACCTTATCACAAACTGCCAATAACCCCCCCCTTTTTTTGAAACTTCCCCGGACGGAAAATCACCCCAGATGTTTACCTTCAACCCCCCGAAAGCCCCCGGGGGGGGAGGTGAACATGTCTCCGCCGTCTCCACTTCCCGGCGACCTCTTGCTCCCGAGGTCATTCCTCCGGGCCCCCCCGAGGCCCTCAGAGCCAGGACCAAAATTTCAAAGACGTTGAATCCAATTTGGGTTTTCAGAATTCGGGGAAGCCCGCCTCCTTTGGAACTGGGCCCGCCCTTTCTCATTTTAAAACACATAGAGACATGTTTTCCTTTTTTCCCAGCATTTGGGCAATAAACCTGTGTTCTAAACCCAAACTCGTTTAAAATAGGTTGGTTTTGGCCCTTTTTAAGGTCATTTTAAAAGGGGGTAAAAAACCTCTGGCATTCCTTAAAATTGGGCCCTCCCTCCCCACCCCCCTTGTTTTCAGAATGCAAATTCCCATAACTTGAAAAAAAAAAAAAAATCTTGCAGGCCATAAGCCGTTTGCCTTTGAAAGGGGGACATTCCGTACCTTTACCCAGTGAAGTACTTAGAGACGTCATGTAACACAACATCCATCGTTGAATTCACACTCATGCGTTGTTCCTGAAATGCTCGACAATTCTTGTGTAGTAATCGACTCGTAGAAATTTCACAAAGATTCTTGTTAAACCATTAAGGGCGACGCCATACAATTCCTCGTTGGGAATACCATATGTATCCCTGATGATGTTAGGGAGAAGGACGTTCATCGTATCTCCACTTAACGTACCACGAACCAGCTCTATGCAGATAGTATTCACTCTCCGTACTGTATGTTCCGCCATGTTGATATCCCAATGAGCAGCGCACGTCCTCACTACTCAATGGTTGTTGCTGAACTCTACCCCATACCCATCCTGTGGGCGGTAGTCACCCCATACCCATCCTGTGAGCGGTAATCACCCCATACCAATCCTGTGGGCGGAAACCACCCCATACCCATCCTGTGGGCGGTAGTCACCCCATACCCATCCGGTGGGCAGTACTCACCCCATACCCATCCTGTGGGCGGTAGTCACCCCATACCCATCCTGTGGGCGGTACTCACTCCATACCCATCCTGTGTGCGGTAGTCACCCCATACCCATCCTGTGGGCGGTACTCACCCATACCCATCCTGTGGGCGGTAGTCACCCCATAAACCCTTCCTGTGGGCGGTAGTCACCCCCATACCCCGTGGGGGGGCGGTAGTCACCCCTACCCATCCCGAGGGCGGTAGTCACCCCAATAAACCCCCCCGTGTGCGGTACACACCCCATACCCATCCTGTGAACGGGAGTCACCCCATACCCATCCTGTGGGCGGTACTCACCCCATACCCATTTTTGTGGGCGGGAGTCACCCCATACCTATCCTGTGGGCGGTAGTCCCCCCCTACCCATCCTGTGGGGGGTACTCCCCCCAACCCATCCTGTGGGGGGTATCCCCCCATACCACCCCTGTTTGGTAGACACCCCAACCCATCCTGTGGGCGGAGTCACCGCATACCTATTTTGTGGGGGGTAGTCACCCCATCCCCATCCGGAAAGGGGTAGTCACCCCATACCCACCCTTTGGGGGCGGTATCCCCCTCCCCCACCCTGTGGGTTTTAAAATCACCCCATACCCATTTTGGGGGGGAAGTCACCCCATATCCTCCTGAGACGGTAGTCACCCCATCCCCCATCCTGGGGCGGTATCCCCCCATACCCACCCCTGTGGGGGTGTCACCCCATACTCATCCTGTGGGGGGTACTCCCCCCAACCCCCACCCTTTGGGGGCGATGTCCCCCCATACCCATCCTGTGGGCGGTATCCCCCCATACCCATCCTGGGGGCGGTAGTCACCCCATACCCATCCTGTGGAGGGAAAGCCCACCATCCCCATCCTTGGCGGTAGTCACCCCATACCCATCCGGGGGGCGGTACTCACCCATCCCCATCCTTTGGGCGGGTCACCCCATACCCTCCTGTGGGGGTATCACCCCTACCCCATCCGTGGCGGTAGTCACCCCAACCCATCTTGGGGGGGTACTCACCCCATACCCACCTGGGGGCGGTATCACGCCCTTTACCCTCCTGGGGCGGTTTCACCCCTACCCATCCTGTGGGGGTATCCCCCCATCCCCATCCTTGGGCGGTAGTCACCCAATACCATCCGGGGGCGGTACTCACCCCACCCATCCTGTGGGCGGTAGCCCCCCCCCAAACCCCATCCTGTGGGCGGTAGTAAACCCCATACCAATCCTGTTGGGGGTAGCCCCCCCAAAAACCCCCATCCTGGGGGGGTTTCCCCCGCATCCTATTTTGGGGGCGGTATCACCCCTCCCCACCTTGAGAGGTAGTCACCCCATACCCATCCTGTGGGGGTAGTAACCCCATACCCTCCTGTGGGTTTTTAATCACCCAACCCTTTTGTGGGGGGGAAGCCCAACCCCATATCCATCTGAAGCGGATCCCCCCAATTCCCATCCTGGGGGCGGTATCCCCCCCCTACCCATCCTGTGAGCGGTAGTCACCCCATACTCATCCTGTGGGCGGTACTCACCCATACCCATCCTGTGGGCGATATCACCCATCCCCATCCTGGGGGCGGTATAAAACCCATCCCCACCTGTGGGGGGTATTTCCCCATACCCATCCTGGGACGGAAGCCACCCCATACCATCCTGTGGGCGGTATCACCCATACCCCCCGGTGGGCGGTACTCACCCATCCCCCATCCTTTGGGCGGTAGTCCCCCCTACCCATCCTGGGGCGGTAGTCCCCCCAACCCATCCATGGGGGGTAGTCACCCCATCCCCATCTTGTGGCGGTACTACCCCTACCCACCCTGGGGGCGGTAGTCACGTCATACCCCCCTTGGGGCGGTATTCCCCCCCATCCCCACCCTGTGGGCGTAGTCACCCCATACCCACCCTTGGGGGGGTAGTCCCCCAAATACCCATCCGGGGGGGTACTCACCCCATCCCCATCCTGTGGGCGGTGGTCCCCCCATACCCATCCTTGGGGGGTACTCACCCCAACCCTCCTGTGGGCGGAGTCACCCCATACCTATCCTGGGGCGGTATCACCCCTACCCACCTGGAGGGGTACTCACCCCCAAAACCATCCTGTGGGCGGTAGCACCCCATCCTACCTGTGGGGGTATCCCCAAATACCCTCCCTGTAAGCGGTATCCCCCCATACCCTCCTGGGGGCAGTAGTCCCCCCATACCAACCCTGGGGGGTAGACACCCCAAAACCCCACCCTGTGGGCGGTAGTCCCCTACACCCTCCTGTGGTCGGTAGTCACCCCATACCCATCCTGTGAGCGGTAGTAACCCCATACCCACCCTTGGGTTTTAAAAATCCCCCTAACCCTTTTGTGGGTGGAAGCACCCCATCCCCATCCTGAAGGGGTAGTCACCCCATACCCATCCTGTGGGCGGTAGTCCCCCCATACCCTCCTTTGGGGGGTAGTCACCCCATACCCATCCTGGGGGCGTAGTCACCCATACCCATCCTGTGGGGGGTTCACCCCATCCCCATCCTGTGGACGGTAGTCACCCAAAACCCATCCTGTGGGCGGTAGTCCCCCCAAAAACCATCCGTGGGGGGTAGTCACCTCATACCAACCCTGTGGGCGGAAAACCCCCATCCCCATTGGGGGCGGTATCCCCTCCCCATCCTGTGGGGGGTTTCTCCCCTACCCATCCGGGGGCGGTAGTCATCCCATATGCATCCTGTGGTCTGTATCCCCCTACCCTCCTGTGGGCGGTAGCCCCCCCAAAACCCCCCTGTGGGCATGTCACCCCATACCCATCCATGGGGGGTAGTACCCCAACCCCATCCTGGGGCGGTAGTCACCCCATACCCACCCTGGGGGCGGTATCCCCCATAACCACCTGTGGGGTGTCCCCTCATTCCCCATCCGTGGGCGGTGAAACCCCCCAAAACCCACCCTGTGGGGGGTGCACCCCATACCCATCCTTTGGGCGGAAAACCCCCATTAACCTGTGGGGGGTATCCCCCATACCCACCCGTGGGGGGTAGTCACCCAACCCACCCCGTGGGGGGTTCTCCCCATCCCATCCTGTGGGCGGGGTCATCCCATACGCATCCGTGGTCTTAGTCACCCCATCCCCATCTGTGGGCGGAAGTCACCCCTCCATCCTTGGGCGGTAGTCACCCCTACCCCCCTGTGGGCGGTTCACCCCATACCCATCCTGGGGGCGGTAGTCCCCCTACCCATCGTGGGGGGTAGTCACCCCAACCCATCCGTGGGCGGTAGTCACCTATACCCACCTGTGGGCGGTATTCACCCCATACCCATCCTGCCATCCTGTGGCGGAGTCACCCCATACCCATCCTGTGAGCGGTAGTCCCCCATACCCATCCGGGGCGGAGTCACCCCTACCCACCCTGGGGGAGGTAGTCCCCCCATCCCTCCTTGGGGGGTAGTACCCCATCCCCATCTTTTGGGCGGTAGTCACCCCAAAACCCATCCTGGAGCGTAGTCCCCCCCATACCCACCCTGTGGGCGGTAGTCACCCTATAACCTCCTTGGCTGTAGTCCCCCATACCCATTTGCCATCCGTGAGCGGTTCCCCCTACCATCCTGTGAGCGTAGTCACCCCTACCATCCTTGGGCGTTAGTCACCCCATCCCTATCGTAGGGGCTAGTCACCCCAACCCACCTGTGAGCGTAGTCACCCCTACCCATCGTGGGGGCGGTAGCACCCCTTTCCCCCCTGTGGGCGGTAGTCCCCCCAACCCACCCGGGGGGGCGGTATCCCCCCCCATCCCCATCCGTGTGCAGTAGTCACCCAACCCATCCTGGGGGCAGAAAAGTCACCCCATACCCACCCTTGGGGGCGTAGTCACCTAAACCCCCATCCTGTGGGCGGAAAACCCCCATACCCCACCTGTGGGCGGTAGTCACCCTACCCATCCGTGGGCGGTAGAAACCCCCCAAAACCCATCTGTGGCGTAGTAAACCCCCTACCCACCCTGTGGGCGGTAGTCACCCCATGCCCACCTGTGGGGGGTAGTCACCCCATCCCCTCCTGTGGGGGGGAGCCCACCCCATACCCACCCGGGGGGCGGTGCCCCCCTACCCATCCTTGGGTGGTATCCCCCCATCCCCTCCTGTGGGCGGTATCCCCCCCATACCCACCTGTGGGGGGTATCACCCCATCCCTCCTGTGGGGGTATCCCCCCATACCCTCCTGTGGGGGGTAAACCTCATACCCATCCTGTGGGCGGTGTCCCCCCATACCCATCCTGTGGGGGTAATCACCTCATCCCTTCCTTGACGGTAGTCCCCCATACCCATCCTGTGGGGGGTAGTCACCCCTACCCATCCTGTGGGGGTAGCACCCCTACCCATCCTGTGGGCGTAGTCCCCCCAGCCCATCCGTGGGCGGTAGTCACCCCTACCCACCCGGGGCGGTAGTCCCCCATACCCTCCTGGGGGGCGGAGCCCCCCATACCCATCCGTGGGTGGTAGTCACCCCATACCCATCCTGTGGGGGGTATCACCCCATACCCATCCTGGGGGGCGGTAGTCACCCCAAAACCCATCCTGTGGGCGTTATCACCCCTCCCCCCTGTGGGCGGTAGTACCTCATACCCATCCTGTGGCGTAGTCCCCCCCATACCCATTTTGGGGTGGAAGCCCCCCATCCCCACCCCTTTTGGGGGTAGCCCCTGTCCCCTTTTTGTGGGCGGTAGTCACCCCATACCCATCCTGTGGGGGAGTCCCCCCCATACCCATCCTGGGGGGGTATCACCTCAACCCATCCGTGAGCGGTGTCACCTCATCCCCCATCCTGGGGCGGTATCCCCCATACCCATGCTGTGGGGGTAGTCACCCCATACCCATCCTGTGGGCGGTAGTCAATCTACCCATCCTTGGGCCGTATCCCCCATACCATTCTGGGGGCGGAAGTAAAAAGAATCAGAGGACATAATGGGCCGGGGACTACCCCAAAATTTTTGATAAAACTATTTACAAAGTAATGAATCCTGTAATAAATTTTTTAATTTAACATGGTTACAATCATGAAGGAGAAATGAGTAATTCACCGCCCCACACCCGGTCAAAAAGTAAAAAGTTATTGGTGAAAATATTAATTTTGTCGGGTCACAACACACACACAACCCCACGCAACACACCCCACACACACACACACACACACACCACACACACACACCCAAAACGCACACACAACAAAATAGGTGAGTAACACACACACACACGAGTAACATACACACATTCCCTGGGACAAAATAGAAACTAACTAACAAAACAATACAAGCACTCACAAATTATGAGAAACAAATACACATGCAAGACCACACACCAACAACACACATAGCAACACACACACACACACAACACACACACACCACCACACACACACACTACACACAACACCAGACCATGTCACTAAAAGTATTAGTAGAAAGATATGGAAAAATTACAGGAAAACCACACACATCCCACACACAAACACACACACACCACTCACAACACACACCAGACCAGGCACTGATGTAAAAGTATGCAAGATCTGGGAAAATTATCAGGAGAAGAGTGGTGGAGCACCTAGAGAGGAATGAGCTTATCAGCGACAGCCAGCACGGTTTCAGGGATGGGAAATCCTGTGTCACAAACCTACTGGAGTTCTATGACAGGGTGACAGCGGTAAGACAAGAGAGACAGGTGGATAGACTGCATTTTCTTGGACTGTAAGAAGGCGTTTGACACAGTTCCACACAAGAGATTAGTGCGGAAGCTTGAGGACCAAGCAGGGATAACAGGGAAGGCACTACAATGGATTAGGGAATACCTGTCAGGAAGGCAACAACGAGCCATGGTACATGGCGAGGTGTCAGAGTGGGTTCCACAAGGATCAGTCCTAGGACCGGTGCTGTTTCTGGTATTTGTGAACATGACAGAAGGAATAGACTCCGAAGTGTCCCTGTTTGCAGATGATGTGAAGTTGATGAGAAGAATTCAATAGGACAAAGACCAGGCAGAACTACAGAGAGAGCTGGACAGACTGCAGGTCTGGTCCAGAAACTGGCTCCTGGAGTTCAACCCCACCAAGTGCAAAGTCATGCAGATTGGGGAAGGGCAAAGAAGACCACAGACGGAGTACAGTCTAGGGGGACAGAACCTACAAACTTCACTTGAGGAACAGGATCTTGGTGTGAGTATAACACCAGGCACATCTCCTGAGGTGCACAACAACCAAGTAACTGCCGCAGCATACGGGCGCCTGGCAAATCTAAGAACAGCATTCTGACATCTAAATAAGGAGTCATTCAGGACCGTGTACACAGTGTACGTTAGGCTCATATTGGAATATGCAGTGCCAGTTTGGAACCCTCACCTAACCAAGCATGTAAGGAAACTAGAGAAAGTGCAAAGGTTTGTAGCAAGACTAGTCCCAGAGCTGAGGGGTATGTTCTACGAGGAGAGGTTAAGGGAAATCGACCTGATGACACTGGAAGACAGGAGAGTTAGGGGGGATATGATAACAACATATAAAATACTGAGAGGTATAGACAAGGTGGACAGAGACAGGATGTTCCAGAGATGGGACACAGCAACGAGGGGTCACAGTTGGAAGGTGAAGACTCAGATGAACCACAGGGATGTTAGGAAGTATTTCTTCCATCACAGAGTTGTCATTGTGGCATGCAAAGAGTACATAACTTTTATTCGGTGCATGTACACACCCTCATTGAAAGGCTATCTCCCCAACCAGCGAACCAGGTGCTAAGGGTTAACAATGGGGCCCCATCGTTCAATCAGTACCCAGGTTCCAGCCAATGAGAAGATGGTTTTGGCAATTGCAGAGGTGTTGTGGATACCACACACCTGTCTGCCATTGTCATTCCCATTCTAGAGCTGATTGAAGCACGGTCTGCTCTCTAGTGGCTTCTGTTCTGCCTTGCTTACCGTGGAGTGCACTAATACCTATTGTTGTACATAGTGTATGTAGTGTACATAATTCTGTTCTTACTTGGTGAAGGATAATACAAGTCAAAAGCTTTTCTGCTGTTTATTTTGCTCCCTTTACACCCAGGATAACAGGCCTTTGGGACTCCTGGGTTGTAATATGGGTAGCCTGTCCGGGAGCTGGAGCTGGACTTAGAGCACAGGTTGAGCCTAGGGTGATGCTGAAAGCATGAACATTGTGTAGCTTGCTATCTGGCATTGCATTAGCTTTGCCAACGCTTCACAAACTTTGCGTGTCAATTGCCTTGCTATGGTCAGCCTTGCTATTGTATGATCGTTCAACATCTTGCTACTAGCTTGTTCAATGTGCTCGCTTCGCTACAGTCAATCTTGTTGTGCGAAGATTTTGCAGTTAGCTTTGCTATTGTGTATCCACCTTGTAGGTGTATGTGTGTATTCTGCAATTGTACTGTGCATAGCTAAGCGTGTCCTGCAAATAACGTGTTACGTTTCGGTACAAGTATTCTGCAGTCGTACTGTGCGTAGATAAGCGTGTTCTGCAAATAACGTGTTATGTTGGGGTACGGGTATTCTTCAATCGTACTGTGCATAGCAAATAACTTATACATTGGGGTATGCCACCTAGAGGAGTCAGACGTCTGGTGTCGGCATATACTTTATTTAACATACCTAAATTGTCCCTACAGCATTGTTGGCAAATTGCTCGTTCCATTGGCATTGATTATGAACGCATTCTCACAGCTGCGCAACTTCGTACACTTAAAACCGACAAACTTCGGGAAGAGGTGATGGCACATCAGACTTCTCCCTCTATGCGAGCCAGGAATAAAACTCCGATGTTCTCGCAGGAGGAAAATGATACATCAATGGAGCAAAATCGTCAGTCTCGTGGAACAGGGTTGTCTGAAAGCGAATCAGCTGTGTTGGCACTCGAATTGGCGAAAATCAGTCTTGAGCAGACTAGGAAACAGAGGGCATTTGCCAAGGAAGAGTTTGATAGGGAAAAAGAAAGAAAATAGTTTTCGCAAGTTGTAAATGACTTTAGTTTACAGAAAGCAGTACAGCTTGTTCCTGCTTCAATGAGGCAGAACCAGAACAATTTTTCGAAACTTTCGAAAATCAGGCTCGAGCCTTGAGGTAGCCGGAACAGCACTGGGCATCGTTGGTTCACACAGCATTGTTAGGTAAGGCACAGGAATTTACGTCAGTGTTAAACGACACTGATTTTTCCGATTATAAAGTAGTGAAGACCATAGTTTTGGGAGCATATACATGTATCCCAGCTAAGTATAGAAAGTCATTTAAATTAGGCAGACGACAGCTTGGTCAATCCCTGGTTGATTTTGTGTGACAGCAGACCAAAGCTTTTACCAGCTGGTATAAAGCAAGTGGTGTTGCTACCTTCGATGATCTCGTGCAGCTTATTCTGGTTGACAACCTGCTGGAGTCTGTGGGACCAGAGGTTAGTCTTTCTGCAGGATCGTGACTTAACCACTGTATTGGAGGCAGCCAGGTTGGCTGATACCTTTGAAACTAACCGCTCCTTGTCCGAACAGACCCATCTCTTTTCAACAGCCTGGCATGAACAGAGATCGTCAACCATGGAGGATGAAGTGCCAGCCGGAGGGAGAACGTCTACGTCAGCCATTTAAGTCACCTGGTGAGCCACACTACTCAACTTATGATCCACCTAGTGAGAGACAAACCACTCAACATGGTGCAACTCAACAACAGTATTCAGAGACACCAGCCAGAGCAACACCAGACGACAGGCCAAGCCTGTCGTCTGCTTCCTTTGTAATAAAGTAGGTCACATCTGTCCCAATTCCCCCCACAAACCTCAACCGATTGGGAAAATCTATAGTGTCCCTAGTAACATGTCCCTGAAAGAAGTAGAGAAACGGACGGCTCCTTATTATTGTCAGTCGTATTACCCTTCAGGAACACTCAAAAACAACTGAAGTCAGAACCTTTAGAGATACTGGAGCATATTGCTCACTTATAAGAGGGAGTACTTCCCCTTTCCGAGAACACTTCGTTGCAATCCTGTTTTGCTGGAAGCATTTGGAGCGATATTTTCTGTCCCCTTGCATATAATTTATGTACAGTGCAAATATTACACTGGATACTGGACTGTGGGTGTATCCAAGGGATTCCCTATGAAAGATGCCATGTTATTACAGAGTAATAACATTACCACTGCTAGTGTATGTCCTGAACCCATAATTTTTCTTCGATGTTGGCCATAACTCGGGCAACATCCCAAGGGTTGTCTGGCGAGAATGCTGACCTATCCTTGGACGACTCTGATCTCGGAATAGCCAATTTGTTTTATGAGGAAAACTGGCCAGAGCCTCGTAAATTAAGTGAACAGACCCAGATCAAGCCTTCCTATTCCAAGGTTGCAGGATTGCCAGATATCTCTGTTTCCATGCCCGAGGGACTGTCCTTCCGGGAGGAACAATGAAAGGACCCTTCTTTGAATTTCGCTTTTCGTGCAGCCAAGGGTAAATCCTTTTCGGATCATCCAGTCAGTATAAACTTAGAAACGACTATTTGATCTGCACTGAGACTGGTAAGGAGATAGAGGGCCGGCAACTGTCAGACAGGTTAGTGGTTCCAACAAAGTTTAGACTTCAAATATTGAATATAGTTCATAATACTTCATTAGGAGGTCACCTAGGAATTACTAAAACATTATATAGAATCACAAAGAATTTTATTGGCCAAAATTAAGGCAGGATGTGAAGAATCATATTCGGTGTTGCCGAGAATGTCAGCAAGTAGGGAAACCTGGACATTCCATTAAACCTGCACCTCTCCAGCCTGTACCTGCTGATGGAGAACATTTTGCAGAATTATAGATTGTGTAGGTGCACTACCTAAGTCAGTCTGGAAATCAGTACTTGTTTACCACTATGGATAGAGTAACTAGATACCCTGGAGCAATTCCCATGCGCAGTATTAATACTAAAGCCATTCTCAAGGCTTTAACCGGATTTATTTCTTGTTTTGGCATTCTTAAAACTAATCAAAGTGATCAAGGTACTAATTTCACTGCCAAAGCATTCAGGGAAGCATTCACGAGGTTAGGGATAATCCACAACTTATCCACTGCCTATCATCCTCAGGAAAGATTCCATCAGACGTTAAAAACCATGATGAGAACTTTTTGTATGTATTTTCCTACAGACTGGGATGAATCACTACCTTCGTTGCTGTTTTCAATAAGGGAAACTGTGCAGGAGTCTACCGGGTACAGTCCGTTTGAGCTGATTTTTGGGCACAATGTACGAGGTCCTCTTCGGGTGCTCAAAGAAGGATGGATGGGAGAAGACGTTAGTTCAATACTCTACAACCCGTCTTCAAGGTTGTAGGTGGCACGTCAGTTAGCCAAGGCTAACCTAAAGGCAGCTCAAAATAAGATGAAACAGAGGTATGACAGAAATGCAAAATTCCGCTCCTTCCATCCAGGAGACAAGGTGTTGGTACAGGAACCTATACTTGGCCACACCTTGAAAGCTAGATTTACGGGACCTATGGAAATTGTATGTAAATTATGTGGTATCTCCCCTTGATAAGACCTCAAAAACTAAAACTTACCACATTAATCAATTAAAATCTTTTCATACACCAGATAAAGTCCCAATAATGACTCTGTCCTCTACCTCTGAGGACAACTCTGACTCTTTGCACTATATTTCTGAAATTAATGTTAAGCTTCCAAACTCTGTCCTCCTCAAGGACCCTAGCCCTTTAATGGTGCGGCTATCTGAAACTCAAGCAACAAGTTTAACTGCGCTTCTAGTCATACCCTGATGTTTTTTCGGATGTGCCGAAAAAATGTACGTTAGGTTATCATGATGTAGATGTGGGAAACTCTAAACCTATTAAACTCTTTCTCTACAGAGCTAAGCCTGAAAAGGAGAAGCTACTTCAGGAGGAAGCAGAATTCTGTTAGAGAATGGGTTAGTGGAGGAGTTATCTAGTCCATGGGCTTCACCGTGCATCTTTGTTAAAAAAGCTGATGGAGGTTTTTGCATGTGTACAGACTACCGTAAGGTGAATGAGGTCACAATCACAGATGCCCTCTTCCTCGTCTGGATGACGTAATCGACTTTGTGGGTAAGGCTACTTTTGTGTCAAAGTTAGATCTCCTTAAAGGTTACTATCAGGTACCTTTGACGGATAAGGCGAAGGAAATCTCTGCCTTTGTAATTCCAGGAGGTCATTATCAATATACAGTTATCCCCTTCGGAATGAAAAACTCCCCCTCTTCATTCCAGAAACTTATCCATCAGGCTATTAAAGGACTTGAAGGCACGGCAGCATACCTGGATGATATTGTTGTGGTGTCTGATACTTGGGATCAACACCTATTTAAACTTAAGGCTATTTTTGAGACCTTTCAGAGTTCCCATTTAACCGTTAATTTATCTAAGTCTTCCTTTGGCCAGGCCACTGTTACTTTTCTAGGCCATGAAGTAGGTAGTGGCAAAGTTACTCCTAAATTAGCTAAAGTTCTTGCCATTAAAGATTATCCATTTCCACATGACAGGAAATCTCTTCATCGTTTCCTAGGCATGAAAGGATTTTTACAGAAGATTCTGTAAAAAATTTTCAGATATTGTAGTGCCTCTTGCCTCTCTTACCAGTCACAAAGTTCCCTTTAATTGGACCTCAGAATGTCGAAATGCTTTTACGAAAGCAAAACGATTGTGTACTGCACCCATTCTTTTGTCTCCAGACTTCTCCAAACCTTCCTCATTACAGGTTGATGCTTGTGAGTCTGGGGTTGGGGCAGCACTGTTGCAAAATAGGGACAAGGATTTGCAACCTGTAGCCTTCTTCTCACTAAAGTTCCAGCTGCACCAGAGGGCTTACTCTATCGAAATAGAAGCCCTCGCTCTGGTACTGGCTTTGGAGCACTTCGATGTTTACGTGGGCCAGACTTCGCAGGTGGTCACTGTCTATAGTGACCATAACCCTCTAGTACATCTCCAACCCATGAAGAACCACAATATGAGGCTCATGAGATGGAGTCTACGACAGCCGGCAAAGAAAATAAGTTGGAAGACTCTTATCTAGAGAATAAAAATTATAATTATATATTAGGTTAGGATGTGTTAAGGACATTTGGTAACCCTTTTCAAGCTTTTTTTTGTGTCCCCTTGTGTAGGGTGTTTTTTAGTGACGGAGTGCAGGATACCTTCCTCCCGCACTTTGGACCTACGTTAGCCCGACTGTCTGCTGTCTCGCTCTGAGCTCAGGGTTTGGCTTTTTGTCGTGAATAAAGCTGGGTGTCAGTGGAACGCCTTCCAACTGAACAAAAGAAATTAATGGAAAAATAAATAAATAAAGAAATAACTTAGGAAAAATGAGAATAATGATTTTTGAGAATTTTACTTAAAATTTAAATATAATAAAAAAAAATGGCCTTCAGTTCTTTGAGTTGGGCAGGAGTAGGTATGGCCCTGGATAGTTCCTCTGATGTTATTTATGTAGGTTATCCTGAGCAGATGGTAATAATCCGATGTTCTGGAATCTCCTACCACTTGGATGGAGCACAAGTAGAATAGGTAAGGGCCGGTAGTAGTAGAATAATGTTAATAAGTATTATTAACACATGTCTTGCTCCTTTATCTGGCGTCTATCCTGGAAGACCACGCCAGGAACAGAGCTGGTAAATAAGAGAAAATAAACTGGTTACCCATAGTCATGATAATATAACATTTAAGAATTGAAAAGAATGATAAATGCCAAAATCATTACTGGTAACCAGCAAACAAAATAAGAAACAAAGTGATACTCCTGGTATATCACCCTACCTGATTAGGAGAAGAGTGGAGGTGAAGTGAATCTCCAAACTTCAACCCACACCAGGTAAGGTCAATATTACCAGGAGTAGAAACTAACAAATCGGACACCAGGAACTAGTTTCGCCCCAGCCCGCCAGAGGGGGGGGGTGCACGCGACGTAACTAATGGTTCCTGGTTGCCCGAACAACCTTAACCCCACTTACACCTACTTTTCCCTCACACTGGGCTCTATCTAAGAGTTGGATGGTTGAGAGAAAAGGTGGTCCCATTATATGGTGCCATGGCTGCACAGTTACCAATGGGAGGTGGGAGCCTAATCCTGAGCCCTCTCGGGGTGGGGGTGTGGCATACAAAGAGTACGTAACCTTTATTCGGTGCATTTACACACCCTCATTGAAAGGCTATCTTCCCCAACCAATGAACAAGGTGCTAAGGGTTAATGATGGGGTCCCATCGTTAAATCAGTACCCAGGTTCCAGCCAATGAGAAGATGGTTTTGGCAATTGCAGAGGTGTTGTGGGTACCACTCACCTGTCTGCCCTTGTCATTCCCATTCTAGAGTTGGATGAAGCACGGTCTGCTCTCTAGTGGCTTCTGTTCTGCCTTGTTTACCGTGGAGTGCACTAATACCTATTGTTGTACATAGTGTATATAGTGTACATACTTCTGTTCTAAATTGGTGAAGGAGAGTAAGTCAAAAGTTTTTCTGCTGTGTTTATTTTGCTTCCTATACACCCAGGATAACAGGCCTTTGGGACTCCTGGGTTGTAATACACTCAGACGTATCACGTCCATGAATTCTATGATACAGTGCAGCAGGTCTGACTGGAAGTCATCATCAGTACAATGCTTCTTAGGTTGATTATCTGGACAATTAACTGCAATATGGCCTCTGTTTACCTGGAGTTTACCTAGAGAGAGTTCCGGGGGTCAATGCCCCCACGGCCCGGTCTGTGACCAGGCCTCATGGTAGATCAGAGCCTGATCAACCAGGCTGTTACTGCTGGCTGCACGCAATCCAACGTACGAGCCACAGCCCGGCTGGTCAGGTACCGACTTTAGGTGCTTATCCAGTGCCAGCTTGAAGACAGCCAGGGGTCTATTGGTAATCCCCCTTATGTATGCTGGGAGGCAGTTGAACAGTCTCGAGCCCCTGACACTTATTGTATTGTCTCTTAACGTGTTAGTGACACCCCTGCTTTTCATTGGGGGGATGTTGCATCGTCTGCCACGTCTTTTGCTTTCGTTGTGAGTGATTTTCATGTGCAAGTTCGGTACTAGTCCCCCTAGGATTTTCCAGGTGTATATAATCATGTATCTCTCCCGCCTGAGTTCCAGGGAGTACAGGTTCAGGAGCTTCAAGTGTTCCCAGTAATTGAGGTGTTTTATCTCCGTTATGTGTGCCGTGAAGGTTCTCTGTACATTTTCTAGGTCAGCAATTTCACCTGCCTTAAAAGGTGCTGTTAGTGTGCAGCAATATTCCAGCCTAGATAGAACAAGCGACCTGAAGAGTGTCATCATGGGCTTGACATCCCTAGTTTTGAAGGTTCTCATTATCCATCTAGCAGATGCGATTGATACAATGTTATGGTCCTTGAAGGTGAGATCCTCTGACATGATCACTCATAGGCCTTTGACGTTAGTTTTTCGCTCTATTGTATGTTTGGAATTTGTTTTATACCCTGAAGTTCTAATTTCCTCATGTTTACCATATCGGAGTAAATCAAATTTCTCATCGTTGAACTTCATATTGTTATCTGCAGCCCATTGAAAGATTTGGTTGATGTCTGCCTGGAGCCTTGCTGTGTGTTCAATGGAAGACATTGTCATGCAGATTCGGGTGTCATCTGCAAAGGAAGACACGGCACTGTGGCTTATATCCCTGTCTGTGTCTGATATGAGGGTGAGGAACAAGATGGGAGCGAGTACTGTGCCTTGCAGAACAGAGCTTTTCACTGTAGCTGCCTCAGACTTTACTCTGTTGACTACTACTCTTTGCGTTCTGTTTGTGAAGAAATTATAGATCCATCTACCAACTTTTCCTGTTATTCATTTAGGACGCAGTTTGTGTGCTATTACCCTAGTCACACTTCCGAAAGCTTTTGCAAAATCTGTGTATTTACAATTGCATTCTTTTGTCTTCGAGTGCATCCAGGACCTTATTGTAGTGATCCAATAGTTTGGGACAGACTGCAGCAACCTGCTCTAAACCCATGCGGCCCTGCATTGTGTAACGATGGGTATCTAGATGGGGGGCGATCTTGCTTCTTAGGACCCTTTTCAAAGATTTTTATGATATTGGATGTTAGCGCTATCGGTCTGAATTCTTTGCTATTGCTTTACTGCTCCCTTTGTGAAGTGGGGCTACGTCTGTTGTTTTTAGTAACTGGGGGGACGACCTCGTATCCATGCTCCCTCTCCACAGGATGTTAAATGCACGTGATAGGGGCTTTTTGCAGTTCTTGATGAACACAGAGTTCCCATGAGTCTGCCTCTGGAGCAGAGTGCAGGGGCATGTCATTTATCGCCTGTTCGAAGTCATTTGGAGTCGGGATAACATAAAAATAGGCTTGTGTTTACCAAATTCTGTGGCTCTCATGTAAAAAAATTCTTTTAGATCTTCGACTCTCAGTCTAGATGTTGTTCTCGACTTTGATTTGGCATAAGAAAAGAAATACTTTGGTTTCTTTCGATTTCATTTATGGCTTTTAGTTCTTCCCGGATTCCTGACTCCTATAAATTCCTTTAGCTTAAGTTTAATGTTTGCTATTTCTCTGACCATGCCCTCCCTACGCATTGCAGATATATTGGCCTCTTTTAGCCCTCTGTTATTCCTTTCCTTCGCCTGTAGAGGGAGCGCTTGTCTCTTTCTATTTTACATCTACCCCTCCTTTTTCTTAAAGGAATATGCTTGAGCATACATCGAGTGCCACCGGGGCGGGAATTACCGCACAGGCAAACGAGGCATTTGCCTAGACCCCGCACATTTGGGGCCCCGCGGTCCACGGGTTCAGGGCTCATACAAGACTGCGCACAGGGTGCAAGTGCAAAGGGGTCCTACCTAAAAAGTTCAAGTGTTTGGAGAGTAAAATTGATTTTTAAAAATTAATCAAAACAAAAATAATGAAATAAAATAAAATAAAAATAAATAAACCTAACTATAGATGGCAACACTCAATACGCCTTTGGGTTTACATCAGAACAGCTGTTTTTTCCCCCGCTAATGGTAAGTATGGGAGATTCCTCTCCAATTTTCTGTAGTAATTACACTTTTATCTAGACTAACTAACTAACAAACTAACTGAAGTGTTGTTGATAGACATTGATGTGTATGGATAAATGTTTGTCTTTCGCCTCTAAATTTTAAAGGGGAGGTACCTGATAGGGTTACTTGACCAGTAAAGACGCATGGACCAGTAAAGACGCATTTTTGGTAAAAAATACTATAAAGAAAAACCTAAAAATGCAAACTGACTTCCGTTTGTAGGTTTTAAAAAGCATTTTGGGTCCTGTCTTTAAGTCTTTATCATTTCAATAACAGATCTCAATTGATTGATGTTCTACATCACTTCCGTCGCGACGGAAGTGATGTAGAACATCAATTAATTTACAAATATTTCCCTCAGAAACACATAAGCCACATCAGAAAATCGTTGGTTGGTGAAACTGAAAATTGTCCCTGCATTCTTAATTCTCATTTCCTTATCAAATGGTGGTAGGCCATTTATCATGCAAAACATAATGATTAGTTTAGTTATGAAAATGGTAATATAAATACCATTGTGCATTGTTCTTGGACTCAATATGATTTCTGTTTAAGTAAATTGGAGATCAAGGAGGATGAATTAGAAAAATATTCAAAAGCCAAATCACTAACCTAATCTATGGTAAAAGTTCTGTATAGACTCCTTTCTGGTAACGTTTTGAATTTTTAGATGCGCAGCCAGAGGAAAGGGGGCTACAAGGGCCATATCCCCCAATTGACAGAAAAAAAAATTAATAATAATTAAAAAATTAATAATAACTGATAATGAAAAATTTGTATTTGCATATTACAGACAGTGATACATCCTCATTAATGGCATCTCGTGAACGTGATGTTGGACGTTCTTATGCGAGTGGGTCACAGAAAAGAAAGAAGAAAATTCAAGAAGAAGAACAGAAAAAGAAAGATGTAGGAAGCTGCAGAAAGATCACAGACATGCCACGAAAACAGTTTCTGATGTTCCAGTACAGTTGAATCTGCAGATACGTCAGATCATACAGGAAGCCCTCCCTCCATTATTTTTCAGCCAGCATCCCAGTTCTTTTGTGTCTCCTCTCAAGTCTCAACGACATTTCATCCACAGGATTTGTCTTAAAAGATCCTGCCTCATGGGCCCAAAAGTAATCCCAATTCTCTATGTAATGCTTCATTGCAGAAAAACTTTAGTCAAACTCTGAACATTGACTTTAGGAAATCAGCAAGGATTTATGATGATGGAAGTCGTTGTTGTTTAAAAATCATCTATGTTTTATGGGAAGCTTGCAAATTCAGAAACTTTGAAAAGATCATGGATGGTATACTCTGAAAGCTCAGGAAAAGTGTACTGTTCCCGCATGCAAGCTATTTTCTACCAAAGAAAATACCTTCACACAGGGTTCAATGACTGGAAAAATTCCAAGCGTTTCGAGGAACATGAAAACAGCAACCACTCACAGGGGCTGCATTTTAGCCAGTGTATTTCGTGCACAGAAAAAAAGGGTTATTGGATTCTCATTTGGAAAATCAAAAACCGAAAAAGAGCGCACTTAATTGGAGAAAAGTTCTAGAAAGAGTTGTTGCTGTTGTAAAATTTCTTAGCTCTAAGAGGACTTGCTTTCTGTGGGGAAAATGAGGTTTTGGGTTCGGAAAACAATGACAATTTCCTAGGGATCATAGAACTGTTAGCACAATTCGATCCATTCTTAGCAAATCATTGTCACGCCTTGGAATGCAGGAAGAGGGACTGTCTCTTTCATGTCATCTACTATATGCAATGAATTTATTGAACTGATGACTAAGAAGGTCCTCAATAACATCATAGCAGCTATGAAAACTGCAAAATTTCTTTGCAAAAAGTGTAGATTCAACACCAGAATTTCACATACAGATCAATTGAAAATTCATTGCTCGCTTTGTCGACCCAGTGGTAAGCCTATAGAGCGCTTTATAAAATTCATTCCTCTTTCAGGCAATGATGGAGAAAAAATGATGAATGTAGTACTGGATACTCTGCTTTGAACATGATCTCTCTATTATGGATTGCCGTGGCCAGAGCTACGACAATGCAAGTAACATGTCGGGTAAATATAATGGATTGCAAGCCCCTATCAAGCAAATCAACCCACTTGCTGAATATGTGCCCTGCTCAGCACATTCTCTTAATCTTGTTGGTCATGTTTCTTCGGAGTGTTGTTCGCTGCAGTTTAATTTTTTGGACTTACAAGCACTCTTTATTTTTTTTCTCTCTTCAACGCATCGGTGGAGTATACTCAAGTCAACCATTCATGGAGATGTCATCAAATCATTATCAACAACAAGGTGGTCAGCGCAGCATGATGCAACACAGCTTTGAAAAACAGCTTTGCTGAAATATGTTCTGCTATGATCCAAATAGCAGAGGATGAAGACCAGACAGCAACTACAAGAAGCGAAGCAGCCAGCTTAGCATCAAAATTGGAAGATTTTGAATTGGCCTTACTCTGTGTGCTTTGGGACTGTATACTGGAACGGTTAAATGCCACGAACAAGACACTTCAGAAAATTGAAATTGAAATGGCTACTTGTGCTAACCTATATGCAGGCTTAGTGGAATTTGTAAGCTCACTTCGCAATGATGAAGCTTTTGAAATGTTTGAAGAGAAAGCTAAACTGCTGGTGAAAGACTACAGTTACCGGGCCAGGGTCATCAGCGGTCAAGGAAGAGAAACGCAATTTGAAAAGCCAGACAATGAAATTGTGTTGCTACCAAGGCAGAAATGTAAGACAGCTACATACTTCGTCATTCTGGATTCCTGATTACAGAATTGGTGAAAAGAAAAGAAATCTACCAGAATCTCAATGACAAGTTTGGATTTCTGTTCAAAATTACTACTAGTCAGATGCAGAATTGAGGAGAAGCTGCATTAAAGTTGCAACAACACCTTTCACAGATGGGTTTTAGGCACATTTTTTGAAGAAATAGTTCATTTTCTGGGTAATGAATCAGATTAAAGCTCCACCTGAAAAATGTGCGCCCTCAGCTGCTTTGAAACATTTAAAAAATGCAGGTATCTCAGAAACCTTCCCTAATGTTGAAAATAGTGTATCGCCTTTTACCTAACACTTCCAGCTACTAACTGTGAAGGAGAACGTTCATTTTCTGTTTGAAAAGAGTGAAAAAACCAGCTCCTTTCAACAATGAGCCAAGACAAATTGTGTAACCTAACCTTTTTGACCATTGAGTCGATCTAAAAAAAAAATTTGTTTTTTCAGAATATAATTGATGTTTTTCCCAAATAAAAATCCAGAAAAAATTTTTTTTTTAAAGAAGTGCCTGAATTAAACAATTCTTACTTTCTTGAGTTTATATGTTTTAAGCTTATGCAGTGCAATGATAACAATAAGGGGTCGATTTTAAAGGGAAAATATGCTGTATGGTTATGCGAATATAATGGACATAAATTCACTACTTTAATACCCCCCCCAATCTGTAATACTATGCGTCTGGTTTTTCTTTTTAAAAAATGCATATTTAAAAGATAGTTTAAAGGGCTTTGGGTAAATGGTTTTTGGTTGTCTTGAGTCTTTCCCATTAAATTTAATCTAAATAGCCAAAGTATTTTAATTAGCCCTTAAACAGGCTACACCGACCCCCCCCCCCCCCACCCCCAACTGGAAGGGGGTCGCTTCGTTTACCCTAACTAAAAGGGGGCCCGGACTTCTTAACCGGCCCTGATGCCACAAGTTAATCTGTTTGGGCAAAAGTTGGGTATTATTGCTTAGGCTATTTTCCCAGCTTATATCATTTGGGATTGGTTTCCCTTGTCCCATTTGTTTTTGTTATTGAAGTTGAATTTGGTAAACGTCCCTCGTGATGATCACATTTTGTTGTCTGGGGCTCCGCGCAACATGCTGAACCCGATTATGTCGTGACCGATATATTTTTTTGATATGGGGCATTTCGTATCAGACATCATTGTTAAAAGATGGGGCCCGGATTCTCCAATGTAGTAGCCTATTATTTGCTGGTTTACCTGGAGTTTCGGGGGAAGATTTCCCGGGGGTCAAGCCCCGCGTCCGGTCTGTGACCGGGCCCCTGGGGGATCAAAAGCCTGATCAACCATTTTTACTGCGGGCGCCCCAAAACCAACGACTGAATTTGGGGCGGATTTAAAACTCGTGTGTGTGGATTTCTCCCCTGTCCTCCTGGTTTTATCCCTCAACAACTTATTTGCTTATTCCTCCATTTTAGGTCCTTTTAAGGAACCTTTCCGTACCATGACTCGTTTTCCCTCCTGTCGGGTATTCTTTGTTTCATTGAGTGTTTCCTGCTTCGCGGCGTGCTGTGTGTGTGTTGTACTCACCTATTTGTACTCACCTATTTGTGGTTTTTCAGGGGGCGAGTCCGTCCTGGCCCCGCCTCTTCCCGGTTTAAAAGGCCCCTCCTCTCCCCCCCATGACTTATCAAACCTCGTCTAAAACGGTTTGGTTCCTGCCTCCATACCCTCATTTTCTAGGGATTCCACTCCTACAACTCTAGACTGAAGAAAATCCTACATCCTCGACTCATTTGTGTCTTCAACTTCCAATTGTGGCCTCTTGTTTCTGTGTCCCCTCCCTGGGGAAAACCGTCTTTTTCCACCTTGTCTATTCCACCAGTTTTTTATATTCGTTATCATGTCTCCCCCCGACCCTCCGTCCTCCATGTCTCGGGCCCTTTCCCTTAAACTTTTCTAGGGCATTCCCCTTAGCTCTGGAAAACTAACCTTGTCGCAAACCTTTTTACTTTTTCCCAGTTTCTTGCGGCTTTATCAAGTGCGGGTTCCAAAAAAGGGCTGCATACTCCATAGGGGGCCCGACAACACGGTGTACAGTGTCTTAATATTTCCCACTAAGGTATCGGAATGCTGTTCTCAGTTTCCAGCGCCCCTATCTGCAGCAGTTATCTGATTGATGTTGCTTCCCGGGGACATGCTCGGTGTTATACTCACCCCAAGACTTTCTCCTTGAGTGAGGGTTTGCGTCTTTGGCCCCCTAGCCTATCTTGTCCCGGTCTTCTGTGCCCTTCCCCCTATCTTCATGACTTTGCATTTGGCAGGATTAATTCGAGAAGCCATTTGCTGGACCAGGTGTCCAGTCTGTCCAGGTCTCTTGAAGTCCTGCCTGGTCCTCATCAGATTTAATTCTCCTCATTAACTTCACATCATCTGCAAACAGGACGAACTTCTGAGTCTAACCCTTCCGTCATGTCGTTCACATATACCAAAAATAGCACTGGTCCTAGGACCGACCCCTGTGGGACCCGCTCGTCACAGGTGCCCACTGTGATACATCATTACGTACCATGACTCATTGTTGCCTCCCTGTCGGTTACTCTGATCCATTGCAGTGCCCTTCCTGTTATATGCACCTGATGCTCTAGCTTCTGCACTAATCTCTTGTGAGGAACTGTGTCAAAGGCCTTCTTGCAGTCCAAGAAGATGCAATCAACCCACCCCTCTCTCTCTTGTCTTACTTCTGTTATTTTATTCATAAAACTCCAGAAGGTTTGTGACACAGGATTTGCCTTCCGTGAATCCGTGCTGGTTGGCATTTATACTCCTGTTCCGTTCCATGTGCTCCACCACTCTCCTCCTGATAATCTTCTCCATAATTTGTGTGTGTACTCACCTATTTGTGGTTGCAGGGGTCGAGTCACAGCTCCTGGCCCCGCCTCTTCGCTGATTGCTACTAGGTCCTCTCTCTCCCTGCCCCATGAGCTCTATCATACCTCGCCTTAAAACTATGTATGGTTCCTGCCTCCACCACATCACTTTCTAGGCTATTCCATGGCCTGACCACTCTATGACTGAAGAAATACTTCCTAACATCCCTTTGATTCATCTGAGTCTTCAACTTCCAATTGTGACCTCTCGTGTCTGTGTCCCATCTCTGGAACATCCCGTCTTTGTCCACCTCGTCTATTCTGCGCAGTATTTTATATGTCGTTATCATGTCTCCCCTGACCCTCCTGACCTCCAGTGTCGTCAGGCCGATTTCCCTCAACCTTTCTTCGTAGGACAATCCCCGTAGCTCTGGCACTAGTCTTGTTGCAAACCTTTGCACTTTCTCTAATTTCTTGACGTGCTTGACTAGGTGTGGATTCCAAACTGGTGCTGCATACTCCAGTATGGGCCTGACGTAAATGGTATACAGAGTCTTGAACGACTCCTTACTGAGGTATCAGAACGCTATCCGTAGGTTTGCCAGGCGCCCGTATGCTGCAGCAGTTATCTGATTGATGTGCGCCTCAGGAGATATACTCGGTGTTATACTCACCCCCAGATCTTTTTCCTTGAGTGAGGTTTGCAGACTTTGGACATCTAAACTATATTGTGTCTGCGGTCTTCTTTGCCCTTCCCCAATCTTCATGACTTTGCATTTGGCGGGGTTAAACTCAAGGAGCCAGTTGTTGGACCAGGCTTGTAGCCTGTCCAGTTCTCTTTGTAGTCCTGCCTGATCCTCATTCGATTTGATTCTTCTCATTAACTTCACATCATCTGCAAACAAGGACACTTCTGAGTTTATCCTTTCCGTCATGTCATTCACATATACCAAAAACAGCACAGGTCCTAGGACTGACCCCTGTGGAACCCTGCTTGTCACAGGCACCCACTCTGACACCTCGTGACGTACCATGACTCGTTGTTGCCTCCCTGTCAGGCATTCTCTGATCCATTGCAGTGCCTTTCCTGTTATGTGTGTTTGATCCTCTAGCTTTTGCAGTAACCTCTTGTGAGGACCTGTGTCGAAGGCCTTCTTGCAGTCCAAAAAAATGCAGTCGATCCACCCCTCTCTCTCTTGTTTTACTTCTATCACCTTGTCATAAAACTCCAGTAGGTTTGTGACACAGGATTTTCCTTCCCTGAAACCATGCTGGTTGTCAATTATACACTTGTTTCTTTCCAGGTGCTCTACCACTCTCCTCCTGATGATCTTCTCCATGACTTTGCATACTATACACGTTAGTGATACAGGTCTGTAGTTTAATGCCTCATGTCTGTGTCCCTTTTTAAAAATTGGGATTACATTTGCCATCTTCCATACCTCAGGGAGTTGCCCAGTTTCAATGGATGTGTTGAAGATCTTTGTTAATGGCACACACAGCATCTCTGCTCCCTCTCTAAGGACCCATGTAGAGATGTTGTCTGGTCCCACCGCCTTTGAGGTGTCAAGTTCACATAGCAGCTTCTTCACCTCCTCCTTGGTTATGTGTACCTCATCCAGCACTTGCTGGTTTACCCCTCTGTTCTGATTTCCTGGAGTTCTACTGGTTTCCACTGTAAATACTTTTTTAAATATCGTGTTGAGCTCCTCACATACCTCTCGGTCGTTTCTTGTGAACTCCCCATCACCCTTCCTCAGTCTGATTACCTGGTCCTTGACTGTTGTTTTCCTCCTGATGTGGCTATACAATAGCTTCGGGTCAGACTTGACTTTCGATGCTATGTCATTTTCATATTGTCGCTGAGCCTCCCTTCTTATCTGTGCATATTCGTTTCTGGCTCTTCGGCTAATCTCTTTATTTTCCTGAGTTCTCTGTCTTCTGTACCTTTTCCATTCTCTAGTACACCTAGTTTTTGCCTCCCTACACCTTTGGGTGAACCAAGGACACGTTCTGTTCTTCCCATTATTTCTGTTCCCCTTGGGAACAAACCTTTCCTCTGCCTCCTTGCATTTTGTTGTCACATAGTCCATCATTTCTTGTACTGGTTTTCCTGTCAGTTCCCTCTCCCACTGAATGTCTTGCAGGAAGTTCCTCATGCCTGAGTAGTTCCCCCTTTTGTAGTTTGGTTTTTCCCATCCTATTCCTGTTACTCTCTCCACTTGGAGCTCAACTATTTAGTCAAAGCACAGAACCACGTGATCACTAGCTCCTAGGGGCCTTTCATACATATCCTCGATGTCCGAACTACTCAAGGTGAATACAAGGTCCAGTCTTGCTGGATCATCCTCACCTCTCTCTCTGGTGGTGTCTCTAACATGTTGATGCATGAGGTTTTCCAGTACCACATCCATCATCTTGGCTCTCCATGTTTCGGGACCCCCATGGGGCTCCAGGTTTTCCCAGCCAATCTCCTTGTGATTGAAATCACCCATAACTAGTAACTTTGCTCCCCCATGTTTGCTCTTCTGGCCACCTCGGCTAGTGTGTCAACCATTACCCTGTTGCTCTTATCGTATTCTTCTCTTGGCCTCCTGCAGTTCTGTGGTGGGTTGTACATTACTGCAATTATCACCTGATGTCCCTCAGACTGGATTGTTCCTACTAAGTAGTCCCTTTCGCCTGTGCCATCCATTCCTTCCATTTTCTCAAAACCCCACTGGTTTTTAATGAGCAGTGCAACTCCTCCTCCCCCTCTCCTCCCTCTGTCTTTCCTGAGGATTTGATATCCGGGTGGAAAGATTGCATCTGTTATCATTCTGGTGAGTTTTGTTTCTGTGAGTGCTATTATGTCTGGGGATGTCTCCTTGATTCTTTCATGCCACTCCTCACACTTATTGTGTGTGCTTGTGTGTGTACATGTTTGTATGCTCATGTGCGTGTGTCTGTACTCACCTATTTGTACTCACCTATTTGTGGTTGCAGGGGTCGAGTCCTAGCTCCTGGCCCCGCCTCTTCACTGGTTGCTACTAGGCCCTCTCTCTCCCCGCTCCATGAGCTTTATCAAACCTCGTCTTAAAACTGTGTATGGTTCCTGCCTCCACTACGTCATTTTCTAGGCTATTCCACTGCCTTACAACTCTATGACTGAAGAAATACTTCCTACTCTGTGCGTGTGCTCGTGTGCACATGCTCGTGTGTATGCGTGCTCATGTGGGTGTATGGCCCACATAATATTCGTATGTATAACTCATTACAGTTGTGACCGGGTGTGGATGTGTCAGTGGCTCATTACTTTGTAATTTGTTCATGATTGTAACTGTGGAAAATAATTTCCCAAATTTATGCTGTGTAAATAAACGTGATTAATACGTTACTTTTGTTCTGTTGAGTGCATTTTAAATAAGAGAATCGACAGGGAAGCTCTGCGCCTGCACTGCCGAGCAGGGAAGAGACACCATTGTTTTTTGAATGTGGTACAAGCACGTTAATGTAAGGTGTATAATTTTCGTCACTCTAGGGGTTATATTGGGCTTAAAACCTCTCAAAAAGGAGCCGAAATTGTTGGATGTGCAGTCATGCATAATTTGAGCATTAAGCAGATGGACAAGACAGCTCCAGGAACCTCAGATAAGTCTATTTATGCTGAGATTTTGGCCAGTTTTCTCTATATATGTAGACAGGGAGGTTTTTTGAGTATAATACACAGTAATCTCCAAACAAATTTGTGAGTGTTATGATTATAAATTCTCCTTCTGTTATATAAATGTGTATATGTAATCATTTATTAATTTTAATATACAGTCCACAAATTTATATTAAATTTTACCAGAATTCCTGGTGATATACATTTCATTTGCAATTAATATAAGTCTAGAGTAACTTGTGGAGAGATTATGGCAGGTATCGAAGGGGGACATTTTTTGCGACCTAGGTGTCCCAAAAATTCCTACTTGTCTCTGTAACTTTGATAAATAATAATTGTCTTTGTTGCCATTTACTTGTATGTATGTAATGAGATTCACCCAGGTAAATGTAATTTTCCACAGTAACCATGTATAGGAGTGTAGATGGTTCATTACCTTTGTAACTTGGTCATGATTGTGACCAGATCTATGTGGAGTTCATTACCTTTGTAACTAGTTCAGCTATCAAAACTTTGGAGTCCAGTCCCTGGACCCATTATCTACCTCTGTAATCTTTTGACTACCGCCCACAGGATGGGTATGGGGTGCATAATAAAAATATTAAACTTAATGATTCATCAGTCATGGGTGTTTCATTCACCACTTCCCTAAGAATAATATATGGATCAGCCATTTTCACTGGTACAAGGAAAGAACGAATCCATAATACTCTGCATGCAAAGGGCTTTTGGCATGTTACACTTAACCATTGTATTTCTTTGTACCTATATGTATTATGTCCAAATTAATAATAAATAAATAAATAAATAAATAAATAAATAAATAAATAAATAAATCTATCTTCCTTTATTATTGCGCATCATTATTAATTTTCTCTTGTGCCTTGTTATTTTTATTTTCATTATATTTTCCTTGCCTTTTCCTGCACATTTTGTGTTAATTCATTCACTACTCTTTCCTCAGTGTACTAAATTATCATTCTAATCCTGTGTGTGTCACTGTTTTGTCTTAATTATTTCATATATGCAGTATCTTATCTCATTGATTTTTTTTGCAAACTGTAAGTCCATATCTTGTGTTCCTTAGTACAAGAAAATTTATACAATAATCATACCTCTGAGTGATTCCTTGATGTTTTCTGTGTCACTGCAATGTTGTGTTAAAAATTCCAGTTCTCTATATTGTCACTTTTTTTATTCACATTATTGATATTTCCTTGAACCTATTCACTCTTAGTGTGAATTTTTTTAAATTAAAATTGTTGTTGTTGTTGTTTGAGTTAATCTGTTTGCCTACTTGTGATTATTTTTCCAAACTATATTTTCTGTGTGTGCAATTTTTATTGATAACTTGACTGATTCTACAATTACACTTTGTGCACTTTGTTCTGCAGTGATTATTTTTCTTTCATATTATTATTATTATTATAATCAAGGGGGAAGCACTAAACCCATAGGATTATACAGCACCCTGGGGGGGATGTGGAAGACATTCAGGCTTAATTCGGGGAACTGGAGCACAGATCCAATTCCCTAAATCAAGAGCCCCTCACCAACATCAAGGAACCTTCCATGAGGGGTTTTCTTTCATAAATTTTTATAGTGCTATTTTGTGCTATATTTTTGTTCAGTAATTGTTCATTTTTCAATGAGTGATTTATTATTATTATAATAAAAAAGAAGCGCTAAGCCACAAGGGCTATACAGCTCAATGATTGATAAATTACAATTCAGCGCAATATTCTCAGTTATTACAGTATATTCAATTAGTTGTGTTATAATTGGATATTAATTTTGTGTTGTGCCATCTTTAGAAAATTTGTTGCCAGTCTATTTCTATTTACATACAATTTAGTGATTTGATTTTATAATTTTTGCATTGGATTACAATTTTGTTATTAAATTTCCTTATTGAATTTAGAGTGAAGTTAGTTTAATAAGTTTATTATGCACCCCATACACATCCTGTGGGCGGTAGTCACCACATACCCATCCTGTGGGCGGTAGTCACCACATACCCATCCTGTGGGCGGTAGTCACCACATACCCATCCTGTGGGCGGTAGTCACCACATACCCATCCTGTGGGCGGTAGTCACCCCATACACATCCTGTGGGCGGTAGTCACCACATACCCATCCTGTGGGCGGTAGTCACCACATACCCATCCTGTGGGCGGTAGTCACCACATACCCATCCTGTGGGTGGTAGTCACCACATACCCATCCTGTGGGCGGTAGTCACCACATACCCATCCTGTGGGCGGTAGTCACCCCATACACATCCTGTGGGCGGTAGTCACCCCATACACATCCTGTGGGCGGTAGTCACCACATACCCATCCTGTGGGCGGTAGTCACCACATACCCATCCTGTGGGCGGTAGTCACCACATACCCATCCTGTGGGCGGTAGTCACCACATACCCATCCTGTGGGCGGTAGTCACCACATACCCATCCTGTGGGCGGTAGTCACTACATACCCATCCTGTGGGCGGTAGTCACCACATACCCATCCTGTGGGCGGTAGTCACCACATACCCATCCTGTGGGCGGTAGTCACCACATACCCATCCTGTGGGTGGTAGTCACCACATACCCATCCTGTGGGTGGTAGTCAAAAGATTACAGAGGTACATAATGGGTCCAGGGACAGGACCCCAAAGTTATGATAGCTGAACTAGTTACAAAGGTAATGAACTCCAGGTAGATCTGGTCGGAGGTCGGTTCCAGTTTTTTCGATCCATCGGGAAGGATGTTCACCAGTGCTGAGGAAAGTTTGGAGGGCTTCTGTACAGGGGTTTGAATGAGCTAACCTAAGTATATTGACCACAATGAGGATATTTCTTTCAGTAACACGATCTCTAATGCTCGGAATATTGAGTTCTTTCCGCATATTTAAAATTTTGGCAGTACAAGAGCATCCTAGGATGATCCTCATTGCTACGTTCTGCAGTTTTTCCAGCCCTTCAAGCTTCCAGTCAGACACGAGCGCAAGTAGTGGCGCAGCATAATCAACCAATGATCTAATATAAGCAAGATACATAATTTTCACAATTTTAACATTAGCTCCATACCTGGGGTGAAACCCTGCCACAACTCTAAGTGCTCTCAGCCTTTCTTTGTATTGGCGACAAAGTCTCGTTACAACAGGCCCAAGTAGTGGAACCTCAAAGCCTGGATACCTGCATCTGTTTACATAATCTAGAAGAGACCCATCATGCAACTGGATCTGACGAACTGTGCTTCTCTGTCTGGAGTTTACCTGGAGAGAGTTCCGGGGGTCAACGCCCCCGCGGCCCGGTCAGTGACCAGGCCTCCTGTTGAGTATCCTTGTTTTATCAGTAGAGATTATCAACTTCAGGTCCTGACACCAGGCTAGTACATGATTAAGAATGTTTTGGGTGTTGGAGAATCCGGTGGTGTGAATCATTATATCATCAGCAAAACTAATAATATAATGATGGGGCTGGCTAGGCATAGCATTAAGTAAGGCATTAATCAGAATGGCAATATAAACACAAATGCAGTATAATGTGATCCTTTATTGACTACGTTTCGCCCACACAGTGGGCTTTTTCAAGTCACAAACAGAACTACCTGGGGTGGAAGGAACGCGAGTATTTATAGTCCGGCTGAGGTCAGGTGAAGAATGCTGCATCTGATGATGTACCGAGTTGGGTTGTAGAGTCTAAAAACTTGGGTAGCTTGGAAAGGAGACTGGACAAGTTTGTGAGCAGACCTTCTACAGTGTTCTTATGTGGGATAGCGATGAAGAAGTTTCTTGGCAAGTGGTTCAGCTATGTTATAGAAGCCACTATTCTGGTTGAAGTTGTCGGATACAGAAATAAGTGATGATTCCAGGATTCTTCGGTATTGGGTGTTGTCTTCTGTGGCGATAAGTCTTGAGTTTCTGTAGTTTATCAAGTGGTTGTGTGAATTACGGTGTTGTACGCATGCATTCCTTGTGTCGTCAGACCTGCTTGCGTATTGGTGTTCTGAAATACGTGTTTGGAGGTCCCATGATGTTTCAAGGGACCTCCAAACACGTATTTCAGAACACCAATACGCAAGCAGGTCTGACGACACAAGGAATGCATGCGTACAACACCGTAATTCACACAACCACTTGATAAACTACAGAAACTCAAGACTTATCGCCACAGAAGACAACACCCAATACCGAAGAATCCTGGAATCATCACTTATTTCTGTATCCGACAACTTCAACCAGAATAGTGGCTTCTATAACATAGCTGAACCACTTGCCAAGAAACTTCTTCATCGCTATCCCACATAAGAACACTGTAGAAGGTCTGCTCACAAACTTGTCCAGTCTCCTTTCCAAGCTACCCAAGTTTTTAGACTCTACAACCCAACTCGGTACATCATCAGATGCAGCATTCTTCACCTGACCTCAGCCGGACTATAAATACTCGCGTTCCTTCCACCCCAGGTAGTTCTGTTTGTGACTTGAAAAAGCCCACTGTGTGGGCGAAACGTAGTCAATAAAGGATCACATTATACTGCATTTGTGTTTATATTGCCATTGTGTCGGTATTTTATACCATTTATTTCCATTAATCAGAATATTGAAAAGGGTGGGACTAAGCACACCTCCCTGCGGGGTTCCTAATTCAAAATCCTTAGTTGCACTTCTGTGTCCCTGGAACACAGACGACTTTCTGTTGGACAGGTAACCTTTAATCCAGCGGAGAAGCCATCCTCCAACATCCATTCTGGCAAGTTCACTAATGATTACATGTCGGTTGGCTACATCAAAAGTGGATTTAAGGTCAAGGAAGGTAGTATATGAGCTGTCAGTGTGCAGAGTGAGAAAGGTGGCTAAGCAATGATGCATACTCCTTCCATGCATGAAGCCATGCAACCGGGGAGACAAAAATTGCTTAATTCTGTGCATGAGACGATTAAGAATCATCCTTTACACAAGCGGCTAGTAAGGGATAATGGGCGAAATGAGTTTTGTTGATTGGTCTTCGGAATGAGAATAATGAGGTTGTTGGTCCAAGATTTAGGGAGCTCCCAGTGACATAGCTCATGTTATATAATTCAAGTAAAGGATTACCTGGTACTCGACACAACAATCTGAGTATGTTGTAAGTAAAACCATCCTCCTCAGGCGACGTGGAGCTGCCCTTTGTTAGTGCTGCATTAAGTTCAAAGTTAGTGAAAGGAAAGTTACAGTCATCTTCCTTGCTGAGCATAAAACAAATCAGTCTCTCCCTTGCATCATATATGTCCATTAATTTCACCTGTGTGATACTGGGAAGATTGTCATTGCTGGACGTGGCAGCCCAAGCACTGACTAACTCATTCGCCCTATGTAAGGGATGAGGGTGCGCGAGCTGACCAGTTCTGTTACCCTTAATTCTATTAATGTCCCTCCATGCCCGGCTAAGTAGGCTGTGATTAGATTTTGCCACCGAAGTGGCTAGTTTATTGTGCACCCCATATCCATCCTGTGGACGGTAGCGCAAGAGCATATGGATACGGTATTGTATACCATTTTGATGTTCATCTTATCAGACACTGCAACACGTGGCATCTTGGTACAGAAAACACCTTGGACAACCTTTTCAAGTGAGAATTGTTGGATCTGAGAGGGACATGAACTCTCAGTGGCTACATTCTCACTACTACTACTACTACTACTACTTACTACTACTCTGCACCTCTCCTTCCGACAGTATTTAAGTCTCTGCACTGTCGCTTGATCTTCAGATAGTTCCTGACTTTGGAACTGAACTTCTCCAGGCTGAGGGACTGACAACCTCAAATTCTACGACTTCAAGGGTGATGGACTGATTACATCGTCTTAACATCTCTACTGTTCCTGCCTACTTTCTGTATTCGACTGAAGAAGCCTACTGTGTAGGCGAAACGTTTCGGAATAAAGTTGCCTAACTGTTGCATATGTGTCTTACCTAACAACCTGTCGGTATTGTATACCATTACGACATTACCAGTAATATGCAGCAAATCATACGTGGGCGAAACATCAAGAGACCTCCAAACATTTATTTCAGAACACCAATACACAAGCAGGTCTGACGATCTATGGGATGCCTGTGTACAATACCGTAATTCACACAACCATTTAATCAACTATAGAAACTCAAGGCTTATCGCCACAGAAGACAACACTCAATACCGAAGAATCCTGGAATCATCGCTTACCTCTATATCCAACAACTTCAACCAGAACAACGGCTTCTATAACATAGCTGAACCACTTGCCAGGAAACTTCTTCATCTATATCCCACATAAGAACATAGAACACTGCAGAAGGTCTACTCATATACTTCTCCAATTTCTCTTCCAAGCTACCCAAGATTTTAGACTCTATAACCCCACATGGTAGATCATCAGACGCAGCATTTTCCACCTGACCTCAACATTCTCAACCTGACTATAAATACTTGTGTGCCTTCCACCCAGGTAGATCTGTTTGTGACTTGAAAAAGCCCACTGTGTGGGCGAAACGTTGTCAATAAAGGATCACATTATACTGCACGTGTTTATATTTCCATTGTGTCGGTATTTTATACCATTTATTTCCATATATATATATATATATATATATATATATATATATATATATATATATATAAAATATATATATATATATGTCGTGCCGAATATGTAAAACTGGTCAGTTAGCAAGAACTCATTTAAAATTAAGTCCTTTCTAAATTATTATTATTATAATCAAGGGGGAAGCGCTAAACCCGGAGGATTATACAGCGCCTGGGGGGGGGATGTGGAAGGCATTCAGGCTTAATTCGGGGAACTGGAGCACAGATCCAATTCCCTAAATCAAGAGCCCCTCACCAACATCAAGGAACCTTGGAAATAAATGGTATAAAATACCGACACAATGGCAATATAAACACAAATGCAGTATAATGTGATCCTTTATTGACTACGTTTCGCCCACACAGTGGGCTTTTTCAAGTCACAAACAGAACTACCTGGGGTGGAAGGAACGCGAGTATTTATAGTCCGGCTGAGGTCAGGTGAAGAATGCTGCATCTGATGATGTACCGAGTGGGGTTATAGAGTCTAAAAACTTGGGTAGCTTGGAAAGGAGATTGGATAAGTTTGTGAGCAGACCTTCTACAGTGTTCTTATGTGGGATAGCGATGAAGAAGTTTCTTGGCAAGTGGTTCAGCTATGTTATAGAAGCCACTATTCTGGTTGAAGTTGTCGGATATAGAAATGAGTGATGATTCCAGGATTCTTCGGTATTGAGTGTTGTCTTCTGTGGCGATAAGTCTTGAGTTTCTGTAGTTTATCAAGTGGTTGTGTGAATTACGGTGTTGTACGCAGGCATTCCTTGTGTCGTCAGACCTGCTTGCGTATTGGTGTTCTGAAATACGTGTTTGGAGGTCCCTTGATGTTTCGCCCACGTATAACTTGTTGCAGTCATTACAAGGGATTATGTATACCCCTGCAGAGGATGGAGGCTTGTCCTGCCTACTACTGGTGATGTCCTTGATGGTCGTGGTTGTGGAGGTAGATACTTGGGAAAGATGTTTTGGCAAAAATGTTGGAAACATGTTTGGCAATGGAGTTGGTGGGAAGGACTATGTATCTCTTCTCGGCAGTGTCTTCTCTGGGTGTGTTGAAGATGTTTAATGCTCGCCGTCTGCAGTCTCTGATGAAGTGACGAGGATAGTGGAGTATAGAAAATATTAGTTCAATTATAGGCAATTCTCCTCAAGGAAACTCGTTGCTGCAGATTCTGAGGTGCAAACGCAGAAGAAGCCTATATTTAACACCACGTTTTGGTTTTGGTGTCGTGGTAGAGTAGAAATGAGAAGATCGTTTTGTTGTGGGTGTTTTCGATAGACTTTAAAAAACGCAGTTCGAGGTCCAGTCTTTGCAGAGGCAGACTTCAAGGAAAGGAAGAGTGTGGTCGCTTCCTTCTCAAGTGTGAACTGGATTTGTGAAGGCTCGACCTGGTTGAGCTTGTCTTGGAGAGCGTGACTTGAATCGTAAGGAGTTATGAGGAGAATGTCGCAACATAACGGACCAGGTGACAACCAGGGAATAATGGTGTAGAAACTTTCGGCTTCTAGATGTTTCCATGATATAATACGCCAGGACTGTTGCAAACTGAGTGGCGAACCCATGGAGTCCAAAAGTCTGCTGAAAGAGGTGGATTTTTCGAAAAGAAACACGTAAAGCCAACACATAGTTTTCAACAAGGTCGATGAAATCGCGGCCTGAATGGGTAAATCAAGTAATCGACATTTTTTCTGCGCAAGAGATCGATGGCTTTGTAGTAGGTACTTTGGTGAATAGGGAAGTCACGTCAAGGCTGGAAAGTTTCTTGTCCTGATGTGGATGTTGCAATGCGAATGAGAAGATCACCTGAGTGTTTGAGATGTGCTGGACGCTGATAGTGCCCAAGAGTTTAGAGATGTGTTTGGCGAGAATTCCTGAAGCAGGAGGGAGCACTGCTATTCCCGAGATATGGGCCTCAGTGGATACCAGGCTAGGAGTCTTTGGCAGGGGCCGTAAATTCTGGCAGTCTGGGGTTTGCTGGGCATGGTGTGCAGAAGTTTCTTTTCTTCCCTTGTTCTGAGTCCCACTCCAGAATGGCGGCGAGTCCTTTGAAGAAAAGTTTTAGGGTAAGGATGTCCACTTGGTTAGTTGTGAGAGGTTTGTTAACGTATCTGGGGTCATTTAAGTAGATTGAGCATTTTGTTCCAGTAATCGTCATGTTCATGATAACAACACCATCCCCCTTTATCACGAGGTGACCCTGATGGTCGTGACCTTCAGCTAAAACCTTTGAGTCATTTATGTACACTTCGAGGTATGACTGGGGAGCTGCGTGTTGAGATGCTGCTGAGATGTGCCTTGAAAGATAGCCTTTTTGGAAGTCGGAGTCATTGTGTCTGTAGTTTTATGGCGATGAAATTGAGGTCTTTGTTTTGGTTCGAAATTCCTGTGCGAAGTTGAGCCTAACTGAGGCTTCAGTTTCTTGGTTTGACATTGACGTAGAAGAAAGATTTTTGAATAATTTCGAGTCTCCTAAACTTTTCCCGACCCGCAATTACTATGATCGCAGAGTGTTGAGTTTTTCCTATAAGTTCTGATCTTCTGTTTACATTCGCTGTGGTAACTCTGCTCAATGATTCGGCGTGCTAGTTCATGTTGCCCCCCCGAGTGTTGTGCCCGAGTGTTACTGCTTGAGGAAAGCTCTTTGTATCCACTGTTTAAGTCATCTGCACCACTCTTCAGTATCCGAGCTGAATGCGAGAAAGGTGGATTGATGTTTTGCAATTTGAGGAGGAGTAGGATCTTGGTAATACCATTTCTTGGATGCAAGCACGAAGAAAATTGTGTCTGTTGCGAAGTGAGTAAGCTTTTAGAAGAATTCCAGTATTCTCTTTGGATGTATTCCATTTCTACTGCAGTGTTGACACGAAGGAAAACAAAGTCATAAAAAACCGACACAATGGCAATATACACACAAATGCCGTATAATGTGATCCTTAAATGACAACGTTTCGCCCAAACAGTGGCTTTTTCAAGCACAAACAGAACTACCTGGGGAGGAAGGAACTCGAGTATTTATAGACCCTGAGGTCAGGTGACAATGCTGCATCTGCTGATACCGAGTGGTTATAGAGACTAAAAACTTTGGTCAGCTTGGAAAGGAGATTGATAAGTATTGTGATCAGACCTTCACATTAGTCTTATGTGGGATAGCGATGTGAAGTTTCTTGGGCAATGTTCAGCTATGTTAGAAGCCACTAATTCTGGTAGAAGTTTTCGGATATAGAAATGCGTGCTGATTCCATGATTCTTTCGGTATTGATGTTGTCTTCTGTGCGATCAATCTTGCGTTTCTTAGGTTTATCAAGTGGTTGTTGAATTACGGTGTTGTACCAGGCATTTCCTTGTAGTCGTCAACCTGCTTGCGTATTGTGTCTGAAATACGTGTTTTGGAGGTCCCTTGATGTTTTCGCCCACGTATAACTTGTATGCAGTCATTACAAGGGATAATTATACCCCTTGCAGATGGAGGCTTGTCCTGCCTACTACTGGTGATGTCGCTTAATGGTCGTGGTTTGTGGAGGTAGATCACTTGGATGAATGTTTGGCAAAAATTTGGAAACAGTTTGGCATGGAGTTTGGGTGGGAAGGACTATGTATCTCTTCTCGGCAGTGTCTTCTCTGGGTGTGTTGAAGATGTTTAAATGCTCGCCGTCTGCATTCTCGTGAAAGTGACGAGGATAGTGGAGTTTAGAAAATATTTGTTTCAATTACAGTGGCATTCATCCTCAAGAAATCGTTGCTGCAGATCTGAGTGCACGCAGGAAGACGCAATAATTACACCACGTTTTGGTTTTGGTGTCGTGGTGAGAGTAGAATGGAGAAGATCGTTTGGTTGGTGGGTTTTCGATAGACTTTAAAACGAAGTCGAGGTCAGCTTTGGGCAGAGGCAGGACATCAAGTGAAAGGAAGAGTGTTGTCGACCTTCATCCTTCAAGTGTGAACTGGATTGAAGGCTCGCCCCTGGTTGAGCTTGTTTTGGAGAGTTTGAACGTTGAAGATTTAGGGGTTAAGGGGAGAATGTCGCAACATAACGGAGCCGGGTAAACAACGAAGAATAATGGTGGAAAACGTTCGGCTTCTAGTTTTCCATGTATATTTTCGCCGGGATCACTGAGTCGAACCCATGGGTAGTCCAAAAGCGCTGAAAGAGGTGATTTTCGAAAAGAAACACGTAAAGCCAACACTTTCAACAAGCGATGAAATCGCTGGCTGGAATGGGAAGATCAGTGAATCGCAATTTTCTGCGCAAAAAGATCGAGGGCTTTTGTAGTAGACTTTGGTAAAATAGGGAAGTCACGTCAAGGCTGGAAAGTTTCTTTTTCCTATGTTGATGTTGCAATCGACTGAGAAGATCACCTGGTTTTTGAAGATTCTGGACTGATAGTGCCCAAGAGTTTAGAGAGGTTTTTGGGGCGAAAATTTCCCCTGAGAGTGTGGGGAGCAGCCATTCCCGGATAGGCCTCAGGGGGATCCCACACCACTCAACACGCAGCCCCCCAGTCACCCCTCGACTTACATAAATGCACTAAAAAGGTTTTTAGCAAAGACAACGACCATCAGGGTCACCCCCGCTGAAAAAGGAGGTGGTGTTGTTACATAAAAACACTGCATTCAGGAACAAATCCCAAAATCTACTAATACCCAATACTACAAACCTCTCACAACTAACCAAAGGGGGACAACCTTACAAAAATTTTCTTCAAAGGACTTCGCCGCATTCGGGGGGTCAGAAAAAGGGGGAAGAAACTTCTGCACACCATGCCCAGCAACCCAGACCTGCCAAATGTACGGCCGCCAAAGACTCCAAGCCGGGTATCCCATGGGGCCCATACCCGGGAAAGGCATGCTCCCCACCAGCCTCAGGAATCTCGCCAAACACCTCCTAAACTCTTGGGGACTATCACAGCACATCCAAACACTCAGGTGACCCTTTTCAACGCATTCGCAACATCAACATAGGAAAAAAGAAACTTTCCACCTTGACGTACTTCCCCATTCACCAAATACCACTACACAAGCCACGATCCTTTCGCAAAAAAAAGACGATTTCCCTTGATCTTTCCCCTTCCACCAGCGATTTCATCGACCTTTTGAACAGTGTTGGCTTTACGGGTTTTCTCTTTCGAAAACACCTTTTCGCAGACTTTTTGGGCTACCCCCTGGGTTTGCCACTCAGTGCAGTCCTGGGGGAACCTATACATGGGAACTCTAAAGCCAAAAGTTTCTCCACCATTATTCCTTCGTCTGTCACCGGCTCCGTTTTTTTTTAGACATTCTCCTCATAACTCCTAAACGTTCAACGTTCAAGCTCCCAAGACAAGCTCAACCAGGTCGAGCCTTCAATCCAGTTCACACTTGAAGAAGAATCGACAACACTCTTCCTTTCCTTGATGTCCTGCTCTGCAAAGCTACCACGAACTTCGTTTTAAATCTATCGAAAACCCACCAACCAAAACGATCTTCTCCACTTTTTACTCTCCCCCACGACACCCAAAACCAAACGTGGTGTAATTATAGGCTTCTTCCTCGTGCACTCAGAATCTGCAGAACGATTCCTTGAGGAAGAATGCACTATAATTGAACAAATATTTTCTAAACTCCACTATCCTCGTCACTTCATCAAGACTGCAGACGGCGAGCATTAAACATCTTCAACACACCCAGAGAAGACACTGCCGAGAAGAGATACATAGTCCTTCCCACCAACTCATTGCCAAACATGTTTCCAACATTTTTGCCAAAACATCATTCCATGTATCTACCTCCACAACCACGACCATCAAGGACATCACCAGTAGTAGGCAGGACAAGCCTCCAATCCTCTGCAGGGGTATACATAATCCCTTGTAATGACTGCAACAAGTTATACGTGGGCGAAACATCAAGGGACCTCCAAACACTTATTATCAGAACACCAATACGCAAGCAGGTCTGACGACACAAGGAATGCCTGCGTAACAACACCGTAAATTCACACAACCACTTGATAAACTACAGAAACTCAAGACTTATCGCCACAGAAGACAACACTCAATACCGAAGAATCCTGGAATCATCACTCATTTCTATATCCGACAACTTCAACCAGAATAGTGGCTTCTAAACATAGCTGAACCACTTGCCAAGAAACTTCTTCATCGCTATCCCACATAAGAACACTGTAGAAGGTCTGCTCACAAACTTATCCAATCTCCTTTCCAAGCTACCCAAGTTTTTAGACTCTATAACCCCACTCGGTACATCATCAGATGCAGCATTCTTCACCTGACCTCAGCCGGACTATAAATACTCGCGTTCCTTCCACCCCAGGTAGTTCTGTTTGTGACTTGAAAAAGCCCACTGTGTGGGCGAAACGTAGTCAATAAAGGATCACATTATACTGCATTTGTGTTTATATTGCCATCAAGGAACCTTCCTTGAGGGGAGTCCTTTCTAAAATTTTCTCTTATACGTTTTAAGATATATTTTTTTCATTAATGTTAATGTAAAAATTGATAATTTTGCACTAAAAGAATCTTAGAAAACTTACCTAACCTTATTATAACAAGTGTAATTTATTTTAGCCTAACCCAACTAAATATATTTTAGATTTGTTTACAATAATTTAATACTGAACAAACACAGTGAAATATAGTTTTTTCATTAGGTTAAGAATGATTTTGGAGAAATTATTGCATACACAAATTTTCGCTTGTCGTATATGGCAAGATGAGCGTTGCTATTTAAGCCAAGATCGCAAGTTCTGCCTATTCGGCACGACATATATATATATATTATATATATATATATATATATATATATATATATATATATATGCATGTGCTTGCCTGTGTAGTGTGACCTAAGTGTAAGTAGAAGTAGCAAGATATACCTGTTATCCAGCGTGTTTATGAGACAGAAAAGAAACACCAGCAATCCTACCATCATGTAAAACAGTTACAGTTTCAGTTTCACAGTCACCTGTAACTGTAATTATTATTATTATTATTATTATTATTATTATTATACATTCAGAAGACATTTCTCTATCAAGTTGAACCAGGTCTCCGTTAAGCAGTAATATAATACATATAATATATTATCTTGAATGCACTGAGAACAATCAAAATGCAGATGTAGTATACCGAGACTTTGTGAAAACCTTTGACATGTGTGATCACGGTGAAATAGCTCATAAATCAAGTGATAAAAGAATAACAGGAAAAGTTGGTACATGGATCTATAACTTCCCAACAAATAGAAAACAAAGAGTAATAGTAAACAGAGTAAAGTCAGAGGAGACTACAGTGAAAAGCTCTGTTCCACAAGGCACAGTACTTGCTCCCATCCTGTTCCTCATCCTCATATCTGACACAGAAATGTAAGCACAGCGCCGTGTCCTCCTTTGCTAACGATATCAGAATTTGCATAACAGTGTCATCCATCGAGGACACTGCAGATCGCCATGACCAGGCCTCGCGATGGATCAGGGCCTGATCATGCAGGCTGTTACTGCTTGCGGCATGTAAACCGAAGTACGAACCTCAGCCCAGCTAGTCAGGAACTGACTTTAGGTGCATATCCAGCACCCTCTTGAAGACGGCCAGGAGTCTATTGGTAATCCCCCTTATGTATACTGGGAGGCAGTTGAACAATCTTGGGCCCCTGACACTTATTGTGTTGTCTCTTAGCGTACTCATGGCACCCCTGCTTTTCAATGGGGGATGTTTCAGTGCCTACCGAGTCTTTTCCTTTCGTAGGGAGTGATTTTCGTGTGCAGATTTGTAATTAGTCCCTCTAGGATTTTCTAAGTGAATATTATCTTCTATCTTTCTAGCCTGCGTTCCAAGGAACGAAATGTAAATTTTGCCAGATGGACAATTGTCACACCTTGCGTAATTATGTATTGGAATGAGATCAAATTCATGAAATCAGAGACAACCCATTCAGAAATTTTCAAGAAATGTCAAAGTATTTTATCCACTGTAGTATATTACCTGAAGTATACCTGGTGAGGCTTTCAGGGGTCAACGCCCTCGGGCCCCGGTCTGAGACTAGGCCTCATGGTGGATCAACCACTGTTACTGCTGGCCGCACGCAAACTGACATATGAACCACAGCCCGGCTGGTCAGGTACTGACTTTAGGTGCCCATCCAGTGCCTTTTTGAAAACAGCCAGGGGTCTATTGGTAATCCCCCTTATGTATGCTGGGAAGTAGCTGAACAGTCTTGGGCCCCTGACACTTACTGTGTTGTCTCTCAGTGTACTCGTGGCATCCCTGCTTTTCATTGGGGGAATGTTGCATATCCTGCCGAGTCTTTTGCTTTCATAGGGAGTGATTTTCGTGTGTAAGTTTGGTACTACTCCCACTAGGGTTTTCCAAGTGTATATTGTCATGTATCTTTCTCGCCTACATTCCAGGGAATACAAATCAATGTACTTCAACCGTTCCCAGTAATTTAGGTGCTTTATCACACTTATGTGTGCCGTGAAAGTTCTTTGTGCACTCTCCAGGTCAGAAATTTCGTCTGCCTTGAAAGGGGGCACTTAAGTGTACAGCAATATTCCAGCTTAGATTATTATTATTATAATCAAAGGGGAAGCGCTAAACCCGGAGGATTATACAGCGCCTGGGGGGGGGATGTGGAAGGCATTCAGGCTTAATTCGGGGAACTGGAGCACAGATCCAATTCCCTAAATCAAGAGCCCCTCACCAACATCAAGGAACCTTCCTTGAGGGGTCCAGCTTAGAGAGAATACGCAATTTGAAGAGAATCATCATGGGCTTGGTGTCCTTAGTTTTGAAGATTCCCATTATCCATCCTATCATCTTTCTAGCAGATGAGGTAGATACATTATTGTGGTCTTTGAAGGTCAGATCCTCTGACATTATCACTCCCAGGTCCTTCACATTACTTTTTCGCTCTATTGTGTGGTTAGAATTTGTTGTGTACTCTGATACAGTTTTAATTTCTTAAAATTTTCCATATCTGAGTAGTTGAAATTTCTCCCTCGCTGAACTTCATATTGCTTTGAGTAGCCCATTCGAAGATTTGGTTGATGTCCACTTGGAGTCTTGTGGTGTCTTTGATGGAGGTAACTGTCATGGTAGTTCGGGTGTCATCGGCAATAGGAAGACACGAAGCTATGGCTTACATCTCTATGTCAAATATGAAGATGAGGAATAGAATGGGAGCGAATACTGTGCTTTGTGGAACAGAACTTTTCATCGTAGCCGCCTCAGACTTTCCTCTGTTTACTATTACTCTTTGTGTTCTATTTGTCAGGAAGTTATAGTTCCATCTACCAACTTTTCCCGTTATTCCTTTATCACGCATTTTGTGTGCTATTACACCATGGTCACACATGTCGAAGGCTTTTGCAAAGTCTGTGTATACTACATCTTCATTTTGTTTATCCTCTCTAGTATTCAGGACCTTGTCATAGTGGTCCAGTAGCTGGGACAAGCAGGAGCGACTTGTCTAAACCCATATTGTCCTTGGTTGTGTAACTGATTTGTATCTAGGTAGTTGGCGATTTTGCTTCTTAGAATCCTTTCAAAGATTTTTATGACATGAGATGTTAGTGCTATCGGTCTGTAGCTCTTGGCAATTGCTTTACTGCCACCTTCGTAGAGTGGGGCTATGTCTGTTTCTTTTTAGTGAGTGTGAGATGACCCCTGTGTCCATGCTCCCTCTCCATAGAATGCTGAAAGCACATGACAGGGGCTTCTTGCAGTTCTTGATGAACACTGAATTCCATGAGTCTGGGCCTGGGTAGAGTGCATGGGCATGTCATTTATTGCCTTTTCAAAGTCTTATGGTGTTAGGATAATATCAGAGATATTTGATGTGACCAGATTTTGGGTCTAGGTCATAAAGAATTCATTTAAATTGTCTATCCTTAGTCTGGTTAACGGCTCACTGAACATTGAGTCGTATTGGGACTTTAGGATCTCACTCATTTCTTCGTCTTCGCCTGTATAGGGAGCATCTCTCTCTTTTTAGTTTACTTCTTCTCTTTCTTTTCTTTTTTAATGGAATGTGCCTTGAGCAGATCTCAAGAACCACACAGAGTTTATTTTTTCTAGGCAAAGGTTTGGATCTGTGTTGTTTAGGATATCTTCCCAGCTTGTTTCATTTAGGACATGGATGACTTGTTCCCATTGTATGTTTTTGTTATTGAAGTTGAATTTTGTGAAGACACAATCATGACTGATCACATTTTGTTGCTCAGGAGCCCTGTGCATATATGTCTGTACCTCTATTATGTTGTGATCTGAGTGTATTGTCTTTGATACGGTTATATTATGTATCAGATCGTCGTTGTTAGTGAAGATGAGGTCCAGCGTTTTTTTTAGTTTTGAAGGCTCTAATATTTGCTGGTTTAAGGTGAATTTGGTGCAGAGTTTTAACAGCTTGTGTGTGTGTGAATGATCATCTGAGCTGTCTCCTCAGGTGATCTCTGCTAAAATATTATTTGCTATACTCTTCTATTTTAGGTGTCTAAAATTGAAATCTCCCAGTAGCAAAATGTTTGGGGCAGGAGTTGTGAGAGTTTCCAACAGTGGTCAATTTTCAAAAACTGTTCCTGGAATTGCTGGGAAGTTGCATCCGGAGGCTTGTATGCGATAAAAATGACAAGGTTTCGATTTTCAATATTTACCACCAAAACTTCAACTACATCATTTGAGGTGTTTAATAGTTCTGAGCAAATGAGCGACTCTGTGACATACAGGCCAACCCCTCCTTGTTGACTGTTTAGTCTGTCGCATCTGAATAGGTGACACCTGCTGTCTCTGTCCCTGTTCGCCCATCAGTTTAAAATGGGTACCTAGGTGTTAGTAGACTGGTGTGGGTCGCATCCTGGGATAAAACTGACCTAATTTGCCCGAAATGCTCAGCATAACAAGCTGCTTTCTATATACATGTAGTAGTATGTCACTGATGTCAGCTAGGCCTGTTTACCTTGTACATGTACTTGTATTAAATAAGGATATTATTATATTATTATTATTTCTTATACCATGCTCTGGTTTGTGTTATCTAAGCTTTCTTTTAGCATGTATGTATGTATGTGCATACGTATGTTTCTTAGCATGTATTTGTGTATACTTACCAGTTAACTACCTAAAATCATACCTTAGTAACAGAACTCAATATGTGTATGCAAATGATGCAAACTCTTCCACCCAACCAATCACAGTAGGAGTCCCACAAGGAAGCGTCCTTGGGCCACTCCTCTTTCTCATCTACATCAATGATCTACCGAATGCATCACAGCTACTCAAACCCATATTATTTGCAGATGACACTACATATGTATTTTCCCACCCAAATACAGTCATACTAGCAAACACAGTCAATGCGAATTACAGAAAATATCTGCCTGGTGATGACTAACAAACTTACCCTGAAATACTGAAAAAACCCCTATTTTCATTCAGTTTGGAAACAAAGTTGGAAATGATCCAATTAACAAAAACCAAAATTGATCATCAGTCCACAAGACTCACAGGGGGAAAAATTTCCCCTCGGTATCCACCTTGACAGTAGCCTTAAAAGTTCCGGACACACATACAACAAATAACCAAGAAAATCTCCAAGACTGTAGGCATACTATCAAAGATAAGGTACTACGTTCCACAATCAGCTCTCCTGGCACTGTACCATTCACTCATATACCCTTATCTTACATATGGAATTTGTGCATGGCGATCAACAACATCCAATCATCTAAAACTCCTAATAACCCAGCAAAAGGCAGCAGTAAGAATAACAAATTCCCACTCCCGTCAGCATACTCCACCAATTTTCAGAAGTCTGAATCTGCTCACCATTAAGAACATCCATACTTATTCATGGGGCCTACAACATACACAGAACAATACACACAAATATAAACCCTCCACTCAAACTTTTCCTCACCAACTTAAACAGGGCACATGACCACAACACAAGACACAGATCTCTTTTTGATATACCTCGCGTCCATATCACACTGTGTAAAAACTCTATGCACATAAAGGGACCCAAAATATGGAATTCATTACCAGAAGATATTAAAGTAACCCAGTCTGAAAACCAATTAAGACTCTTCTCAAAAGCCACTTAATCACCCTAGACTAAATGCTAAATACTCAGTAAAACACTTTACTTTATTTCTCCCACATCATAACTTCAACAATCACTTTGAACCTTTTATCCATTGTTGACAGGAATAAAATTGAACCTTTGTTTTCATAAAAACTTTTTCGAATATAAATAAATCTTTGTATTATTAAAATTTTGATTCATTTATAATTAATAATCAACTGTTCAACTATGAAATAATTACTATCCTACTGTACAACTATGATATACTCCTTAGTGTTAAGTAGACTGTAAGACAATAATGTTAAGTTGGCCCATAATGCCTAGGCATAATAGAGGCTCTCTTTGTATTGCAACCCACTATTGTAAATATAAAATCTCAATGTACTGTTTGCAAACACATAAATAAATAAATAATCACAACTGTTAAGCCCAAAAGGGTCATGCAGCGCTGCACCAGTTAGTTAAGAGATACCACAGGTGTTAATTACAGAACGATGAGATGAGACATATGTATACACATAGCAATGAAATCACGAAACAAGTGATTTTAAATCATTTACCAAAATGCGGCAGGCCAGGACTCGACCCTACGAACCTTATACTGCCTCCAGAGACAGCACCATGCACGCATCACCTTACCACTATGCCACTGATCCTACAAGAACCAAGCACACAGCACATAGCTATGTGTTTGCCTTGGCCTGAGGACACTCGTAGCAGTGGTATCTAAAGGATTAATTTCAGCCTCATCCTGTTTGAATACCCGCCTCAACAAGCAGTCTATGTAGCAATGAAACCACGAAACAAGTGATTTTAAATCCTTTACACATGCACACACACACATATACACATACATCCATACATATGTAAACATACACATAAGCATACATACACAAATACATGCTAACAAGCATACAAAGACCTACTTTTACTGAATAATTGTCCTCTCTTACATACCCTAAGCTGAGCCTATCCTCATAAAACCTCTTAATTGCTTGCAGTAGCCTGCCATCTACTCCATACACTTGCAACAACTTCTATATTGTGCACATATGAACATTTTAATCTAGAAATGGTAAAAGTAACATTATTGTACATTAATGAATTATTTTACATTGATGCTGCTGAGAGGATGTTAAACCAAGAAACTGGAATTATCCTTTCCTTCCTTGGATTAAATCTGAATGCTATCCATTCCACGTGTGCTACGTGACCTTTATTGGTTTAGTGCTCTACCCTGATTTAAATGAAACAATTGTTAACATTATTAATCTTTAAGGACTGATTCACTTTATGAAATGGATAAAAATATTCTTTGCTTAATACTGCATAAGTGCACATATTGTTAGATTCTGTGCAATAACTGAAGAATGCCTCTTCTGTTCGGCTTGAAACTTTTAATGTTGATGTGTTTTCCTCAAAAGAAAGCCTTACCTTTATTTTTGGTTGTGTAAGTTTCAATATACCAATTTTATTAATCAAATTAGTTTTTGTGAAATTACTGGAGAATATCGTTGTTTGACTCTATGTTATAGGTTACCCGAGGTTAAATATACACAACACTCATTTAATAATTCAATTATTTAAATGCACACTTAAACCTTAACAGCTGGCAGATCTATTGACAATTTTGGATTGATTATGGTCTGTACTCCTCTTAATTGACTCTTATTTCTTATTTTTTTGAAGAAACTGGAAAAATTTTAAATAATTTTCATGTGATGAGTTGTGTATGTCAGTTGTGTATGTTAGTTGTGTATGTTAGTTGTGTATGTTAGTTTTTTGTATGTCAGTTTGTGTATTCAGTTTTTGTATGTTAGTTGTGTATGTCAGTTGTGTATGTTAGTTGTGTATGTTAGTTTGGTTTTGTTAGTTGTGGGAATTTAGTTCTTTATGTCATTGTGTATGTTAGTTGTGTATGTTAGTTGTGTATGTTGTTGTTATGTCAGTTGTGTATGTCAGTTTGTGGTAAAGTTAGTTGTGTAGTCAGTTGTGTATGTTTAGTGTTAAAAGTTAGTTTGTGTATGTTTTGTTTTGTGTATGTTTGTTCTGTATGTCAGTTGTTATGTTAGTTGTGTATGTCAGTTTGTGTATGTTACTTGTGTAGTTAGTTGTGTATGTCAGTTGTGTATGTCATTTTTTGTATGTTAGTTGTGTATGTTTTGTTGTGATTTTAGTTGTTGTATGTTAGTTGTGTAGTTAGTATGTGTAAAGTTATTTTGTGTATGTTAGTTGTGTATGTTAGTTGTGTATGTCATTTTTGTATGTCATTGTGTATGTTAGTTGTGTTTTGTTAGTTGTTGTATGTTAGTTGTGTAATGTCAGTTTGTGTATGTCAGTTGTGTAAAGTTAGTTGTGTAAAGTCAGTTTGTGTATGTTTTGTTGTGTATGTTTAGTTTTGTAAAGTCAGTTTTTTGTATGTCAGTTTTTGTATGTCAGTTGTGGATGTCAGTTGTGTATGGGTTTGTTGTGTATGTCCCGTTGTGTATGTCAGTTTGTGTATTTAGTTGTGTATGTTAGTTGTGTATGTTTTGTTTTTGTATGTCAGATTGTGTATGTTAGTTGTGTATGTCAGTTGTGTTTAAGTCAGTTGTGTATGTCAGTTGTGTAATGTTTATGTGTGTAAGTCAGTTGTGTATGTTAGTTGTGATGTCAGTTGTGTATGTCAGTTGTGTATTTAGTTGTGTATGTCAGTTGTGTAATGTTAGTTGTGTAATGTCAGTTGTGTAAAGTCAGTTGTGTATGTCAGTGTGTATGTCAGTTGTGTATGTCAGATTGTGTATGTCAGTTGTGTATGTCAGTTTGTGTATGTCAGTTGTGTATGTCAGTTGTATATGTTAGTTGTTAAAGTCAGTTGTGTATGTTATTTGTGTATGTCCCTTGTGTAAAGTCAGTTGTGTATGTCAGTTGTGTAATGTCCATTGTGTATTCAGTTGTGTATGTCAGTTGTGTATGGGCAGTTGTGTATGTCAGTTGTGTAGTTAGTTGTGGGATGTCAGTTGTGTAAAGTCAGTTGTGTAGTCAGTTCTTTTATGTCAGTTGTGTATGTTAGTTGTGTATTTAGTTTGTAATGTTAGTTGTGTATGTCAGTTGTGTATGTTAGTTGTGTAAAGTCAGTGTGTATGTCAGTTGTGTTATGTCAGTTGTGTATGTCAGTTTGTGTAGTCAGTTGTGTATGCAGTTGTGTATGTCAGTTGTGTATGTTAGTTGTGTATGTCAGTTTGTAATTTTTAGTTGTGTATGTCAGTTGTTTTATGTCCAGTTTTGTATGTTTTGTTGGTATGTCAGTTGTGGATGTTAGTTGTGTATGTTCAGTTGTGTATGTCAGTTGTGTATGTCAGTTGTGTAGTCCAGTTGTGTATGTCAGTTTGTGTAATGTCAAAATCTGTATGTCAGTTCTGTAAAGTCAGTTCTGTATGTCAGATGTGTATGTCAGTTGTGTATGTCAGTTGTGTATGTCAGATCCCGTTGTCAGTTGTGTATGTCAGTTTTTGTATGTTAGTTGTGTATGTTAGTTGTGTAATGTCAGTTGTGTATTGTCAGTTGTGGTATTCATTCTGTATGTCAGTTGTGTATGTCAGTTGTGTATGTCAGTTGTGTATGTCAGATCTGTATGTCAGTTGTGTATGTCAGTTGTGTATGTCAGTTGTGTATGTCAGATCTGTATGTCAGTTGTGTATGTCAGTTGTGTATGTCAGTTGTGTATGTCAGATCTGTATGTCAGTTGTGTATGTCAGTTGTGTATGTTAGTTGTGTATGTTAGTTGTGTATGTCAGTTGTGTATGTCAGTTGTGTATGTCAGTTGGGGTATGTCAGATCTGTATGTCATTGTGTAGGTCAGTTGTGTATGTCATTGTGGGATGTCAATATGTATGTCCCTTGTGTATGTTAGTTGTGTATGTTATTTTTTGTATGTTAGTTGTGATGTCAGATCGTATGTCAGTTTGTGTATGTCAGTTTGTGTATGTTAGTTGTGTATGTTAAATTTGTGTATGTCAGTTGTGTATGTCAGTTCTGTATGTTGTTTGTGTATGTCAGTTTGTGTATTTAGTTTTTGTATTCCCTTGTGTATGTCAGTTGTGTATTGTCAGTTGTGTATGTCAGTTGGTATGTCGTTTCTGTATGTTAGTTTGTGTATGTCAGTTTCTGTATGTTAGTTGTGTATGTCCCGTTGTGTATGTCAGTTGTGTATGTTTGTTGGTATGTCAGTTTTGTATGTTAGTTGTGTAAAGTTAGTTGTGTAAGTCGTTGTGTAATGTCAGTTTGAATGTTTAGTTGTGTATTTCATTGTGTAATGTCATTGTGTATGTTAGTTGTGTATGTCATTCTTTATGTTTTGTTTGTGTATGTTTAGTTGTGTATGTCAGTTCTGTATGTTTTGTTTTTTGATGTTTAGTTGTGTATGTCCCGTTCTGTATGTTAGTTTGTGTAAATGTCAGTTCTGTATGTCAGTTTCTGTATGTTAGTTGTGTAATGTTAGTTTGTGATGTCAGTTCTGTAGTTTTGTTGTGTATGTTAGTTGTGTATGTTAGTTCTGTATGTTAGTTGTGTATGTCAGTTCTGTATGTTAGTTGTGTATGTCAGTTCTGTATGTTAGTTCTGTATGTCAGTTGTGTATGTCAGTTCTGTATGTTAGTTCTGTATGTTAGTTGTGTATGTCAGTTCTGTATGTTTGTCCGTATGTTAGTTGGGATGTTAGTTCTGTATGTTAGGTTGTGTATGTCAGTTCTTATTAAATTTTTGTATGTTAGTTTTTGTATGTCCCGTTCGTATGTTAGTTCTGTATGTTAGTTGTGTATGTTAGTTCTGTAAAGTTAGTTGTGTATGTCAGTTCTGTATGTAAATTTTGTATGTTAGTTTTGGGATGTTAGTTCTGTATGTTAGTTGTGTAATGTCAGTTTTCTGTATGTTAGTTCGTATGTTAGTTGTGTATGTCAGTTCTGTATGTTAGTTCTGTATGTTAGTTGTGTAATGTTAGTTCTGTATGTTTTGTTGTGTATGTTCAGTTCTGATGTTAGTTCTGTATGTTAGTTGTGTATGTCAGTTTTTGTATGTTAGTTCTGTATGTCAGTTGTGTAAAGTCAGTTCTGTATGTTAGTTTCTGTATGTTAGTTGTGTATGTCAGTTCTGTATGTTAGTTCTGTATGGTTAGTTTGTGTATGTCAAATTTCTGTATGTTAGGGTTGTGGGATTGTCATTGTGTAAGTCAGTTTGTGTATTCAGTTTGTGTATGTCATTGTGTAGTCAGTTGTGTATGTTAATTTGTTGTATGTTAGTTGTGTATGTTAGTTGTGTATTTTAGTTGTGTATGTCAGTTGTGTATGTCAGTTCTGTATGTTAGTTCTGTATTTAGTTTGTGTAAAGTCAGATTCTGTATGTTTAGTTCCCGTATGTTAGTTGTAGTATGTCATTTCTGTATTTATTGGGGTATGTCAGTTTGTGTATGTCAGTTGTGTATGTCAGTTGTGTATGTCAGTTGTGTATGTCAGTTGTGTATGTTAGTTGTGTATGTTAGTTGTGTATGTCAGTTGTGTATGTCAGTTGTGTATGTCAGTTGTGTATGTCAGTTTGTATGTTAGTTGTGTAATGTTAGTTGTGTAATGTCAGTTGTGTAAAGTCATTTGTATGTCAGTTGTGTATGTCAGTTGGTATGTCAGTTCTGTATGTTAGTTTCTGGGATGTTAAGTTCTGTATGTCAGTTCTGCAAAGTTAGTTGTGTATGTCAGTTTTTGTATGTCAGTTTTTGTATGTCAGTTGTGTATGTCAAGTTTGTGTATGTCAGTTGTGTAAAGTTAGTTGGTAGTTAGTTGTGTATGTCAGTTGTGTATGTCAGTTGTGTATGTCAGTTCTGTATGTTAGTTGTTTATTTTTAGTTGGTATGTCAGTTGTGTAGTCAGTTGTGTATGTCAGTTGTGTATGTCAGTTTGTGTATGTTAGTTGTGTATGTTAGTTGTGTATGTTTTAGTTGTGTATGTTATTGTGTAATGTCAGTTCTGTAGTTAGTTTGTGTATGTCCCGGTTAATGTCAGTTGTTTTATGTCAGTTGTGTATGTCAATTGTGTATGTCAGTTGTGTTTTGTTAGTTGTGTATGTTAGTTTGTGAAAGTTAGTTATGTATGTAAATTTTTGTATGTTAGTTTCTGTATTTAGTTTTTGTAAATTTAGTTCTGTATTTAGTTCTGTATGTTAGTTCTGTATGTTAGTTCTGTAAAGTCAGTTCTGTTTGTTAGTTCGGTATGTTAGTTCTGTATGTCAGTTCTGTATTTAGTTTTTTGTATGTTAGTTCTGTATGTTAGTTTCTGTATGTTAGTTCTGTAAAGTCAGTTCTGTATGTTAGTTCTGTATGTTAGTTCCCGTATGTTAGTTCTGATGTTAGTTTTTGTATGTTAGTTCTTTATGTTAGTTCTGTATGTCAGTTCTGTATGTTAGTTTTTGTAGTTAGTTTCTGTATGTTAGTTTCTGTATGTCATTCTGTATGTTAGTTTCTGTATGTTAGTTTTTGTATGTTAGTTTCTGTATGTTAGTTTCTGTATGTCAGTTCTGTATGTCAGTTTCTGTATGTTTGTTCTGTAATGTCAGTTCTGTAGTCAGTTCTGTATGTTAGTTCTGTATGTTAGTCTGTATGGTTAGTTCTTTAGTTAGTTCTGTATGTCAGTTCTGTAAAGTTAGTTTCTGTATGTCAGTTCTGTATGTTAGTTCTGTATGTCAGTTCTGTATGTTAGTTCTGTATGTTAGTTCTGTATGTTAGTTCTGTATGTCAGTTCTGTATGTCAGTTCTGTATGTCAGTTCTGTATGTTAGTTCTGTATGTCGTTCGTATGTTAGTTCTGTATGTCAGTTCTGTATGTTAGTTCTGTATGTTAGTTCTGTATGTTAGTTCTGTATGTCAGTTCTGTATGTCAGTTCTGTATGTCAGTTCTGTATGTTAGTTCTGTATGTCAGTTCTGTATGTTAGTTCTGTATGTCAGTTCTGTATGTTAGTTCTGTATGTTAGTTCTGTATGTTAGTTCTGTATGTCAGTTCTGTATGTTAGTTCTGTATGTCAGTTCTGTATGTTAGTTCTGTATGTCAGTTCTGTATGTCTCATTTAACTGCATTCATCCTTCAGTGTTTATAGCTTGATAATTCAGGTTCTGGCTGGCTTCAAATTTAATGTGCTGGAGTATACTTGGAGGGTATACCAATGTGCTGGAGTATACTTGGAGGGTATACCAATGGTCGGCGCCCCCGTGACCAGGCTGCTACTGCTTGCTGCACGCAGACCGACGTTCGAACCACAGCCTGGTTAGTCAGGTACTGACTTTAGGCGACTGTTCAGCTTCCTCTTGAAGACAGCCAGGGGTCTATTGGTAATCCCTCTTATGTATGCTGAGAGGCAGTTGAACAGTATTGGGCCCCTGACACTGTGTTGTCTCTTAGCGTACTTATAGCGCCCCTGCTTCTCATTGAGGGATGTTGCGTCGCCTGCCAAGTCTTTTGCTTTCGTAGGGATTGATTTCCATGTGTAGGTTTGGGACTAGGATTTTCAAGTGTATATTATGTATCTTTCTTGCCTGCATTCCAAGGAGTACAAGTCAAGAGCCTTCAACCATTCTCAGCAATTTAGGTACTGTAGAGTACTTATACGTGCAGTGAAAGTTCTGCAATTTCACCTGCCTTGAAAGGAGCCGTTAGTGTACAGCAATATTCCAGGCTTGGATTGCTTTCAATCTCTGTGGTCAGTGGTCCCATGGTATATGCAGGGATTTTAAACCAGTAACCACACTTGACATAAACGCAGAGAGATGTTATTGGGTCTGCCCAAAAGAGATACATCTGTATGAGGAAATTACATCTATATTAAGAGACAAGAACACTAATGAAAGATCTTTCTTGAAAGACATGTCAGCATGGTATGAGAACAGGGAAAATAAGAT
>NC_069402.1:11472624-11505087 GCF_026875155.1 Cherax quadricarinatus
AGCATCCTCAAACCCTTAACAAAAGCACAAATATGAAAACAATATAGAATGGGTCAAATAACTAGAGAAACAGTCGAAAAGTTACTCGTCAGCATTTACCAGCCTGAGAAGAAGGTCAAAAAAAATTGTATTATGAAAATAGATTACGTAACATCAAAGGTGATATGAAAAAAACCTGGAAAACTCTATCTGAAATTTTTGGGAAATCTAAAAAGTTATCCAAAAACAAAACAATCAAACTAACAAAATCAGACGAACCCTACTCACTCCAACCAAAACAGCAAACAGACTTAATGTTTTTCTTCTCCACCATAGGAAAAAATCTAGCAAACAAAATACCAAGCACAAACACCCGTCCATCAGACTACCTCATAGGAACCTACCCAAATACGCTATTCCTAGCTCCAACCAACCCCACTGAAGTTATGCTCATCATAAACACCCTTAAAAACAAGGCAGGAGACATAAACAACTTGCCTGCTTTTATGTACAAAAAAGCTTCTCAAGTATTGTCACCAATTATTGCAACGTTCTTTAACAAATCCATTGAATCATCTACCTTCCCAACAATCCTCAAAATAGCGAGAGTCACTCCGATCCATAAAGGAGGTGACCAAGCTGACTTAAATAACTATAGACCAATATCTAACTTACCACTGCTCTCTAAAATCTTTGAAAAATTAATTCATAGACGGATCTGTTCCTATCTCGTTTCACACAACATATTAAACCCTTGTCAGTTTGGATTCAGGAATAATAAAATTTTAGCACAAATGATGCTATCATACACATGCTAGAACTAATATATACCGCACTTGAAAAGAAAGAAGTCCCGCTGGGCCTTTTCATTGATTTACGTAAAGCTTTCGATACAGTTGACCATGAACTGCTGTACTCCAAATTAATGCACTATGGTATCAGAGGCCACTCCCTCAACTACCTAAAATCATACCTTAGTAACAGAACTCAATATGTGTATGCAAATGATGCAAACTCCTCCACCCAACCAATCACAGTAGGAGTCCCACAAGGAAGCGTCCTTGAACCACTCCTCTTTCTCATCTACATTAATGATCTACCGAATGCATCACAGCTACTCAAACCCATATTATTTCCAGATGACACTACATATGTCTTTTCCCACCCAAACACAGGCATACTAGCAAACACAGTCAATGCTGAATTACAGAAAATATCTGCCTGGATGATGACTAACAAACTTACCCTGAATATTGATAAAACCTATTTTATTCAGTTTGGAAGCAAAGTTGGAAATGATCCAATTAACATAACGCTAAATGGATCATCAGTCACAAGACTCACAGAGGGAAAATTCCTAGGTATCCACCTTGACAGTAGCCTTAAGTTCCGGACAAAACACAACAAATCACCAAGAAAATTCCCAGACTGTGGGCTACTATAAAAGAAAAGGTACTACTTTCCCACAATCAGCTCTCCTGGCATTGTACCATTCACTCATATACCCTTATCCTACATATGGAATTTGTGCATAGGGATCAACAACATCCAATCACCTAAAACCCCTAATAACCCAGCAAAAGGCAGCAGTAAGAATTATAACAAATTCCCACTCCCGTCAGCATACTCCACCAATTTTCAAAAGTCTGAATCTGCTCATAATTAAGAACATCCATACTTATTCATGTGCCTACTACATACACAGAACAATACATGCAAATATAAACCCTCCACTCAAACTTCTCCTCACCAACCTAAACAGGGCACATGACCACAACACAAGACACAGATCTCTTTTTGATATACCTCGTGTCCATATCACACTGTGTAAAAACTCTATGCACATAAAAGGCCCCAAAATATGGAATTCATTACCAGAAGATATCAAAGTAACTCAGTCTGAAAATCAATTTAAGACTCTTCTCAAAAGCCACTTAATCACCCTAGACTAAATGCTAAATACTCAGTACACACTTACTTATGTTCTCCCACATCATAACTGAAACAATCACATTGAACCTTTTATCCATTGTTGACAGGAATATAATTGAACCTTTGTTTTCACAAAAAGCATTTTCAAATATAAATATATCTTTGTATTATTAAAATTTTGATTCAGTCATAATTAATATTCTACTGTACAACTATTAAATAATTACTATCCTACTGTACAACTATGATATACTCCTTAGTGTTAAGTAGACTGTAAGTTCAATAATGTTAAGTTGGCCCATAATGCCTAGGAAATAATAGAGGTTCTTTTTTGTATTGAAAACCCACTATTGTAAATATAAAATCTAATGTACTGTTTGCAAAGACATAAAATAAATAAATAAATAAATAAAAAATAAAAGTGGACAGGGTACAGGAGTAGAAAGGGAAAAGAAAAAACTATAAAACGGGGGGACTACACAGGAATGAGGACCTTCCTGCAGGAGGTGCAGTGAGAACGGGAGTTGGTAGGAAATAAAGTAAACGAAATGATGAACTTTGTAACAACAAAATGCAAGGAGGCAGAGGAAAGGTTTGTTCCCAAGGGTAACAGAAATAATGGGAAAAACAGAACGAGCCCTTGGTTTACACGAAGGTGTAGGGAGGCAAAAACTAAGTGCTCTAGAGAATGGAAAAAATACAAAAGGCAAAGAACTCAGAAAAATAAAGAGATTAGTCGACGATCCTAAACGAGTATGAACAGAAAGGAGAGAAGCGCAGCGGCAGTAGAAACGACATAGAATCGAAATCAAGTCAAACCCCAAAACTGCTTTACAGCCACATCGACAGGAAAAACAACAGTCAAGGACCATTTAATCAGGCTGGGGGGAAAGAAGGTGGGGAGCTCACAAGAAAATGCCCAAGAAGTATGTGAGGAGCTCAACATCAAATTCAGGAAGTATTCACAGTGGAGGCTGGGGGGACATTGGGAAGACAAAACAGTGGGGTACACCAACAAGAGATATACAAACAAGTGTTGGATGAATTACACACAACTGAGGAGGAGGTGAAGAAGCTCCTCAGTGACCTTGAAATCTCAAAGGCGGTGGGACCCAAGAAAACACTCTCCATGGGTCCTTAGAGAGGGAGCAGGGACACTATGTGTGCCACTAACCAAAATCTTCAACACATCCCTTGAAACTGGGCAACTACCTGAAGTATGAAAGATGGAAAAATGTAGTCCCATCTTTAAGAAAGGAGACAGAAATAAAGCACAAAACCCATAGACCAGTGTCACTGACGTGAATAGTATGCAAAGTCATGGAGAAGATTATAAGGAGGAGAGTGGTGGAGCACCTGGAGCAGAATAAGATTATAAACGACAACCACACGGATTCAGGGAAAGGTAAATGCTGTGTCACAAACCTACTAGAGTTTTATGACAAGGTAACTGAAGTAAGAAAATGAGAGAGAGGGGTGGGTTGATTGCATTTTCTTGGACTGCAAGAAGGTCTTCAACACAGTTCCTCACAAGAGATTATACGAAAGCTAGAGGATCAGGCACATATAACAGAAGGGCACTGCAATGGGATCAGAGAATACCTAACATGAAGGCAACATTTGAGTCATGATCCGTGATGAGGTATTGCAGTGGGCGCCTGTGACGAGCGGGGCCCCACGGGGGTCAGTCCTGGGGTCTATGGCTATTCTTGGTATATGTGAACGACATGACAGAAGGGATAGACTCAGAAGTGCCCCGGGTTTGAAGATGATGTGAAGTTAATGAGGAAAATTTAAAATCAGATGCGAACCAGACAGGTCTACAAAGAGACCTGGACAGGCTGGATGCATGGTCCAGCAGCTGGCTCTTAGAATTTACCCTGCCAAATGCAAAGTCATGAAGATCGGAGAAGGGAAAAGGGACCGCAGACAGAGTATAGGCTAGGGGGGCCAAAGACTGCAAGGAGAAAGATCTAGGAGTGAGAAATAATACCGAGTACACCCCCAGAAACACACATTAACCAGATAATGCTGCAGCATATGGGCGCCTAGCAAACCTGAAATAGCTTTCCCGGGTTTACCTCAGTAAGGAATCATTCAAGACTTTATACACTGTGTATGTAAAGGCCCATACTGGAGTATTGCAGCACCAGTTTGGAACCCACACCTGGTAAAAAACACGTCAAGAAATTAGAGAAAGTGCAAAGGTTGCAACAAGCTGGTTCCAGAGCTAAGGAGAATGTCCTAATGAAGAAAGGTTAAGAGAAATTGAATGTAACTCATTATGTACACAACAGAAAATGATAACAAAGATGATTATTATTTATCAGAGTTACATAGACAAGTAGGAATTTGGACACCTAGGAAAGAAAAAAAATGTCCCCCTTCGATACCTACAACTGTCATATCCACAAGTTGCTCTAGACCTATTAATTACAAATGAAATACACATACACCAAGAATTCTGGTAAATATTAAATTTGTGGACTGTATTTTAAAAAATTAATAAGTGATTTATATATATACAATTTACATAACAGAAGGAGAATATATCTTAATATCACTCCCCAAAATTTGACCGGGATTAAGTGTATCATACTCAGAAAACCTCACTGCCCTATAACACTGGCCAGAGGTTACAAACATAAAAACTTATCTGAGGTTCCGGGAGCTTTTCTTGTCTAGTCGCCCTGACATCTCAAGTTATGCAGGAATGCACAACCAACAATTTCGCCTCCTATTTGAGAGGTGTCAGCCCAATTTTAACCTCTAAGCCCCGAAAATTCTTCAAATTGTTCACTAACGTTCTATTCAATTCAAAAAACAATGGCGAGTCCTCCTTCTTGCAGGCCCCAGCTTCCAATTTTCGATAACATAAATTTTATTAAATACAGTATGGCCATCTATTTACATATAACTACTGTATTTCTGGAAAAAATACAGTATTTTCCACACTGCAGCCGGCCGGAGTTTGTTGCTAAATGACTCAAATTACTCCTTCCTTTAGGAGACCGATTCCAACCAGTTCTGGTTTGGGAGTGGCTGTTCTCCCTAGTAGGTCTTACTACGATTTCATTTTCCGGCATCACTTGGTCAGCGTTATCTTCCATATCACTCGTGTCACTTTCCCTCAGATTTTCATTTACATTTGATTGAACAACCTTATTCCAAGGGAATTAATTTATTAATTGTGCATAAACTTTCCTGGCCACAACACAACACTTTGACATGCCTGACAACACCTTGTGCATCTGCGTACAATGTAAATACTTTGCCCAGAGGCCACAATGTTCGATGTTGTTCAGTATCTATAAACACAATGTCCACCTGGTTGAATGTTCTGTCGATTTACTGCCTCTGTCGCCCCAAATAAAAGTGTTCACATAGCGTAAGGAAGATATTCCTTACGCCACACATTAGCCCAATGATCATTACTTTATTTATCATTTTAAATTTATCACACAACACTGCCGCATCATTGCAATCTTCATCACTTTCTTCCCGGGAATTATCTCTATAGACAGGGACAGCTTCCAATTTCCTTCCACATATTAGGTGAGAAGTGTTAATACATCTGCATCAGGTGTATCACTCATGTACGAGAGAGGCCTATTTTTTATATGATTTTCCGCCTCACTAACACTGCACGGAATTCTTCCAAATTAATTCTCTTCCGGTGTAGTACTCTATGGAGACACCTCTTCACTGTGCCTATCAGTCTTTCGTACAGCCCCCCCTGCCAAGGGCTCTAGGAGTAATAAAATTCCAGGTACACCCTCGTTGGGTTAACAGAGTTTGAACATCGTTACTATTATTTAATTCTATCAAGTGTGAGCACCTTCTACAAAATTTGTGGCATTATCCGAAATCATCAATCTCGGACAGGATCTCCTAGCTGCAAATTTTCGAAACAGCTGAAATAAACTGTTCTGCAGACAAGCCCTGTGCCACTTCTAATGAACTGCCCTAGTAGCAGTACAGTTGAACAAACAAACATACACTTTCAGTGGAACACCATCTGAAGTACCTGTTAAAATTATTGGACCACTGTAGTCTACACCTGTTACATCAAATGGTTTCACTAATTGTACACGCTCCTTGGCAATGGTGGAGGACCTGGGTACATGTAGATCTGGCATCCACACGGTGACATATTACACAAGATTTAATCACCCTTTTTTATACTTTGCCATCCTTGTGGAATCCAGAAAGTTTCCCTAATACAATTTAAGGTATCTTGTACCCCACCATGCATTACATTTTTAGGGGCAATTTAGACAATTAAATTTGTTAGATGATGAGTTTTGGGCAGTAAGATTAGGGGGGTTTAGCATAATCACCCAAAATCAGCATTTTGAACCTACCTCTGCACCTAATTACACTGTTCTCAAAATACAGCCCCAAATTTCTCTATTATGGAACCTTTCACAATTTTTCTTTCCATCATAAATTTTAAAATCCCATTTCGATATAGATTTCCTCCTGTACCCTCTTTATCCAATATTCAAGAGGATGTGAAAACTTATATGATATATTCATCTTGTTTAGAAATTTTTAAACACAACTTAGTTACATTGATTAGTTTGGGGAAAAGAAGAATACCTATTTATATCAATGGCTAAGGGAGGACAAACTATTTGGGGAGGGTGTAACAGTAATTTCAACAGGAACAATATAGGGCCCTTTTGTACAGGCCAATTAGCTTTATTTACCAACCAGCTCGGTCCTTTAAAATGATACAGCATTTACAAATTTAGCATAAGATAAACCTCGAGACAAGAAATCAGCTGGATTCTCCTCACCAGGTATATGATTAAATGTTAACATATGCTGACCCAAACTTATTATACTTCTCTTGCACCTGATTAATTTCAGCGACTCTGTTTCGTACGTACACAGTTTTACTGTTTCCATTATGAACCCATTGTAAGGATACCTCATTATCAGACCAAATTACAGTGTCGCTAATATTTATCTCCTGCAACTTATTTCTTATATAATTAGCTAATTTGACACCCTACATAAATGACTGTTAATTCCAACTGAGGCAAGGAAACGTGATTTAATTGGAGACACTTTAGCCTTAGACATAACAAGAGAAATAACACTATTACATTGAAGGTAAACAACTGCTCCATATGCCAATTTTTGAAGCATCACAAAAAAATGTGGAGTACAATTTTTCCCATTTGGGATTGGCCACCTGGCGTGGAACTCCAACATTGGAATTTTCTCATAATCACCAATTAATTCATCCCACTGTTAATGAATTCCTCAGGTAGAATTTTCATCCCAAGAAACATTTAAGTTTCCATGCTTCCTGATTAATAATTTCCCTCTTATAGTAAGGGGTGACACTAAACCTAGTGGAAATCAAAACATTTGGGAAACTTCAACAAGCAAAACTCTCTTAGTTAATTTATTGGGCATACTGTAATTATTAGGTTTTAACATTAACAAATCTCTCTCAGTATCCCAAGTTAAACCCAATACATTACTACATTTTGGCACTTAATCTCCAGGGAAATCTTTACTATTTTGTCCTTTAATTTGGACGAATTACTATTCCATTCCCTCAGAGGCATATTTGCACTTTGCATTATTTTATAGCCTCTCCATAAGTCATTAACAGTTCCTCTTCAGTTGACGTCACAACTCAGGAAATTGTCCACATAAAATTGTTTGCTCATTACTTTACTCAATGGACTTTCCTACGTTTAAGGTGTCCCATTTATCGTCGCTTGAAGTAGGAACGGACTGGATGTAGCACCAATAAACACTCCTAAAGCAAAAGGTTTTCAGAGAACAAAGTGGTCACTAGGATTCTCAGGCCATAAGAAAACGGGTACAATCCCGGTCAGCCTCTTGTAAACCCACTCTTAGGAAAGCTTTACTTATGTCTGCCCTAAAGGCATAATGCTTCATCCTGAAATTAATAAGGGTATCCCTAATTTTTCCATCAGCGACGGAACATGTCATCAAACAGTCATTTAAACTAGGTACATTTTTGTTACTCCTGGCACTACAATTAAGGAGTGGTCTTAGAATCCTTCTTCACTCCGTGATGTGGCAAATAGTGACCATAAATTTTGGCTTGCTCAGGAGGACCTCTTCTATAAATTTATTAATTAACTGCTCAGCAATTATATCATTATAGGCATTAACAATTCTGGTGTCTTACTCAGTTTACGGAGCTGAGCCTTTAACTGTCCATATGCCATTTGGTAATTAGTGCGTAATTCTGGATGGTTCAGTCTCCACGGGAAATCGCACCCAGTATTGTCCAGATTCAAATTTTACATCTCTCAGTATTGTTCCCTTTAGTAAAAGAATCGTCTGGACTTTCTTCATTTACATTTATTCCAATGCTGTCTAATTCCCACAATTTATGCACTGGCTCAACACCCTCCTCTATGGAAGAATTATACTGGGGCACGACTTCATGAGTAAGACACACAGTTATGGTATTTGTAGTTTCCTCTAGTCATGAATTATTATTACGAGGAATCCTACCATACATTAAAGGTTTCCCCCTGCAGTCTTCAAAAGGGTGACACCTTTACAAAGGAGGCATAATAGTCACTACCTATCAAAATTTTTTATTGGGCCTACAGAATCATCACTTACACCAGAAGGTGCTAAATTTACATTATGTGAGAGTCTTTCTGTAGCTTTACTAAGCCCTACTGTAGATATTTTCTCTGGAAGTCTATCTACAATTACTTTCATTAACACGTTTTTCTCATTGCCCAACCTGACAGTTACATAAACAGTGTCATTACAATTGAGCTCTTTTATCGAGAGAAAACCAGATAATTTTAAAGTTGGGGGATCTCCCATCTGTACTTTCATACCCTCAAGACAAATTTTCGTTTTATGAAAGTACACTGGGATCCCTGGTCCAATAATGCATTTACTTTTTGATTTTAGCCTTTATCATCAATTTTTACCTGTAACACAGGTAAGGCTACTTCAGAAAAAACCCTCATTATTAACATTAGCAGCAATTTTTACATTAGCCACTGTTGTCAGGATTGCCAACATTATCATAATTATCAAAATTATCATATAGACCCTTACACATGACTGTATGGTGTCTTCCTTTGTGACATTGATAACAGTTGTTTAATTTGGCATGACAATCCTTTACATTGTGATTACCTAAACACCGATACATCTGTCAAGTTCCTCCCAAACTTTCAATTATTTATTCTTATGAATTGTATGCATTGCAATTCTTAGAAGAATGAGTACCCTTGCAGAAAATACAATCTCTCTTTTCTTTGACTGGTTTTCTTATTAAAAGGGCTACCCATAGGGGGATACTTTTCTTCTTACCTTGTTGAGAATCATTATTTTTATTCCTGCTACTTGATATGTACCTATGCAACTATTTTTTAGGAATGAATTTTGATTATTACCATTGGGATAATTTTTTCCCTTTGTGAAACTTGACAGATACCTCAGAGTTATTATGTGCTGCATCTTAAAATGAGTTAGTTGGCTGGTCTGCAACTGAACAATGAATTCTTGTAGGCCTAGTCTTATTTTTTCCAGACCAAAATAACCCTTGTGATACTTGTTCTATATTCATTCAATGTTTTACAGCTTAATTTATTTTTGCACCATGGCACTCAATAACCAGTCTGATTCCTTCAGATAATATTTATTACTTAAAAGTTTTTGAGAGTGCTCTCCAGTTTAACTCTAAACTGATGTAAACCTTTGTAAGTGTGATCTGGAGATTTTAAATTAAAAATGATATTTATTAGATCCAACCTACTTTGTTCTATATTACCATAAGTGACTTATCAACAAGTCAACTGCTTTCCTTGTAAGAGTCATCTACATTGGGAAAGGCTTGTATGAGTATGTGAGTACTCTCCTCTTACCCGTCCTTTGAGGTAAAATAATTTAGTTACACAGGCTAGGTCTCTCCTGTCATGCACAGCTGCTTTAAAAATTGACCAAAATTCCTCCCAGTTTTCTCCAGGATTTAAAAAACAGGTAAACATAATTCTGGGAGTTTTGGCAAAGACATATTATTTGTTGGGCAGACTGATTAACTGCCTGGTTTACACATTTTAATTTATTCAAGGCCTGACTTTTACCAAGAAAGAATCTTTTCCTCTAATTCATAATACTGATTAATCATAAGATCTACTTCAGTCTCATCTACACAGTTTACTAATAAATCTCCTTCATATTTGTTGTAATATAATTTGTATGAATCATATCTATTTCCCCCAAAGCATCTAAATACAATTTTAAATCATCAGTATTCACAGTTTTTTTGATTCATTAATTCCAAACATTTATTGTATGCTTTTGTTACATGCCCTTTTCCTAGCTTGCAGTGATGCTTTTTTTGCTCTATAAATTTCCCTATGTTTTGTCTTCTACATTAATTTCCTCATTTTCAGCCATGATGCAATGTATTAAATTCAACTTAATTAATAACACTGATTACAAAATTACAACACTGATACAACTTACCTTTGAATAAATCCTAGCTACACTTGAGCTTTGCAATTACACATACACTGATATAAATCTTGGCCAGAATTGTTTATCAAAATTAATATTATACAATTAATATAAACTTAGCCAGACTTGACTTATCAAAATTAATATTGTAATAATTATAAAACCACTACACGTTAAGTAAATTTGTGAAACTTAACATCCCCTCCTTCTGCCATTTCACATATAATTATTAAGTAATTAACTAATTAATGACTTCACTAATTTTCCCCCGGTTCAAGAAGGACCAATGGGCAAATTAAATTTGGAAAATTGCATTTATCTGAATGTAAATCATTATGTACATAAAAGTAAATGAAAAAACAAAAATAAATATTATTTATCAGAGTACAAGACAAGAGGAATTTGGACACCTAGGTCGCAAAAAATTCCCCCTCAATACCTACAACTGCATACCACAAGTTGATCTAGACTATAAACAAATGAAATGACATTCACCAGGAATTCTGGTAAATAAAATAAATTTGTGGACGTATTTAAAATTAATAATGAATTATTTATATACAATTTACATAACAGAAGGAGAATATAATCTTAATTCACTCACAAATTGACTGGAGATTAAGGTGATCAATACTCAGAAAACCCCTGTCTATCCATGAAAATAAACTGGCCAGAGTTACAAAACATAAACAAACTTATCTGAGGTTCCTGGAGCTTTTCTTGTCCAGTCGCCTGACATCTCAAGCTATGCAGAAATGCACATCCAACAATTTCACCTCCTATTTGAGAGGTGTCAGCCAAATTTAACCTCTAGAGCATGAAAATTCTTCACATTATTCACTAACGTTCTAATTCAATTCAAAAAACAATGGCGAGTCCTCCTTCTGTGCAGGTGGCAGCTTTCCCATTTTCGATAACATAAATTTTATTAAATACAGTATGGCCATCTATTTACATATAACTACTGTATTTCTGGAAAATATATCAGTATTTTCCACAAGGAGGATCAGGGGAGACATGATAAAAACATACAAAATACTTCATGAATAGACAAGGTGGACAGAGACAGGATGTTCCAGAGATGGGACACAGGGAAAAAAGGGGTCACAATTGAAAGCTGAAGACTCAAATGAGTCAAAAGGATGTTAGGAAGCATTTCTTTCCCGTCATAGAGTTGTTAGGAAGTGGATAATCTGGCAAACGACGTAGTGGAGGCAGCAACCATACATAGTTTTAAGACGAGGTATGATAAGCTCGTGGGCAAGGAGAGAGAGGACCCAGTATGGTCAGTGAAGAGGCAGGGCCCGGAGCTGAGTCTCGACCCCGCAACCACGATTTGGTGAGTCAATTAGGTGAGTATATAATATAACCATATCAAGGACAATGCTTCAGCTTTACAAAAATAGAGGTACACATATGTATGCGCAGGGCGCCTGACCAGCAAAATGTGATCAGTTATGAGGGTGTCTTCACAAAATTCAACTTCAGTAATGAAAACATACAATGGGAGCAAGTCAGCCATGTCCTAAATGAAACAAACTGGGTAGATATCCTAAACAACATGGATCCGAACCTTTGCCTAGAAAAAAATTAACTCTGTAGCACATGAGATCTGCTCAAGGCACATTCCATTAAGAAAAATAAAGAAGATGTAAACTAGAAAGAGAGAGACACTCCATATACAGATGAAGGCAAAGAATCACAGAGCTGCTGATAGGGGTCAGTATATCAGAAATACGAAAGGAGACACTGATCAGAGAAATAGCAAATATCGAACTTAAGCTTAAGGAATCTTACAGGAGACAAGAATCTCAGGAAGAACTTGAAGACATGAAGGAAATTGAAAGAAACACATAATACTTCTTCTCTTATGCCATATTTAAGAAAAAAACAATATCCAGTATTGGACCCCTGTTTAGGCGAGAAGAGACCTACACAGATGACAGCAAAGATATGAGATACTACAGTCCCAATTCGACTCAGTGTTCAGCGAGCCGTTAACCAGACTAAAGGGCGACAATCTATATGAATTTTCTATTACCGAGACCCAAAATTTGGTAATTTCAAAAATTTCTGACATAATCCTAACACCACAAGACTTCGAAAAGGCAATTAATGGTGTGGAAAATTTTATAGGGGTGATTACCTTTATGTACCTCAACATTACATGCATACAAGTAAACTCATTGGGAGACAACCACATTGTTTACCGTAGTCACCCCGTGTAGACATGTGAGAAAACTTAACCACCCCTGGTCACGGCAGGTGGTTCCTTCGACCTCACAATCTTATCCATATCTATCCGAGACCAGTATGGATTGGATAGCACCCACAAGTACGGTGCTACTAATTAATTGTGGACTGTAAGATTATATTAAGGGAAAGGGAAAGAAGGGGGGGAGGTTACACATGGATATATCCATCAAAGAAAAACATTTGTATATAAAACCTACCACTTACCAGATTTTCTCTGGGGGTCACTTGATGTAGCTGGATCACCCATAACCTATCCAATTACAACATACCTAACTGGCCAGTATCAGTCTGCTATAACTAGAAGGGTTTACTTAACTGTGGGTGATTGATCTCCCTTTTTTCCTCCATTCACCATCTCATTTCGATGTTCTGCTACATCGACACGGCTCTCATTCCAGCAGGACGAGATATCCGTTGGTTTGTCTCCGTTTAGAAGTCGTGACCTCAAAGAACTTCACTTTCCTCATGACGGGAAAAAACGTGGTCTAGCTGTTCACTCGGGCAAGGCGACTTATTTCACTTCACGCATTCTCTTAAATTAGCGTTGTAAACATTAATTACATTACAATTCACAAGACGATTTAATGTCTCATAATTATTATACACATTAGAGATCACTCCATTTAAGATCTGAGACCGAAAGATTGATGTTAAACCAAGGGTAATTTTCCCCGGGACACAGTCCATGGCGACGCGCCAGTCACCACCGGGGCCTACCCTTATTCACTCATTTTACCACTCTATTACGGTGGTCCCATAAATCACATTCCCTCACTCTCCACCAGGAACAGTTACGACACTTCCTATTATGAAATGAGGCCTATATTAATCCTTAGGCCGCCGTGAATGCCAATTTCCTGGTTCCATGCTTTCCCAGCCTCCTCACTACATTCAAAACACTCCCGCCTCCCCCATGCCCCGAGTCGACCTCTACCCCCGCACATCCGCACATGCGCAAGGGAACTCTTGGTTCTATCCTATTGTCAAATACATTTTTGATCATATCGACACATTAAAACCTTTTAGGCACTAAGCTTCGGAAATTAAAATATTTTACACACTGCGGCCGGGCGGAGGTCGTTGCTAGACGACTTACATAATGTGGAGTACAATTTTCCCATCTTCACTGGCCACCTGGCTTGGGAACTCCAACATTGGTAATTTACATAATCACCCATTAATTCTTTCCAACCTGTTAACTCCTCAGGTAGGGCTCCATCCAAAGCACACTCAAGCCTCCATGTTTTCGGGTATTAAAAATTTTCCCTCTTATTGTAAGGTGAGACACTAAGTATATGCTCTCAGGGTTAATTTGTTGGGCATACTGGAATTATGAGACTTTAACAATAACAAGTCTCTCTCATATCCCAAGTCAGCCCCAGCACATTACTGCATATAGGCACTTCAACTCCATGGCCATCCATATGTATTGATCCCTCAAAATGGACTAATATTGTTCCATTCTCTCAGGGCATAAGCCTATGTTCCCTGGATTAATTTATTGGGCATACTGGAATTATGAGACTTTTAACAATAAACAAGTCTCTCTCAGTATCCCAAGTCGGGTTCCAACACCTTATTTGCATTATTTCATTAACCCCTTCACATATCCTCATTAGTTCCTCTTCAGTTGACGTCACACCGGAAAAATTTTCCACATAAGATTATTTACCCAATTACTTCGCTCAGTGGACCACCTGTGCACTTAAGGTGTGCATTTATCGTCGCCTGAAGTAAGAACAATTTTTTTATTTAACTGTTTTATTAATTATATCATTATAAGCATCAACAATTTTGGTGTCTTGCTCAGTTCGCAGAACTGAGCCCTTTAACTGTCCATACGCCATCCTATAATTAGTAGGTAATTCTGGACGGTCGAGCTTCCACGGAAGTCGCACCCAGTAATGTCCAATTCACATTAAACATCCTTCAGGTATTGTTCCTGAGTAAAGGAATCATTTGGACTTTCCTCATTTATATTTAAACACTATGCTGTCCAGCTCCCACAAATTAGACTGGTTCAACATCATTCTCGATAGAAGAATACTTGTACTGGGTTGACCTTTTATGAGTAAGACACCGTGACTGTATTCACTACTTCCTCTAGTCATTATTACTAGGCGGTAGTTTGCCATACATTAAAATGGCCGGTACCAGTGTTGGGAGAGTGACGCCGCATGCTTTTGGATTATGCCCTTTATCCTGAATTATTACATCCAACGCTGGCAAGGCTACCTCAGCTAGGCCATCATTATTGCCATTAGCTGCAACCTTTACATCAGTCACTGTAGTGTCAGGGTTATTAACATTATCATTATTGTCACCATTATTATCAGAATCACATACAACCCTGCACATAACTGTATGGTGCCTTCTCTTGTTGCATTGATAGTAAATGTTCAGTTTGGTATGACAATCCTTTACATTATGATTGTCTAGACATCTGATAAATCTGTCAAGTTCTTTCATCCTCTCCACTTTAATATCCCATGAATTATAGGCATTACAATTTTTAGTGAAATGAGTACCTTGGCAGAAGAGGCAGTCTCTCTTTTCCTTGCCTGACCTCTTATTAACTGGGTTACCCTTACTGAGGTACTTATTCATCTTACCTTGATGTGAGGAACCACTAATACTGATTCCTGTCACTTGATATGTGCCTATTTAACTCTTAAATATGATTATTACCAAGGATTAATTTTCCCTTTTGAGACTTGACAGATACTTAAACAAGATGGGTCCTACACAGATGACAGCAAGGTAATGAGTGAGCTACTCAAGTCCCAATATGACTCAGTTTTTAGCAAGCCGCTAACCAGACTGAGAGTCGAAGATCAAAATGAATTTTTTATGAGAGAGCCACAAAATTTGATTAACACAAGCCTATCCGATGTTATCCTGACGCCAAATGACTTCGAACAGGCGATAAATGACATGCCCATGCACTCTGCCCCAGGGCCAGACTCATGGAACTCTGTGTTCATCAAGACTGCAAGAAGCCCCTATCACGAGCCTTTTCCATCCTATGGAGAGGGAGCATGGACACGGGGTCGTCCCTCAGTTACTAAAAACAACAGACATAGCCCCACTCCACAAAGGGGGCAGTAAAGCAACAGCAAAGAACTACAGACCAATAGCACTAACATCCCATATCATAAAAATTTTTGAAAGGGTCCAAAGAAGCAAGATCACCACCCATCTAGAAACCCATCAGTTACACAACCCAGGGCAACATGGGTTTTAGAACAGGTCGCTCCTGTCTGTCTCAACTACTGGATCACTACGACAAGGTCCTAAATGCACTAGAAGACAAAAAGAATGCAGATGTAATATATACAGACTTTGCAAAAGCCTTCGACAAGTGTGACCATGGCGTAATAGCGCACAAAATGCGCGCTAAAGGAATAACAGGAAAAGTCGGTCGATGGATCTATAATTTCCTCACTAACAGAACACAGAGAGTAGTCGTCAACAGAGTAAAGTCCGAGGCAGCTACGGTGAAAAAGCTCTGTTCCACAAGGCACAGTACTAGCTCCCATCTTGTTCCTAATCCTCATATCCGACATAGACAAGGATGTCAGCCACAGCACCGTGTCTTCCTTTGCAGATGACACCCGAATCTGCATGACAGTGTCTTCCATTGCAGACACTGCAAGGCTCCAGGCGGACATCAACCAAATCTTTCAGTGGGCTGCAGAAAACAATATGAAGTTCAACGATGAGAAATTTCAATTACTCAGATTACGGTAAACATGAGGAAATTAAATCTTCATCAGAGTACAAAACAAATTCTGGCCACAAATAGAGCGAAACACCAACGTCAAAGACCTGGAGTGATTATGTCGGAGGATCTCACCTTCAAGGACCATAACATTGTATCAATCGCATCTGCTAGAAAAATGACAGGATGGATAATGAGAACCTTCAAAACTAGGAGGCCAAGCCCATGATGACACTCTTCAGGTCACTTGTTCTATCTAGGCTGGAATATTGCTGCACTCTAACAGCACCTTTCAAGGCAGGTGAAATTGCCGACCTAGAAAATGTACAGAGAACTTTCACGGCGCGCATAACGGAGATAAAACACCTCAATTACTGGGAGCGCTTGAGGTTTCTAAACCTGTATTCCCTGGAACGCAGGGGGGAAAGATACATGATTATATACACCTGGAAAATCCTAGAGGGACTAGTACCGAACTTGCACACGAAAATCACTCACTACGAAAGCAAAAGACTTGGCAGACGATGCACCATCCCCCCCAATGAAAAGCAGGGGTGTCACTAGCACGTTAAGAGACCATACAATAAGTGTCAGGGGCCCGAGACTGTTCAACTGCCTCCCAGCACACATAAGGGGGATTACCAACAGACCCCTGGCAGTCTTCAAGCTGGCACTGGACAAGCACCTAAAGTCAGTTCCTGATCAGCCGGGCTGTGGCTCGTACGTTGGTTTGCGTGCAGCCAGCAGCAACAGCCTGGTTGATCAGGCGCTGATCCACCAGGAGGCCTGGTCACAGACCGGGCAGCGGGGGCGTTGACCCCCGAAACTCTCTCCAGGTAAACTCCGGGTTATATCCTTAGAACTGTTTGGCTGACTGGTCTGCAATTGAACAATTAATTCCTGCCGACCTAGTCTGATTTCCTCCAGACCGTACTCTGGAGGTTTTGGCAAACCCACCCTTTGCATTAATAGGTTGATCAACTGCCTGGCTTACACCCTTTAATTTATTCAAAGCCTTACTTTTACAAGACAGTTTTTCTTCCAGTTCGTAATGTTGATTAATTAAAACATTCATTTCCATTCCATCTGCACAATTCTCCAGCAGATCTCTTTCACAGTCTTTAAACCACAATTTGTACCAATCAAATCTACTCTCTAAAACATCTAAATATAACTTTAATTCATTATGGTTCACGGTTCTTTGATTCATTAAATCCAAGCACTTGTATGTCTTTGTCACATGGCCTTTAATAGCCTGTAATGATGCTTTCATTACTCTAAAATTCACGGACTTGTCAACCACATTAACTCCATCAGATCCAGTCATGGTTAGATAATTATTAATCACTGATTATACAACTTAAGTAGGCGCCTTATAAGAGTAATTCTTGCACTTTACTCTTGTGTAAATCCTAGCCACACATGTGCTAGCAATTAATTGGGCTAATTATCATCCACCACACGATCGATTAAACTTGTGACCCTATACCCACTTCCTTCAATCGGTCACTTAATTATTAAGAAATTAATTCAATTAATTTTTTCACTGATTGTATCCGGTTCAGGAAGGACCAGCGGGCAGATGTGGAAAATTTTATAGGGGTGATTACCTTTATGTACCTCAACATTACATGCATACAAGTAAACTCATTGGGAGACAACCACATTGTTTACCGTAGTCACCCCGTGTAGACAGGTGGTTCCTTCGACCACACGATCTTATCCATATCTATCCGAGACCAGTATGGATTGGATAGCACCCACAAGTACGGTGCTACTAATTAATTGTGGACTGCATAGATTATATTAGTGTAACTGAATGAAGGGGGGGGGGTAGGTTACACATGGATATATCCATCAAAGAAAAACATTTGTATATAATCCCACCACTTACCAGATATTCTCTGGTGGTCACTTGATGTAGCTGGATCACCCATAACCTATCCAATTACAACATACCTAACTGGCCAGTATCAGTCTGCTATAGTTCATTAATTACATTACAATTCACAAGACGATTTAATGTCTCATAATTATTATACACATTAGAGATCACTCCATTAAGATCTGAGACCAATGAGTGATGATTAAACCAAGGGTAATTTTCCCCGGGACACAGTCCATGGCGACGCACCAGTCACCACCGGTCCTACCATTTTTCACTCATTTTACCACTCTATTACGGTGGTCCCATAAATCACGTTCCCTCACTCTCCACCAGGAACAGTTACGACACTTCCTATTATGAAATGAGGCCTATATTAATCCTTAGGCCGCCGTGAACGTCAATTTCCTGGTTCCATGCTTTCCCAGCCTCCTCACTACATTCAAAACACTCCCGCCTCCCCCCTGCCCCGAGTCGACCTCTACCCCCGCACATCCGCGCATGCGCAAAGGGAACTTTTGGTTCTATCCTATTGTCAAATACATTTTTGACTCATATCGACACATTAAACACCTATTAGGCACTATAGCTTCGGAAAATTAAAATATTTTCCACAAATGGCATGTCCATGCAATCTTCCCCAGCCTCGGACTCATGGAACTCCGTGTTCATCAAGATCTGCAAAAAGCCCCTGTCACATGCCTTCAGCATTCTATGGAGATGGAACATGCACACAGGAGTCATCCCACAGTCACTAAAACAACAGACATAGCCCACACTCCACAAAGGTGGTAGTAAAGCAATTGTAGACAGATAGCGCTAACATCCCATATTATGAAACTCTTTGAAATGGTTTCTAAGAAGCAAAACTGCCGACCACCTAGATACTCATCATTCACACAACACAGGGCAACACGGGTTTAGAACAGGTTGCTCCTGCCTGTCTCAGTTGCTGGACTTCTATGACAAGGTCCTGGATGTATTAGAGGATAAACAAAATAGAGGATAAACAAATCTTGAAATAGGTCACTGAAAACAATGTGAAGTTCAATAAAGAGAAATTTCAACTACTCAGATATGGAAAACTTGAGGAAGTTATAACTGTATCAGGGCATACAACAAATTCTAACTATACAATAGAGCGAAAAAGTAATGTGAAGATCCTGGGAGTGATAATGTCAGAGGATCTCCTCTTCAAAGATCATAACAATGTATCTACCACATCTGCTAGGAAATGATAGGATGAATATTGAGAACCTTTAAAACTAGGGACCCCAAGCCCATGATGATTCTCTTCAAATCGTTTTTTTCTCTCTAGACTGGAATACTGCTGTACACTAACTGCCCTTTTCAAGGCAGGTTAAATTACTGACCTGGAGAATGTAAAGAGAACTTTCACGGAACACATAAGTACGATAAAGCATCTAAATTACTGGGAATGGTTGAAGTCCCTTGATTTTATTCCATGGAACGCAGGCGAGAAGGATACATTGTAATTATTCTCTATTGAACTTGCTAACGCCAAATATCGTGAACTAAGTGAATATTCAGTTCTCTTGTATTTATTTTAACTCGCCTAATGACCGTATGTACAAATTACAGCACTGTTACTGAGTCATTAATCTTAAGTTAGTCTTAAGTTTGCCCGAAATGCTCTGCATATAAAGGGGCTTTTGGCATGTACACCCAATTGTTACTCTCCTTTGTACAAACATGTATCATGCTAAAATAAACTGTCCTTGTCGTTGTTACTGTCAATATACACATGGAAAATCCTAGAGGGATTAGTACCAAACTTGCACACGAAAATCACTCCCTATGAAAGCAAAAGATTCGGCAGGAGATGCAATATTCCCCCAATGAAAAGCAGGGGTGCCACGAGCACATTAAGAGACAACACAGTAAGTGTCAGTGGCCTAAGACTGTTCAACTGCCTACCAGCATATATAAGGGGGATTACCAGTAGATCCCTGGTTGTCTTCAAAAAGGCGCTAGATAGGCACCTGATCAACCGGGCTGTGGATCTTACGTCGGTTTGCATGCGGCCAGCAGTAACAGCCTGGTTGATCAGACCCTGATCCACGACGAGGCCTGATCTCAAACCGGGCCGCAGGGGCCCTGAACCCCGAAACCCTGTCCAGGAAATACTCTCCAGATATGGTGTGGACGGTAGTCAAAAGATTACAGGGGAAACATAATGGGCCCCAGGGACTGAACCTCAACATTTTCAGAGGCACATAAAAAAATCTGGGAAACTGTTACTCTACGTTTCAGGGGCAATAAATGGGTCCAGGAACTATACCAGCATTATAGAGGCACACAATGGTCCAGGAACTATTTCTCACATAAGGTCCAGGAACTATCCTCACATAATGGTTCCAGGAACTGTACTTCAACATTACAGAGGTGCATAATGGGTCAAGGGATTGTACCATTTATCTCCATTACAAAGACACATAAGGGTACAAGGACTGTACCTCAACATTACAGAGGCACATAATGGGTACAAGGACTGTACCTCAACATTACAGAGGCACATAATGGGTACAGGGACTGTACCTCAACATTACAGAGGCACATAATAAGTTCAGGGACTGTACCTCAACATTACAGAGGCACATAATGAGTTCAGGGACTGTACCTCAACATTACAGAGGCACATAATAAGTTCAGGGACTGTACCTCAACATTACAGAGGCAAATAATGAGTTCAGGGACTGTACCTCAACATTACAGAGGCACATAATGAGTTCAGGGACTGTACCTCAACATTACAGAGGCACATAATGAGTTCAGGGACTGTACCTCAACATTACAGAGGCACATAATGAGTTCAGGGACTGTACCTCAACATTACAGAGGCACATAATGGGTACAGGGACTGTACTCAAATTTACAGGGGCACATAATGATTCAGGGACTGTACCTCAACATTACAGAGGCACAAATGGGTAACAGGGACTGTACCTCAACATTACAGAGGCACATAATAAGTTCAGGACTGTAACCTCAACATTACAGAGGCACATAATAAGTTCAGGGACTGTACTTCAACTTTAACAGAGGCACATAATAAGTTCAGGGACTGTACTTCAACATTACAGAGGCACATAATAAGTTCAGGGACTGTACCTCAACATTACAGAGGCACATAATAAGTTCAGGGACTGTACCTCAACATTACAGAGGCACATAATAAGTTCAGGGACTGGGCCACAAAGTTTTGATAACTAAACATGTTACAGTGATTATGAACTATTTACATATTTTTGTTGGAAATTATGGGAACGAGGTTCACAGGTACATTCCTGAAATATTTCTTCCACATAATCTGAGGGATGGGGAGAGGGAGCACAACTAAGCAACACTGTATTGTACTTATCAATGTTAGTTGTACCTCAGAGTCAGGTGGGATTTTAGAGACACTAGGCTACACCATATCTCTCCCCCGAGACCCACACACACACACTTCTTCCCACCCACGATGTCGGGCCTATCAAATATTACAATATAAAATTAATACCAATAATGTTGGTTAATTACAAGATACTGAGTGGACTGTATGATGGTTTGTGACTTGAAAAGAAAGGGGGGGGGGATCTGTTGAGTATATAACATTCTACAAAAAAAAAATATCTGTATATTATATAATAGAATGAAAGGAAAATTTAACCTGAACACTCAACATTTAATTACTGGATCATAAGTATTATTTTTGGAAACACCCTAATGTTTGCACTACAGCTAGAATTTAGGATGGCCAACGCAAAACTGCTGTACATTATGGGTAAATGTCACTTGGCTAAGGTGTGTTGCTGGGAAGGATTGGAGTTCTCTGTTTTTCCATCCTTGTTGCCGAATTGTAAGGGTTTTCCACACTATTTATCCCAATTCTTCAGCAGGAACGTGTCAGCAATTTTTAAATTACGGATTGAGACCAATATACACCAACTAACCTTTGAGAACTCCTGGTTACATTGCACAGTTCAATCCAGTGTTCACACATTAAATTCATTATTGCGTCTTCTTAAAGCGTCACTCAGCTGCTATTCTGCATCCCCCCGACTCAAAATTTCTCGAAGAGCCAAATCAGCATCATATTTTAATATACAATTATATTATTAATTTATAAGTTCTACATTTAGGAAAATTATGTAAAAATTTTCCACAGTAACTTCTTATTTCCAGTAATGTAGTGTAACTTATGTTCTTCAGTATAGTTTCGCTCCTAATCTTAGTTGTAAGAAATATTGTGCACACTATATAACAATCTTTATTTCTGTAAGTACATGTACAAGGTATACAGTCCTAGCTGACATACTGCTATATGGAAAGCTGCTTGTTATGCAGAGCATTTCCTGCAAACTTGGTCAATTTTGTCCCCAGGATGCGACCCACACCAGTCGACTAACACCTAGGTACCTATTTTACTGCTAGGTGAATACGGACAGCAGGTGTCTTAAGGAAATCTAATGCTTCCACCCATACCGAGGATCAACTCCGGGACCTCGGCGTGTGAGCTGAGTACGCTAGCGACCAAGATACGGGACACCATGTCATTTTAGAGGTTATGTATATTTATAATCCTTTGATAATAAAGTTTTAGTTTAATAGCCTTACCATGAACCACACATCAATAAGTAAATGGTTATAAATATATTTTAAGGCTGTCCTAAATGCTCTTGATAACCAGAGGTTTTCTGTGAAGTATATCACTAATGTCTCCTTTTTCCTCGGTAAAGTGACAATTATACTTTGTAGTAAAAATAAAATTTATCATTATCTTGCAATGGGGCCAGGAGCTGTGGATCGACCCCTTCAATCTCATATAGGTGAGTACATGACTTCTAGCTTTTAAAAGCTGAACAAGTTACAGTAGTTGTGGAAAATACTGTATAATTTTTCCCCGAAATACATAGTTATATGTAAAAAAGATGGCCATACTGTATTTAATAAAAATATGTTATAAAAAATGGGAAACTGTGCCTGTGCAGAAGAGACTCGCCATTGTGTTTTGAATGAGCCAAGAAAACGTTAGTGAAAATAAGATTTTTCGTGCTCTAGAGGTTAAAATTGGCGACCACCCCTCAAATAGGAGCCGAAATTTTTGGATGTGTATTCCTGCATAAACTGAGATATCAGACGACTGGACAAGACAGCTCCAGGAACCTCAGATAAGCAACTAGATTTGTGTTATAATTCTGGCCAGTATTTCATAAATTTAGACAGTGAGGTTTTCTGGGTATGATACACCTTGATCTCCAGTCAAAATTGGTGAGAAATTTTTAAGATATTCTCCTTTTGTTTATGTGTATGTGTATGTTATCTGTATGTGGGATGTGTGGCTCGTATGTTGGTTTGCGTGCAGCCAGCAGCAACAGCCTGGTTTATCAGGCCTTTTGATCCACCAGGAGGCCTGGTCTCAGACCGGGCCGCGGGGGGGTTGACCCCCGGAACTCTCCCCCAGGTAAACTCCGGTAATATACAGTCCACAAACTCATATATTTTACCAGAAATCTTGTTGATGCATTTTCATTTGTAATTAATAGGTCTAGAGCAACTTGGGATAAGACAGTTGTAGGTATCAAAGGGGGACATTTTTGCGACCTAGGTGTCCAAAATTCCTACTTGTCTATGTAACTGATAAATAATAATTATCTTTATCATTTACTGTTAAAGTACATACTGAGTTACATTCAGATAAATGTAATTTTCCACATTTAATTTGCCGTGGTCCTTCTTGAACCAGAGGTAATAGGGAAGTCATTAATTAGTTATTTACTTTAAAAATTATAGTGAAAAAGGCAGAAGGAGGGGGATGTTAAGTTCCCCAAATTTACTTAATGTGTAGTGGATTATAATTATTACATTATTAATTTTGATAAGCCAATTCTGGCCAAGATTTATATCAGTGTATGTGTAATTGATAAGCCAAGTCAAGTATGACTAAAGATTATAATATATACAGACTTTGCAAAAGCCTTTGACAAGTGTGACCATGGCGTAATAGCGCACAAAATGCGTGCTAAAGGAATAACAGGGAAAAATCGTCGATGGATCTATAATTTCCTCACTAACAGAACACAGAGAGTAGTCGTCAACAGAGTAAAGTCCGAGGCAGCTACGGTGAAAAGCTCTGTTCCACAAGGCACAGTACTCGCTCCCATCTTGTTCCTCATCCTTATATCCGACATAGACAAGGATGTCAGCCACAGCACCGTGTCTTCCTTTGCAGATGACACCCGAATCTGCATGACAGTGTCTTCCTTGCAACACTGCAAAGCTCCAGGCGACATAAACCAAATTTTTTCAGTGGGCTGCAGAAAACAATATGAATTCAACGATGAAAATTTAAATTTACTCAATAGGAAACATGAAAAATTAAATCTTCATCGAGACAAAAAAAATCTGGCCACAAAATAGAGCAAAACACCAACGAAAAGACCTGGGAGTGATCATGTCGAGGATCTCCCCTTTCAAGGCCCATAACTTGTATCAATCGATCTGCGAAAAATACGGGAGGGATAATGAAACCTTTCAAAACAGGGGGCCCAACCCCATGAACACTCTTCAGGTCACTTGTTCTATCTGGCGGGAATATTGCTCACACTAACACACCTTTCAAGGGAGGTGAAATGGCCGACCTAGAAAATGTACGAGAACTTTCACGGGGCGCAAAAAGGGGAAAAAAACACCTCAATTATTGGGACGCTTGAGGTTCCTAAAACCCGATTTCCCCGGAACGCGAGGAGAGATACATGATTTTATACACCTGGAAAAACCCAGAGGGACTAGTACCGAAATTTCACCCGAAAATCACCCACTACGAAAGCAAAAGACTTGCAGACGATGCCCCATCCCCCCAATGAAAAGCAGGGGGGGCCAGCACGTTAAGAGACCATACAAAAGTGTCAGGGGGCCCAGACTTCAACGCCCCCAGCACACATAAGGGGGGTTACCAAAAGACCCCTGGCATCTTCAAGCTGGCCTGGGGCATACCCTAAAGCAGTTCCCGGTCAGCCGGCTTGGGTCTATGTTGGTTTGCTGCACCCGCAGCAACACCGGTTTATCAGGCTCTGATCCACCAGGAGGGGGGTCTCAGACCGGGGCCCCGGGGGGGTTGACCCCCGGGAAACCCTTCCAGGGTAAAATCCAGGAATGTGATAATATTAATTTTTCTAGCCACATTCTGGCAAAGGGTTTATATTAAATTTTTAAAAAAATTTAAATTTTTATAAGCCCAAATCTGGGTATTTATTTATTTTTTTATTTTTTTAGTAATTTTTTGCATACAACAGAGGTACAAAAAAATACAGGGAAAGCAGCATGCCAAAGCCACTTATATGCATACATTACGGCGGCTTAAAATTAACTTAAGATTAACAAGCAATGAAAAATCGGAAAAACATTTTTGTAAACAGAAACAATAAAGCACAAAAAGATATTACAAAGACAGGTCTATGGGTTTCTTGCATTGCTGTACATTCAGTAAATGAGTATTCTTTTGATAGGTTTTTTTAAAAAAATAACAAAGTTAGATTGGGTCCTAGGTTTAACATTTGTGTGATATAATTGTGAGTAACATTTAGGATATACAATTTATAAGGTTCAGTTATTCAGTATTTATTTGGTTTTGAGTGAGTAAGAGATCTTTGAGAAGAGACTTGAATTTATAAACAGGTAGTGTTTCTTTATATTTACAGGTAATGAATTCCAGATTTTAGGGCCTTTATGTGCATTGAGTTTTTGCATAGCGTGAGATGGACACGAGGAACATCAAAGAGTGATCTGTGCCTTGTGTTATGGTCATGTGTTCTGTTGAGGTTGGCAAGATGTTTGAGGGGAGGTTAAATATCAGAGTTAAGTGTTCTATGTATGTAATAGGTGCAGTAATAAGTATGGATGTTTTGTATGGTGAGTAGGTTGAGGGTTTTGAATACTGGTGGAGTGTGCTGCCTGTAGTGAGAATTTGTTATCATTCTAACTGCAGCCTTTTGTTGGGTAATTAGTGGTCTGAGATGGTTAATTGTTGTTGAGCCCCATGCACAAATTCTGTGGAAAATTTTATAGGGTGCTTACCTGTATGTACCTCAACATTATATACATACAAATAATCTCATTGGGAGACAACCATATTGTTTACCGTAGTCACCCCGTGTAGACATGTGAGAAAACTTAACCACCTCTGGTCACTACAGGTGGCCCCTCGACCCTCACAATCTTGTCCACATCTATCCGAGACCAGTATAAATTGGGTAGCACCCTCAAGCACGGCGCTATTAATTAATTGTAAAGATTATTTTATTAACTGAATGGGGGGGGGGGTGGATACACATGGATACATCCAAAAGGGAAAAACATTTGTACATATCCCACCCTTACCAGAAATCACCTGGGGTCACTTGATGGCGGGATCACCCTTAACCTATCCAATTAAAACATCCCTAAACTGGCCAACATCTGTTAAACAAAGGGGGGTTTTTAACGGGGGGATTGAGCCCCTATTTCCTCCTTTTCACCATCTCATTTCGACTCCCCCCACACCGAACGGTTCTTTTCCGCAGACAGGAAATCCGTTGGTTTTGTCCTGGTTTAAAAGTCGGATACCATAAACTTCTCTATCCTCGATACGATAATCACACGTTCACCGGGAGCGGGGCGATCTATTTCACACCCGCACTTTTAACTTAATGTTATTATCACTATTACATTACCATTCACAAACTTTTAACGTCTCATAACATTAACACAAGAGGTCACCCTTTAAAGATCGAGGCCGATATAAGGATTAACTCAGGGGTATTTCCCCGGACCACACAATGGCTCGCCCCATCAGCACCGGGTCCACATTATTCACAAATTTTTAAACCATTTTTTTACGGTGGTCCCCAAATCACGTTCCCCACTCTTCACTAGGGACAGCCCACGACATTTTCCTATTGAATTGAGGCTAAAATTAACCTTACCGCCGTGAACGCCCTTTTCCCCCTTCACCCCCCGGTTTTCACAGCCTCCTCACCCTTTTCAAAACACTGCCCCACCCCGTCCCCAGCCAAACCCCTAACCCCCCGCACATCTGCGCAGGCGCAGCGGGAACCCATTGGTCCATTCAAATACAAATACATTTTGACCCAAAATCAACACTTTAAACACTTTTTAGGGCACATAGCTTGGGAAATTAAATTTTTTCCCCACACTGCGGCCGGCGGAAGTCGTTTTTAACGACTAAATTGCGTTTTCCCCCCCGGGAGACTTTCCAGCCCTCCTGTTGCCTGCTGTTTTCCTTTGGGTCTTACTACAATTTCTTCTTGCTTCCCCGGTAGTGTTTTCAATCACTCGTGTCACTTTCCCTTTAGATTTCCTCTGCACTGGATTAAACACCATTTAATTCTAAGGGAATTAATTTTTTAAGGGTAAGCAAACTTTCCTGACCACGACAAAACTTTGACGTTTCTGACAACACCTTTGCATCGGGGTATAATTAACTATCGCCCAAAGGGGCCACAATTTTCGATTTTTTCAGTTCATTAACACAAGCACCGGGTTGAATTTCTGTCGGTTTCCCTGCCTCGGCGCACCATAAAAGTGTTCACATAGTGTAAGAAAATTTTTTACGCCACACATAAACCCAATAAAATTTACCTTATTTAACATCTTGAACTTATCACTCAACACGGTCACTTTTGTAAACCTCATCATTTCCCCTGGGGATTATCTCAAGTTTGGTGCAGTTTTCTAACCTTTGTCCACAATTTAAGGTGAGAGGGATCATTATCTCCGTGTCAGGATGTCGCTCATGTAGACAGGGCGTTTGTTTACCCGATTCTCTGCCTCCACCAAACACTGCACGAATTCCCCCAAATTAATTCTTTTCCTTTTAGCACCTTACGAAGCACTTTTCACTTACCTACATTCTTTCGTACAGCCCTCCCTGCCAAAGGGGGCTCGGGGAGTAATAAATTCCAGACACACCCTCGCTGGGTCAACAAAGACTGTACTCATCACTCTATTTAATTTCCCATCAAGTTTTGAGCACCCGCTAAAAAAATTGGTGGCATTACTGAATCACAATCTTGGACAGGATTCCTAGCCAAATTTCTGAACAGCTTATGAATGTTCGCAGACAATCCTGAGCCACTTCTAGATAACACCCCGAGTAGGACAAGAAATAACAACAACACCTTCAAGGGAACACCACTGAAGACCTTTTAAAATTTTTGGCCCACTATAGCCCACTCCGGTCACATAAATGGTTTTACCAACTGCACGCACCCTTTTGGGCAAGGTGGAGGACCGGGGTACATGTAGGTTCGGCATCCACCTGGCGAATATTACACACGCCCTTGATAACCCTTTTTACACTTTACCGTCCTTGTGGAATCCAAAAGGTTTCCCGAATACAGTTTGGGGTATCCTGTACCCCACCTCACACGTTATTAGGGGCATTAAAGACAACAAATTGTCAGGTGATGAGTTTTGGGGCAGCAAGTAGGATCTTACATACCCCCCAATTCACATTTTGTAACCGCCTCTGCCCTAATTACTATCCCAAAAACAGCCCCAGTTTTCATTATTGAGCCTTTCAACAATTTTTCCTCCATCTTTAATTTAATCCATCCCTGTAGGTTTTTTCTTGTACCCTCTTACCCATTTTTTTCGGGGATGGGAAAATTATATGAGATATTCATCTTACTTAAAATTTAAACACTAACCTTGTCACACTAATCACTTAGGTAAGGAAGAATACCATTCATATCAATGGCTAAAGGGGGGACTACTGACGGAGCGTGCTCACCGTAATTTCGACAGGAGCAATATTGCCTTTTGCACCGCCAGTTAATTTTGTCCCCAGCCAACTTGGGCCCTTTAAACCACGAAAAAGCACTCATAAATTTTTCATAATCAAGCCCGAACAAAATCAGCGGGATTCTCGTCACCAGGAATGTGTTATTTTTCTCCTGCATTTGATTTTTTCAGCGACTCTTTTTTGTACATACACAATTTTTACTGTTACCATTGAATCCATTGTAAGGATACCTCATTACAACCAAATACGGGGCGCAAAATTTATCTCTCCAATTTATTTCTTATATAAATTGGCAAAATTTTACACCTACATAAAGGCCGTTAAAAATTTCCCAAATGAGTAAGGTACGGATTTGATGGAGCCACCCTAAACCTTTGACAAACAAAGAAATGGCACTATTACATTGAAGGTCGACGCTCCCAAGCAAAATTTTTAAACATCGCAAAAAATGTGGGGTACATTTTCTCCATCTGGCTGGCCACATTACGGGAACTCCAACATTTTGGAATTTTACATATTTACCATTAGTTCTTCCCACCTTCACAAATTCCTCAGTAGGGTTTCATCCCCAACACACTTAAGTTCCATGCTTTTTGTATCAAAAATTTTCCTCTTATGGTAAATGGGGACACTAAGCCCAGGGATCGAAAATTTTTTTTTAAACTTCCGCAAGTAAACTCTCTTGGTTAAAATTTTTTGGGTATGCTGTAGTTATTAGACTTTAATATAACAAGTCTCCCTCTGTGTCCAATCAGTCCCCGCACATTACTATATTTGGGCACTTCAACTCCCCCGGGTTTCTTTTTTTATTTGAACCCTTAAACTGGGGAATTACGGTTTTCCCTTCCCTCGGGCAATTTGCACCTTGCATAATTTATTAGCCCCCCAATCCATTAGTTCCTCTTCAGTAAACTCCCCCCCAGGAAATTGTCCACATAAAATTGTTTTCCCTTTTCCACCGGGACCACCCTACGCTTAAGGGGTTTCATTTATCGTTTCCTGGGGTAGGGAACGGGCGGGGGTAGCACCCAAAAAATACACTCCTGAAGCAAAAGTCTTTTAGGGGGCTAATGGGGGACTAGGGTTCCGGCAAAAACCATGCAATCCTGGTCACTTCCTGCAGACCCACCCCAGGAAAGCTTTACTTTTGTCCCCTAAAGGAAATTCCCTTAACCCGAATTTAAAATACGTCTCCCCTTTTTCCGTCAACGACGGACCGTCACAAACAGTCATTCAAACTAGATACATTTTTATTACCCTGGCACACAATTAAACACAATCCTCAGAGGAGTGGTCTTAGAATCCTTCTTCACTCCTGGGGGCAAAAAGTGACCATAAATCTGGGCTTGCTCGGGGTACCTCCTCTATGAATTTTTTATTTTAACTGCTCCTTAATTAACATCGTAAGTAGTCAACAGTTGGTGTCTGCTCAGTTCGTGGAGCGACCTTTAATTGTCCCCACGCCATCCGGGAATTTTTGGAGGGCGGGTGGTTCAGTTCCACGGAATCCACCCATATTTTTTTTTTCCAGATTCAAATTTAACATCCTTTTGGTATTTTCTTTAGTAAAGGGAAACATCTGGACTTTCTTCATTTTCATTGTCCCAAGCTGTCCAATTCCCATAATTTAAAAACAGGTTTAACTTCATCCCTATTGAAGTATATTAACTGGGGGATACTTCATGATAAGACACACCGTAAAAAGTATTTAGGCTTCCCCCAGTCATTCATTATCATACGGGAAGCCTGCCATCATCCCGTAGGATACTGGGCCTTGAGAGCAGCAGAGGATAATACTGCACCACCCCTTTGGGGGCCCTTAAAAACAACAACATTTTTTTGGGGGTCATGGGGACCAACACATGGTGTGTGATTCCCCATACTTATAATTTATCAGCGATGCAGATTACATGGTGAGTTTTTAAATATATGGCCTTAGTTATAACTTTTCTCTTGACAAAGCAAGACATCACCTCCCTGTAAAGCCCTTATTAATTACTAGCATTATATTTGTTGTTGCAGAGTACTAGAAGATTCTATGTTCAATAAAACCTAAGATAAGGCCTTGTTTCTATCACAAAAATCACGTGACCCCTGCGGCCTTAGAAGGGTGACTCCGCATTTCTTTGTCATACCCTTTACAAAATGGCATAATGGCACTACCTATCAAAATACTATTTGGCCCCACAAATCTTATTTAACAGAAGGGCCAAATTTTCCTTTCTTGAAAACCTTTTAGTAGTTTACCAAGCCCTAGTAGAATTTTCTCGGGGGCCTACCAAATTCGGGATTAATACTTTTCCCCTCATTGCCCAGCCCGACTTACATAAACAAGGGGGCGTATGACTGGGCCTTCTTTTCGAGAGAAAACCAATGCTAGTATAGCAGGACTCCCATTTTACTTCATCCCATTAAGGCAATTTCGTTTTTATGAAGGTACGTTTTTGATCCCTATCCATAATGCTTTACAGTTTTGGATTTACGCCGTTTATCATTAAACACCAATCCAACCAGGAAACACCCCCAGCTAGGCCAACATTACCCACGTTAGCTCAATCTTTACGTTGGCTACTGTTTTGTCCCGGGGTTTTTACACTACATACATTTTTTACCACATTTCGATTAACCGCCCCTTTAAAATACATGTGGTTCTTCCCCCGTTACACTGATAACAATAAAGGGGGTTAGCACGGCAAACCCTACATTATGATTTCCTAGACACCTGATACATGAGCAAGCTCTTCCAATTTTTTCCCCTTTTAACATCCCATAATTTTGGATTACAGCTTAGAGAAATGATACCGTTGCAGAAGATACAATCTTCCCTTTTTTTGCTGACCTCTTTTCAACGGGCTACCCTTTTTGTGGTACCCTCCCTTGCTTGTCTGGAGAACCACTATTACTGGCCCCCGTACTTTTATACTGCCTACTAACCCCGTTTTGTAGGGCTTTGGATTATTGAAAATTTGGAAAAAGTTTCCCTTTGTGAAACTTGACGGTGCACTGGGGCTTAGACGTGGTATTCCCAAGGAATGGGTTGGCGGTCTGCATTTTTGGGCAATTAGCTCCGCAGTCCCCCCCTCTTTTTTTCTTCCAACCCGAAGTAACCCTTGGATATCTGTTAGAAACCACTCTACTTCTTGTGGGTTTAATTATTTTTGAAACAAGGCATGTCGGGGGTTATACGCAGGAAGGAAAACAAAAATGACCTCATAGGGGACAGGGGCCATAGTAGGGGAAAAAAAGTGTAGTCAAAGAAAAAAAACCAATATTGCAAACTAAAATCCCCGGAATAGAAACGAGGCTCCCCCTAGCAATAGGAGGGTATTTACCAAAAAAAAAATGGGGGGAGCTCCATTGTTGGTGCAAGGGAGGATAAAAGTAAGACAGGGAAAC
>NC_069402.1:11505587-11527788 GCF_026875155.1 Cherax quadricarinatus
GATGGGAGCGAGTACGGGCCCTTTTGGGTAACAAGCTTTTCACCAGCTGCCTCGGATTTTACTCTTTTTACGACAACTCCTGTGTTCTTTAGAGGAAATTATAGATCCACGACCGACTTTTCCTGTTTTCCCTTTTAGCACGCATTTTGTGCGCTATTACCCAAAGGCACATTTGGGCGAAGGCTTTTGCAAATCTGTATATATTATAATCTTAGTCAACTTGACGGGCTTATAAATTTACACATACACTGATATAAATCTTGGCCAAAATTGGCAATCAAAATTAATAATGTAAAAATTAAAATCCACTACCTTAAGTAAATTTGTGAATTTAAAATCCCCTCCTTTGCCATTCACATATAATTATTAAGTAAAAAACTAATTAAATTTCCCTAATTCCTCGGGTTCAAGAAGGCCCAAGGGGAAAATTAAATAAAATTACTTTATCTGAATGAAAACTCAGTATGACATAACATAAATGATAAAATAATTATTTATTTCATTACATAACAAGTAGGAATTTTGGAACCTAGGTCGCAAAAATGTCCCCCTTTGATACCTACAACTGTCTTATCCACAATTTGCTCAAACCCCTATTAAATTACAAATGAAAGGCATCAACAAGAATTCGGTAAATTTTTGAGTTGTGGACTGTATATTACCGGGAGTTTACCTGGAGAGAGTTCCGGGGGGTCAACGCCCCCGCGGCCCGGGTCTAAAACCAGGCCTCCGGGTGGTCAAGCCTGATCAACCGGGGCTGTTGCTGCTGGCTGCACGCAAACCAACATACAGCCACACATACACAACAGAAACATACACATACACAAAACAAAAGGGAAATATCTTAAAATTTCCACCAAAATTTGACGGGAAAAAGGGTTTAAACATACCCAGAAAACCTCACTTCAAAATTTTATGAAAATACTGGCCAAATTATAACACAAATCTAGAAGCTTATCTGAGGTTCCGGAGCGTCTTGTCTCGTCTGATATCTAAATTAGCAGGAATACACATCCAAAAATTTCGGCCCTATTTGAAGGGGTCAGCCCAAATTTTAACCTCTAAGCACAAAAATCTTATTTTCACTAACGTTTTCTTTGGCTCATTCAAAACACAAGGCATCCTTTTCACAGGCACAGTTCCCATTTTTTATAACAAATTTTTATTAAAACAGTATGGCCACTATTTAATATAACACTGTATTTCGGAAAAATAAAAGTATTTTTCCCCAACTACTGAACTTGTTCAGCTTTTAAAAACAAAAGTCATTTCTCACCCAAATGGATTGAAGGGGGCGACCACAGCCCGGCCCCATTGCAAAATAATGATAAAAATTTTTTTTTACACAAAGTATAATTGTCCAATTTACCGGGAAAAGGAGACAAAATGATATACTTCACAGAAAACCTCTGGTTTTCAAAAGCATTTAGGGGCACCTTTAAAAAAAATTTTAACCATTTACTTATTGATGTGTGGTTCATGGGAAGGGGATTAAACTAAAACTTATTATCAAAGGATTATAAATATACATAACCTCTAAAATGACATGGTGTCCCGTATCTTGGTCGCTAGCGTACTCAGCTCACACGCCGAGGTCCCGGAGTTGATCCTCGGTATGGGTGGAAGCATTAGATTTCCTTAAGACACCTGCTGTCCGTATTCACCTAGCAGTAAATAGGTACCTAGGGTGTTAGTCAAATGGTGTGGGTCGCATCCTGGGGACAAAATTGACCAAGTTTGCAGGAAATGCTCTGCATAACAAGCAGCTTTCCATATAGCAGTATGTCAGCTAGGACTGTATACCTTGTACATGTACTTACAGAAATAAAGATTGTTATATAGTGTGCACAATATTTCTTACAACTAAGATTAGGAGCGAAACTATACTGAAAACATAAGTTACACAAACATTTACGGGAAATAAGAAGTTACTGTGGAAAATTTTTACATAATTTTCCTAAATGTAGAACTTATAAATTAATAATATAATTGTATATTAAAATATGATGCTGATTTGGCTCTTCGAGAAATTTTGAGTCGGGGGGATGCAGAATAGCAGCTGAGTGACGCTTTAAGAAGACGCAATAATGAATTTAATGTGTGAACACTGGATTGAACTGTGCAATGTAACCAGGAGTTCTCAAAGGTTTAGTGGGGTATATTGGTCTCAATCCGTAATTAAAATTGCTGACACGTTCCTGCTGAAGAATTGGGATAAATAGTGTGGAAAACCCTTACAATTCGGCAACAAGGATGGAAAAACAGAGAACTCCAATCCTTCCCAGCAACACACCTTAGCCAAGTGACATTTACCCATAATTTTACAGCAGTTTGCGTTGGCCCATCCTAAATTCTAGCTGTAGTGCAAACATTAGGGTGTTTCCAAAAATAATACTTATGATCCAGTAATTAAATGTTGAGTGTTCAGGTTAAATTTTCCTTTCATTCTATTATATAATATACAGATATTTTTTTTTTGTAGAATGTTATATACTCAACAGATCCCCCCCCCCTTTCTTTTCAAGTCACAAACCATCATACAGTCCACTCAGTATCTTGTAATTAACCAACATTATTGGTATTAATTTTATATTGTAATATTTGATAGGCCCGACATCGTGGGTGGGAAGAAGTGTGTGTGTGTGGGTCTCGGGGGAGAGATATGGTGTAGCCTAGTGTCTCTAAAATCCACCTGCTCTGAGGTACAACAACATTGATAAGTACAATACAGTGTTGCTTAGTTGTGCTCCCTCTCCCCATCCCTCAGATTATGTGGAAGAAATATTTCAGGAATGTACCTGTGAACCTCGTTCCCATAATTTCCAACAAAAATATGTAAATAGTTCATAATTCACTGAAAAATGTTTAGTTAAACAAAAAAATTGTGGGCCCCGTCCCTGAACTTATTATGTGCCTCTGTAATGTTGAGGTTTCAGTCCCTGAACTTATTATGTGCCTCTGTAATGTTGAGTACAGTCCCTGAACTTATTATGTGCCCCCTGTAATGTTGAAGTACAGTCCCTGAACTTATTATGTGCCTCTGTAATGTTGAAGTACAGTCCCCGAACTTATTATGTGCCTCTGTAATGTTGGGGGTACAGTCCTGAACTTTTTATGTGCCTCTGTAATGTTGAGGTACAGTCCCTGTACCCATTATGTGCCTCTGTAATGTTGAGGTACAGTCCCTGAACTCATTATGTGCCTCTGTAATGTTGAGGTAAAAGTCCCGTACCCATTATGTGCCTCTGTAATGTTGAGGGACAGTCCCTGAACTCATTATGTGCCTCTGTAATGTTTTAGGTACAGTCCCTGAACTCATTATGTGCCTCTGTAATGTTGAGGTACAGTCCCTGAAAATCATTATGTGCCTCTGTAATGTTGAGGTACAGCCCTGAACTCATTATTTGCCTCTGTAATGTTGAGGTACAGTCCCTGAACTTATTATGTGCCTCTGTAATGTTGAGGTACAGTCCCTGAACTCATTATGTGCCTCTGTAATGTTGAGGTACAGTCCCTGAACTTATTATGTGCCTCTGTAATGTTGAGGTACAGTCCCTGTACCCATTATGTGCCTCTGTAATGTTGAGGTACAGTCCTTGTACCCATTATGTGCCTCTGTAATGTTGAGGTACAGTCCTTGTACCCATTATGTGTCTTTGTAATGGAGATAAATGGTACAATCCCTTGACCCATTATGCACCTCTGTAATGTTGAAGTACAGTTCCTGGAACCATTATGTGAGGAATAGTTCCTGGACCATTATGTGAGAAATAGTTCCTGGACCCATTGTGTGCCTCTATAATGCTGAGGTATAGTTCCTGGACCCATTATATGCCTCTGAAACGTAGAGTAACAGTTCCTAGATTTATTATGTGCCTCTGAAATGTTGAGGTTCAGTCCCTGGACCCATTATGTGCCCCTGTAATCTTTTGACTACCGTCCACACCATATCTGGAGAGTATACCTGGACAGGGTTTCGGGGTTCAGGGCCCCTGCGGCCCGGTTTGAGATCAGGCCTCGTCGTGGATCAGGGTCTGATCAACCAGGCTGTTACTGCTGGCCGCATGCAAACCGACGTAAGATCCACAGCCCGGTTGATCAGGTGCCTATCTAGCGCCTTTTTGAAGACAACCAGGGATCTACTGGTAATCCCCCTTATATATGCTGGTAGGCAGTTGAACAGTCTTAGGCCACTGACACTTACTGTGTTGTCTCTTAATGTGCTCGTGGCACCCCTGCTTTTCATTGGGGAATATTGCATCTCCTGCCGAATCTTTTGCTTTCATAGGGAGTGATTTTCGTGTGCAAGTTTGGTACTAATCCCTCTAGGATTTTCCATGTGTATATTGACAGTAACAACGACAAGGACAAGTTTATTTTAGCATGATACATGTTTGTACAAAGGAGAGTAACAATTGGGTGTACATGCCAAAAGCCCCTTTATATGCAGAGCATTTCGGGCAAACTTAAGACTAACTTAAGATTAATGACTCAGTAACAGTGCTGTAATTTGTACATACGGTCATTAGGCGAGTTAAAATAAATACAAGAGAACTGAATATTCACTTAGTTCACGATATTTGGCGTTAGCAAGTTCAATAGAGAATAATTACAATGTATCCTTCTCGCCTGCGTTCCATGGAATAAAATCAAGGGACTTCAACCATTCCAGTAATTTAGATGCTTTATCGTACTTATGTGTTCCGTGAAAGTTCTCTTTACATTCTCCAGGTCAGTAATTTAACCTGCCTTGAAAAGGGCAGTTAGTGTACAGCAGTATTCCAGTCTAGAGAGAAAAAAACGATTTGAAGAGAATCATCATGGGCTTGGGGTCCCTAGTTTTAAAGGTTCTCAATATTCATCCTATCATTTCCTAGCAGATGTGGTAGATACATTGTTATGATCTTTGAAGAGGAGATCCTCTGACATTATCACTCCCAGGATCTTCACATTACTTTTTCGCTCTATTGTATAGTTAGAATTTGTTGTATGCCCTGATACAGTTATAACTTCCTCAAGTTTTCCATATCTGAGTAGTTGAAATTTCTCTTTATTGAACTTCACATTGTTTTCAGTGACCTATTTCAAGATTTGTTTATCCTCTATTTTGTTTATCCTCTAAAACATCCAGGACCTTGTCATAGAAGTCCAGCAACTGAGACAGGCAGGAGCAACCTGTTCTAAACCCGTGTTGCCCTGTGTTGTGTGAATGATGAGTATCTAGGTGGTCGGCAGTTTTGCTTCTTAGAACCATTTCAAAGAGTTTCATAATATGGGATGTTAGCGCTATCTGTCTACAATTGCTTTACTACCACCTTTGTGGAGTGGGGCTATGTCTGTTGTTTTTAGTGACTGTGGGATGACTCCTGTGTGCATGTTCCATCTCCATAGAATGCTGAAGGCATGTGACAGGGGCTTTTTGCAGATCTTGATGAACACGGAGTTCCATGAGTCCGAGGCTGGGGAAGATTGCATGGACATGCCATTTGTGGAAAATATTTTAATTTTCCGAAGCTATAGTGCCTAATAGGTGTTTAATGTGTCGATATGAGTCAAAAATGTATTTGACAATAGGATAGAACCAAAAGTTCCCTTTGCGCATGCGCGGATGTGCGGGGGTAGAGGTCGACTCGGGGCATGGGGGAGGCGGGAGTGTTTTGAATGTAGTGAGGAGGCTGGGAAAGCATGGAACCAGGAAATTGACGTTCACGGCGGCCTAAGGATTAATATAGGCCTCATTTCATAATAGGAAGTGTCGTAACTGTTCCTGGTGGAGAGTGAGGGAACGTGATTTATGGGACCACCGTAATAGAGTGGTAAAATGAGTGAATAATGGTAGGACCGGTGGTGACTGGTGCGTCGCCATGGACTGTGTCCCGGGGAAAATTACCCTTGGTTTAATCATCACTCATTGGTCTCAGATCTTAATGGAGTGATCTCTAATGTGTATAATAATTATGAGACATTAAATCGTCTTGTGAATTGTAATGTAATTAATGATACTATAGCAGACTGATACTGGCCAGTTAGGTATGTTGTAATTGGATAGGTTATGGGTGATCCAGCTACATCAAGTGACCACCAGAGAATATCTGGTAAGTGGTGGGATTATATACAAATGTTTTTCTTTGATGGATATATCCATGTGTAACCTACCCCCCCCCCTTCATTCAGTTACACTAATATAATCTATGCAGTCCACAATTAATTAGTAGCACCGTACTTGTGGGTGCTATCCAATCCATACTGGTCTCGGATAGATATGGATAAGATCGTGTGGTCGAAGGAACCACCTGTCTACACGGGGTGACTACGGTAAACAATGTGGTTGTCTCCCAATGAGTTTACTTGTATGCATGTAATGTTGAGGTACATAAAGGTAATCACCCCTATAAAATTTTCCACATCTGCCCGCTGGTCCTTCCTGAACCGGATACAATCAGTGAAAAAATTAATTGAATTAATTTCTTAATAATTAAGTGACCGATTGAAGGAAGTGGGTATAGGGTCACAAGTTTAATCGATCGTGTGGTGGATGATAATTAGCCCAATTAATTGCTAGCACATGTGTGGCTAGGATTTACACAAGAGTAAAGTGCAAGAATTACTCTTATAAGGCGCCTACTTAAGTTGTATAATCAGTGATTAATAATTATCTAACCATGACTGGATCTGATGGAGTTAATGTGGTTGACAAGTCCGTGAATTTTAGAGTAATGAAAGCATCATTACAGGCTATTAAAGGCCATGTGACAAAGACATACAAGTGCTTGGATTTAATGAATCAAAGAACCGTGAACCATAATGAATTAAAGTTATATTTAGATGTTTTAGAGAGTAGATTTGATTGGTACAAATTGTGGTTTAAAGACTGTGAAAGAGATCTGCTGGAGAATTGTGCAGATGGAATGGAAATGAATGTTTTAATTAATCAACATTACGAACTGGAAGAAAAACTGTCTTGTAAAAGTAAGGCTTTGAATAAATTAAAGGGTGTAAGCCAGGCAGTTGATCAACCTATTAATGCAAAGGGTGGGTTTGCCAAAACCTCCAGAGTACGGTCTGGAGGAAATCAGACTAGGTCAGGCAGGAATTAATTGTTCATTTGCAGACCAGTCAGCCAAACAGTTCTAAGGATATAACCCGGAGTTTACCTGGAGAGAGTTTCGGGGGTCAACGCCCCCGCTGCCCGGTCTGTGACCAGGCCTCCTGGTGGATCAGCGCCTGATCAACCAGGCTGTTGCTGCTGGCTGCACGCAAACCAACGTACGAGCCACAGCCCGGCTGATCAGGAACTGACTTTAGGTGCTTGTCCAGTGCCAGCTTGAAGACTGCCAGGGGTCTGTTGGTAATCCCCCTTATGTGTGCTGGGAGGCAGTTTTAACAGTCTCGGGCCCCTGACACTTATTGTATGGTCTCTTAACGTGCTAGTGACACCCCTGCTTTTCATTGGGGGATGGTGCATCGTCTGCCAAGTCTTTTGCTTTCGTAGTGAGTGATTTTCGTGTGCAAGTTCGGTACTAGTCCCTCTAGGATTTTCCAGGTGTATATAATCATGTATCTCTCCCTCCTGCGTTCCAGGGAATACAGGTTTAGAAACCTCAAGCGCTCCCAGTAATTGAGGTGTTTTATCTCCGTTATGCGCGCCGTGAAAGTTCTCTGTACATTTTCTAGGTCGGCAATTTCACCTGCCTTGAAAGGTGCTGTTAGAGTGCAGCAATATTCCAGCCTAGATAGAACAAGTGACCTGAAGAGTGTCATCATGGGCTTGGCCTCCCTAGTTTTGAAGGTTTCATTATCCATCCTGTCATTTTTCTAGCAGATGCGATTGATACAATGTTATGGTCCTTGAAGGTGAGATCCTCCGACATAATCACTCCCAGGTCTTTGACGTTGGTGTTTCGCTCTATTTTGTGGCCAGAATTTGTTTTGTACTCTGATGAAGATTTAATTTCCTCATGTTTACCGTATCTGAGTAATTGAAATTTCTCATCGTTGAACTTCATATTGTTTTCTGCAGCCCACTGAAAGATTTGGTTGATGTCCGCCTGGAGCCTTGCAGTGTCTGCAATGGAAGACACTGTCATGCAGATTCGGGGTGTCATCTGCAAAGGAAGACACGGTGCTGTGGCTGACATCCTTGTCTATGTCGGATATGAGGATTAGGAACAAGATGGGAGCTAGTACTGTGCCTTGTGGAACAGAGCTTTTCACCGTAGCTGCCTCGGACTTTACTCTGTTGACGACTACTCTCTGTGTTCTGTTGTGAGGAAATTATAGATCCATCGACCGACTTTTCCTGTTATTCCTTTAGCGCGCATTTTGTGCGCTATTACGCCATGGTCACACTTGTCGAAGGCTTTTGCAAAGTCTGTATATATTACATCTGCATTCTTTTTGTCTTCTAGTGCATTTAGGACCTTGTCGTAGTGATCCAGTAGTTGAGACAGGACAGGAGCGACCTGTTCTAAAACCCATGTTGCCCTGGGTTGTGTAACTGATGGGTTTCTAGATGGGGGTGATCTTGCTTCTTAGGACCCTTTCAAGATTTTTATGATATGGGATGTTAGTGCTATTGGTCTGTAGTTCTTTGCTGTTGCTTTACTGCCCCCTTTGTGGAGTGGGGCTATGTCTGTTGTTTTTAGTAACTGAGGGACGACCCCCGTGTCCATTGCTCCCTCTCCATAGGATGGAAAAGGCTCGTGATAGGGGCTTCTTGCAGTTCTTGATGAACACAGAGTTCCATGAGTCTGGCCCTGGGGCAGAGTGCATGGGCATGTCATTTATCGCCTGTTCGAAGTCATTTGGCGTCAGGATAACATCGGATAGGCTTGTGTTAATCAAATTTTGTGGCTCTCTCATAAAAATTCATTTTGATCTTCGACTCTCAGTTGGTTAGCGGCTTGCTAAAAACTGAGTCATATTGGGACTTGAGTAGCTCACTCATTACCTTGCTGTCATCTGTGTAGGACCCATCTTGTTTAAGTATCTGTCAAGTCTCAAAAGGGAAAATTAATCCTTGGTAATAATCATATTTAAGAGTTAATAGGCACATATCAAGTGACAGGAATCAGTTATTAGTGGTTCCTCACATCAAGGTAAGATGAATAAGTACCTCAGTAAGGGTAACCCAGTTAATAAGAGGTCAGGCAAGGAAAAGAGAGACTGCCTCTTCTGCCAAGGTACTCATTTCACTAAAAATTGTAATGCCTATAATTCATGGGATATTAAAGTGGAGAGGATGAAAGAACTTGACAGATTTATCAGATGTCTAGACAATCATAATGTAAAGGATTGTCATACCAAACTGAACATTTACTATCAATGCAACAAGAGAAGGCACCATACAGTTATGTGCAGGGTTGTATGTGATTCTGATAATAATGGTGACAATAATGATAATGTTAATAACCCTGACACTACAGTGACTGATGTAAAGGTTGCAGCTAATGGCAATAATGATGGCCTAGCTGAGGTAGCCTTGCCAGCGTTGGATGTAATAATTCAGGATAAAGGGCATAAATCCAAAAGCATGCGGCGTCACTCTCCTCAACACTGGTACCGGCCATGTAATGTATGGCAAACTACCGCCTAGTAATAATGACTAGAGGAAGTAGTGAATACAGTCACGGTGTCTTACTCATAAAAGGTCAACCCAGTACAAGTATTCTTCTATCGAGAATGATGTTGAACCAGTCTAATTTGTGGGAGCTGGACAGCATAGTGATTAATATAAATGAGGAAAGTCCAAATGATTCCTTTACTCAGGAACAATACCTGAAGGATGTTAAATGTGAATCTGGACATTACTGGGTGCGACTTCCGTGGAAGCTCGACCGTCCAGAATTACCTACTAATATAGGATGGCGTATGGACAGTTAAAGGGCTCAGTTCTGCGAACTGAGCAAGACACCAAAATTGTTGACTGCTTATAATGATATAATTAATAAACAGTTAAATAATAAATTGTTCTTACTTCAGGCGACGATAAATGCACACCTTAAGTGCACAGGTGGTCCACTGAGCGAAGTAATTGGGTAAATAATCTTATGTGGACAATTTCCGGGTGTGACGTCAACTGAAGAGGAACTAATGAGGATATGTGAAGGGGTTAATGAAATAATGCAGTAAGGTGTTGGAACTGACTTGGGATACTGAGAGAGACTTGTTATTGTTAACGTCTCATAATTCCAGTATGCCCAATAAATTAATCCAGGGAACATAGGCTTATGCCCCTGAGAGAATGGAACAATAATTAGTCCATTTTGAGGGATCAATACATATGGATGGCCATGGAGTTGAAGTGCCTATATGCAGTAATGTGCTGGGGCTGACTTGGGATACTGAGAGAGACTTGTTATTGTTAAAGTCTCATAATTCCAGTATGCCCAACAAATTAACCCTGAGAGCATATACTTAGTGTCACACCTTACAATAAGAGGGAAATTGTTAATACCAGAAGCATGGAGGCTTGAGTGTGCTTTGGATGGAGCCCTACCTGAGGAGTTAACAGGTGGAAAGAATTAATGGGTGATTATGTAAATACCAATGTTGGAGTTCCCAAGCCAGGTGGCCAGTGAAGATGGGAAAATTGTACTCCACATTATGTAAGTCGTCTAGCAACGACCTCCGCCCGGCCGCAGTGTGTAAAATATTTTAATTTTCCGAAGCTATAGTGCCTAATAGGTGTTTAATGTGTCGATATGAGTCAAAAATGTATTTGACAATAGGATAGAACCAAGAGTTCCCTTTGCGCATGTGCGGATGTGCGGGGGTAGAGGTCGACTCGGGGCATGGGGGAGGTGGGAGTGTTTTGAATGTAGTGAGGAGGCTGGGAAAGCATGGAACCAGGAAATTGACATTCACGGCGGCCTAAGGATTAATATAGGCCTCATTTCATAATAGGAAGTGTCGTAACTGTTCCTGGTGGAGAGTGAGGGAATGTGATTTATGGGACCACCGTAATAGAGTGGTAAAATGAGTGAATAAGGGTAGGACCGGTGGTGACTGGCGCGTCGCCATGGACTGTGTCCCGGGGAAAATTACCCTTGGTTTAATCATCACTCATCGGTCTCAGATCTTAATGGAGTGATCTCTAATGTGTATAATAATTATGAGACATTAAATCGTCTTGTGAATTGTAATGTAATTAATGATACTAACGCTAAGTTAAGAGAATGCGTGAAGTGAAATAAGTCGCCTTGCTCCGAGTGAACACGCTAGACCACGTTGTTCCCGTCATGAGGAAAGTGAAGTTCATTGAGTCACGACTTCTAAACGGAGACAAACCAACGGATATCTCGTCCTGCTGGAATGAGAGCCGTGTCGATGTAGCAGAACATCGAAATGAGATGGTGAATGGAGGAAATAAGGAGTATCAATCACCCACAGTTAAGTAACCCTTCTAGTTATAGCAGACTGATACTGGCCAGTTAGGTATGTTGTAATTGGATAGGTTATGGGTGATCCAGCTACATCAAGTGACCCCCAGAGAATATCTGGTAAGTGGTAGGATTATATACAAATGTTTTTCTTTGATGGATATATCCATGTGTAACCTCCCCCCCCTTCATTCAGTTACACTAATATAATCTATACAGTCCACAATTAATTAGTAGCACCGTACTTGTGGGTGCTATCCAATCCATACTGGTCTCGGATAGATATGGATAAGATTGTGAGGTCGAAGGAACCACCTGCCGTGACCAGGGGTGGTTAAGTTTTCTCACATGTCTACACGGGGTGACTACGGTAAACAATGTGGTTGTCTCCCAATGAGTTTACTTGTATGCAGTAATTTTGAGGTACAAAAAGGAATCCCCCCTATAAAATTTTCCACACCTTTAATTTGCCTTTTCGAATCTTTTTTTTGGGGTTAGGTTATTAAAAATTTTTTTAAAATTCCCAAAATTTTTGGGGTCTGGGTAATAGAAAACCCATATAGTTTGTCCCCCTTTTAATCTTTAACGGCTCGCTGAACATGAGTCGAAGGGGGACTTAGTATCCATATTTTTGCTGTCATCTGTGTAGGTCTCTTTTCGCCCTAAACAGGGGGGCCAATACTGGTTTGTTTTTTTTTTTAAATATGGTTTAAAAGAAGAAGTATTATGGTTTCTTTCAATTTCCTTCATGTCTTCAAGTCTTCCTGAGTTCTTTCTCCGTAAATTCCTTAACTTAAGTTCATATTTGCTATTTCTCTGATCGTGTTCCTTTCGTATTTTGATAATGACCCCTATCAGCACTCGTGATTCTTTTCCTTCATCTTAATGGAAATGTCTCCTCTTTTAGTTTACACTTCTTTATTTTTTTTAATGGGAAAGTGCCTTTAGCAATCTCATTTTTAAAAGAGTTAATTTTTTTCTAGGGGAAAGGTTGGGATCCATGTTGTTTTTGGATATTACCCATTTTTTTTCATTTAGGGCATGGTCTTTCCCTTGATGTTTTTATTTTCTGAAGTTGAAATTTTTTGAAACACCCTCATAAAATGATCCATTTTTTGTCAGGCCCCTGCGCATACATATGTGTCCCCTATTATGTTGTAAGGAATGCTTGTCCTTGATATGGGTTTTATTAATACCCCCTAATTGTCCACCTAACGTGGGGTTTCAGGGGTCGAGACTCACTCCTGGCCCCGCCCTTCACTGACCACTACTGGGTCCCCTCTCTCTCCTTGTCTTCCACGAGCTTTATCATACCTCGTCTTAAAACTATGTATGGTTGCTGCCTCCACTACGTCCGTTTGCCAGATTATTCCACTTCCTAACAACTCTATGCTGAAGAAATGCTTCCTAACATCCTTTTACTCATTTGAGCCTTCAGCTTTCAATTTGTGACCCCTTATTCTGTTGTCCCATCTCCTGGAACATCCTGTCTCTGTCCACCTTGGTCTATTCCATGAAGTAATTGTTGTAATGTTTTTTATCATGTCTCCCCTGATCCTCCTGTGGAAAATACTGTATATATTTTCCAGAATACAGTAGTTATATTGTTTTAAAATAGATGGCCATACTGTATTATAATAAAATTTTATGTTATCGAAAAGGGAAGCTGCACCTGCACAGAAGGAGACTCGCCATTGTTTTTTTTGAATCGATAGAACGTTTAGAGAATAATTGTGAAGAATATTCATGCTCTAGAGGTTAAAATTGCTGACACCTCTCAATAGGAGGTGAAATTTGTTGATGTGCATTCTGCATAGCTTGAGATGTCAGGCGACTGGACAAGACAGCTCAGGAACCTCAGATAAGTTTGAGTTTATGTTTGTAACTCTGGACAGTGTTATATTCATGGATAGACAGGGGGTTTTCTGAGTATGATACACCTTAATCTCCATCAAATTGGTGAGTGATATTAAGATATATTCTCCCTTCTGTTATGTAATTGTATATAAATAATCCACTTATTAATTTTAATATATCAGTCCACGAAATTTATATATTTTTACCAGATCCTGTGAATGAACATTTCCATTTGTTAATTAAAAGGTCTAGAGACAACTTGTGGATATGACAGTTGTAGGTATTGAAGGGGGACATTTTTTTGCACTCTAGGTGGTCCCAAATTCTACTTGTCTATGTAACTCTGATAAATAATAATTATCCTTTGTTATCATTTACTGTTAGGTACATAATAGTTACATTCAGATAAATGCAATTTTCCAATTTTAATTTCCCTATTGGCCTTCTTGAACGCGAGAATTAGTGAAGTCATTAATTAGTTAATTACTTAATACTTATATGTGAATGGCAGAAAGGAGGTGGATGTTAAGTTCACAAATTTACTTAACGTGTAGTGGGATTATAATTATTACAATTATTAATTTTGATAAGTGTCAAGTCTGGCTAAGTTTGAATATAAATGTATAATATTATTTTTGAATAAGACCAATTCTGGCCAAGATTTATATCAGTGTAATGTGTAATTGCAAAGCTCAAGTGTAGCTAGGATTTATTCCAAAGGTAAGTGTGTTATCGTGTTGTAAGTTGTAATCAGTGTTTATTAATTAAGTTGAATTAATACATTGCTCATGGCTGAAATTGAGGGAAATTAATGTAGAAGACAAACATAGGAAAATAGAGCAAAAAAAGCATCCACTGCAAGCTAGAAAAGGGCATGTAACAAAGCATACAATATAATGTTTGGAATTATGAATCAAGAAACTGTGAATACTGATGATTTAAAATTGTATTTAGATGGCTTTAGTAATAGATATGATTCATACAAATTATATTACAACAAATATGAAGGAATTATTAGTAAACGTGGTAGAAGAGACCTGAAGTAGATCTTATGATTAATCATATTATGAATTAGAGGAAAAGATTCATTTCTTGTAAAAGTCAGGCCTGAAATAAATTAAAATGTGTAAACCATGCAGTTAATCAGTCTGGTTTCTCCAACAAATAATATGTCTTTTGCCAAAACTCCCAGAATTATGTTTTACCTGTTTTAATCCTGGAGAAAACTGGGAGGAATTTTGAGGTCAATTTTAAAGCAGCTGTGCATGACAGGAGAGACCTAGCCTGTGAAACTAAATATTTTACCTCAAAGACCAGTTTAAGAGGAGATACTCACATACTCATACAAGCCTTTCCCCATGTAGATGACTCTTACAAGGAAGCAGTTGACTGTTGAAAGTCCACGTATGGTAATATAGAACAAAGTAGGTTGGATCTAATGAAAATCATTAGTTAATTTAAAATCTCCAGATCACACATACAAAGGTTTACAACAGTTTAGAGTTAAACTGAGAGCACTCCCAAACTTTAAGTAATAAATATAATTGAAGGAATTCAGACTGGTTATTGAGTGCCATGGTGCAGAATAAATAAAGCTGTAAAACACTGAATGAATATAGAACAATATCCACAAGGGTTATTTTGGTCTGGAGAAAATAAGACTAGGCCTACAAGAAACATTGTTCAGTTGTCAGACCAGCCAACTCTCATTTAAAGATGCAGCACATAATAACTCTGAGGTAAACTGTCAAAGTTTCACAAAGGGAAAAATTATCCCAATGGTAATAATCAAAATTCATTCCCTAAAAACTAGTTGCATAGGTTACATATCAAGTAAGCAGGAATCAGAAATAATGATTCACAACAAGGTAAGAAGAATAAGTATCCTCCTATGGGTAGCCCAGTTAAAAGAAACCAGTCAAAGAAAAGAGAGATTGTATTTTCTGCAAGGGTACTCATTCTCTAAGAATTGCAACGCTAACTAATTCATAGAATGATAAAGTTGAAAGATTGGAGGAACATGACAGATTGTATCAGGTGTTTAGTAATCACAATGTAAAGGATTGACATGCAAATTAAAACAACTGTTATCAAATGTCACAAAGAGAAGACACCATACAGTCAGTGGTAAGGGTCTATAGTTGAAATATTGATAATTAGAAATGTTGGCAATCCCTTACACAACAGTGGCTTAAGTAAAAATTGCTGCTAATGTTAATAATGAAGTGTTTTTCTGAAGTAGCCTTTACCTGTGATACAGTAAAAATTTTGATGATAAAAGGCATAAATCAAAAATGTAATGCATATTGACCAGGGATCCCAGTGTACTTCATAAAACGTAAATGTCGTATTGATGGTAAGAAAGTAACAGATGGGAAGATCCACAACTTTAAAATTATCTGGTTTCTCTCAGAAAAAAGGAGCTCAATTGGAATGACACTGTTTATGTAACTGTCAGTTGGGCAATGAGAAAAAACGTGCTAATGCATAATCTCTCTGTATCTATAAGACATTCTCTGGGGAGCGGATCGCGAGAGGTCTACATTAGGGCTTAGTAAAGCACAGAAAAGACTCTCACATAAATTAAATTTAGGCACCTTCAGGTGTAAGTGATGATTCTTGTAGGCCCAATAAATATTTGTAATAGTAGTGACTATTATGCCTCCTTTGTAAAGTGCCACCTTTTGAAGACAGCAGGAGGACCTTTAATGTATGGTAGGATACCCGTAATAATAATTCAAGACTAGAGAAACTACACATACCAATAACTGTGATGTCTTACTTCATGAAGTCGTGCCCCAGTATAATTCTTTCTTCCATAAGAGGATGGTGTTGAGCCAGTGCATACAATTGTGAATTAGACAGCATGGAATAAATTAAATGAAGAAAGTCCAGACATTCTTTTACTCAAGAACAATACCTGAAAGATGTAAAATTTGAATCTGGACAATACTGGTGCGACTTCCGTGGAGACTGAACCACCAGAATTACGCACTAATTAACCGAATGGCATATGGACAGTTAAAGGCTCAGCTCCGTGAACTGGAGTAAGACACCAGAATTGTTAACTGCCTATAAATGATATAATTGCTGAGCAGTTAATTAATAAATTTATAAGAAAGGAAGAGGTACCTCCTGAGCAAGCCAAATTTATGTCACATTTGCCACATCACGGAGTGAGCAGGATTCTAAGACACTCCTTAATTGTAGTGCCTTGAGTAAACAAAAATGTACCAGTTTAAATGACTGTTTTTGATGACAGGTCCGTCGATGATGGAAAACTTAGGAGATTATCATTATTAAATTTCAGATAAGCATTATGCCCTTTAGGGCAGACAAAAGTAAAGCTTTCCTAAAGTGGGGTTTAACAAGAGGCTGACCGGGATTGTACCCGCTTCATATGGCCGAGAATCTAGTGACCAACTTAGTTCTCTGAAAACCTTTTGCTTTAGGAGTGAATTATTTGGTGCTACATCCAGTCCGTTCCTACTTCAAGAGACGATAAATGCACACCTTAAACTATGGAAAGTCCCATTGAGTAAAGTAATGCGGCAAATAAAACAATTTTAAGTGTACAATTTCCTGAGTGTGACGTCCAACGAAGAAGGAACTGTTAATGAATTAAAGGGCGAGGCTAATAAAATAGTAATGCAAAGTGCAAATATGCCTCTGAGGGTGAATTGGAATAGCAATCGTCCAAATTAAAGGACAAAAATTAAGTAAAGATTTCCTCCTGGAGATTAAGTGCACAAAATGTAGGTAATGTATTGGTTAACTTGGGATACTGAGAGAGATTTGTTAATGGTTAAAACCTAATAAATTACAGTATGCCCAATAAATTAACTAAGAAGAGTTTTGCATGTTGAAGTTTCCAAATGTTTTGCCCACTAGGTTTAGTGTCCACCCCTTACTATAAGAGGGAAATTATTAATTCAGGAAGCATGGAAACTTAAATGTGCTTGGATGAAATTCTACCTGAGGAATTCATAACAGGTGGGTTGAATTTAATTGGTGATTTATAGAAAATTCCAATGTTGAGTTCCCCCGCCAGGTGGCCAATCCAAATGGGAAAAATGTACTCCACATTTTTTGTGATGCTTCAAAATTGGCATATGGAGCAGTTGTTACCTTCCAATGTAATAGTGTTATTTCTCTTGTTATGTCTAAGGCTAAAGTTCTCCAATTAAAATCATTTACCTTCCCTCAGTTGGAATTAACAGCATTTATGTAGGTGTCAAATTGCAAATTTAAAGAAATAAGTTGCGGAGAAAAATATTGCGAACTGTAATTTGGTCTGTAATGAGGTATCCTTACAATGGGTTCATAATGGAAACAGTAAAATGTGTACGTACGAAAAAAGAGTCGCTGAAATTAATCGGGCAAGAGAAATATAATATTTGGGTCAGCATATGTTAACATTTTTTCATATACCTGGTGGGAGAATCCGGGTGATTTCTTGTCTCGAGGTTTATCTTTGCTAAATTTGTAAATGCTGTATCGGTTTTAAAAGGACGAGCTGGTTGGTAAATAAAGCTAATTGGCCCCTGTACAAAAGCCGTATTTGTTCCGTTAAAATTTACTGTTCCCCCGCCCAATGTTTGCCTCCCTTAACCATTGATTAAATAGGTTTCTTCTTTACCCCAAAAAAATAATGTAACTAATTTGGGTTTAAAATTTCTAAAAAAAATAAAATTTATAAAAGTTTTCACTCCTCTTGAATATTGGGGATAAAGAGGGTACGGGAGGAAAAATCTATATCGAAAATGGGATTAAATTATGATGGAAGAAAAATTGTGAAAGGTTCCCCATAATAGAGAAATTTGGGGCTGTTTTTAAAGGAACATGTAATTAGGTGCAAGGTGGGTTTTTCAAAATGCTTTTTTGGGTTTGATTATGCTAAAACCCTTTTCTTACTGCCCAAAACTCATATCAAAACAAATTTTAAATTTTGTGCTAAATGCCTAAAAAGTAATGCATGGTGGGTACAAGATCCCTTAAATTTTTTTGGGAAAAACTTTCTGGATTCCACAAGGGGGCAAATATAAAAAGGGTGTTTTAAACTTGTGTAATTGTCCCGTGTGGATTTCCCGATCCCACATGTACCCCGGTCCTCCACCATTGCCAAAGGGCGTGTAAAAATTAGTGAAACCATTTGATGTAAAGGTGTAGACTACATGTCCAATAATTTTAAAGGTATTCAATGGTGTTCCACTGAAAGTTATGTTTGTTTGTTCATTACTGCTACAGGGGGGTTTATTAGAAGTGGAAGGGTTGTTGAAAAACGTTTATACAGCTGTTTCGAAAATTTGCAGTGGGGGATCCCCGTCCCAGATTGATGATTTCGGATAATCCAAAATTTTGGAAGGGGGCTCACACTTGATAGAATTAAATAATAGTAACGATGTTCATCTCTGTTTCCCAAGAGGGTGTTTCTGGAATTTTTTACTCCCAGGCCCCTTTGGGAGGGGGGGCTGTACGAAAGCTGAAGGGACAGTGAAGAGGGTCCCATAGAGTATACACCCGGAAGAGAATTAATTTGAAGAATTCCGTGCATTTAGTGGAGGCGGAAAATATATAAAAAATAGGCCTCCCGTAATGGTGATACCCGATGCAGATGTATTAACACTTTTCACCTAATATGTGGAAGGAAATTTGGGAAGCTGTCCCTGTCTATAGAGATAATTCGGAAGAAAGTGATGAAGATTGCAATGATGCGGCAGTGTTGTTGTGATAAATTTAAAATGATAAATAAAGTAACTGATCATTGGTCTAATGTGTGGCGTAAGGAATATCTTCTTACGCTATGTGAACACTTTTTATGGTGCGACAGAGGCAGTAAATCGACAGAACATTCAACCAGGTGACATTGTGTTGATAGATACTGAACAACATCGAACATTGTGGCCTCTGGCAAAGTATTGACATTGTACGCAGATGCACAAGGTGTTGTCAGGCATGTCAAAGTGTTGTGTTGTGGCCAGGAAAGTTTATGCACAATTAATAAATTAATTCCCTTGGAATTAGGTGTTCAATCAAATGTAAATGAAAATCTGAGGGAAAGTGACACGAGTGATATGGAAGATAACGCTGACCAAGTGATGCCGGAAAATGAAATCGTAGTAAGACCTACTAGGAGAACAGCCACTCAAGCCAGAACTGGTTGGAATCGTCTCCTAAAGGAAGGAGTAATTTGAGTCATTTAGCAACAAACTCCGGCCGGCTGCAGTGTGGAAAATACTGTATATATTTTCCAGAAATACAGTAGTTATATGTAAATAGATGGCCATACTGTATTTAATAAAATTTATGTTATCGAAAATTGGAAGCTGCGCCTGCACAGAAGGAGGACTCGCCATTGTTTTTTGAATTGAATAGAACGTTAGTGAACAATGTGAAGAATTTTCGTGCTCTAGAGGTTAAAATTGGGCTGACACCTCTCAAATAGGAGGCGAAATTGTTGGTTGTGCATTCCTGCATAACTTGAGATGTCAGGCGACTAGACAAGACAGCTCCAGGAACCTCAGATAAGTTTGTTTATGTTTGTAACTCTGGCCAGTGTTATAGACAGTGAGGTTTTCTGAGTATGATACACCTTAATCTCCGGTCAAATTGGTGAGTGATATTAAGATATAATCTCCTTCTGTTATGTAAATTGTATATATATAATCACTTATTAATTTTTAATATACAGTCCACAAATTTATATATTTACCAGAATTCTTGGTGTATGTGTATTTCATTTGTAATTAATAGGTCTAGAGCAACTTGTGGATATGACAGTTGTAGGTATCGAAGGGGACATTTTTTACTACCTAGGTTCCCCAAATTCCTACTTGTCTATGTAACTCTGATAAATAATAATCATCTTTGTTATCATTACTGTTGTGTACATAATGAGTTACATTCAGATTTCTCTTAACCTTTCTTCATATGGACATTCTCCTTAGCTCTGGAACCAGCCTTGTTGAAAAACCTTTGCACTTCTCTAATTTCTTGACGTGTTTGACCAGGTGTGGGTTCCAAACTGGTGCTGCATACTCCAGTATGGGCCTGACATACACAGTGTATAAAGTCTTGAATGATTCCTTACTGAGGTACCGGAACGCTATTTCAGGTTTGCTAGGCGCCCATATGCTGCAGCAGTTATCTGGTTAATGTGTGTTTCTGGCGGTGTACTCGGTATTATACTCACTCCTAGATCTTTCTCCTTGCAGTCTTTGGCCTCCTAGCCTATACTCTGTCTGCGGTCTTTGCCCTTCTCCGATCTTCATGACTTTGCATTTGGCAGGGTTAAATTCTAAGAGCCAGCTGCTGGACCATGCATCCAGCCTGTCCAGGTCTCTTTGTAGACCTGTCTGGTTCGCATCTGATTTAATTCTCCTCATTAAACTTCACATCATCTGCAAACAGGGGCACTTCTGAGTCTATCCCTTCTGTCATGTCGTTCACATATACCAAGAATAGCACTAGACCCAGGACTGACCCCTGTGGGACCCCGCTCGTCACAGGCGCCCACTGCAATACCTCATCACGGATCATGACTCAACTGTTGCCTTCATGTTAGGTATTCTCTGATCCATTGCAGTGCCCTTCCTGTTATATGTGCCTGATCCTCTAGCTCTGTACTAATCTCTTGTGAGGAACTGTGTTGAAGACCTTCTTGCAGTCCAAGAAAATGCAATCAACCCACCCTCTCTCTCATTCTTACTTCAGTTACCTTGTCATAAAACTCTAGTAGGTTTGTGACACAGCATTACCTTCCATGAATCCGTGCTGGTTGTCGTTTATAATCTTATTCTGCTCCAGGTGCTCCACCACTCTCCTCCTTATAATCTTCTCCATGACTTTGCATACTATTCACGTCAGTGACACTGGTCTATGGTTTAGTGCTTTATTTCTGTCTCCTTTCTTAAAGATGGGACTACATTTGCCATCTTTCATACTTCAGGTAGTTGCCCAGTTTCAAGGGATGTGTTGAAGATTTTGGTTAGTGGCACACATAGTGTCCCTGCTCCCTCTCTAAGGACCCATGGAGAGATGTTGTCTGGTCCCACCGCCTTTGAGATATCAAGGTCACTGAGGAGCTTCTTCACCTCCTCCTCAGTTGTGTGTAATTCATCCAACACTTGTTAGTATATCTCTTGTTGGTGTACCCCACTGTTTTGTCTTCCCAATGTCCCCTCAGCCTCCACTGTGAATACTTCCTGAAATTTGATGTTGAGCTCCTCACATACTTCTTGGTCATTTCTTGTGAGCTCCCCACCTTCTTTCCTCAGCCTGATTACCTGGTCCTTGACTGTTGTCTTCCTGTCGATGTGGCTGTAAAGCAGTTTTGGGTTAGACTTGACTTTCGATTCTATGTCGTTTTTTATACTGGCCGCTGCGCTTCTCTCCTTATCTGTTCATACTCGTTTAGGATCGTCGACTAATCTCTTTATTTTCCTGAGTTCTTTGCCTTTTGTATTTTTTCCATTCTCTAGAGCACTTAGTTTTTGCCTCCCTACACCTTCGTGTAAACCAAGGGCTCGTTCTGTTCTTCCCATTATTTCTGTTACCCTTGGGAACAAACCTTTCCTCTGCCTCCTTGCATTTTGTTGTTACAAAGTTCATCATTTCGTTTACTGAGTTTCCTACCAACTCCCGTTCTCACTGCACCTCCTGCAGGAAGGTCCTCATTCCTGTGTAGTCCCCCCGTTTTATAGTTTTGCTTTTCCCTTTCTACTCCTGTTACCCTGTCCACTTTTATTTATTTATTTATTTATTTATTTATTTTATGTCTTTGCAAACAGTACATTGAGATTTTATATTTACAATAGTGGGTTGCAATACAAAGAGAACCTCTATATGCCTAGGCATTATGGGGCCCAAATTTAAAATTTTTTGAATTTACAGTCATTAACCAAGGAGTATATCATAGTTGTACATAGGGTAGTAATTTTTTAATATTGTACATAAAAAATTTG
>NC_069402.1:11528288-11574343 GCF_026875155.1 Cherax quadricarinatus
GACATAAAAGGCCCCAAAATATGGAATTCATTACCAGAAGATATCAAAGTAACTCAGTCTGAAAATCAATTTAAGACTCTTCTCAAAAGCCACTTAATCACCCTAGACTAAATGCTAAATACTCAGTACACACTTACTTATGTTCTCCCACATCATAACTGAAACAATCACATTGAACCTTTTATCCATTGTTGACAGGAATATAATTGAACCTTTGTTTTCACAAAAAGCATTTTCAAATATAAATATATCTTTGTATTATTAAAATTTTGATTCAGTCATAATTAATATTCTACTGTACAACTATTAAATAATTACTATCCTACTGTACAACTATGATATACTCCTTAGTGTTAAGTAGACTGTAAGTCAATAATGTTAAGTTGGCCCATAATGCCTAGGCATAATAGAGGTTCTCTTTGTATTGCAACCCACTATTGTAAATATAAAATCTCAATGTACTGTTTGCAAAGACATAAAATAAATAAATAAATAAATAAATAAATAAAAGTGGACAGGGTAACAGGAGTAGAAAGGGAAAAGCAAAACTATAAAACGGGGGGACTACACAGGAATGAGGACCTTCCTGCAGGAGGTGCAGTGAGAACGGGAGTTGGTAGGAAACTCAGTAAACGAAATGATGAACTTTGTAACAACAAAATGCAAGGAGGCAGAGGAAAGGTTTGTTCCCAAGGGTAACAGAAATAATGGGAAAGAACAGAACGAGCCCTTGGTTTACACGAAGGTGTAGGGAGGCAAAAACTAAGTGCTCTAGAGAATGGAAAAAATACAAAAGGCAAAGAACTCAGGAAAATAAAGAGATTAGTCGACGATCCTAAACGAGTATGAACAGATAAGGAGAGAAGCGCAGCGGCAGTATGAAAACGACATAGAATCGAAAGTCAAGTCTAACCCAAAACTGCTTTACAGCCACATCGACAGGAAGACAACAGTCAAGGACCAGGTAATCAGGCTGAGGAAAGAAGGTGGGGAGCTCACAAGAAATGACCAAGAAGTATGTGAGGAGCTCAACATCAAATTTCAGGAAGTATTCACAGTGGAGGCTGAGGGGACATTGGGAAGACAAAACAGTGGGGTACACCAACAAGAGATATACTAACAAGTGTTGGATGAATTACACACAACTGAGGAGGAGGTGAAGAAGCTCCTCAGTGACCTTGATATCTCAAAGGCGGTGGGACCAGACAACATCTCTCCATGGGTCCTTAGAGAGGGAGCAGGGACACTATGTGTGCCACTAACCAAAATCTTCAACACATCCCTTGAAACTGGGCAACTACCTGAAGTATGAAAGATGGCAAATGTAGTCCCATCTTTAAGAAAGGAGACAGAAATAAAGCACTAAACCATAGACCAGTGTCACTGACGTGAATAGTATGCAAAGTCATGGAGAAGATTATAAGGAGGAGAGTGGTGGAGCACCTGGAGCAGAATAAGATTATAAACGACAACCAGCACGGATTCATGGAAGGTAAATGCTGTGTCACAAACCTACTAGAGTTTTATGACAAGGTAACTGAAGTAAGAAATGAGAGAGAGGGGTGGGTTGATTGCATTTTCTTGGACTGCAAGAAGGTCTTCAACACAGTTCCTCACAAGAGATTAGTACAGAAGCTAGAGGATCAGGCACATATAACAGGAAGGGCACTGCAATGGATCAGAGAATACCTAACATGAAGGCAACAGTGAGTCATGATCCGTGATGAGGTATTGCAGTGGGCGCCTGTGACGAGCGGGGTCCCACAGGGGTCAGTCCTGGGTCTAGTGCTATTCTTGGTATATGTGAACGACATGACAGAAGGGATAGACTCAGAAGTGCCCCTGTTTGCAGATGATGTGAAGTTAATGAGGAGAATTAAATCAGATGCGAACCAGACAGGTCTACAAAGAGACCTGGACAGGCTGGATGCATGGTCCAGCAGCTGGCTCTTAGAATTTAACCCTGCCAAATGCAAAGTCATGAAGATCGGAGAAGGGCAAAGACCGCAGACAGAGTATAGGCTAGGAGGCCAAAGACTGCAAGGAGAAAGATCTAGGAGTGAGTATAATACCGAGTACACCGCCAGAAACACACATTAACCAGATAACTGCTGCAGCATATGGGCGCCTAGCAAACCTGAGAATAGCGTTCCGGTACCTCAGTAAGGAATCATTCAAGACTTTATACACTGTGTATGTCAGGCCCATACTGGAGTATGCAGCACCAGTTTGGAACCCACACCTGGTCAAACACGTCAAGAAATTAGAGAAAGTGCAAAGGTTTGCAACAAGGCTGGTTCCAGAGCTAAGGAGAATGTCCTATGAAGAAAGGTTAAGAGAAATCTGAATGTAACTCATTATGTACACAACAGTAAATGATAACAAAGATGATTATTATTTATCAGAGTTACATAGACAAGTAGGAATTTGGGACACCTAGGTAGTAAAAAATGTCCCCCTTCGATACCTACAACTGTCATATCCACAAGTTGCTCTAGACCTATTAATTACAAATGAAATACACATACACCAAGAATTCTGGTAAATATATAAATTTGTGGACTGTATATTAAAATTAATAAGTGATTATATATATACAATTTACATAACAGAAGGAGAATATATCTTAATATCACTCACCAATTTGACCGGAGATTAAGGTGTATCATACTCAGAAAACCTCACTGTCTATAACACTGGCCAGAGTTACAAACATAAACAAACTTATCTGAGGTTCCTGGAGCTGTCTTGTCTAGTCGCCTGACATCTCAAGTTATGCAGGAATGCACAACCAACAATTTCGCCTCCTATTTGAGAGGTGTCAGCCCAATTTTAACCTCTAGAGCACGAAAATTCTTCACATTGTTCACTAACGTTCTATTCAATTCAAAAAACAATGGCGAGTCCTCCTTCTGTGCAGGCGCAGCTTCCAATTTTCGATAACATAAATTTTATTAAATACAGTATGGCCATCTATTTACATATAACTACTGTATTTCTGGAAAATATATACAGTATTTTCCACACTGCAGCCGGCCGGAGTTTGTTGCTAAATGACTCAAATTACTCCTTCCTTTAGGAGACGATTCCAACCAGTTCTGGCTTGAGTGGCTGTTCTCCTAGTAGGTCTTACTACGATTTCATTTTCCGGCATCACTTGGTCAGCGTTATCTTCCATATCACTCGTGTCACTTTCCCTCAGATTTTCATTTACATTTGATTGAACACCTAATTCCAAGGGAATTAATTTATTAATTGTGCATAAACTTTCCTGGCCACAACACAACACTTTGACATGCCTGACAACACCTTGTGCATCTGCGTACAATGTCAATACTTTGCCCAGAGGCCACAATGTTCGATGTTGTTCAGTATCTATCAACACAATGTCACCTGGTTGAATGTTCTGTCGATTTACTGCCTCTGTCGCACCATAAAAGTGTTCACATAGCGTAAGAAGATATTCCTTACGCCACACATTAGACCAATGATCAGTTACTTTATTTATCATTTTAAATTTATCACACAACACTGCCGCATCATTGCAATCTTCATCACTTTCTTCCGAATTATCTCTATAGACAGGGACAGCTTCCAATTTCCTTCCACATATTAGGTGAGAAGGTGTTAATACATCTGCATCAGGTGTATCACTCATGTACGAGAGAGGCCTATTTTTTATATGATTTTCCGCCTCCACTAACACTGCACGGAATTCTTCCAAATTAATTCTCTTCCGGTGTAGTACTCTATGGAGACACCTCTTCACTGTGCCTATCAGTCTTTCGTACAGCCCCCCCTGCCAAGGGGCTCTAGGAGTAATAAAATTCCAGGTACACCCTCGTTGGGTTAACAGAGATTGAACATCGTTACTATTATTTAATTCTATCAAGTGTTGAGCACCTTCTACAAAATTTGTGGCATTATCCGAAATCATCAATCTCGGACAGGATCTCCTAGCTGCAAATTTTCGAAACAGCTGTATAAACTGTTCTGCAGACAAGCCCTGTGCCACTTCTAATGAACTGCCCTAGTAGCAGTACAGGTGAACAAACAAACATACACTTTCAGTGGAACACCATCTGAAGTACCTGTTAAAATTATTGGACCACTGTAGTCTACACCTGTTACATCAAATGGTTTCACTAATTGTACACGCTCCTTTGGCAATGGTGGAGGACCTGGGTACATGTAGGATCTGGCATCCACACGGTGACATATTACACAAGATTTAATCACCCTTTTTATACTTTGCCATCCTTGTGGAATCCAGAAAGTTTCCCTAATACAATTTAAGGTATCTTGTACCCCACCATGCATTACATTTTTATGGGCATTTAGCACAATTAAATTTGTTAGATGATGAGTTTTGGGCAGTAAGATAGGGTGTTTAGCATAATCACCCAATTCAGCATTTTGTAACCTACCTCTGCACCTAATTACACTGTTCTCTAAATACAGCCCCAATTTCTCTATTATGGAACCTTTCACAATTTTTCTTTCCATCATCAATTTAATCCCATTTCGATATAGATTTCCTCCTGTACCCTCTTTATCCAATATTCAAGAGGATGTGAAAACTTATATGATATATTCATCTTGTTTAGAAATTTAAACACCAACTTAGTTACATTGATTAGTTTGGGTAAAGAAGAATACCTATTTATATCAATGGCTAAGGGAGGACAAACTATTGGAGCGGTGGTAACAGTAATTTCAACAGGAACAATATACGGCTTTTGTACAGGCCAATTAGCTTTATTTACCAACCAGCTCGGTCCTTTAAACCATGATACAGCATTTACAAATTTAGCATAAGATAAACCTCGAGACAAGAAATCAGCTGGATTCTCCTCACCAGGTATATGATTAAATGTTAACATATGCTGACCCAAACTATTATACTTCTCTTGCACCTGATTAATTTCAGCGACTCTGTTTCGTACGTACACAGTTTTACTGTTTCCATTATGAACCCATTGTAAGGATACCTCATTATCAGACCAAATTACAGTGTCGCTAATATTTATCTCCTGCAACTTATTTCTTATATAATTAGCTAATTTGACACCTACATAAATGACTGTTAATTCCAACTGAGGCAAGGTACGTGATTTAATTGGAGACACTTTAGCCTTAGACATAACAAGAGAAATAACACTATTACATTGAAGGTAAACAACTGCTCCATATGCCAATTTTGAAGCATCACAAAAAAATGTGGAGTACATTTTTCCCATTTGGATTGGCCACCTGGCGTGGGAACTCCAACATTGGAATTTTCTCATAATCACCAATTAATTCATCCCACCTGTTAATGAATTCCTCAGGTAGAATTTCATCCCAAGCACATTTAAGTTTCCATGCTTCCTGAATTAATAATTTCCCTCTTATAGTAAGGGGTGACACTAAACCTAGTGGATCAAAACATTTGGAAACTTCAACAAGCAAAACTCTCTTAGTTAATTTATTGGGCATACTGTAATTATTAGGTTTTAACATTAACAAATCTCTCTCAGTATCCCAAGTTAAACCCAATACATTACTACATTTTGGCACTTAATCTCCAGGGAAATCTTTACTTATTTTGTCCTTTAATTTGGACGAATTACTATTCCATTCCCTCAGAGGCATATTTGCACTTTGCATTATTTTATTAGCCTCTCCATAAGTCATTAACAGTTCCTCTTCAGTTGACGTCACACTCAGGAAATTGTCCACATAAAATTGTTTGCTCATTACTTTACTCAATGGACTTTCCATACGTTTAAGGTGTGCATTTATCGTCGCTTGAAGTAGGAACGGACTGGATGTAGCACCAAATAATACACTCCTAAAGCAAAAGGTTTTCAGAGAACTAAGTGGGTCACTAGGATTCTCAGGCCATAAGAAGCGGGTACAATCCCGGTCAGCCTCTTGTAAACCCACTCTTAGGAAAGCTTTACTTATGTCTGCCCTAAAGGCATAATGCTTCATCCTGAAATTTAATAAGATATCTCCTAATTTTTCCATCAGCGACGGACCTGTCATCAAACAGTCATTTAAACTAGGTACATTTTTGTTACTCCTGGCACTACAATTAAGGAGTGGTCTTAGAATCCTTCTTCACTCCGTGATGTGGCAAATAGTGACCATAAATTTTGGCTTGCTCAGGAGGTACCTCTTCTATAAATTTATTAATTAACTGCTCAGCAATTATATCATTATAGGCAGTTAACAATTCTGGTGTCTTACTCAGTTCACGGAGCTGAGCCTTTAACTGTCCATATGCCATTCGGTAATTAGTGCGTAATTCTGGATGGTTCAGTCTCCACGGAAGTCGCACCCAGTATTGTCCAGATTCAAATTTTACATCTCTCAGGTATTGTTCTTGAGTAAAAGAATCGTCTGGACTTTCTTCATTTACATTTATTCCAATGCTGTCTAATTCCCACAATTTATGCACTGGCTCAACACCATCCTCTATGGAAGAATTATACTGGGGCACGACTTCATGAGTAAGACACACAGTTATGGTATTTGTAGTTTCCTCTAGTCATGAATTATTATTACGAGGAATCCTACCATACATTAAAGGTCCTCCTGCAGTCTTCAAAAGGGTGACACCTTTACAAAGGAGGCATAATAGTCACTACCTATCAAAATATTTATTGGGCCTACAGAATCATCACTTACACCAGAAGGTGCTAAATTTACATTATGTGAGAGTCTTTCTGTAGCTTTACTAAGCCCTACTGTAGATATTTTCTCTGGAAGTCTATCTACAATTACTGCATTAACACGTTTTTTCTCATTGCCCAACCTGACAGTTACATAAACAGTGTCATACAATTGAGCTCTTTTATCTGAGAGAAAACCAGATAATTTTAAAGTTGTGGGATCTCCCATCTGTACTTTCATACCATCAAGACATTTACGTTTTATGAAAGTACACTGGGATCCCTGGTCCAATAATGCATTTACATTTTTTGATTTATGCCTTTTATCATCAATTTTTACCTGTAACACAGGTAAGGCTACTTCAGAAAAACCATCATTATTAACATTAGCAGCAATTTTTACATTAGCCACTGTTGTGTCAGGATTGCCAACATTATCATAATTATCAATATTATCATATAGACCCTTACACATGACTGTATGGTGTCTTCCTTTGTGACATTGATAACAGTTGTTTAATTTGGCATGACAATCCTTTACATTGTGATTACCTAAACACCTGATACATCTGTCAAGTTCCTCCAATCTTTCAACTTTATCATTCTATGAATTGTATGCATTGCAATTCTTAGAAGAATGAGTACCCTTGCAGAAAATACAATCTCTCTTTTCTTTGACTGGTTTCTTATTAACTGGGCTACCCATAGGAGGATACTTATTCTTCTTACCTTGTTGAGAATCATTATTTCTGATTCCTGCTACTTGATATGTACCTATGCAACTATTTTTAGGAAATGAATTTTGATTATTACCATTGGGATAATTTTTCCCTTTGTGAAACTTGACAGATACCTCAGAGTTATTATGTGCTGCATCTTTAAAATGAGTTAGTTGGCTGGTCTGCAACTGAACAATGAATTCTTGTAGGCCTAGTCTTATTTTCTCCAGACCAAAATAACCCTTGTGATACTTGTTCTATATTCATTCAAGTGTTTTACAGCTTAATTTATTCTGCACCATGGCACTCAATAACCAGTCTGATTCCTTCAGATAATATTTATTACTTAAAGTTTTGAGAGTGCTCTCCAGTTTAACTCTAAACTGTTGTAAACCTTTGTAAGTGTGATCTGGAGATTTTAAATTAACAATGATATTCATTAGATCCAACCTACTTTGTTCTATATTACCATAAGTGACTTTCAACAAGTCAACTGCTTCCTTGTAAGAGTCATCTACATTGGGAAAGGCTTGTATGAGTATGTGAGTATCTCCTCTTACCTGTCCTTTGAGGTAAAATAATTTAGTTACACAGGCTAGGTCTCTCCTGTCATGCACAGCTGCTTTAAAAATTGACCAAAATTCCTCCCAGTTTTCTCCAGGATTAAACACAGGTAAACATAATTCTGGGAGTTTTGGCAAAGACATATTATTTGTTGGAGCAGACTGATTAACTGCCTGGTTTACACATTTTAATTTATTCAAGGCCTGACTTTTACAAGAAAGAATCTTTTCCTCTAATTCATAATACTGATTAATCATAAGATCTACTTCAGTCTCATCTACACAGTTTACTAATAAATCTCCTTCATATTTGTTGTAATATAATTTGTATGAATCATATCTATTCCCTAAAGCATCTAAATACAATTTTAAATCATCAGTATTCACAGTTTCTTGATTCATTAATTCCAAACATTTATTGTATGCTTTTGTTACATGCCCTTTTCTAGCTTGCAGTGATGCTTTTTTTGCTCTATATTCCATATGTTTGTCTTCTACATTAATTTCCTCATTTTCAGCCATGATGCAATGTATTAAATTCAACTTAATTAATAACACTGATTACAACTTACAACACTGATACAACTTACCTTTGAATAAATCCTAGCTACACTTGAGCTTTGCAATTACACATACACTGATATAAATCTTGGCCAGAATTGTCTTATCAAAATTAATATTATACAATTAATATAAACTTAGCCAGACTTGACTTATCAAAATTAATATTGTAATAATTATAATCCACTACACGTTAAGTAAATTTGTGAACTTAACATCCACCTCCTTCTGCCATTTCACATATAATTATTAAGTAATTAACTAATTAATGACTTCACTAATTACCTCCGGTTCAAGAAGGACCAATGGGCAAATTAAATTTGGAAAATTGCATTTATCTGAATGTAACTCATTATGTACATAACAGTAAATGATAACAAAGATAATTATTATTTATCAGAGTTACATAGACAAGTAGGAATTTGGGACACCTAGGTCGCAAAAAATGTCCCCCTTCAATACCTACAACTGTCATATCCACAAGTTGCTCTAGACCTATTAATTACAAATGAAATGTACATTCACCAGGAATTCTGGTAAATATATAAATTTGTGGACTGTATATTAAAATTAATAAGTGATTATTTATATACAATTTACATAACAGAAGGAGAATATATCTTAATATCACTCACCAATTTGACTGGAGATTAAGGTGTATCATACTCAGAAAACCCCCCTGTCTATCCATGAAAATAACACTGGCCAGAGTTACAAACATAAACAAACTTATCTGAGGTTCCTGGAGCTGTCTTGTCCAGTCGCCTGACATCTCAAGCTATGCAGAAATGCACATCCAACAATTTCACCTCCTATTTGAGAGGTGTCAGCCAAATTTTAACCTCTAGAGCATGAAAATTCTTCACATTATTCACTAACGTTCTATTCAATTCAAAAAACAATGGCGAGTCCTCCTTCTGTGCAGGTGCAGCTTCCCATTTTCGATAACATAAATTTTATTAAATACAGTATGGCCATCTATTTACATATAACTACTGTATTTCTGGAAAATATATACAGTATTTTCCACAAGGAGGATCAGGGGAGACATGATAAAAACATACAAAATACTTCATGGAATAGACAAGGTGGACAGAGACAGGATGTTCCAGAGATGGGACACAGAAATAAGGGGTCACAATTGAAAGCTGAAGACTCAAATGAGTCAAAAGGATGTTAGGAAGCATTTCTTCAGTCATAGAGTTGTTAGGAAGTGGAATAATCTGGCAAACGACGTAGTGGAGGCAGCAACCATACATAGTTTTAAGACGAGGTATGATAAAGCTCGTGGAGCAAGGAGAGAGAGGACCCAGTAGTGGTCAGTGAAGAGGCAGGGCCAGGAGCTGAGTCTCGACCCCTGCAACCACGATTAGGTGAGTACAATTAGGTGAGTATATAATATAACCATATCAAGGACAATGCATTCAGCTTACAACATAATAGAGGTACACATATGTATGCGCAGGGCGCCTGACCAGCAAAATGTGATCAGTTATGAGGGTGTCTTCACAAAATTCAACTTCAGTAATGAAAACATACAATGGGAGCAAGTCAGCCATGTCCTAAATGAAACAAACTGGGTAGATATCCTAAACAACATGGATCCGAACCTTTGCCTAGAAAAAAATTAACTCTGTAGCACATGAGATCTGCTCAAGGCACATTCCATTAAGAAAAATAAAGAAGATGTAAACTAGGAAAGGGGAGGGGACACTCCATTTTACAGAGGGAAGGCAAAGAAATCACAGAGCTGTAAATAGGGTCAGTATATCAGAAAAACGAAAGGAGACACTGATCAGGAAAATAGCAAATATCGAACTTAAGCTTAAGGAATCTTACAGGAGACAAGAATCTCAGGAAAGACTTGAAGACATGAAGGAAATTGAAAGAAACACATAATACTTTTCTCTTATGCCATATTTAAGAAAAAAAACAATATCCAGTATTGGACCCCTGTTTAGGCGAGAAGAGGACCTACACAGATGACAGCAAAGATATGAGATACTACAGTCCCAATTCGATCAGTGTTCGGGCGAGCCGTTACCAGACTAAAGGGCGACAATTATATGAATTTTCTATTACCGGACCCAAAAATTTGGTATTTCAAAAATTTCTGACAAAAATCCTAACACCACAAGACTTCGAAAAGGCAATTAATGGTGTGGAAAATTTTATAGGGGTGATTACCTTTATGTACCTCAACATTAACATGCATACAAGTAAACTCATTGGGAGACAACCACTTGTTTACCGTAGTCACCCGTGGTAGACTTTGTGAGAAAACTTAACCACCCCTGGTCACGGCAGGGGGTTTCCCTTTTCGACTCACAATCTTATCCATATCTATCCGAGACCAGGATGGATTGGAAATAGCACCCACAAGTACGTGCTACAAAATTAATTTGTGGACTTTTATTATTATATTAGTGAAACTGAATGAAGGGGGGGGAGGTTACACATGGATATATCCATCAAAGAAAACATTTGTATATAATCCTACCACTTACCAGATATTCTCTGGGGGTCACTTGATGTAGCTGGATACCCATAACCTACCCAAATTACAACAACCAAAACTGGCCAGTATCAGTCTGCTATACTAGAAGGGTTTACTTAACTGTGGGTGATTGATATCCTTATTTCCTCCATTCACCATCTCATTTCGATGTTCTGCTACATCGACACGGCTCTCATTCCAGCAGGACGAGATATCCGTTGGTTTGTCTCCGTTTAGAGTCGGTGACTCAATGAACTTCACTTTCCTCATGACGGGAACAACGTGGTCTAGCGTGGTTCACTGAGCAAGGCGACTTATTTCACTTCACGCATTCTCTTAACTTAGCGTTAGTATCAATTAATTACATTACAATTCACAAGACGATTTAATGTATCATAATTTTTTATACACATTAGAGATCACTCCATTAAGATCTGAGACCGATGAGTGATGATTAAACCAAGGGAAATTTTTCCCCCGGGACACAGTCCATGGCGACGCGCCAGTCACCACCGGTCCTCCCTTTTTCACTCATTTTACACTCTTTTAAACGGTGGTCCCATAAATCACATTCCCTCACTCCCCACCAGGAACAGTTACGACACTTCCTATTATGAAATGAGGCCTATATTAATCTTTTGGGCCCCCGTGAATGTCAATTTCCTGGTTCCCTGCTTTCCCAGGGCCCCCTACTACATTCAAAAACACTCCACCTCCCCCCTGCCCGAGTCGACCCTTACCCCCCCACAATCCGCACATGCGCAAGGGAAACTCTTGGTTTATCCTATTGTCAAATACATTTTTGACTCATATCGACACATTAAACACCTATTAGGCACTATAGCTTCGGAAAAATTTAAAAAATTTTACACATGCGGCCGGGCGGGGTCGTTGCTAGACGACTTACATAATGTGGAGTACAATTTTCCCCTCTTCACTGGCCACCTGGCTTGGGAACTCACAACATTGGTATTTACTAATCACCCATTAATTCTTTCCACCTGTTAACTCCTCAGGTAGGGCTTTCCCTCCAAAGCACCTCAAGCCTCCATGCTTCTGGATTAAACAATTTCCCTCTTATTGTAAGGTGTGACACATGTATTTGCCTCAGGGTTAATTTGTTGGGCATACTGGAATTATGAGACTTTTAACATAACAAGTCTCTCTCAGTATCCCAAGTCAGCCCCAGCAATTTACTGCATATAGGCACTTCAACTCCATGGCCATCCATATGTATTGATCCTCAAAATGGACTAATTATTTTCCATTCTCTCAGGGGCATAAGCCTATGTTCCCTGGATTAATTTATTGGGCATACTGGAATTATGAGACGTTAACAATAACAAGGGCTCTCTCAGTATCCCAAGTCAGTTCCAACACCTTACTGCATTATTTCATTAACCCCTTAACATATTTCCTCATTAGTTCCTCTTCAGGTTGACGTCACAAACCCCGGGAAATTGTCCACATAAGATTATTTACCCAATTACTTCGCTCAGTGGACCACCTGTGATTAAGGTGTGCATTTATCGTCGCCTGAAGTAAGAAAATTTATTATTTAACTGTTTATTAATTATATCATTATAAGCAGTCAACAATTTTGGTGTCTTGCTCAGTTCGCAGGAACTGAGCCCTTTAACTGTCCATACGCCATCCTATAATTAGTAGGTAATTCTGGACGGTCGAGCTTCCACGGAAGTCGCACCCAGTAAAGTCCCGATTCACATTTAACATCCTTCAGGTATTGTTCCTGAGTAAAGGAATCATTTGGGACTTTCCTCATTTATTTTTAATCACTATGCTGTCCAGCTCCCACAAATTAGACTGGTTCAACATCATTCTCGATAGAAGAATACTTGACTGGGGTTTACCTTTTATGAGTAAGACACCGTGACTGTATTCACTACTTCCCTAGTCATTATTACTAGGGGGTAGTTTGCCATTTCATTACATGGCCGGTACCAGTGTTGAGGAGAGTGACGCCGCATGCTTTTGGAATTTATGCCCTTTATCCTGAATTATTACATCCAACGCTGGCAAGGCTACCTCAGCAGGCCATATTAAATTTCCATTAGCTGCAACCTTTACATCAGTCACTGTAGTGTCAGGGGTTTTTAACATTATCATTATTGTCACCAATTTTTATCGAATCACATTCAACCTGCACATAAGGGATGGTGCCTTCTCTTGTTGCATTGATAGTAAAAAGTTCAGTTTGGTATGACAATCCTTTACATTATGATTGTCTAGACATCTGATAAATCTGTCAAGTTCTTCATCCTCTCCACTTTAAATATCCCCATGAATTATAGGCATTTTCAATTTTTTAGTGAAATGAGTACCTTGGCAGAAGAGGCAGTCTCTCTTTTCCCTTTCCTGACCTCTTATTAACTGGGTTACCCTTACTGAGGTACTTATTCATCTTTCCTTGATGTGAGGAACCACTAATATGATTCCTGTCACTTGATATGTGCCTATTTAACTTTAAATATGATTATTACCAAGGATTAATTTTCCCTTTTGAGACTTGACAGATACTTAAAACAAGAGGGGTCCTACACGATGCGAAAGGGGTAAGGAGTGAGTACTCAAGTCCCAATATGACTCTTTTTTTAGAAGCCGCAAACCAGACTGAGGTCGAAGATCAAAATAAATTTTTTATGAGGGCCCCAAAAATTTTGTTTAAAACAAAACCCTATCCGAGTTTTCCTGAGCCAAATGACTTCAACAGCGATAAATGAAGCCCATGCACTCTCCCCCAGGGCCAGACCAGGGAACTCTGTGTTCATCAAGAACGCAAGAACCCCCTATCACACCCTTTTCCCTTCCCTAGGGGAGAGGGAGCAGGGGACAGGGGGGTCGCCCCCCTCAGTTACTAAAAAACAACAGACATACCCCCACCACAAAGGGGGCAGTAAAGCAACGAAAAAGAACTAAGCCCAATAGCAAACATCCCAAATTCTAAAAATTTTTGAAAGGGTCCAAGAACAAGACACCCCCCATCTAGAAACCCATCAGTTCCCAAAACCCCGGGGAAAACGGTTTAAAACAGGTCGCTTGTCTGTCCAACTACGGTCATACAAAAAAAGGTCCAAATGCACTAGAAGAAAAAAAGAATGCGGATTTAATATATAAGATTTGCAAAAGCCTTCGAAAAAGGTGGCCCTGGCGTAATAGCGCAAAAAAATGGCGCAAAAGGAATAAAGGAAAAGTCGGCGATGGTCTTAATTTCCTCACTAACGGGAACAAGAGGTGTCGTCAACAAGTAAAAGTCCGAGGCAGCTACGGTGAAAAGCTCTGTTCCAAAAGGGCACGTACTAGCTCCCTCTTTTTCCCATCCTCTACCCGACATAGCAAGGATTTTGCCACAGCCCCTGCTTCCTTTGCAGATGCACCCAAATCTGCGCATGTTTTCCTTTGCGACACTGAAGGCCTTTCCAGGGCGGGCATCAACCAAAAACTTTCATGGGGGTGCAGAAAAAAATATGAAGTTCAACGATGGAAAAATTTTAATTCTTTGAACGGTAAACATGAGGAAAATTAAAACTTCTCAAGGGACAAACAAATTTGGCCACAAAAAGAGCGAAACACCAAAAATCAAAACCTTTGGGGGTGATTATTGGAGGAAACTCACCTTAAGGACCATAAATTGTACAATCGATCTGCTAGAAAAATGACAGGATGGATAATGAGAACCTTCAAAATAGGGAGGCCAAAACCTGTACCCTTCAGGTCACTTTTTTCTATCTAGGGTGGAAATTGCTGCAAATTAAAGCACCTTTCAAAGGGAGGTGAAATTTCCGACCTAGAAAATGTACAAGAAATTTCACGGGGGGCATAGGGGATAAAAAACACCCCAATTTCTGGGAGCGCTTGAGGTTTTCTAAACCTTATTCCCCGGAACGCAGGAGGGAGAGATACATATTATTACACCGGAAAATCCTAAGGGACTGTACCGAACTTGCAAAAGAAAATCACTCCTGAAAGCAAAAGACTTGGCAGACGATCACATCCCCCCCCAAAGAAAGCAGGGGTGTCACTAGCAGTTAGAACCTTTCAAAAAGTGTCAGGGGCCCGAGACTGTTCAACTGCCTCCCCACACATAAGGGGGATTACCAAAAAACCCCCGGCAGTCTTTAAGCTGGCATGGCAAACACCTAAAGTCAGTTCCCTTATCAGCCGGGCTGTTTGGTGTAGTTTGGTTTTGGTGCAGCCAGCAGCAACAGCCTGGGTTTATCAGGCGCTGTTTCCCCAGGAGGCTGGGGACGGCCGGGCACGGGGGCCCTTTCCCCCGAAACCTCTCCAGGTAAACTCCGGGTTTTATCCTTAGAAAATTTTGGTGACTGGGCTGCAATTGAAAAAAAATTTAAATTTCCCGCCCACCCAGTTGATTTTCCCCCGAGTACCTGGGGGGTTTTGGCAAACCACCTTTGCATTAATAGGTTGATCAAATGCCTGGGGTTACCCCTTTAATTTATTCAAACCTTACTTTTAAAGACAGTTTTTCTTATTCTAATGTTTTTTAAGAAAAATTCATTTTTCCCTTCCATTGCACAATTTTCAGCAGATTTTTCCAGTCTTTTTTTCCAATTTGTTTCCAAACAAATCTACTCTCAAAACATCTAAAAAAAATAACTTTAATTCATTATGGTTCACGGGTTTTTGATTCATTAAATCCAACATTGATTTTTTGTCACATGGCCTTAATACCTGTTAAAAAATGCTTTATTATCTAAAATTCCGGGGCTTGTCAACCCCAAATTAACTCCCTAATCCAGTCATGGTTAATTTTTATTAACACTGATTATACAACTTAAATAGCGCCTTTTAAAAAGTAATTCTTGCCTTTACTCTTGGTAATCCTTTGCCACACATGTGCTAGCAATTAATTGGGCTAATTATATCCACACACGTCGATTAAAAATTTTGACCCTATACCCACTTCCTTAAGGGGCATTAAAAATTAAAAATTAATTCAATTATTTTTTCACTGATTGTATCCGGTTTCAGGAAGGACCAGGGCAGATGTGGAAAATTTTATTTGGGGTGATTACCTTTATGTACCTCAACATTACATGCTACAAGTAAAACTCTTTGGGAGAAAACCACATTGTTTACCGTAGTACCCCGTGAGACAGGGGGTTTCCCTTCGACCACACGATCTTATCCTATCTTCCGAGACCGTATGGTTTGGATAGCCCCCACAAGTACGGTGCACTAATTAATTGTGGACTCCCTAGTTTATTTAGTGTAATAAATGAAGGGGGGGGGGGGTGGGTTTACACATGGATATTCCACAAAAAAAAAATTTGTAAAACCCCACCACTTACCGATATTCTTGGTGGTCACTTGTTGTAGCGGATCCCCCCAAACCTATCCAATTACAACATACCTAACGGCCAGTATAGTTGCTATAGTACATTAAATTTACATTAAAATTCACAAACGTTTTAAGTCTCAAAATTTATTATAACTTAGAGTCACCCCTTTTTAAATTGAGCCCAATGAGTGTGATTAAAAAAGGGGTAATTTTCCCCCGGGACACAGTCCAGGGCGCGCACCAGTCACAAGGTCCTACCTTTTATTCACTCTTTTTCCACTCTATTAGGTGGTCCCATAAATCACTTTCCCTCCCCCTCTCCCCAGGAACGTTAGGGACACTTCCTATTATGAAATGAGGCCTATATTAACCCTTTAGGCCCCCGTGACGTCAATTTCCTGGTTCCATGTTTTCCCCCAGCCTCCTCACTCTTCAAAAAACACTCCCGCCCCCCCCATCCCCCGAGTCGCCCTTCCCCCGCAATCCGGCATGCGCAAAGGGAATTTTTGGTTTACCCTATTGTAAAATACTTTTTTGGGGACTCATACGACACTTTTAAACACCTATTAGGCACTTAGTTGGGAAAATTAAAAAATTTTTTCCACAAATGGCAGTCCATGAAATCTTCCCCACCTGGGACTAGGAACCCCGGTTAAAAAGATCTGAAAAAAACCCCCTGTCACATCCCTTTCAGCTTTTCTAGGGAGAGGGAAAACAGCACACAGGGTCACCCCCACAGTCACAAAAACAACAGACATAGCCCCACTCCACAAAGGTGGAGTAAGCAATTGTAGCAGATAGCGCAAACACCCCATATTATGAAACTCTTTAAAAAGGGTTCTAAGAAGCAAAACTGCGACCACCAGATACTATCTTTACAAACACAGGGAAAACCGGGGTTTAGAACGGGTTGCCCCGCCTGTCTCAGTTGTGGACTTCTATGACAAGGTCCGGGATGTTTTAGGGGAAATAAACAAAATAGAGGATAAACAAATTTTGAAATAGGTACTAAAAAACAATGTGAAGTTCAAAAAAGAAATTTCAATACTCAGTAGGGAAAAACTTGAGGAAGTTATAACTGTATCGGGCATAAAACAAATTCTAACTAACAATGAGCGAAAAAAGAATGTAAAGTTCCTGGGAGTGTAATTCAGGGGATCCCCTCTTAAAAAGTCTAAAAATGTATTCCACACTGCTGGAAATATGGGATGAATATTGAGCCCTTTTAAAAACTAGGGACCCCAACCCCAAAGTGATTCTCTTCAAACGTTTTTTTCTCTCTGAGGAATACTGCTTACACTAACTGCCCTTTTCAAGGGGGTTTAAATTACTGCCCGGAAAAATGTAAAGAGAACTTTCACGGAAAACATAAGTACGAAAAAGCATCTAAATTACTGGGAATGGTTGAAGTCCCTTGATTTTTTCCATGGAACGCGGGCGAGAAGGATACTTTTAAAATTTTTCTCTTTTAAACTTGCTAACGCCAAATATCTTTTAACAAAGTGAATATTCGTTCTCTTGATTTATTTAATCGCCTAATGACGTTGTACAAATTACAGCATTTCTGAGTCTTTTAATCTTAAGTTAGTTTTAATTTTCCCCAAAAAATGCTCTGCATATAAAGGGGTTTTTGGCATTTTACCCAATTTTACTCTCCTTTGTACAAACAGATCATGCAAAATAAACTTGCCTTGTCGTTGTTCTGTCAATATACACATGAAAAAACCCCTGAGGGATTAGCCCAAACTTGCCACAAAAATCACCCCCTATGAAAGCAAAAGTTCGGAAAGGAAGAAAATTATTCCCCCCAATGAAAAGCAGGGGTGCCACGAGCACATTAAAGAGCCCAACACAGTAGTTCAGGGGCCAAAGATGTTAAAACTGCCTACCGCATATAAAAGGGGGGATACCTGACCCCGGGTTTTCTTAAAAGGGGCCAGTAGGCACCATAAAACCGGGCTGGGGATCTTATCGGTTTTCCTCGGCCAGCAGTAACAGCCGGTGGGTCGACCCTGATCCACGACGAGGCTGATCTCAAAAGGGCCGCAGGGGCCCTGAAACCCCGAAACCCTGTCCGGTTACTCTCCAATTTTTGTGGACGGTGCAAAAGTTAAGGGGGCCTAAAGGGGCCAGGGGCTGAACCCAAAATTTCAGAGGCCAAAAATAAAACTGGAATGTTACTCTTTCGTTTCAGAGGCATAAATGGGTCCAGGAAAATAACCTCGCATTATAGAGGCACACAAGGGTCCCCGGGAAATATTTTTTCACATAATGGTCCAGGAACATTTCCCCAAAAGGTTCCAGGAACTGTACTTTAACTTACAGAGGGCAAATGGGTAAGGGGATTTTTACCATTTATCCCCATTACAAAGACACATAATGGGTACAAGGATGTACCTAACATTACAGGGCACATAAAGGGTCAAGGATGTACCTAACATTACAGAGGCACATAATGGGTACGGGACGTACCTCAACATTCAGGGCACATAATAAGTTTAGGGGCGTACCTCAAAATTACAGAGGCACATAAAAGAGTTCAGGACTGTACTCAACATTGAGGCACATAAAAAGTTCAGGGCTGTACCTCAACATTACAGAGGCAAAAAATGGTTAGGGACTGTACCTAAAAATTACAGGGGGCCCCCCCTAAATGATTTAGGGGCTGTACCCAAAATTAAAAGGCACATAATGAGTTCAGGGGGCTGTACCTCAAAAATTACAGAGGCACATAATGAGTTCAGGGAGTACTCAAAATTACAGAGGCATAAAGGGACAGGGGCTGTACCTAACATTACAGAGGCACAAATGAGTTTTGGGATGTACCTCACATTTTCAGAGGACTAAAAGGGTACAGGGACTGTACTCAACTTACAGAGGGAAAATATTCGGGATGTCTAACATTACGAGGCACATAATAAGTTGGGACTGTATTAACATTTTAAAAGGGATAATAAGTTCAGGGGCTGTACTTCAACTTTTTCAGAGGCACATAAAAAGTTAGGGACTGTCCCCAACTTACGAGGGACATAAAAATTCGGGAGTACCTCAACATTACAGAGCCCATAAAGTTTAGGGGTGGGCCCCAAAGTTTTGATAACAAAAAATGTTACAGTATTATGAACTATTTTCTATTTTTGTTGGGGGAAAATTTTGGGAAGAGGGGTTACAGGGACATTCCTGAAATATTTTTTTTCCACATAATCTGAGGGATGGGGAGAGGGACAAACTAAAACAACCTGTATTGTACTTATCTGTTTTTTGTACCCCAGAGTCAGGTGGGATTTTGAGACACTAGGCTACACCTTCTCTCCCCGAGGGCCCCCACACACCACTTTTCCCACCCACGATGTCGGGCCCATCAAAAATTTCAAAATTTAAAAATTTAAAACAATAATGTTGGTTAATTACAAGTATGAGGGACTGTATGAGGGTTTTGTTGAAAAGAAAGGGGGGGGGGGATCTGTTGAGTATATAAACATCACAAAAAAAAAAATCTTTATTTTTATAAAAATGAAGGAAAATTTTTAAACCCGAACACTCAAATTTAATTAAATGGGGTCTAGTATTTTTTTTGGAAACCCCTAATGTTTTGCACTACAGTAAATTTAGGATGGCCCAACGCAAAAAATGCTGACATTAGGGTAAAAGTACTTGGGCTAAGGTGGTTGCTGGGGAAGGATTGGAGTTCTTGTTTTTCCACCTTGTTGCCGAATTTTAAGGGTTTTCCACACTATTTATCCCCTTCTTCGCAGGAAAGTGTCACAATTTTTAAATTACGGATGAACCAATTTCACCAACAACCCTTTTAGAACTCCGGTTACATTGCAAGTTCAATCCAGTGTTCCACATTAAATTCATTATTGCGTCTTTTAAAGCGTCCCCTCAGCTGCTATTTGATCCCCCCCGACTCAAAAATTTTTCGAAAAGCCAAATCAGCATCATATTTTAATATACATTATTTATTAAATTTATAAGTTCTCATTTTGGAAAATTTTGAAAAAAATTTTCCACAGAAAATTCTTTTTTCCCGTAATGTGTGTAACTTATGTTCTTCAGTATAGTTTCGTCCTAATCTTTTTGTAAGAAATATTGGCACATTATAACAATCTTTATTTCTGTAAGTACATTACAAGGTATACAGTCCTAGCTGACATACTGCTAAAGGGGAAAACGGTTTTTATGCAGAGCATTTCCCGCAAAAATTGGGCAATTTTGTTCCCCCGGATGCACCCCCACCATTTGACTAACACCTAGGGGACCCATTTTACTGCTAGGTGAAAACGGACGCAGGTGGGCTTTGGAAATCTAATGCTTCCACCCAAACGAGGATCAATCGGACCCCGGCGTGGTGAGCTGGTACCTAGCGACCAAAAAGGGACCCATGTTTTTTGGGTTTTGTTAAATTTATAATCCTTTGATAATAAAGTTTTAGTTTAATAGCCTTACCATGAACCACACATCAATAAGTAAATGGTTATAAATATATTTTAAGGCTGTCCTAAATGCTCTTGATAACCAGAGGTTTTCTGTGAAGTATATCACTAATGTCTCCTTTTTCCTCGGTAAAGTGACAATTATACTTTGTAGTAAAAATAAAATTTATCATTATCTTGCAATGGGGCCAGGAGCTGTGGATCGACCCCTTCAATCTCATATAGGTGAGTACATGACTTCTAGCTTTTAAAAGCTGAACAAGTTACAGTAGTTGTGGAAAATACTGTATATATTTTTCCAGAAATACAGTAGTTATATGTAAATAGATGGCCATACTGTATTTAATAAAAATTATGTTATAAAAAATGGGAAACTGTGCCTGTGCAGAAGAGACTCGCCATTGTGTTTTGAATGAGCCAAGAAAACGTTAGTGAAAATAAGATTTTTCGTGCTCTAGAGGTTAAAATTGGGCTGACACCTCTCAAATAGGAGCCGAAATTGTTGGATGTGTATTCCTGCATAAACTGAGATATCAGACGACTGGACAAGACAGCTCCAGGAACCTCAGATAAGCTATCTAGATTTGTGTTATAATTCTGGCCAGTATTTTCATAAATTTAGACAGTGAGGTTTTCTGGGTATGATACACCTTGATCTCCAGTCAAATTGGTGAGAAATTTTAAGATATTCTCCTTCTGTTATGTGTATGTGTATGTTATCTGTATGTGTATGTGTGGCTCGTATGTTGGTTTGCGTGCAGCCAGCAGCAACAGCCTGGTTGATCAGGCTCTGATCCACCAGGAGGCCTGGTCTCAGACCGGGCCGCGGGGGCGTTGACCCCCGGAACTCTCTCCAGGTAAACTCCAGGTAATATACAGTCCACAAACTCATATATTTACCAGAATTCTTGTTGATGCATCTTTCATTTGTAATTAATAGGTCTAGAGCAACTTGTGGATAAGACAGTTGTAGGTATCAAAGGGGGACATTTTTGCGACCTAGGTGTCCAAAATTCCTACTTGTCTATGTAACTGATAAATAATAATTATCTTTATCATTTACTGTTATGTACATACTGAGTTACATTCAGATAAATGTAATTTTCCACATTTAATTTGCCCGTTGGTCCTTCTTGAACCAGAGGTAATTAGGGAAGTCATTAATTAGTTATTTACTTAATAATTATATGTGAAATGGCAGAAGGAGGTGGATGTTAAGTTCACAAATTTACTTAATGTGTAGTGGATTATAATTATTACATTATTAATTTTGATAAGCCAATTCTGGCCAAGATTTATATCAGTGTATGTGTAATTGATAAGCCAAGTCAAGTATGACTAAAGATTATAATATATACAGACTTTGCAAAAGCCTTCGACAAGTGTGACCATGGCGTAATAGCGCACAAAATGCGTGCTAAAGGAATAACAGGAAAAGTCGGTCGATGGATCTATAATTTCCTCACTAACAGAACACAGAGAGTAGTCGTCAACAGAGTAAAGTCCGAGGCAGCTACGGTGAAAAGCTCTGTTCCACAAGGCACAGTACTCGCTCCCATCTTGTTCCTCATCCCTTTTATCCGACATAGACAAGGATGTCAGCCACAGCAACCCTGTCTTCCTTTGCAGATGACACCCGAATCTGCATGACAGTGTCTTCCATTGCAGACACTGCCAAAGCTCCAGGCAGACATCAACCAAATCTTTCAGTGGGCTGCAGAAAACAATATGAAGTTCAACGATGAGAAAATTTCAATTACTCAGATATGGTAAACATGAGGAAATTAAATCTTCATCAGAGTACAAACAAATTCTGGCCACAAAATAGAGCGAAACACCAACGTCAAAGACCTGGGAGTGATCATGTCGGAGGATCTCACCTTCAAGGACCATAACATTGTATCAATCGCATCTGCTAGAAAAATGACAGGATGGATAATGAGAACCTTCAAAACTAGGGAGGCCAAGCCCATGATGACACTCTTCAGGTCACTTGTTCTATCTAGGCTGGAATATTGCTGCACACTAACAGCACCTTTCAAGGCAGGTGAAATGGCCCGACCTAGAAAATGTACAGAGAACTTTCACGGCGCGCATAACGGAGATAAAACACCTCAATTATTGGGAGCGCTTGAGGTTCCTAAACCTGTATTCCCTGGAACGCAGGAGGGAGAGATACATGATTATATACACCTGGAAAATCCTAGAGGGACTAGTACCGAACTTGCACACGAAAATCACCCACTACGAAAGCAAAAGACTTGGCAGACGATGCACCATCCCCCCAATGAAAAGCAGGGTGTCACTAGCACGTTAAGAGACCATACAATAAGTGTCAGGGGCCCGAGACTGTTCAACTGCCTCCCAGCACACATAAGGGGGATTACCAACAGACCCCTGGCAGTCTTCAAGCTGGCACTGGACATACACCTAAAGTCAGTTCCGGATCAGCCGGGCTGTGGCTCGTATGTTGGTTTGCGTGCAGCCAGCAGCAACAGCCTGGTTGATCAGGCTCTGATCCACCAGGAGGCCTGGTCTCAGACCGGGCCGCGGGGGCGTTGACCCCCGGAACTCTCTCCAGGTAAACTCCAGGTAATGTGTATAATATTAATTTTGCTATGCCACATTCTGGCAAGGATTTATATTAATTTGTATAATATTAATTTTGATAAGCCAAGTCTGGCTATTTATTTATTTATTTATTTATTTAGTAATTTTAGCATACATACAGAGGTACAAAAAAATACAGGTAAGAGCAGCATGCCAAAGCCACTTATATGCATAGCATTACGGGCTGGCTTAAAATTAACTTAAGATTAACTAAGCAATGATGAAATCAGTGATAAAACATTATTGTAAACAGATAACAATAAAGCACAAATGAGTATTACAAAGACAGGTCATATGGTTGCTTGCATTGCTGTACATTCAGTAGAATGGAGTATTCTGTTAGATAGTGTATTTAAAAAAAATAACAAAGTTAGATTGGGTCCTAGGTTTAACATTTGTGTGATATAATTGTGAGTATAAATTTGGATATACAATTTATAAGGTTCAGTTATTCAGTATTTATTTGGTTTTGAGTGAGTTAAGAGATCTTTGAGAAGAGACTTGAATTTATAAACAGGTAGTGTTTCTTTTATATTTACAGGTATATGAATTCAGATTTTAGGGCCTTTTATGTGCATTGAGTTTTTGCATAGCGTGAGATGGACACGAGGAACATCAAAGAGTGATCTGTGCCTTGTGTTATGGTCATTGTGTTCTGTTGAGGTTGGCAAGATGTTTGAGGGGAGGGTTAATATCAGAGTTAAGTGTTCTATGTATGTAATAGGTGCAGTAATAAGTATGGATGTTTTGTATGGTGAGTAGGTTGAGGGTTTTGAATACTGGTGGAGTGTGCTGCCTGTAGTGAGAATTTGTTATCATTCTAACTGCAGCCTTTTGTTGGGTAATTTAGTGGTCTGAGATGGTTAATTGTTGTTGAGCCCCATGCACAAATTCTGTGGAAAATTTTATAGGGTGCTTACCTGTATGTACCTCAACATTATATACATACAAATAATCTCATTGGGAGACAACCATATTGTTTACCGTAGTCACCCCGTGTAGACATGTGAGAAAACTTAACCACCTCTGGTCACTACAGGTGGCCCCTCGACCCTCACAATCTTGTCCACATCTATCCGAGACCAGTATAAATTGGGTAGCACCCTCAAGCACGGCGCTATTAATTAATTGTATAGATTATATTAGTTTAACTGAATGAAGGGGGGGGGTAGGATACACATGGATACATCCATCAAGGAAAAACATTTGTACATAATCCCACCACTTACCAGATATCACCTGGTGGTCACTTGATGTGGCTGGATCACCCTTAACCTATCCAATTAAAACATACCTAACTGGCCAGTATCAGTCTGTTATAACTAGAAGGGTTACTTAACTGGGGGTGATTGATGCTCCTTATTTCCTCCATTCACCATCTCATTTCGACGTCCCGCCACACCGAACGGTTCTTATTCAGCAGGACGAGGTTATCCGTTGGTTTGTCCTGGTTTAGAAGTCGTGATACCATAAAACTTCTCTATCCTCGATACGATAATCACACGTTCACTCGGAGCAGGGCGATCTATTTCACATCCCGCATTCTCTTAACTTAATGTTATTATCACTGATTACATTACCATTCACAAGACGATTTAACGTCTCATAATCATTATACACATTAGAGGTCACTCATTAAGATCTGAGGCCGATGAGTAAGGATTAACTCACGGGTATTTCCCTGGACACACACAATGGCGTCGCACCAGTCCAGCACCGGTCTATCATTATTCACTAATTTTACCATTTTTTTTACGGTGGTCCCGCAAATCACGTTCCCTCACTCTTCACTAGGGACAGTCACGACACTTCCTATTATGAATTGAGGCCTATATTAATCCTTAGGCCGCCGTGAACGCCAGTTTCCTCATCCCCGGTTTTCACAGCCTCCTCACCCATTCAAAACACTGCCGCCACCCCGTGCCCCAGCTCGACCCCTAACCCCCCCGCACATCTGCGCAGGCGCAGCGGGAACCCAGTTGGTTCCATTCAAAATACAAATACATTTTGACCCAAATCAACACATTTAAACACTTATTAGGCACTATAGCTTCGGAAATTAAATAATTTCCACACTGCGGCCGGGCGGAAGTCGTTGTTAGACGACTTAAATTGCGTCTTCCTCCAGGAGACGATTCCAGCCCTCTCTAGATTGCGCTGCTGTTTTCCTAGTGGGTCTTACTACAATTTCTTCTTGCATTACCCGGTCAGTGTCTTCAATATCACTCGTGTCAACTTTCCCTTAGATTTCCATCTGCACTGGATTGAACACCATTTAATTCTAGGGAATTAATTTATTAATGGTAAGCAAACTTTCCTGACCACGACACAACACTTTGACGTTTCTGACAACACCTTGTGCATCTGGGTATAATGTAACTATCTTGCCCAGAGGCCACAATGTTCGATGTTGTTCAGTATATCAATTAACACAATGTCACCTGGTTGAATGTTCTGTCGGTTTACTGCTCTGGCGCACCATAAAAGTGTTCACATAGTGTAAGAAGATATTCTTTACGCCACACATCAGACCAATGAGTAATTACCTTATTTAACATCTTGAACTTATCACTCAACACGGTCACGTTATTGTAATCCTCATCACTTCCCTCGGGATTATCTCTATAGATTGGTGCAGCTTCTAACCTTTGGTCCACATATTAGGTGAGAGGGAGTCAGTATCTCCGTGTCAGGAGTGTCGCTCATGTATGACAGGGGCGATTGTTTACCCGATTCTCTGCCTCCACCAACACTGCACGGAATTCTCCAAATTAATTCTCTTCCTGTGTAGCACCTTACGAAGACATCTTTTCACTGTACCTATCATTCTTTCGTACAGTCCTCCCTGCCAAGGGGCTCTGGGAGTAATAAATTTCCAGACACACCCTCGCTGGGTCAACAAAGACTGTACATCATCACTCTTATTTAATTCCATCAAGTGTTGAGCACCCGCTACAAAATTGGTGGCATTATCTGAGATCATCAATCTTGGACAGGATCTCCTAGCTGCAAATTTCTGGAACAGCTGTATGAACTGTTCTGCAGACAAGTCCTGAGCCACTTCTAGATGAACAGCCCGAGTAGCTGTACAAGTAAATAGACATACATACACCTTCAAGGGAACACCATCTGAAGTACCTGTTAAAATTATTGGCCCACTATAGTCCACTCCGGTCACATCAAATGGTTTTACCAACTGCACGCATTCCTTGGGCAATGGTGGAGGACCTGGGTACATGTAGGTTCTGGCATCCACCTGGCGACATATTACACACGACTTGATAACCCTTTTTACACTTTACCGTCCTTGTGGAATCCAGAAGGTTTCCCGAATACAGTTTAAGGTATCCTGTACCCCACCGTGCATCACGTTATTATGGGCATTAAAGACAATCAAAGTTGTCAGGTGATGAGTTTTGGGCAGCAAGATAGGATGCTTAGCATATTCCCCCAATTCAGCATTTTGTAACCTGCCTCTGCACCTAATTACATCATCCTCTAAATACAGCCCAGCTTTTCTATATTTTGAGCCTTTCACAATTTTTCCGTCCATCATTAATTTAATCTCATCCCTGTAGGTTTCTTCTTGTACCCTCTGTAGCCAGTATTTCAGGGGATGGGGAAAATTATATGAGATATTCATCTTACTTATAAATTTAAACACTAACCTTGTCACACTAATCAGCTTAGGTAAGGAAGAATACCTATTCATATCAATGGCTAAGGAGGGACTACTGACTGGAGCGGTGCTCACCGTAATTTCGACAGGAGCAATATGTGCCTTTTGCACCGGCCAGTTAATTTTGTCCACCAGCCAACTTGGCCCTTTAAACCACGATAAAGCACTCATAAATTTTTCATAAGTCAAGCCTCGAGACAAGAAGTCAGCTGGATTCTCGTCACCAGGAATGTGTTATATTTCTCCTGCATTTGATTGATTTCAGCGACTCTGTTTTGTACATACACAATCTTACTGTTACCATTACGAATCCATTGTAAGGATACCTCATTATCAGACCAAATTACGGTGTCGCTAATATTTATCTCTCGCAATTTATTTCTTATATAATTGGCTAATTTGACACCTACATAAATGGCCGTTAATTCCAACTGAGGTAAGGTACGTGATTTGATTGGAGCCACCCTAGCCTTAGACATAACAAGAGAAATGGCACTATTACATTGAAGGTAAGCGACTGCTCCATATGCTAATTTTGAAACATCGCAAAAAATGTGGAGTACATTTTCTCCATCTTGGCTGGCCACATTACGTGGGAACTCCAACATTGGTAATTTTACATATTCACCTATTAGTTCTTCCCACCTTTCAACAAATTCCTCAGGTAGGGTTTCATCCCAAGCACACTTAAGCTTCCATGCTTCTTGTATCAACAATTTTCCTCTTATGGTAAGTGGGGACACTAAGCCTAGTGGATCGAAGCATTTTGAAACTTCCGCAAGTAAGACTCTCTTGGTTAATTTATTGGGTATGCTGTAGTTATTAGACTTTAATGATAACAAGTCTCCCTCTGTGTCCCAAGTCAGTCCCAGCACATTACTATATTTGGACACTTCAACTCCAGGGTTGTCTTTATTTATTTGAACCCTTAAACTGGACGAATTACTGTTCCATTCCCTCAGGGGCATATTTGCACCTTGCATAATTTCATTAGCCCCTGCGTATATGCTCATTAGTTCCTCTTCAGTAGACGTCACCCCCAGGAAATTGTCCACATAAAATTGTTTACCCATTACTCCACTCAGTGGACCACCCGTACGCTTAAGGTGTGCATTTATCGTTGCCTGGAGTAGGAACGGACTGGAGGTAGCACCAAACAATACACTCCTGAAGCGAAAAGTCTTCAGGGGACTAAGTGGGTCACTAGGATTCTCGGGCCATAAGAACCTAGTGCAATCCTGGTCAGCTTCCTGCAGACCCACTCTCAGGAAAGCTTTACTTATGTCCGCCGTAAAGGCATAATTCTTAACCCTGAAGTTTAATAATACGTCTCCCAGTTTTTCCGTCAACGACGGACCTGTCATCAAACAGTCATTCAAACTAGATACATTTTTATTACTCCTGGCACTACAATTAAACACAATCCTCAGAGGAGTGGTCTTAGAATCCTTCTTCACTCCGTGGTGTGGGCAAATAGTGACCATAAATCTGGGCTTGCTCGGGAGGTACCTCCTCTATGAATTTATTATTTAACTGCTCATTAATTATATCATCGTAAGTAGTCAACAGTTCTGGTGTCTTGCTCAGTTCGTGGAGCTGAGCCTTTAATTGTCCATACGCCATCCGGTAATTAGTTGGTAGGTCTGGATGGTTCAGCTTCCACGGAAGTCTCACCCAGTATTGTCCAGATTCAAATTTAACATCCTTCTGGTATTGTTCTTGAGTAAAGGAATCATCTGGACTTTCTTCATTTACATTGATCCCTATGCTGTCCAATTCCCATAATTTATACACAGGTTCAACTTCATCCTCTATTGAAGTATATTTATACTGGGGTGATACTTCATGAGTAAGACACACCGTAACTGTATTTATGGCTTCCTCCAGTCATTCATTATCAGTACGAGGAAGCCTGCCATACATCACTGTAGTGATACTGGTCCTGTGAGGAGCAGCAGCAGGATAATACTGCACCACCTCTAGGGGCCCTTAACAACAACAACAGTTTGGTGTGGTCATGGGCACCAACACATGGTGTGTGATTCTCTCATACTTTATACATTTATCAGCGATGCAGATTACATGGTGAGTTTAAATATATGGCCTGTAGTTATAACTTTTCTCTTGACATATGCAAGACATCACCATCCCTGTAGAAGCCATTATTAGATGTACTAGTCATTATATTTTGTTGTTGCAGAAGTACTATGAAGATTCTATGTTCAATAAAGCCTAGAGATAAGGCCTGTGTTTCTATCACAACAATCACGTGACCTCCTGCGGTCCTTAGAAGGGTGACTCCGCATTTCTTTGTCATACCCTTTACAAAGATGGCATAATGGTCACTACCTATCAAAATATCTATTGGCCCCACAGAATCATTATTTATACCAGAAGGTGCCAAATTTACCTTACTTGAAAGCCTTTCAGTAGTGTTACCAAGCCCTATTGTAGATATTTTCTCTGGGAGCCTATCCACAATTACGGCATTAATACGTTTTCTCTCATTGCCCAGCCTGACAGTTACATAAACAGTGTCGTATGACTGGGCCTTCTTATTCGAGAGAAAGCCAGATAGCTTGAGTATAGCAGGATTCTCCCATTTGTACCTTCATCCCATTAAGGCAATTACGTTTTATGAAGGTACGTTGTGATCCCTGATCCAGTAATGCTGTTACAGTTTTGGATTTACGCCGTTTATCATTAATCACCACATCCAACACAGGCAAAGCTACCTCAGCTAGGCCATCATTACCGACGTTAGCTGCAATCTTTACGTTGGCTACTGTTGTGTCCGGGTTATTATCACTATCAGTACTATTGTTACCATCATTACGATTAGATCCGCCCTTACAGATAGCTATGTGGTGTCTTCCCTTGTTACACTGATAACAATAGTGCAGGTTAGCACGGCAATCCCTTACATTATGATTTCCTAGACACCTGATACATGTAGCAAGCTCTTCCAATCTTTCCACTTTAACATCCCATGAATTATAGGCATTACAGTTCTTAGAGAAATGAGTACCGTTGCAGAAGATACAATCTCTCCTTTCTTTGCCTGACCTCTTATCAACTGGGCTACCCTTATTGTGGTACTTCCTCCTCTTGCTTTGATCTGGAGAACCACTATTACTGGCCCCTGTCACTTGATACGTGCCTACGTAACCCCGTTTAGTAGGTGACTTAGGATTATTGATATTAGGATAAAGTTTCCCTTTGTGAAACTTGACAGGTGCACTGGGGTCTGTAGACGTGGTATTCCTAGAGGTAATGGGTTGGCTGGTCTGCAGTTGGACAATTAGCTCCTGCAGTCCCACTCTTATTTCTTCCAACCCGAAGTAACCCTTGTGATATCTGTTAGATAACCACTCTACTGTCTTGTGGTTCAATTTATTCTGAATCAAGGCATAGTCGGGAATTATACGCAGGAAGGAATACATATAAATGACCTCATAGGGGACAGGAGCCATAGTAGGGAAACAAGTGTAGTCAAAGATAAGATAAAACCAATATTGCAAACTAGAAATACCGCAGGAAATAGCAAACAAGAGGACTCCACTAGCAATAGTGAGGATATATTACCAAAAAAAACTGGTGGGAGCTCCATTGTTGGTGCAAGGGAGGATAAAAGTAAGACAGGGAAACATGCACCAACAGGGAATACAGTCACAGAAACCCAAGGCAAACGGAAACCAAGCCTGTGCACATACTATGCACTTGGTATCTGCTGGCATGGGAAATCTGGAAAAACAGGTGGGACGTGCAACTATGACCACCCTAGAAAATGCCATGCCCATATGACAACAGGAAAATGCAAACTCCCTTCCTGTAAGCTTTTTCACCCTGAACTGTGTACCTCTTCAGTACAGGAAAGACTGTACTATAACTTAAATTGCCAGGCATACCATCTAAAGGGGACAAAAAGATACAAAACATCCAGGCCATGGGAAAACCTGGGGTAGCCACAGCCACTCAAGAGGGAGAGGTTTTTTAGTGCCAGGAAGGAAAAAAAACTGGCAGGAAATGGCAGAAATCGTACACCAAATCCAGTCATTCCTGGAGTGGAACCACAGTCGATGGCCTCCACTCCAAACCAACAGATACAGATACTAATGCCGGAAAAAAATACCCCCTCAGTACCAACAATACCACCAGTCCGATAACATTCTTCTTTGCAAATATACAGGGTCTAAAGCCAGCAACAAACAACAAAATACCTTTCATCCGTGGACTGCTTGCAGAGGCAAAGGCAAAGTTCGCGGCTTTCACTGAGACCCACATTTAAAAGGGTCACTTGGACAACGAAATATGGATCCCAGGTTACAACCTATACAGATGTGACAGAGTGAACAGGCAAAAGGGGGGGGTTGACCTGTTCATTGCAGAGTCATTGTTTGCACAGAAACTGCTTAATGCCTCAAATGATGTAGTGGAAAGTTTTAGCAGTAAAGGTCGAAAACCAAAACCTAGTCATTGTGGTAGTCTACAAACCTCCGGATGCAACATCCCAGCAATTCCAGGAACAGCTGTTAAAAATTGACCACTGTCTGGAAAATCTTCCAGCTCCTGCACCCAACATCTTGCTCCTGGGGGATTTCAACTTAAGGCACCTAAAATGGAGGAATATAGCAAATAATATTGTTGCAGTAATAACACCAGGAGGCAGCTCTGATGAAAACTCACACTCACACGAGCTTTTAAATCTCTGCACAAAATTCAATTTAAACCAGCAAATAATAGAGCTTACTAGACTGGAGAATACACTAGACCTCATCTTCACTAACAATGATGATCTGATAAGAAATGTCACCATATCAAAAACAATATACTCAGATCACAACATAATTGAGGTTCAGACATGTATGCGTGGAGCCCCAGACCGACATAATGAGACTAGTCACGAGGGAGCATTCACCAAATTCAACTTCAATAACCAAAACATAAAGTGGGACCAAGTAAACCAAGTCCTAACCGATATAAGCTGAGAAGATATACTAAGCAACACAGACCCCAACTTATGCCTAGAACAGATTAACTCGGTGGCACTCGATGTATGCACAAGGCTTATTCCTCTAAGAAAAAGGAGGAGTAGATGTAAATAGAAAGAGACAGGCGCTCCCTTTACAGGCGACGGAAAAGAATAACAGAGCGGCTAAAAGAGGTCAATATATCTGAAATGCGTAGGGAGACACTGGTCAGAGAAATAGCAAGCATCGAACTTAAGCTAAAAGAATCCTTTAGGAGTCAGGAATCGCGGGAAGAACTAAAAGCCATAAATGAAATCGAAAGAACCCAAAGTATTTCTTCTCCTATGCCAAATCAAAATCGGGGAACAACGTCCAGTATTGGGCCCCTACTTAAACAAGATGGTCCTACACAGATGACAGCAAGGAAATGAGTGAGCTACTCAAGTCCCAATATGACTCAGTTTTTAGCAAGCCGCTAACCAGACTGAGAGTCGAAGATCAAAATGTTTTTTTTATGAGAGAGCCACAAAATTTGATTAACACAAGCCTATCCGATGTTATCCTGACGCCAAATGACTTCGAACAGGCGATAAATGACATGCCCATGCACTCTACCCCAGGGCCAGACTCATGGAACTCTGTGTTCATCAAGAACTGCAAGAAGCCCCTATCACGAGCCTTTTCCATCCTATGGAGAGGGAGCATGGCCCACGGGGGTCGTCCCACAGTTACTAAAAACAACAGACATAGCCCCATCCACAAAGGGGGCAGTAAAGCAACAGCAAAGAACTACAGACCAATAGCACTAACATCCCATATCATAAAAATCTTTGAAAGGGTCCTAAGAAGCAAGATCACCACCCATCTAGAAACCATCAGTTACACAACCCAGGGCAACATGGGTTTAGAACAGGTTTGCTCCTGTCTGTCTCAACTATTGGATCACTACGACAAGGTCCTAAATCCACTAGAGACAAAAAGAATGCAGATGTAATATATACAGACTTTGCAAAAGCCTTCGACAAGTGTGACCATGGCGTCTAATAGCGCACAAAATGCGCGCTAAAGGAATAACAGGAAAAGTCGGCGATGGATCTCTAATTTCCTCACTAACAGAACACAGAGAGTAGTCGTCAACAGAGTAAAGTCCGAGGCAGCTACGGTGAAAAGCTCTGTTCCACAAGGCACAGTACTCGCTCCCATCTTGTTCCTCATCCTCATATCCGACATAGACAAGGATGTCAGCCACAGCACCGTGTCTTCCTTTGCAGATGACCCCCGAATCTGCATGACAGTGTCTTCCATTGCAGACACTGCAAGGCTCCAGGCGGACATCAACCAAATCTTTCAGTGGGCTGCAGAAAACAATATGAAGTTCAACGATGAGAAATTTCAATTACTCAGATATGGTAAACATGAGGAAATTAAATCTTCATCAGAGTACAAAACAAATTCTGGCCACAAAATAGAGCGAAACACCAACGTCAAAGACCTGGGAGTGATTATGTCGGAGGATCTCACCTTCAAGGACCATAACATTGTATCAATCGCATCTGCTAGAAAAATGACAGGATGGATAATGAGAACCTTCAAAACTAGGGAGGCCAAGCCCATGATGACACTCTTCAGGTCACTTTTTTCTATCTAGGCTGGAATATTGCTGCACACTAACAGCATCTTCAAGGCAGGTGAAATTGCCGACCAAGAAAATGTACAGAGACTCTTCACGGTGCGCATAACGGAGATAAAACACCTCAATTACTGGGAGCGCTTGAGGTTCCTAAACCTGTATTCCCTGGAACGCAGGAGGGAGAGATACATGATTATATACACCTGGAAAATCCTAGAGGGACTAGTACCGAACTTGCACACGAAAATCACTCACTACGAAAGCAAAAGACTTGGCAGACGATGCACCATCCCCCCAATGAAAAGCAGGGGTGTCTCTAGCACGTTAAGAGACCTTACAATATGTGTCAGGGGCCCGAGACTGTTCAACGCTCCCAGTCACACATAAGGGGGATTACCAAACAGACCCCTGGCAGTCTTCAAGCTGGCACTGGAGCAAGCAACCTAAAGTCAGATTCCTATCAGCGGGCTGTGGCTCGTACGTTGGTTTTGCGTGCAGCAAGCTGCAAACAGCCTGGTTGTCAGGCTCCTGATCCACAGGATGGCCTGGGTCACAGGACCGGGCACCGCGGGGGCGTTGACCCCGGTGGAGGAACTCTCTCCAGGTAAAACTCAGGTAAACAGGTTAAGAGGAGGTGCTCAGCATACTCATTAACAAGCCTTTCCCAATGTAGGATGACTCTTACAAGGAAGCAGTTGACTTGTTGAAAGTACTTATGGTTAATACAGGAACAAAGTAGGTTGAAATTCTGTGAATATCATTGTCCAATTTAAAATCTCAGACCACACTTACAAAAGGTTTGCAGCAGTTTAGAGATAAACTGGAGAGCACTCTCAAATTTAAGTCATAAATATAATTGAAGATTCAGGAATGGTTTTTGGAGTGCCATGAGTACAGAATAAATGAAGGCGCAAACACTTGAATTGAACTATAGAACAAGTCTCACAAGGGGTTATTTTGGTCTGGAGGAAATAAGTCTAGCGGCTACATGAATTATTGTGCAGTTGCAGACAGCCACTAACTCAGTTTAAAGATGCAAACACATAATACTTGAGGTATCTGTCTGTTTCACAAAGGGAAAAATTACCCCAGTGGTTAATAATCAAAATTCATTCCTAAAAAGAGTTGCATAGATGATTATCAAGTAACAGGAATCAGAAATTAATGATTCTCCACAAGGTAAGAAGAATAAGTACCCTCCTAGCGATTGCCCAGTTAATAAGAAACCGTCACATTCGAAAGAGAGATTGTGTTTTCTGCAAGGGTACTCATTTTTCTAGAATTGCAATGCATACAATTCATGGAATGATAAGTGAAGATTGGAGGAAATTGACAGATGTATCAGGTGTTTAGGTTATCACAATGTAAAGGACTGTCATGCCAAATTGAAACAACAGTTATCAATGTCACTAAGGGAAGGACACCATATAGGTCATGTGTAAAGTCTATATGATAATGTAGATAATAATGATAATGTTGGAACAATCCTGATAACAACAGTAGCTAATGTAAAAATTGCTGCCTAATGTTAATATGGATGGTTTTGTGTAGTAGCATTACCTGTGTACAGGTAAAAATTGATGATAAAAGGCATAAATCAAAAATGTAAATGCATTATTGGACAGGGATCCCCAGTGTACTTTCATATAACGTAAATGTCTTGATGGTATGAAAGTCAGATGGGAGATACACAACTTTAAAATTATCTGGTTTTCTCTCGGATTAAAAAGGGTCTCTTGTATGACACTGTGTAAGTAACGTTAGGTTGGGCAATGAGAAAAAACGTTGTTAATGCAGTAATTGTAGATAGGCTTCCAGAGATAAATATCTACAGTAGGTAGCTTCGAGTTAAAGTAAAGCTAAGAAGGACTCTCACATAATGTAAATTTAGCCACCTTCTGGTGTAAGTGATGATTCTGTAGGCCCAATAAATATTTTGATAGGTAGTGACTATTATGCCTCCTTTGTAAAGGTGTCACCCTTTTGAAGACTGCAGGAGGCCATATAATGTATGGTAGGATTCCTAGTAATAATAATTCATGACATTATATCATTTCGTCTCTCAACCCTTGAGTGGAGAGGACGTGTGCTGCTGCTGCCCCCTGGAGTTGTCTGGTGGCAGTATTATTTTCACCAACATGGCGCAGGCTCGCCGGCGCAGGGTAAATACAGTCTGCATTGTATTAACCAGTGGAGCTGTAACGGGGCCATCAATGGAGTTGCTTTTGCCTGCAATCATCAGAGATACCTACGGAATAGCCAAAGAGGAGATTTGTGGACTTGCATTGAACGGAACGAAGAGGATTTTTGTAAAATTTAGTTCGGCGACTGTGTATGAGGCAGTTGTGAATAAGTTTCAAGAGGTGGCCATACCAGTTAACCATGCTGTGACGGTGCGGCTGCATGATGTGTCCAGCTATTACACATGGGTTAAGATCAGGAATGTGCCGTTCGAGGCGGATGCATCTGACATCCGGTTCATTATGTGTAAATACGGCACAATACATACGATCACTGCAGGAAGGTGGTCAGTTGGCCAGTATATGGGGATACCTGAGGGTGCATTCTCTGTCAAGATGACGCTCAGACATCCAATTCCATCGTACGTGGTGATGGAAGATTTCAGGACTCAGGTTTTTGTAACATACGCTGGGCAGCGAAGCACTTGCCGTTTGTGCGGCTCGTATGATCACCTGGCTGCGCAATGTGAAAGAAGACGTGGTGATAGGGACCAGCAGCAATGACGTGATGTGGAGGAAAGGAGAGAGGATCAAGATCAACTGTTTTCGACTCTGCCTCAGCAGAGTTTGACATGGAGTGAGGAGGTTGAGAGGGCCGAAGAAAAGGAGATGGCGGGGGCTACGCAGGGGGACGACATCACTTCCCTGGACGTTGTACAAGTGCTTGATGAGGTCATCGCGGAAGCGAATGGTAGTGACGCGGAAACTACGATAGTGTCGACGTTTGAGAACATTTTGGATAATGAGTCCTTGTCCGGATGTTGGTACAGACCTGGATCATGGGTCTGCAGTTGAGGAGGGCGTGGTGACGCCAACCCAGACTGAAGTGTGTCGTAAGGATGCACAGTTGGTGAGAACTGTGGAGGTGGAGGTTCATCATGGCACTGAGCTGGATGACTTGATGCAGGTCGCGGGTACGACGCGAAAGCGCGCAGCAGTGCTTTCGGATTCCGACGACGTGCTTACGCCCGCACAAAGACCTGGGAAGAAAACATGGGCGGAAGCCATGCGGAGAGGTTCAAGTGGCGCCCAGGGGCAGGGGTTGGGTAAGGGTGGACAGAAAGGGGGGGGGAGGGAAAAGGGTGCAATGAAACGATCAGGTGATAAGTCGGTAGTGTCAAGAGGGAAACCCCCTTTGTCGGTTTTAAGTGCCTGACATTGAACATCAATGGCTTGAGGTCTCAGAGAAAGTGTGAGTGGTTTAAGGAATATTTGGTGCGTCATGACGTTGACGTTGTGTTCTTGCAGGAACACAATTATAGACCGGGTTATGAGTTGAAGGTGGATGGGTATAATGTGTATGTTGAGCATGCAGTCAGATTGAAAGGAGGTGTGGCCATTTTGGTGAAAGAAACTAGCCCGTTGGTTGTCAGGCATAGTGAGGGGGGAGAGGGGAGGGTGATTTCGCGTGGATGGGTTATGGGGTCAGGTACAGATGACGTTGGTGTGTGTGTATGGCCCAGCAGAGGGAGATGTGAGGATAAAGAATAAATTCGTAAGGGACGTTCTGGTATATTATTTGCGTGGATTGCCGGGGTTGCTGTGATAGGAGGTGACTGGAACTGTGTGATAAGGAATAAGGATGTTGAACCGAGAGGGGCAGGGCATTGTTTGGGGATATTGGGAGAATTGTTATCCGGGATAGGATTGACAGATGTTGAGGGAGGTGAGGTGGTGGAGCACACATTTATTAAACGTGGGTATGCGGCTAGGCTCGATCGATTATACGTTCCCAGGACAGTTGTAATACATAGTGTGAGGGTAATGGACGTAGTATTTTCTGATCACAGGGGTGTTTTGGTGGATATAGGTTGGGAGGGGTTGCCGAGAAGGTGTAAGGGGTTTTGGAAGTTGAATGTAAAGTTGTTGCAGCAAGAAGAGTATCAACAGTCATTTGTTCAATTGTGGGAGGAGTTGGTGGCGGAGGCGCCTGGGAATAGTGAATTGGTTAGTTGGTGGGACTCTGTGGCGAAATCTCGTATTAAGGAATTTTATATTCGTAGGGGGAGGGAATATAACAGGTTGAAGTATGGGTACCAATCTTATCTTGAGGGACAGTTGAGAGCTTGCTACGAGCGTGGGAGTGCTAGTCATCCGGTGGATGATATTGAGGGATTAAAGGAGCGTATCAGGGATTTGCAAAATGAAAGATTTGATGGCGCGCGAGTTTTGGGTGGGCTGGAAGAGGTGTTATGGGGTGACAGGCCTTCGGCATGCGTGTTGAGGAAACAGCGTAAGAGAAGAGTGGCGACGGAGATGATGGGATTAACTGTTCATGTGGGGATGGGAGGGTATAGAGAGGGGCAGGTATTAGTAACGACAGAGGGTATGAGTGGTTATCTAGATGCATGGTTTAGGTCATATGCACAAAACGGAGGTATTCGAGATGAGGCTTTAAAGGAAATGGGAGGTTTCGTGCAATGTGAGATTGATGGTATGGATAGGGTAACATTAGAAGGTCCGATCACGGAAAGTGAGATTTCGCAAGCTTTGTCTGGTGCAAGTTTAGGTAAGGCGCCAGGTGTAGATGGGTTGCCTAATGATTTTTACGTTAGGAATTGGGAAGTATTGAGAGGATTTTTAGTTAGGTTATTCAATGTAATGAAGGATGATGGGGAAATGGGGGAGCAGCAAAGGACTGCTGTCGTGGTATTAGTTCCGAAAGGTGGACAGACTACAGTAGAGGATTACCGAGCAATATCGCTTATGTGTGGCGATTATAAGTTATTTGCACGAATATTAGGGAATAGAATAAAAAAGGTGATAGGTAACGTAACTGACAGAGGACAATATGGGGTACCGGGTAGGACAATGTATGAAGGGCATGGAGTTCTTAGAAGTTTTATAGAAAAGAGGGGGGAGTTGGGGGGTGGGGGTGTGTTGGCATTGGATTGGCGAGCTGCTTACGATAGTGTGGAGAGGGATGCGTTATGGAGGTTCATGCGTTGGCAGGGATTCGGGAAGGAAATTATATATTGGGCGAAAACATTGTATCAGGGAGCATCTATGAGAGTACAGGTTAATGGAAGGCTAGGTGTTAACATTCAGATGGGAAGGGGTTTGCGACAGGGTTGCCCTCTATCGCAAATATTGTTTGCGTGCCTCCAGGATCCCTTTTATAGGGCAGTTAGGTGGAGTATCGCAAGTGGAAGGGTTAGTAATGAACGAGAGGGTTGGCCGGGTATTGTGGGTTATGTGGATGATACAACTGTATTGGTGAGGGATGAGACGGATTTACACAAGGTTGGAAAGGTGGTAGATGTGTTTGGAGAGGCTACTGGGATGGAAATTAATGTGGCAAAGTCTAAGTATATGGACCTAGGCAATAACGTAAATAGAGATGGGACTGTAGGGCGCGGGTGGAGTGTGGTGGATCAGCTATTGATTTGTGGGATAGTGTACGCTAAGAATGATAGGGTCGCACAAGAGGTAAATTCGATGCGCACCGTGGATGGGGTATTGAAAAGATTGGGTGGTTTGAGGACGGCGCAGCTAACGTTGCATCAGAGGGTCATTGTGACGAACGTGCTGTTGTATAGTAAGATATGGCACGTGGTGGCAGTATACCCGCTGAGGCGGCGAGAGGTGCAACGGTTGCAACATGGGATTTTCCGATTTATATGGGGATCGGGTTGTGACTGGCTAAGTAGAGGGGTGGTGACGCTTCCCGTTAGCCACGGGGGGCTGGGGCTTATACATTTAGAAAAGCGTATGATGAGTGTGTATCTAAAACGCGGGTATTTGGGGGAGGTGGGGGCGAGGAAAGGGGGGCTAGAAAAACTGCGTATGGATATGCAACGATGGTGGGGGGGTAAGGATTTATGATTGGTGAGGCCATGTTGAGGGTTTTAATGATGGTGAGGGATCCGAAGCGCCTTAAATTGAGGATTCTTGAGAGGGTGGGGGGTGGGTCTGTGGTGGCGGCAGTTGAGGGGGCATACCCCATGCATGCGTGGGGGAATATCTGGAAATGTTTACGGCAATTGCGTATTAAACCAGGTGTAAGGGAGGTAATGTTTAGGTTTCTACATGGAATCTTGCCGTCTGGTGTTGTGTTATTTAATAGGAGACTAAGGGAGGGTGGGGAGTGCAAAGCGTGTGGATGTTCCGAGACTATTTTTCATGCGGTGTATTTTTGTAATTGTTTAGAAGCTGTGAGGGTATGGTTAGGTAGGGTAGTTAGGTTAGTGGGTGGGGAAGGGTTACAGGTGTTAAAGGTGTTAAGTTTAGATATAGGTGGGATGAGTCAGATGGTGGTGAATGCGGTTGCGTATGTGGTTACTGATTTTATTTATACGTCTTGGGCTATGAGGGAAGTGGGTGTGGATGAAAGAATAAAGGTGTTAGCGGCCACCATTTATAAAACTAAGTGTCGCAATAGGGATGTTTATGGGGGAAGGTGGGAGACAGCGTTTACTGAGGGATACCGGAGTTTTAAGTTAAAGGATTTACGGGATTTAAGTGTAAATGGGTAGCAACGGGCTAGTTTCTTGAGCGGAGATGTGTGGATGGCTTTTAAAGTGTGTGACTGGATTTGCACTGATACATTTATGCTTTTCTGAGTAGTGAGTGTGGTGTGGGTGGTGTTTTTACACATGTGTTCCCTTTATGTTGTGAAAATTTTGGATAGTATATGTACGTAATGTATTGGAGCACTACATCATTGTGTGTATACAAGGTGAATGAAAGGTAGAATCTTAAAGTTTTTGTGTGTGTGAGAATGACTGTTCGTTATTGTGAGAGTGCCTTCAAAGATGTTATAGAAAGCATATACTAAATGGTGTTACTAAGGTATGCCATATGACTGTATCGAATATGCTGTGATACAAAGTCCGGGGTTTCCCTTCTTGTTGGATGCATTCTGTAAGACACAATTTCTGTATTCAGAAGGTTCGAAGTTTACATAGCTGTAATGAGTAACGTGGTACAGTTTTATATTATGCGAGATTGTATTTTTGTACATAAGGCCTAACATATAATGTTTCAGCGGCCTGGTTAAGATTATATAGTACATGTCGTGTGACACTGTATGTGTAGGGTAGTGTTAAATATTTTAAGTACACGCTGTTGTTTTCCCTTTGCTATTTTATTGTTTAAAGTCACATATAAGAGTATATGTAAGGTAATATAAAAATGTATATTGATTTGTGTAAATAAGCAATTTCAGATGACTTTGTTGGATCAGGTGTGCATATGAGTTCAAGTAGCGGTGTATATTATGTATTAATACTGGTATAGGGTATATAGTGTATGAAGAAGTCTTGGGTGGATTGCACCCGTGCTGAGATATAGAGTATATTATCCTTGTATGCTAGGCAAAGTTTTCATAATTGTTACTTAGAGCAAGTAGTATCCTGCGCTCTTATAGTATGTCATTGTTTTGTAGGTATTTGATGGGGGGGGGGTACATTTTACTTCCAGAGCACATATGTACGACTTTATAAAATGTACCTTTGGTGGGGGGTGGATGTATAGGTTTTAATGGTATGTGGTGAGGTTTTTACCTTTAAGAATTGTTTTGTATATAAAACTTGGCATAAGATGTTTAAGTGTGCTGAAGTAGATTCTCTGGATATGTTGTTGGTACACCTGTGCGAAGTTTCTTTTTCTTTTTTGATTGTGTATACGTATGTTGTACAATAATTTTGTTGTTACATGTTGATTGGTTTCGTAACATGTTTGCTTACACGTATAATGTATACTGTATTTTAAATACAAAAAAAAAAAAAAAAAAAAAAAAAAAAATGTATAGAGGATGAGGGACAGTTTGTGTCAGCACAAAGTTAAATGTTTATGTGTATTTTGACAATGTAATTTATAATTCTGGGTAAGAACTGATACTATGTTCTTTTATTTATTTAATGTATTGTATTGTTTTAAATAAAATATAAAAAAAAAAAAATTCATGACTAGAGGAAACTACAAATACCATAACTGTGTGTCTTACTCATGAAATCGTGCCCCAGTATAATTCTTCCATAGAGGATGGTGTTGAGCCAGTGTATAAATTGTAGGAATTAGACAGCATTGGAATAAATGTAAATGAAGAAAGTCCAGACGATTCTTTTACTCAGGAACAGTACCTGAGAGATGTAAAATTTGAATCTGGACAATACTAGATACGACTTCCGTGGAGACTGAACCATCCAGAATTGCCCACTAATTACAGAATGGCATATGGACAGTTAAAGGCTCAGCTCCGCGAACTGAATAAGACACCAGAATTGTTAACTCCCTATAATGATATAATTGCTGAGCAGTTAATTAATAAATTTATAGAAGAGGTACCTCCTGAGCAAGCCAAAATTTATGGTCACTATTTGCCACATCACGGAGTGAAGAAAGATTCTAAGACCACTCCTTTGAGGATCGTGTTTAACTGTAGTGCCAGGAGTAACAAATATACCTAGTTTAAATGACTGTTTGATGACAGGTCCGTCGTTGACGGAAAAATTAGGAGATATTTTATTCAATTTCAGAGTGAAGAATTATGCCTTTACGGCTGACATAAGTAAAGCTTTCCTAAGTGTGGGTTTACAAGAGGCTGACCGGGATTGTACCCGCTTCTTATGGCCTGAGAATCCTAGTGACGCACTTAGCCCTCTGAAAACCTTTCCCTTTAGGAGCATATTATTTGGTGCTACATCCAGTCCGTTCCTACTTCAAGCGACGATAAATGCATACCTTAAACGTATGGAAAGTCCATTGAGTAAAGTAATGAGCAAACAATTTTATGTGGGCAATTTCCTGAGTGTGACGTCAACTGAAGAGGAACTGTTAATGACTTATGGAGAGGCTAATGAAATAATGCAAAGTGCAAATTTGCCTCTGAGGGAATGGAATAGTAATTCGTCCAAATTAAAGGACAAAATAAGTAAAGATTTCCCTGGAGATGAAGTGCCAAAATGTAGTAATGTATTGGGTTTAACTTGGGATACTGAGAGAGATTTCTTAATGTTAAAACCTAATAATTACAGTATGCCCAATAAATTAACTAAGAGAGTTTTGCTTGCTGAAGTTTCCAAGTTTAGTGTCACCCCTTACTATAAGAAGGAAATTATTAATACAGGAAGCATGGAAACTTAAATGTGCTTGGGATGAAATTCTACCTGAGGAATTCATTAACAGGTGGGATGAATTAATTGTTTTTTTTTTATTCGCCTGTACTCTCCCGGCCCGGGTCTTTTCCAAGTAGTGGTGACCCGGCCTTGGCTCCCTATCTAGGGAGTGTCTCGAGACTTAAGTCTCCCATGGGAGGAGGCACAAGTACCCCCTCATCTTTGGGACCAACTGTCCCCAGGCCTAGCCACATTCCCCGCCCTCACGGGGCTCGTAATGAGAAGCTAGCAATTAATTAATTGGTGATTATGAGAAAATTCCAATGTTGGAGTTCCCATGCCAGGTGGCCAATCCAAATGGGAAAAATGTACTCCACATTTTTTGTGATGCTTCAAAATTGGCATATGGAGCAGTTGCTTACCTTCAATGTAAGTAAGTTTATTCAGGTATACCTGGAGTTTACCTGGAGAGAGTTCCGGGGGTCAACGCCCCCGTGGCCCGGTCTGTGGCCAGGCCTCCTGGTGGATCAGAGCCTGATCAACCAGGCTGTTGCTGCTGGCTGCACGCAAACCAACGTACGAGCCACAGCTCGGCTGATCAGGAACCGACTTTAGGTGCATGTCCAGTGCCAACTTGAAGACTGCCAGGGGTCTGTTGGTAATCCCCCTTATGTATGCTGGGAGGCAGTTGAACAGTCTCGGGCCCCTGACACTTATTGTATGGTCTCTTAACGTGCTAGTGACACCCCTGCTTTTCATTGGGGGGATGTTGCATCGTCTGCCAAGTCTTTTGCTTTCGTAGTGAGTGATTTTCGTGTGCAAGTTCGGTACTAGTCCCTCTAGGATTTTCCAGGTGTATATAATCATGTATCTCTCCCGCCTGCGTTCAGGGAATACAGGTTCAGGAACCTCAAGCGCTCCCAGTAATTGAGGTGTTTTATCTCCGTTATGCGCGCCGTGAAGGTTCTCTGTACATTTTCTAGGTCAGCAATTTCACCTGCCTTGAAAGGTGATGTTAGTGTGCAGCAATATTCCAGCCTAGATAGAACAAGTGACCTGAAGAGTGTCATCATGGGCTTAGCATCCCTAGTTTTGAAGGTTCTCATTATCCATCCTGTCATTTTTCCAGCAGATGCGATCGATACAATGTTATGGTCCTTGAAGGTGAGATCCTCCGACATGATCACTCCCAGGTCTTTGACGTTGGTGTTTCGCTCTATCGTGTGGCCAGAATTTGTTTTGTACTCTGATGAAGATTTAATTTCCTCGTGTTTACCATATCTGAGTAATTGAAATTTCTCATCGTTGAACTTCATATTGTTATCTGCAGCCCACTGAAAGATTTGGTTGATGTCCGCCTGGAGCCTTGCAGTGTCTGCAATGGAAGACACTGTCAAGCAGATTCGCGTGTCATCTGCAAAGGAAGACACGGTGCTGTGGCTGACATCCTTGTCTATATCAGATATGAGGATGAGGAACAAGATGGGAGCGAGTACTTTGCCTTGTGGAACAGAGCTTTTCACCGTGCCTGCCTCGGACTTTACTCTGTTGACTACTACTCCCTGTGTTCTGTTAGTGAGGAAATTATAGATCCATCGACCGACTTTTCCTGTTATTCCTTTAGCACGCATTTTGTGCGCTATTACGCCATGGTCACACTTGTCGAATGCTTTTGCAAAGTCTGTATATATTACATCTGCATTCTTTTTGTCTTCTGGTGCATCTAGAACCTTGTCGTAGTGATCCAATAGTTGAGACAGACAGGAGCGACCTGTTCTAAACCCATGTTGCCCTGGGTTGTGTAACTGATGGTTTCTAGATGGGTCGTGATCTTGCTTCTTAGGACTCTTTCAAAAATTTTTATGATATGGGATGTTAGTGCTATCGATCTTTAGTTCTTTGCTGTTGCTTTACTGCCCCCTTTGTGGAGTGGGGCTATGTCTGTTGTTTTTAGTAACTGTGGGACGACCCCCGTGTCCATGCTCCCTCTCCATAGGATGGTAAAGGGTCGTGATAGGGGCTTCTTGCAGTTCTTGATGAACACGGAGTTCCATGAGTCTGGCCCTGGGGCAGAGTGCATGGGCATGTCATTTACTGCCTGTTCGAAGTCATTTGGCGTCAGGATAACATCAGATAGGCTTGTGTTAACCAAATTCTGTGGCTCTCTCATAAAAAATTCAATTTTGATCTTCGACTCTCAGTCTGGTTAGTGGCTTGCTAAAAACTGAGTCATATTGGGACTTGAGTAGCTCACTCATTTCCTTGCTGTCATCTGTGTAGGACCTATCTTGTTTAAGTAAGGGCCCAATACTGGACGTTGTTCTCGACTTTGATTTGGCATAGGAGAAGAAATACTTTGGGTTTCTTTCGATTTCATTTATGGCTTTTAGTTCTTCCCGCGATTCCTGACTCCTATACACTCATACACACAAATACAGTTACAGCATATGTGTAGAGAACCTAGGATAACCCAAAAAAGCCAGACAGAGTGACTTATTTCCACTGGGGTCCTTTTACCTTATTATAATATAAAGGTTATAATATTTTCTTATTATTCTACACTGAAGATAACATCTTATTATCATACTAAAAAGACTATCTACTACACGAGGGTCATTAATACTATCTACAATACGAGGGTCATTACTAGGAATACGGTAAAATTTACACGTATGTTACCTGGAGTTTACCTGGAGAGAGTTTCGGGGGTCAATGCCCCCACGGCCCGGTCTGTGACCAGGCCTCCTGGTGGATCAGCGCCTGATCAACCAGGCTGTTGCTGCTGGCTGCACGCAAACCAACGTACGAGCCACAGCCCGGCTGATCAGGAACTGACTTTAGGTGCTTGTCCAGTGCCAGCTTGAAGACTGCCAGGGGTCTGTTGGTAATCCCCCTTATGTGTGCTGGGAGGCAGTTGAACAGTCTCGGGCCCCTGACACTTATTGTATGGTCTCTTAACGTGCTAGTGACACCCCTGCTTTTCATTGGGGGGATGGTGCATCGTCTGCCAAGTCTTTTGCTTTCGTAGTGAGTGATTTTCGTGTGCAAGTTCGATACTAGTCCCTCTAGGATTTTCCAGGTGTATATAATCATGTATCTCTCCCTCCTGCATT
>NC_069402.1:11574843-11592261 GCF_026875155.1 Cherax quadricarinatus
CACTGAGTAATGTCTTTGCTGGTCTGTGTATAATAATTACAGTTGCTGTTTGATTCGTGTAATTCATTTAGTAAAATGTTTACATCAAGATCTATGCCTGTAATCATAGGATGAGAGTAATTTTACAAACTAGATTTTCTGAGTTAAATACAGTGGACCCCCGCATACCGATTTTAATCCGTGCAAGAGGGCTCATTGGTATGCGAAATAATCGGTATGCGAATGAATTTTTCCCATAAGAAATAATGGAAATCAAATTAATCCGTGCAAGACACCCAAAAGTATGAAAAAAAAATTTTTACCACGTGAAATATACATTTTCCTACACACAAAGAGAAGGATACATGCACAATAGTAGAGTAGTACATGCACAGTATATATTGTGCATGTACTAGTCTACTAAATGAAGAATAAATGACACTTACCTTTATTGAAGATGCAGCAATGACTGATGAGACACTGTGTCCTGGGAGTGCCTTTTCCTCTGAGTACTGTAGGTCCTGTTTGGTATTTTTCTTCCAGAACATGCCTTATCACACTGTGTATGTCACTACGATTCTTAAATCTCTCAAACCAACCTTTGCTGGCTTTAAATTCACCAATATGAGCACTAGTTCCAGGCATTTTTCCCTGTTCACCTGGGTGTTAGTCGACTGGTGTGGGTTGCATCCTGGGAGACAAGATTAAGGACCCCAATGGAAATAAGTTAGACAGTCTTCGATAACACTGACTTTTTTTGGGTTATCCTGGGTGGAAAATCCTCTGGGGTTAATTGTTTCTTGGTATATTCTCAATAAGCCACACCAACAACAGTGCTACAGCAGCAGCAGACGATGCTACAGGCAGCAGCAGACGATGCTACAGCAGCGCAGCAGCAGCAAGCACGATGCAACAGCAGCAGCAGAACGATGCTACAGCAGCAGCAGCAGACGATGCTACAGCAGCAGCAGCAGCTGACAGTGCAGCAGCAGCAGCTGTACCACCAATAGTAGCGATGGTTGATTGGGGTTTATTATACAACCTGGCCAGCTCGGAGACACGCACTCCACTTTCATACTTATCAATGATCTTTTTCTTCACCTCTATAGTAATTCTCACCCTTATTGCTGTAGGGTTGGCACTAGAAGCTTTCTTGGGGCCCATGGTCACTTATTTTCCAGATAAAATCACCAAAAACACTGTAATAATACGAAATGTTACGATTGTATGCTTGGATGCTACTGCGGAGGCTGGCTGGTAAACAATGCCACCGGCGGAACATGTGAGGCTGGCTAAGGCGCACATTGGACGCGTCTCGGACGAACAGCGGTGAGTGGGTTTTTAAGCGGTATGCGAGGCAAAATTTTAGCGATAAAATGTATCGGTATGCGGATTAAACGTTATGTGATGCCAACGGTATGCGGGGGTCCACTGTAATATAAGATTTATATTGAATCTACAACCAGACTTATGAATAAGACTCCGTAATTATTCTAAAACTTGTAAAAATTTAAAAGAAAAAGGGATTATTACAGAATAGATAATTCAGTTATACACTTAAGTATCTAATAGCAACTTAATTATTTTAACAGATGTGAGTTTATGAACTACGGTAGTTATTTGCAGCTAAAATAAAGGAGCTAGTGAATATAATAATAAAAGAATGTATTAAAAACAAAATCAGTAGCACCTGAGGTAGTCAATAGCATCTGGAGTATTTTAATAAATGTGACTATATGGACAAGAGGGGAAAAAAAAAATATTAAATCTCCTGAAAGTAGCCCTTTAATTGTTGTTAGGACTAGTAGTATAGCAATTACTGAATAAAGGGAAGTACACTGTATTGGTATATAGAGAATTATTTCAGGAGAAATGTAAAAAGAGACTAAATTAAGTAGTGGTAAAACAACCTTTAAATAGTTTGACACTATGATATGAAATTAATCTGAGAGTAAGATTTACCTTATAACATAAAGTTTGAGCAATTAATATCACTAAAGAAATATTATTTGAGGTAGTTGATACTAGCTAGTGGAAGATGGTACAAGGAACTGCACTGTAGTGTAGTAAAACATACACTAGTTTGTTATTTTTAGTTTGGGAGCAAAGGGAAAATTAGGTAAGATTATAAAAGAATTATAACAGTGTTTAACCCTTTGACTGTTTACATTGTATATATACGTCTTACGTGCCACTGTTTCTGACGTATTTATATGCGTAAATTCTAGCAGCTTCAAATCAAGCAGGAGAAAGCTGGTAGGCCCACATGTGAGAGAATGGGTCTGTGTGGTCATTGTGCACCACATAAAAAAAATCCTGCAGCACGCAGTGCATAATGCAAAAAAACCCTGACCGTTTTTTTGGATTAAAATGCCGACTTTGAGGTGTATTTTCGTATAGTATTTATCATTATATTCTCATTTTCATGGTCTCAGGTGATAAAATGGAAAACATGTTACAGAAATGGAGATGATTTTCACTACTTTCACGATGAAAACGACCTTGAAATTGAGCTCAAAGTAACGGAAATGTTCGATTTTTACCAATGTTCAGGAGTAAGCAAATTACACCACACGTCCAATACACGTCAACTGGGAAGTCTAATATTCTTTCACTAGTGCACTGATATTATTTAAAATTTTTACAATAATGAATTGGTCTGCATAGCAGTAAATTTTGTATTTTTTTGTATGAATAAAAAATCAAAATAGAAAGCAATAGTAATATAAGAGGGGCCTAGAGACATGACTAATGAATAGAGGATATGTCATTTTAGTGCCAAGAATGCCTGCATTGTTTATTCTGGACCCTATTTTGAAATTGGCATCTTTTTTTATTTTGCATGAAATTGGCCAAATTGCCAACTTCTGACCACTTTATTGGGTAGTTCAAACCAGTAAATGAGCGATTTCTTGTACTCAACTGATAGAAAAAATGGAGTTCTAAAGAAATAGCTATGAGTTTTGTCAACTGGAACAAAGGAATTGGCCAAAAACAGGGCTCAAAGTCGGCAAAATTGCCAATGCGTATATGTCACTGAGACCGCTAACTTTGCGGGAGTGTAATTCCGTGAGTTTTCAATCAAATTTTGTACTTTTGGTGTCATTACCATCGGGAAAAGATTCTCCATCATTTCATAAGAATTTTTTTTTTTTTTCCAAAACTTTTGCAACATAGAATGAGTTTCAGAAAGGGGCTTGTGACAGTCAAAGGTAATACAGTAATTATTAATGGTAATACAGATATTATTAAAGAGTAAGTATCTTATTAACAAGTAATAAATTGTGAAAGGGAAATCTAGAAAGATAACACAAATTGGGCCACACAAGGAACTGTGTGGGACACGTGGGATAATGAGGTAGTAAATACTATCTAGGAGGTGATAGTACGGGGATTAGTTCAATAATGGCATAATAACATACACTAACATAGTACAATGATTTGGTCACTAGTATCAATCAATCAATCAATCAATCAAAGTTTATTCTCTATAAGGATTACAATGCGGGGTTTACAGATTTTGGTTATTGTGTGGTTTACATGTAATAAGATACTAATTACAGAGGGGGCCACTAGAACACCTAGCATGGCTAGGCATTTCAGGCAAACTTAGATTAATTCTTAACCCTAAATTATTACAAATTGTGGAGTAAGTTGACTAAATACTAAGTGACTAAATACTAGTTTGTGAGTTTAGCAATGTGAATGCTTTTGTTTTGGCACAATACATAGTTTCTATATTGGAGTATCACAGGCAAACTTATGACTAGTTAGGAATCATTATTTTAAGATTAAGATACGTATTTCTGTGCTTATAGAAAAATGGGTGAGTGAGTGTAAGTGTGAACCACCAGGTGGTTTTTATGTAGTTAATTGACGGGGTGTATCAGGGAGATAAGATGTTTTCTAACAGTAGTTTTGAAGGTGATGAATGTGTCTGCAGTTCTAGATGTTTGCATCATGAAGTTTGCTAGTTCATTTTCATTTGTAATATAGTACACTCGGCCTACATTTGTTTTTCTTACTAGAATTTGTCCATTACGTACAAAGCACTGGTGAGTTTTACCATTATTCTCATGTTTTAGTTTTCTCACTCTGTACAGGAGGTTCTGTCGTTTTCTTGTGAGACACTCATTTATGTATATATCTTTTTTGCTTTAATAGATGAACTTATTAGGTCTTTTTTTTTGTTTTGTGTGTGAAATCTGAGCATAACACTTTTTCTCCCTTGGTTCCCTAGTAACCGTGATTCTTTTATTTCCGACACTGGCACATTAAGCTGTAGGTGGTCGTGTATGATCTGGAGAGTTGTAGCTTTGCAGTTGGTATGGTGTAATTCACTAGGAAAGAGTGGACTGTTAATCACTCTTGCATCAGCTAGCTTATCTTGCTCTGCCTTATCATCTTGGTAGGCAAAATAATTGGTCAGTTGGGTATCCATGTTTATTTTCCAGTCCTTGACAGCATCTTCAGTCTTCGTGTTTAGGGAAGCTATTTGATCTGTGTGACTGGCTATGACTGATTGGAGGGTCTTGCCTAAATCAGTTGTACTAGTTGATGTTAGCTGTTCAAGGCTGTTGATCTTATTCTCAAGGTGAAGTAACTTAGATTCATGGTTTGTTATTGTTGCGTGGAGAGACATATTTTCAGCATGAAGATTCAAGTTATCTGCCATTAGGGTGGTGATGTAATTCTTTAGAGTGTCAGGTTCATTAGTCATACCTGGGAGCATATCAGATGGGTTAAATCCTATGAAGGCAGTAGAGGTAGAGAGGGAGTCAGTCACGGTTGGTGTTGTTGTAGTCGAGTCGCCTTGGTTGGTGGGTGAGGGGGAGTCAGCCATGTTTGTTGTTGGTGATGCGTCACTCTGGGTGGTGAGGGGGGTGGATGGGGCACCGGCGTCCTGCTGGGTCGTCTTATGGAATAGTCGATTTCTAGGTGCTGCCTTGCTGTTCTTAGTGCTGTTTCTTCTATGAGTTGGTCTCATAGTAGTACAGGAGTTGCTGTGGTTAGTTGAAGAAACTAAATTAGTTAAGAGCTTGGAGTAGGTAGTCGTCTGGCAGCGGGGCTGTGCTTGGAGTTTGTGGGGCAGTCTTCGCTTCAATCGGTAATTTTTCGGTTTGTAGGTATCACTGTTGTTTATCTTGGGTCATGTTGGGTTCTACATACGTTAGTGCAGTTATGATTTCAATTAGGCCATCATAGAAGCGTTGATGGGCTCTGCAGGTGAGAAAAATGACAGAGCTTACTGCCTCCGCTGCCACTCCAGTGGTGATAAGTTCCAGCTGCTCAGGTTTGGAAAGAGTTAAGAACTCAAAAGGAACACTGTATACAAAAATCAAGAGGGTCACTAAATAGAACGAAAGGAACACGTAAAAGACTTGGGAACAATTATGTCAGAAAGATGATAATATACATCTGGAAAATCCTGGAGGGATTGGTACCAAATTTGCACATGAAAATCACTCCCTACAAAAACAAAAGACTTGTCAGGTGGTGCAACATTCCCCCAGTGAAAAGCAGGGGCACCATGAGTACTTAGAGATAACACAATAAGTGTCAGGGGCCCAAGACTGTTCAGCTGCCTCCCAGCATACATAACAAGGATTACCAATAGACCCCTGGCTCTCTTCAGGAAGGCACTAGACAGGCTTCTAAAGTCAGTACCTGACCAGCCAGGCTGTGGTTCATACATCAAAGTGTCGCCAGCAGTAACAACTTGGTTGATCAGGCTGGAACAAGTGTAGAAACCTTCAGGAGGAAACTGGACAAGTATCTTCACCAGGTGCCAGATCAACCAGGCTGTGATGGATATGTGGGGCAGCAGGCCTCCAGCAGCAACAGCCTGGTTGACTAGGCAAGCACCAGACGAGCCTATCTTATGGTCGGGCTCCGAGAGTAGTGAAACTCTCAAAACTCTTCAAAAGTATATCAAAGGTAAGGCCCTGATCCATCACGAGGCCTGGTCACAAACAGGGCTGTGGAGGCGTTGACCCCCGAAACCCTCTCCAGGTATACGTCAGTCATTCATCTTCCTCACCACATTCATCATTACCATGGTAGACAAGAAACTCATGCAGTAATACTTTTGTTATTAAGTTTATTTTGGTACAGTTACACATAAGTACAATTATCATACATAGTAAAATCATTTTTTTTCACAGTGGTTATTTTACAAAGTAATGTGTATGTAAATTGTCTTCCAAGATAACCCAAAAAAAAGTCAGTGACTTATTTCCATTGTGGTCCTTGCAATGTCTTATTTTTTTAAGGCCCAGCTGTTGTGTTAATACTAGGCTGGTACCAGGATGGTGTGTTAATACTAGGCAGGTGCAAGGCTGGCATGTTAATATGTACTAGGCTGGTGTGTTTATACTAGGCTGGTACCAGGTTGTTGTGTTAATATTAGGCTGCCACCATGCTGGCATGATAATACTAGGCTGATACCAAGCTAGCATGTTAATAATAGAATGGTACCAGGTTGTGTTAATAATAGGCTGGTACCAGGCTAGTGTGTCAATGCTAGGCTGGTACCAGGCTGTTGTGTTAATATTTGGCTGGTACCAGGTTGTTGTGTTAATACTAGGCTGATACCAAGCTGGCATGTTAATAATAGGATGGTACCAAGTTGTGTTAATACTAGGCTGGTACTAGGTTGTGTTAATACTAGGCTGCCACCATGCTGGCATGATAATACTAGGCTGATACCAAGTTGGCATGTTAATAATAGGATGGTACCAGGTTGTGTTAATACTAGGCTGGTACCAGGTTGTTGTGTTAATACTAGGCTGCCACCATGCTGGCATGATAATACTAGGCTGATACCAAATTCAAATTCAAAGTTTATTCTCTATAAAGATTACAATGTTGAATTTGGTTGTTGTGTGGTTTACATGTAGTTAAATAATGATTACAGAGTGTACCACTAGAACGCCTAGCATGGCTAGGCATTTCGGGCAGACTTAGTTTAATTCTTTAATTTAAAATATTACAAATTATGAGGAAAGTTGGTATTATGGCTAAGTGACTAAATACTAGTTTGTGAGTTTAGCAATGTGAATGCTTTTGTTTTGGCACAGTACATAGTTTCAGTATTGGAGTATCATAGGATTCATTATTTTAAGATTGAGATTAATATTTCTGTTTATGGTCAAATGGGTGAGTGAGTGTAAGTGTGAACCACCAGGTGGTATTCGTGTAGTTAGTTGATGGGGTTTATCAGGGAGATAAGATGTTTTCTAATGGTAGTTTTGAAGTGATGAATGTGTCTGCAGTTCTAGAGTTCTCAGGTAGGGTGTTCCAGATTTTAGGGCCTTTGACATACATTGAATTTTTGTAAAGGTTTAGTCGGACATGGGGAATGTCGTAGAGATGTTTGTGTCTGGTGTTATGCCTGTGGGTTCTGTCACAACTATCAAGAAAGCATTTTAGGTTAAGGTTGATATTGGAGTTTAAGGTCCTGTAGATGTAGATTGCACAGTAGTAAGTGTGGATGTACTGAACAGGGAGTAAGTTTAGATCTATGAAGAGTGGGGGGGTGTGTTGCCAGGGATGGGATTTGGTGATTATTCTTACTGCAGCTTTTTGTTGGGTTATAATTGGCTTTAGGTGTGTTGCTGCAGTTGATCCCCAAGCACAAATAGCATAGGTGAGGTATGAATAAATAAGTGAGTGGTATAGTGTGAGAAGGGCATTTTGCGGCACATAGTATCGTATCTTGGAGAGGATCCCAACTGTTTTGGATACTTTTTTGGTTATGTGTTGGATATGGGTGCTGAAATTCAGGTTGTTGTCAAGGTATAGGCCTAGGAATTTGCCCTCATTATGTCTGGTAATTAGAGTGTTGTCTCGATCTTAATGTTAATTTGTGCATCTCCTGCTCTGCTACCAAACATAATATAGTAGGTTTTGTCAGTGTTAAGCGTAAGTTTATTGGCTGTCATCCAAGTCGATATTTTGATCAACTCCTCGTTAACAATGGTGTTGAGGGTGGCAAGATTAGGGTGAGAGATGACGTAAGTCGTGTCGTCAGCAAAGAGAATGGGTTTCAGGTGTTGGGATACGTTTGGAAGATCATTGATGTATATGAGGAAGAGCAGGGGACCAAGGACACTTCCCTGCGGAACTCCAGTATCAAGTGGTCGTGTTGTTGATGCTGTGTCTTTAATGGTAACATACTGATACCTATTAGTAAGGTAAGATTTGAAATAAGCAAGCACATGGCCTCTTATACCGTAATGGTCAAGTTTGTGGAGTAGGATGTCGTGGTCTACTGTGTCAAAAGCTTTTCTTAGGTCAATAAAAATTCCTAGTGGATATTCCTTATTTTCCAATGCTGTGTAAAGCAGATCTAGCATTTTTATGATTGCATCATTAGTGCTTTTATTTTTCCTAAATCCAAATTGGCAGGGGTTGAGTATGTTTTGTGCTGTTATAAATGAATATAGTCTCCTGTGCACGAGTTTCTCAAAGATTTTGGATAGCAATGGTAAGTTTGATATTGGCCTATAGTTGTTTAAGTCTGTAGGGTCACCACCTTTATGTATTGGTGTAACCCTTGCCATCTTGAGTAGTTTCGGGAAGGTGCTTGTTTCTAGTGACTTGTTAAAAAGTAATGAAATAGCATGCGAAAGGATATGGGCCGCTCGCTTGTACAGTAATGGTGGGACATTAGACAGATTCCCCGAGTTGTTTTTAAGTGACTTTATAATCTCGGTGACTTCCGAGGGCTCAGTTGGTGCAAGATAGAAGGAATTTGGGAAATTCCCATCTAGGTAGTCCCCGGCATGGGCATTAGTATGTGGGATTTTATTGGCGAGATTAGATCCTATGGTTGAGAAGAAGTCGTTTATCTTGTTAGCTGTGTCAGTGGGATGTAGTGGTGTTTCATTAGGTTTAGTTAGGACAATATTCTTGGTTTTTTCAGTTTGTGGGTCCCTAGAATCTGAGAGAGTGTTTTCCAGGTCTTTTTTATATCTCCTCTAGTGTCTGTGAATCTACTGGAGTAGTATAGTTGTTTGGCTTTCTTTATTACTTTGGTGAGAACTGATGAATAGTGTTTAAGAATATCTTTGTGTATTAAGCCCTGTCTATATTGCTTTTCATATTGGTGTTTCTTGTCAATGGATTTCAGAATGGTGTTGGTTAGCCATGGGCAACCAAGCCGTTTGTTTGTGATCTGTTTCGTTTTATAGGACAATGTTTGTTGTATAGTCTAAGTAATTTGTTAAGAAAAATGTCTGTCCAGTCATCAATACCATTGGCCTTGAGAATTCTGTAGGCCAGTCAACAATCTCTAGGTCAGTTGTGAACTTCCTTATTGAGGCCTCGTCATGGAGTCTAAATGAGACTTTGTTGTATTCAAGTGGTGGTTTATTAATGTTTGTCAGGAGGAAGGTAGGGTAATGGTCTGTAGTGCTATCTGTGATTATCCCTGATTTAAGGGGGGCTAGTATATTGGTCCATATGTGGTCTATTATGGTTGCACTTGTCTCAGTGAGCCTAGTTGGTTTAGTTATTGTTGGTATGAGAAGTGTGTTGTTCATATTGTTGATGAAATCAGTTACAGGCTGATCATCTAGTAAGCCAAGGTTGATGTTGAAGTCTCCAGCTAAGAGAAGGTGGTGCTTATTCATTTGTCTGTTTGTTATTAGTGACTTTAATTTCTCACTGAAATTTGGGATGTTTGTGTGAGGTATCCGGTAAATGGCACCAATTGTTATAGGTGTCTTAAGGTTTTTTTACAGTAAAATTAGCAAAAATGTATTCCCCATATTCATCACTAAAGCAAGTGGTGCTAATACAAGATAATTGGTTAGAGTAATAGATTGCAATACCACCCCCAACTTGGTTTGGTCTGCAGTTGTGAATTGCTGTGTATCCTGGTAGAGGATAGATATCTAGTGTCTTTAGTGATTCAAGGAGTGCCAGGAGGTCATCATAGTGTTTGCTTAAGGACCTGATGTTGTAGTTAAGTACTGATAGGCTTTTAGCATTGTTTAGGATAGTGCTGGCTTGTGATGCTGTGTAATAAAGGCAGTTACTTTCCAATAGGTTTTGATTGGGTGTCAGATTATGGAGGTTTAGATCAGGGTCAACGTGATCAATCATCTTCTATGTTTAAATTATGGTTATTTATATCCTGAGTTATGTGTTGAGTTCTAGTACTGATATCTGTAGTGGTGGGAAGCTTGGATAAGTATATAGCTAGAGTATTTTGTCATATAGAGTATAGTCACTACTACACATAATAAAGTTGATGTTGTCTATGTGTTGTGCTGGAATGAACTAAAGTACAACTAGGTATAAACTAGTAATATAAAAATACAAATTTAAAATAGAACAAGACTCTCACTTGTAATTGCACTAAGGTCTAATATAATGACTTTTGTGGAGTCTATGTTTTGAGCTAGAATGAGCTATAGTACAACTAGATTTAATCTAATAATATAAAAATACAAATTAAAAATAGCACCAGTCTCTCACTAGTAATTGCAATATGGTCTAATATAATGAATTTGGTATTGACTATAGTACAACTGAGTTTAATCTGATAATATAAAAAAGGCACAAGACTCTCAATTGTAATTGCACTAAGGTGTTATATAAGTTGTTTACAAGAATTAGAGTATAACTAGATTTAAATTGACAAGATAAAATATACAAGGTAAGGTAGCAAAAGAATAAAAAAAGTAGAAAAAAAAAAATATATGAGGTAGTTGGTACTAGTTAGCAAAAGATAGTTAAGGGCCTTGAACAATAATATAATTGAAATATACACTAATTGCACACACAATATAGTCACTAAGATATGAAAACAATCTTAGAGTAGGAATTATAATATAAACTTATAAAAATACGAATTGAAATGGTACTTGCAATTGCACTAGAGTCTGGTATAGGTTGTTGACAAGATCAAGAGTATAACTAGATTTAAATTGACAAAATAAAATTCACAATTAAAGTACCAAAAGAATAATAGTAAAAAATAACAATGGTAATGTCTTGGTTATAATATGATAGTAAGATGGTAGACAGGTACACAGGTACAACAGATACACAGGTACACAGGTACACAGGTACAAAGGATAATATAAAGGTTGGAGTTGAATATACAAACCTGATAATTTGGCAACAAAATGTTATGGGAAGTATAAAATAATGTTTAATGTACAAAAGTAAAATTGACTGGTAGTAAATATGGTATTTAATAAAATTTTAGTAAGTAATAATGATTACAAAAAAAGTGAAAAAGTAATGTTCATTTCATTCAATATTGCACTGGTAGTTATACTAGAGGTTATATGGCAGTACAAGGTAATTAAGAGTACTCTAAGATAGTAAATGTGGTATTAAAACAGGTAAAGGTAATTAGACAAGTAATGGTTATTAAATGTCAAAAATGTTAAGAGTAAATTGAAATTATAGTAAAAATGATAATTATTAATTTTAGTAAGTAATATCAATTGATAGTATTTAAAAAAATATGAGGTAGTAATATGGACAGAGAAAGTATCAATTCAGCTAATGTTTAAGCAAACAATAGTAAATAAGAAAATTACATAAGGTGACTTATGCTTACTAGTAAAATCACAAAATGAGGTAGTTGATTATTTAATTACTAAGAGATTGTACAATGAAATTTGAACAATAATGGAGCAAAACATACACTACACTACGTAGGCTTTTAGGTTGGACATTGTTTAGTTATTCTCTGTAACATTAGTATCCCTGAGAAATCGTGATAGATCATTCTCGTTCGTGATTGTATACAGTTGACCTACATTTGCTTTCCTAACTAGAATTTTCCCATCCCGTGTGAAGCATTGGTGTATTGTGTCGTTATTCTCCCGCTTAAGTTTTCTGACTCTATACAGGAGGTTCTGACGTTTTTTGGTAAGACACTCGTTTATGTATACCTCTTTCTTTACTTTAAGAGATGCAATAATTAAGTCTTTTTTCCTGTCATGTGAGTGGAATCTAAGCATAACACTTTTTCTACCATGGGATCCTAGTAACCTGGCTTCTTTTATTTCAGACTCTGGTACAATAACACTTGTTTGGTCCTTTATGATCTGCAGAGTAATTTCTTTACTGTTTGTTTGGTTCATATCACTGGGAAAAAGTGGACTGTTAACTATTACTGCATCCGATAGTTTGTCTTGTTCAGTTTTATCTTCTTGGAGAGCAAAGTAGTCACTGAACTGGTTATCTAAGTTGTTCTTCCATTCTTTTACTGCTTCTTCAACCTTTGTATTAAGAGATATTATTTGTTGGGTATGACTATCTATGACTGTTTGGATGGTCTTGTCACAGTTAATTATTCCTGGTGTTGATAACTTTTGTTCAAGACTGAGGATTTTGTTCTCGAGTTGTATCATCCTGGTGTCTTGTTTTGTTAGTGTCTCTCGAAGATTCATATTTTCAATAACTAAGTTGGAGATGCATGTCTTTAGGGTATCTGGATCGTTGGTCATACCTGAGAGACTACTTGGTAGGTTGAATCCGGGGAAGAGAGGGGTTGTGGTGTCGCCTTGAGCGGTGGTGAGTGGGGTGGTTGCTGGGCCGGCGTCCTCCTGGCTACACTTGTTGAATAGTTGATTTTTCGGTGTTTTCTTGCTGGCCTTGGTGCTGTTTCCTCTTAGATTGTGCCTCATAGTACTACAGGAATTGTTGTAGTTAAGAAGAAGTTGTAGTTATACAAAGCTTAGGGTTACGTTGTTCGGCTGGCAGCGGGGTGTTGCTTTCGGTTTGTGGGCAGTCTTCATTTGATCTCTATTATTTTCGATTTGTAGGTTTCACTGCTGGTAATCTTTGGTCATTCTGGGTGCTACGTTGGGTAGTGCAGTTTTGCTTGTAACTAGGTCATCATAGGAGCATTGGTAGCTCTGGTTGTTGGAGAAAAGTACGGAGCTTGGAAGTCGCTGCTGCCGCTGCCGGGAAGGGTAGCTGGCATGTTAATAATAGGATGGTACCAGGTTGTGTTAATACTAGGCTGGTACCAGGCTGGTGTGTTAATACTAGGCTGGTACCAGGCTAGTGTGTTAATAATAGGCTGGTACCTGTGGATTTTTGCCTTCATTGCAAAGATTATATGCCAGAGAAAGTGAAAGATGAAGAAATCAGTCCCTCAGCTCTGATAGGTATTTAGTCCCTAAGCCTTGAGATACTGTTTACTTCATCTTTCTCTGTCGACAGTAAATAATTTCTGTGATGGTGTGTCAATGCTAGGCAGGGCCGGATTAAGAAGTCTCCGGGCCCTAGGCTATTCAGATTGGCAGGGCTCCTTTGAGTTATGGGTAAGCGAAGCGACCCCTTCCAGCTTGGGGGTGGGGGGGGTGTGAGCCTGTTTAAGGTCTAATTAAATACATTCTGGCTATTTAGATTAAATTTAATAGGGAAAGTACATCAAGACAACCAAAACCATTTACCAACAGCCATTATAACTATCTTGTTAAATCATGCATTTTAAAGAGAATAAACTCAAGACAGCATAGTATTACTAGATTAGGCTATTAAAGTAGTGACATCATGTACCTATTATATTCAGCATAACCACTACAGCACTATTATTCCCTTTATAAATCACTGACCATTATTGTTATCATTGCATCATGCATAAGACTATCAAATCATATAAAACTCAAGAAAGTAAAGAATTGTTTATATTCACAGGCACTTCTTAAATAAACTTTTTTTATGGATTTCATATTGGCAAAATCATCAATTATATTCTGAAAATCAATATTTCTTGTTAGATCAGACTCAATGGTCAACAAGGCTAGGTTACACAATTTGTCTTGGCTCATTGTTGAACGGAGCTGGTTTTTCACTCTTTTCAAAACAGAAAATGAACGTTCTCCTTCACAGTTAGTAGCTGGAAGTGTTAGGTAAAGGCGATACACTATGTCAACATTAGGGAAGGTTTCTGAGATACCTGCATTTCTTAAATGTTTCAAAGCAGCTGAGGGTGCACATTTTTCAGGTGGAGCTTTAATCTGATTCATATACCCAGAAAAGTGAACTATTTCTTCAACAAAGTGTCCTGAACATCTGCTGAAAGGTGTTTGTTGCAACTTTAATGCAGCTTCTCTCAATTCTGCATCGCATAGTAGTAATTTGAACAGAAAACCCAAAAACTTGTCATTGAGATTCTGGTAGATTTCTTTTCTTTTCACCAATTCTGTAATCAGTGAATCCAAATGATGAAGTATGTAGCTGTCTTACATTTCTGCCTTGGTAGCAACACAATTTCATTGTCGGGCTCTTCAAAATTGCGTTTCCTCTTCCTTGACCGCTGATGATCAGCCCGGTAACTGTAGTCTTTCACCAGCAGTTTAGCTTCTCTTCAAACATTTCAAAGCTCATCATTGCGAAGTGAGCTTACAAATTCCACTAAGCCTGCATAGAGGTTAGCACAAGTACCATTTCAATTTCAGTTTTCTGAAGTGTCTTGTTCGTGGCATTTAACCGTTCCAGTATTACAGTCCCAAAGCACACAGAGTAAGGCCAATTCAAAATCTTCCAAATTTTGATGCTAAGCTGGCTGCTTCGCTTCTTGTAGTTGCTGTCTGGTCTTCATCCTCTGCTATTTGGATCAAAGCAGAATGTATTTCAGCAAAGCTGTCTTTCAAAGCATGTGTTGCATCATGCTGCACTGACCACCTTGTTGTTGATAATGATTTGATGACATCTCCATGAATGGTTGACTTGATATACTCCACCAAAGCTTGAAGCAGAGAAAAAATTTAAAGAGTGCTTGTAAAAGTCCAAAAAATGAAACTGCAGCGACACAACACTCCGCAGAACATGACCCAACAAGATTAAGAGAATGTGCTGAGCAGAGCACATATTCAGCAAGTGGGTTGATTTGCTTGATATGGGCTTGCAATCCATTATATTTACCCGACATGTTACTTGCATTATCGTAGCTCTGGCCACGGCAATCCATAAAAAAGATCATTTCAAGCAGAGTATCCAGTACTACATTCATCATTGTTTCTCCATCATGGCCTGAAAGAGGAATGAATTTTATAAAGTGCTCTACAGACTTACCACTGGAGTCGACAAAACGAACAACGAATGTCAATTGATCTGTATGTGAAATATCTGGTGTTGAATCTACACTTATTGCAAAGTATTTTGCAGTTTTTCAAAAGCTGCTTTTGATGTTATTGAGGACCTTCTTAGTCATCATTCAATAAATTCATTGCATATAGTAGATGACATGTAAAATACAGTGCCTCTTCCTGCATTCCCAAGGCGTGACACCATGATTTGCTAAGAAAGGATCGAAGTGTGCTAACAGTTTCTATGATCCCAGGAAAAATTTCCATTGTTTTTCCGAACCAAAAACCTCATTTTCTCCACGGAAAAACAAGTCCTCTTAGAGCTAAGAATTTTTTCAACAGCAACAACTCTTTTTAGAACTTTTCTCCAATAAGTCGCTCTTTTTCAGTTTGATTTTCCAAATGAGAATCCAATAAGCCTTTTTCTGTGCACGAAATACACTGGCTAAAATGCAGCTCCTGTAGTGGTGCTGTTTCATGTTCCTCGAAAAGCTTGGAATTTTTCCAGTCATTGAACCCCTTGTGAAGGGATTTTCTTTGGGAGAAAATAGCTTCATGCTGAACAGTACACTTTCCTGAGCTTCAGAGTATACCATCCATGATCTTTTCACAGTTTCTAATTTGCAAGCTTCCTATAAAACATAGATGACTTAAACAACGACGACTTCCATCATCATAGATCCTTGCGATTTCCTAAAGTCAATGTTCATAGTTTGACTGAAGTTTTCTGCAATGAAAGCATTACGTAGAGAATCTGGGATTACATTTGGCCATGAGGCAGGATCTTTTAAGACAAATCCTGTGGATGAAATGTCCATTGAGACCATTGAGAGGAGACACAAAAGAAGTAGATGCTGGCTGAGAAAAATGGAGGAAGGGCCTCCTGTATGATCTGACGTATCTGCAGATTCAACTGTACTGGTAACATCAGAAACTGTTTTTGTGAGCAGCTGTGATCTTTCTGCAGCTTCCTACATCTTTCTTTTTCTGTTCTTCTTCTTGAATTTTCTTCTTTCTTTTCTGTGACCCACTCGCATAAGAACGTCCAACATCACGTTCACGAGATGCCATAAATGAGGATGTATCACTGTCTGTAATCATGCAAATACAAATTTTTCATTATCAATTATTATTATTTTTTTAATTATTATTAAATTTTTTTTTCTGTCAATTGGGGGGATATGGCCCTTGTAGCCCCCTTTCCTCTGGCTGCCATCTAAAAATTCAAAAAGTTAACAGAAAGGAGTCATATACAGAACTTTTACCCAGATTAGGTTAGTGATTTGGGCTAAGAATATTTTTCTAATTCATCCTCCTTGATCTCCAATTTACTTAAACAGAAATTCAAATGATCCAAGAACAATGCACAATGGTATTTTTATTACCATTTTCATAACTAAACTAATCATTATGTTTTGCATGATATATGGCCTACCACCAAAAGATAAGGACATGAGAATTAAAATCAGGGACAATTTTCAGTTTCAACCCCCAAACCCAAAGATTTTCTGATGTGGCTTATGTGTTTCTGGGGAAATATGTAGTAAATTAATTGATGTTCTACATCACTTCCGTGGCAACTTGAAAACTAAGCATTTGCAACGGAAGTGATGTAGAACATCAATCAAAAGAGACGTTTTGAAAAGATGAAGACTTTAAAAAAACAGGGCAAAGTGCTTTTTAAAACCCACAAACAGAATCGTTTTTCGTTTTTTGGTTTTTTTTTTTATAGTATTTTCCAAAAAAGCGTCTTTAATGGTCCTGACCTTTAATGGGCAAGTAACCCATCAGTACCTCCCTTAACCCCTTTTAGGTCCCCCCTAGATCACGGCTTTACGTTTAGGGCCAAACCCTAGATCTACGCCTGAGCTCAGCCCTTTGAAAATGTGATGGACATTTGGGGCCTAGAATGAGAAAACATCATGGGATGTGTGCACCACATAAAACAGATCCTGCAGCAATGTTATAATGAGAGAAAAAAAATGAAATCATGATTTTTCATTAAAAAAAGCAACTTTTCAGTGTTTTTTCGTATGTTTTTTTTAGTTGTATTTTGCGATTTCTTGGGCCATTTGATAGAAAGGAAGACATATTTCAGAAAAAGAATGTTTTGATTGTTTTTGCATTTGGGAAAAGACTTAAACTGATTCAAAATAGCAAATGTTAAATTTTTGCCGTTTCAAGAGTAAACAAACGCCTCACCGTCTAATACACGTCCTGGTGGGGGCAATATACATTCACAAAATGGGATGATATTTTTACAAAAAAAAACGCATTTCATAATCGTAAAACTTTTATTTTTGGGGTGAATAAAAATTCATTATGGAATAAAAAATCAAAATGGAATTTATTTGTAAAGCCTCAAAAAATT
>NC_069402.1:11592761-11629739 GCF_026875155.1 Cherax quadricarinatus
GGTCAATAGTCACTGTATTATATTAACCAGTAACCATGGGAAGCATGATAGTTTGGGAAATTTCTATTCAAAACGAAAATCACGTTTTAATTTTAAGCAATTTCCTAATTTTTTCAACATTTTATGATTTTTAAGCCACTCCCACAGACTGAGATCCTGCATTAAGCCATCCCCAGATTAAAATCTTTCATTAAGCCATTGCCAGATTAAAATCTTTCATTAAGCCATCCCCAGATTAAAATCTTTCATTAAGCCATCCCCAGATTAAAATCTTTCATTAAGCCATCCCCAGATTAAAATCTTTCATTAAGCCATCCCCAGATTGAAATATCTCATTAAGCCATCCCCAGATTAAAATCTTTCATTAAGCCATCCCCAGATTGAAATCTTTCATTAAGCCATCCCCAGATTGAAATCTTTCACTAAGCCATCCCCAGATTGAAAACTTCCATTAAGCCATCCCCAGATTGAAATCTTTCATTAAGCCATCCCCAGATTGAAATCCGGCATTAAGAGTAAGGCGGAGAGCAGGTTCGCAGATGAACAAGCAGGCTTTTGGAAGAGTAAGGGAAGTGTAGACTAAGTGTTCAAAGTGAAGCATATCAGTGAACAATATTTAGATAGGGGGTAAAGAGGTTGGCTTAAGGCAAGATTTCAATCTCTGGGGGTGGCTTAATTTAGGATTTCAATTTGGGGATTACCTGGAGAAAGTTAAGGGGGTCAATGCCCCCACGGCCCAGTCTGTGACCAGGCCTCATGGTGGATCAGGGTCTAATCAACCAGGCTGTTACTGCTGGCTGCTCACAATCCAATGTACGAGCCACAGCTTGGCTGGTCAGGTACCTACTTTAGGTGCTTGTCCAGTGCCTGCTTGAAGACAGCCAGGGGTCTATTGGTAATCCCCCTTATGTATGCTGGGAGGCAGTTGAACAGTCTCGGGCCACTGACACTTATTGTGTTGTCTCGTAACGTGCTAGTGACACCCCTGATTTTCATTGCAGGGATGTTGCATTGTCTGCCAGGTCTTTTGATTTCATAGTGAGCAAGTTTGGTACTAGTCCCTCCAGGTGTATATAATCATGTATCTCTCCCGCCTGCATTCCAGGGAGTACAGGCTCAGGAACTTCAAGTGCTCCCAGTAATTGAGATGTTTTATCTCAATTATGCATGCCATGAAGGTTCTCTGTACATTTTCTAGGTCAGCAATTTCACCTGCCTTGAAAGGTGCTGTTAGTGTGCAACAATATTCCAGCCTAGATAGAACAAGCGACCTGAAGAGTGTCATCATGGGCTTGGCATCCCTAGTTTTGAAGATTCTCATTATCCATCCTGTCATTTTTCTAGCAGATGCGATTGATACAATGTTATGGTCCTTGAAGGCGAGATCCTCCGACATGATCACTCCCAGGTCTTTGACGTTAGTTTTTCACTCTATTTTGTGGCTGGAATTTGTTTTGTACTCTGATGAAGTTTTAATTTCCTCATGTTTACCATATCGGAGCAATTGAAATTTCTCATCGTTGAACTTCACATTGTTTTCTGCAGCCCACTGAAAGATTTGGTTGATGTCTGCCTGGAGTCTTGCAGTGTCTGCAATGGAAGACACTGTCATGCAGATTCGGGTGTCATCTGCAAAGGAAGACACGGCCCTGTGGCTGACATCCTTGTCTATGTCAGATATGAGGTTAAAAAACAAGACAGGAGCGAGTACTGTGCCTTGTGGAACAGAGCTTTTCACCATAGCCGCCTCAGACTTTACTCTGTTGCCTACTATTCTTTGTGTTCTGTTTGTGAGGAAATTATAGATCCATCTACCAAGTTTTCCTGTTATTCCTTTAGCACGTATTTTGTGTACTATTACGCCATGGTCAGACTTGTCGAAGGCTTTTGCAAAGTCTGTGTCTGTGTATATTACATTTGCATTCTTTTTGTCTTCTAGTGCATCTAGGACCTTGTCATAGTGATTCACTAGTTGGGAGAGACAGGAGCGACCTGCTCTAAACCCATGTTGCCCTGGGTTGTGTAATTGATGGGTATCAAAATGGGTGGCAATCTTGCTTCTTAGGACCCTTTCAAAGATTTTTATGATATGGGATGTTAGTGCTATTGGTCTGTAGTTCTTTGCTATTGGTTTACTGCCCCCCTTCGTGGAGTGGGGCCATGTTTGTTGTTTTTAGTAACTGTAGGACGACCCCAGTGTCCATGCTTCCTCTCCATAGGATGTTAAAAGCACGTGATAGGGGCTTCTTGCAGTTCTTGATGAACACAGTTCCATGAGTCTGGCCCTGGGGCAGAGTGCATGGGCATGTCATTTATCGTCTGTTCGAAGTCATTTGGCATCAGGATAACATCAGATAGGCTTGTGTTTACCAAATTCTGTGGCGCTCTCATAAAAAATCCATGGCTTAATTCTTTCAATAATAACCCTACCATACCAAACCAACACACGAAAATCACTCCCTATGAAAGCAAAAGACTTAGCAGGAGATGCAACATTCCCCCGATGAAAAGCAGGGGTGCCATGAATACATTGAGAGACAACACAATAAGTGTCCAGGGCCCAAGAATGTTCAACTGCCTCCAAGCATACATAAAGGGGATTACATAAGAACATAAGAACATAAGAAAGGAGGAACACTGCAGGAGGCCTGCTGGCCCATACTAGGCAGGTCCTTTACAATTCATCCCACTAACAAAACATTTGCCCTACCCAATTTTCAATGCCACCCAAGAAATAAGCTCTGATGTGAAAGTCCCACTCAAATCCAACCCCTCCCACTCATGTACTTATCCAACCTAGATTTGAAACTACCCAAAGTCCCAGCCTCAATAACCCAACTAGGTAGACTGTTCCACTCATCAACTACCCTATTTCCAAACCAATACTTTCCGATGTCCTTTCTAAATCTAAACTTATCAAATTTTAAAAATCCATTACTGCGCGTTCTCTCTTGGAGAGACATCCTCAAGACCTTATTAATATCCCCTTTATTAATACCTATCTTCCACTTATACACTTCGATCAGGTCTCCCCTCATTCTTCGTCTAACAAGTGAATGTAACTTAAGAGTCTTCAATCTTTCTTCATAAGGAAGATTTCTGATGCTATGTATTAATTTAGTCATCCTACGCTGAATGTTTTCTAACGAATTTATGTCCATTTTGTAATACGGAGACCAGAACTGAGCTGCATAATCAAGGTGAGGCCTTACTAATGATGTATAAAGCTGCAGTATAACCTCTGGACTTCTGTTGCTTACACTTCTTGATATAAATCCCAGTAATCTATTTGCCTTATTACGTACGCTTAGGCATTGCTGTCTTGGTTTAAGGTTGCTGCTCACCATAACCCCCAAGTCCTTTTCGCAATCTGTATGGCTAAGTTCTACATCATTTAATTTATAAGTACTAGGGTTATGGGCACTCCCAAGCTTCAGAACCTTGCATTTATCTACATTGAACTGCATCTGCCACTTTTCTGACCAAGAATAGAGTTTGTTTTAAATCCTCCTGAAGTTCCCTAACATCTACGTTTGAATCAATTATCCTACCTATCTTTGTGTCATCGGCGAATTTGCTCATATCACTAGTAATTCCCTCATCAAGATCATTGATATATATTATAAATAACAACGGGCCCAAGACTGATCCCTGTGGAACGCCACTTGTTACAGATCCCCACTCGGATTTAACCCCATTTATGGACACTCTCTGCTTCCTGTCAGTGAGCCATGACTCGATCCACGAGAGCACTTTTCCCCCAATGCCATGAGCTGCCACTTTCTTTAACAGTCTATGGTGCGGAACTCTATCAAAAGCCTTACTAAAATCTAAGTAAATAATATCAAATTACCAATAGACCCCTGGTTGTCTTCAAAAAGGCACTGGACAGGCACCTAAAGTCAGTACCTAACCAACTGGGCTGTGGTTCGTACATCAGTTTGCATGCGGCCGGCAGTAACAGCCTGGTACATCAGACCCTGATCCACAATGAGGCCTGGTCTCAGACCGAGCTGCAGGGGCATTGACCTCCAGAACCCTCTCCAGGTAAACTCCTGGTATACTCAACAGGCTTATTCCCTTATAATTTTTACACACTTTGTCCCCTCTGCCTTTATACAAAGGAACTATCCACACTCTGGTGTAATAGCACACAAAATGCCTACTATACACAGCACTGGAAAAAATGAATACCCACTTGGACTCTTTATCAATCTTAAGAAAGCTTTTGATACAGTAGATCACAGCATCCTACTCCTCAAGCTTGATCATTACAGTATAAAAGGCCATGAACTTGCATTTATCAAGTCCTACCTTACTAATAGAAAGCAATACGTCTCTGTCAAGGACACAACCTCCTCATCAACACCCAATACTGGTGTATGCTGAGGTCAGTGGTCACCTGCGGTCATACCTGTCCTAAGCTCTTGGGAGTTAGCATGGGTGTTACCAAGCACCTTGGCTTGCTGGTAACTAACACACACATACACACAAACACTCCACCTCTATTCCTCTTTCACTCCATCGCTTTCTCTCCAGCACCCATTCTCTATCCCTATCCCATGTCTTCCCCCAGCACCCCTCAAGAAAACTCAAACAAACCCTCCCTTTCTACCTCCATCTTCCTTCCCCCCCCTCTCTCTCTCTCTCTCTCTCTCTCTTCCTCTATCCCTCTTTCTCTCCACCTCTCTCTTCCTCTACCCCTCTTTCTCTCCACTCTTTACCACTCTCTTCTTACCTGTCTCACACACACACACACACATACACATAAACACACACACACAGACATACATATATAAACACACACACAACCAGCACACATGCAATACAAAACTTAACCCATCTAAAAAAAAAGGTGTCTCAGAGGGGAAGTCGATGGCTCAGGGGATTGGAGGAAGATGTTCCTGATAAGGAAGAATGGATGGAAGAGCAATGTAAAAGGATGGAACAAGCGTGGAAGAGCAAACTAGGTGAGCTTCCTGTGAAAATGGAGAAGAGGATGGAGGCAGAGAAGAAGAAATGGGAGTCACAAGCTGAAGCCAGGATATGGGCCCTAGAATATGAGGTAAATATGCTGAAGCGAATTACAGGGCTATTGCCTAGAGGAGACACAGCATCTGAAGCAGGTACACCCCTATTAAATGAGGAGTCCAATGGAAAGGAAGGAGAAAAAACTTATGCTAAGGCCCTATCAGTCCACCAAGCAAGGCTGAGGAATGTACAGGGAGAGCTGTTAGGAGCAGGAATAGCAGTAAGCGAGAAGGTGACAGGTCCCATGCAGAAGTACAACCATGCCACCAAGAGTTACAGGAAAAAATAAAGGAGACAATGGCTATGTACAAATGGGACCCAGAGATACAGAGGAAAAGGCAATGGGAGGAGGAGAGGGAGAAGTCAGTGTTTATTCATGGGCTCCAGGAGAATGAAGGGGGGACACACAATGAAAGAAGGCAGAAAGAAAAACAGGAGATTGAAAACATCATCAAAGAAATAGGTGAGGATATGACTGAGATAGTAAATTTTCAGAGAATAGGAGGGTATTTAAAGGGAAGAAATCAGCCGGTCAAACTGATTTTCAAGACAGAAATGGTGCAGAACAGGGCCCTGCAAGAGAAATCACGGCTGAAGGAATCATCAACATACAAGAGGGTGTTCCTAGACTGTGACAGAACAAGAACAGAAAGACAGCAATTGTGGGATAAGACACAGAAATGAAAGGGGCTACGAAGTGAGACAAGGATAGAGTCAGCAGAGGACAACCAGAGCTGGGCAGAGCAACAAGTGCAAGTACACACAGAACCACCCTCAGAACCCCACAGCCAAACACACTAACCCAACACCACCACAATCCACACCCCACACTATGCTGTAGAATCCCACAGCACACTGCCAGGTCTCCCACCCCACAGACCCCCAGAACACAGTGTTGGAGAAAACTGAAGGTATGGTACACCAATGCTGATGGAATAACGAATAAGTGGGAGGAGCGGCACGAGAGAATCGAAGCGGCATCACCAGACATCACAGCTCTCACCGAAACCAAGCTCACAGGAACGATAACAGGTACCATCTTTCCAATGGGATATCAGACACTTTTGCAACATATCAGAATCTTTATTAAGGAAATGTTTTGCTACACAGGCTAAGGGACTGATTACCTCGAACTCTTCCTCTCTTTACCCCTGCTTTGTATTGGACTTAAGAAACCACTGTGTGGCAAAACATTTCCTTAATAAAGATTCCCATATGTTACATAAGTGTCTCAATCTTCAACTTGTTGGTTTACAAACCATTTATCATAACAGCATATCAGATCTTAGGAAAGACAGAGGGAATAGAGGGGGTGGAGGAGTGGCACTACTCATCAAAACCCAATGGGATTTTGACAAGCTGGAGAAAGGAGACAGGCAAAGCAAGAGACTACATAATAAGAAAACTTCAGTCTGGAGATCCCAAGGTGGTAGTTGCAGTGATGTATAACCCACCACAGAACAGCAGGAGGCCAAGGCAAGAATATGATGAGAGTAACAGAGCAACGGTTGACACTGGCTGAAGTGGCCAGAAGGGCTCGTGCAAGCAGGGCAAAGCTGCTGAGTGTGGGTGACTTCAATCACAAAGAAATTTACTGGGAGAACCTGGAGCCACATGGGGGCCCAGAAACGTGGAGGGCTAAGATGATGGAGGTGGTACTGGAAAACCTCATGTACCAACACGTAAGGGACACTACCAGAGAGAGAGAGAGAGAGAGAGAGAGAGAGGAGAGGATGAACCAGCAAGACTGGACCTAGTATTCTCCTTAAGTAGTGCAGATATTGAGGATATCGCATATGAAAGACCCCTTGGGGCCAGTGACCAAGTGGTCTGAGTTTCGAATACACAGTAGAGTTACAAGTAGAGAGGGAAACAGGAGGGGCAGGAGAAATGAAGCCAACCTACACGAGGGGACTACACAGGCATGAAGAATTTTCTGCATGAGGTTCAGTGGGACAGGACACTGGCAGGGAAGGCGGTAAATGAGATGATGGAATATGTGACAACAATATGCAAGGAAGCTGAGGAGGTTTGTACCCAAGGGTAACACAAATAACGAGAAGGCCAGGATGAGCCCATGGTTCACTCAAAGGTGTACAGAGGCCAAAACCAAGTGTACTAGACAATGGAAGAAGTATTGAAGGCAAAGAACCCAGGAGAATAAGGAGAGCAGTTGTAGAGCCAGAATCGAATATGCACAGGTAAGAAGGGAGGCCCAACGGCAATACGAAAATGACATAGCAGTGAAAGCCAAATCTGACCCGAAGCTGTTGTACAGCCACATCAGGAGAACAACAAAGACCAGGTAATCAGGTTGAGGAAGGAAGGAAAGGGAGATCACGAGAAACGACTGAGAAGTATGCGAGGAGCTCAACATGAGATTCAAAGAAGTGTTCACGGAGGGGACAAAAGGGACTCTAGAAAGACAGAAAGATGGGGTACACTACATACAACCGAGGAAGAAGTGAAGAGACTGCTAAGCGAGCTAGATACCTCAAAGGCGATGGGGCCAGATAACATCTCTCCATGGGTTCCGAGAGAGGGTGCAGAGGCACTATGTGTGCCACTAACAGCAATCTTCAACACATCTATCAAAACGGTGAGTACCTAATGCATGAAAGACAACAAATGTGCTCCCAGTTTAAAAAAAAAAAAAAGAGAGAGACAAAGCATTAAACTACAGACCAGTGTCACTGACAAGTATAGTATGCAAAGTCATGGTGAAGATTATCTGGAGAAGAGTGGTGGAGCACCTAGAAAGGAATGAGTTTATCAACGATAACCAGCATGGTTTCAGGGATGGGAAATCCTGTGTCACAAACCTATTGGAGTTCTATGACAGGGTGACAGAAGTTAGACAAGAGAGAGAGAGAGAGAGAGAGAGAGGGGGGGGGGGGGAGGGGTGTGTAGATTGTGTTTTCTTGGATTGTAAGGTTTTTGAAACAATTCCACACAAGAGATTAGTGCATAAGCTGGATGACCAGGCAGATATTACAGGGAGGACGCTGCAATAGATGAGGGAATACCTGTCGGGAAGACATCAGCGAGTCATGGTACATGACAGTGTTAGAGTGGGTGCCTGTGACGAGAGGGTTCCACAGGGGTCAGTCCTAGGACCGGTGCTGTTTCTGGTATATGTGAATGACATGACGGAAGGAATAGTCTCAAAAGTGTCCCTGTTTGCAGATGATGTGAAGTTGATGAGAAGAATTCAACCGGATGAGGACAGGCTGCAAGCCTGATCCAGAAACTGGCTGCAGGAAGAGTGACCTAGTGGTGACCAGTAAAGAGGCGGGGCTAGGAGCTGTGAATCGACCCCTGCATCCACAACTAGGTGAATACACAGACTTTGCAAAAGCCTTCGACAACTGTTTCCATGGTGTAACAGCGCACAAAATGCGTAATACAGGAATAACACTGATCAACACACATAATGCTTCCGGGACTAGAGTAGCTATTTCCAACTAATTTTAGGTCACTGATAATGAATATCATGGTTAAAATTGTTTGTTAGCTCTACTTTTCAGTATACACCTACATGTCACAACAGGTTCCAACAGGGTTGCAGCAGTGTGTTTCTTACCAGTCTGACTGACCTTCATTATTGTTCCAGCAGTCATAGAAGGTGGTTGTGATGTGCAAGTTTATATTTTGAGGTGAAATGTAGGTGATTTCCTTAGCCAAATCCTTTCTAAATTTATAGTAAATATTCACTGAGCAAGCTATTGATATGCATGTGAGGCATATTATATTAATTTTATTTTCCTACTGAATGATAAATACTTCTGCTTAGTTGTCATGCTCTGTATTATAATGATAAATTAATAAATTTTCTGTTTATCTTCTAATTGTTTGTTATTTTCTTCTTTCAGATGCCTCGTACTTGTGTGAATAGGGCAGACAACTTCTGCCACATTTGTGGTGAGGTGATCTTTGCACCACAGAAGCACCATATAACTGCTATGGTAAGAAAGGCATATCACCTATATTTTGCATGCAAGACTGGTGGACAGGATACGAACTGGGCTTCACACATATGCTGCAATAATTGGGCTACTAACTTTCGCCAATGATTGAACAGGAAGAAGAAAGGAATGCGTTTTGCTGCGCCAGTGACATGGCAGGAGCCAACAGACCATACCAACAATTGTTATTTCTGCATGGTACCTCCAGTACAAAAAGGCTTGTCAAAGAAAAAAAAGGGGGTTCATTCAATATCCAAACATTCCATCAGCTATTCGCCCAGTTTCACATGGAGAAGGTCAGCCTGTTCCTGATGCACCAATTTCGGTATCCTTCGAGTCAGATAAAGAAAGTGGTGAGGAGAAAGAAGAGAAGGATGACAGTGCTGGATTACAGAGTGACCGAAACTCTGATGAAGCACACTCCTCTAGGCCGCATTCCATGACAAAAAGGAAACTCCATGACCTTGTCAGGGATCTGCAACTACCCAAAAATAAGGCAGAGCTGCTAGGCTCCTAGCAGCTGATGTGAAGATTTCAAAATTTCGTGACTGTCAGCAGCAGTTCAACGATTTCTTCGTAATGGAAGGTGATTTAGTGCCTGCAACAATATTAATGGTCTGATGGAAGCACTTGGCATCGACTACGAAACCAGTCACTGGAAGCTGTTAATAGATTCATCAAAAACGAGTCTGAAAGTTGTCTTGCTGCATAACGGCAATAGTAAACCATCAGTTCCTGTGGACTATGCACCACATATGAAAAACCTAAGAGAATGTAAAGCATATGGTGCAATGCATGAAATATGATGAATATCAATGGCAGCTCTGTGGTGACTTAAAGGTTGTTGCTCTTGTGATGGGCTTGCAGGGCGGATACACCAAGTACTGCTGCTTTCTATGTGAATGGGGCAGCCGTGTAAGAGGTTCCTACTACATCAGGAGAGACTGGCCACCTCGTCAGTCACTGGAGCCTGGGATGAAGTGTTCAACATCCACCTCTCATTCAACCAAACAAAAGTTTACTACCACCACTACACATAAAACTGGGGCTCATGAAAAACTTTGTAAAAGCTATACACAAATCCGGTCAGGGATTCAAGTATCTAACATCAAAATTCCCCTCAATGGGCAACGCTAAGATAAGAGAGGGAGTCTTCAATGGTCCTCTGGTTCGAGTGTCTTAAAGATGGTGACTTTGAATCGACCTTCATGGGGAGGAGAAAGCTGCTTGGGAAGCATTCAAGTTAGTGTGAAGGGATTTCTTGGAAACAGAAGGGAAGGCAACTATGAAGAATTGGTGGAAAACCTCATCAAGGCTTACAAGAACCTGAGATGTAACACGTCAATTTAAATCCACTTTTTGGACTCGCATTTAGACTTTTTTCCAGTGAACTGTGGGGCAGTTAGTGACGAACATGGTGAAAGGTTTCACTAAGACATTTCAACCACGGAAAAATGGTGCCAAGGCAAATGGGGCACAAGAATGCTTACAAACTATTGCTGGACATTGGCAAGAGACGATTCTTCAGCCCACTATAAGCGTCAAACAAAAAAGGCAGAGAGTAGGTACGGATTAAGGTTTAAATCATACTGACATATATTGTACGTTATAATAAAATAATCAAATATTACATGTCTCGTATCTTTAAACCAGGCGGACATCAACCAAACCTTTAAATGGGCTGCAGAAAACAATGTGAAGCTCAATGAAGAGAGATTTCAATTACTCTGATATGAAAAAGTGAGGAAATTAAAACTATATCGGCGTATAAAACAAATTCCAACCACACAACAGAACGAAAAACTAATGTAAAGAACCTGGGAGTGACAATGTTAGAGGATCTCACTTTCAAAGATTACAACAATGTGTCTACCACATCTACTAGAAAAATGACAATGGAGAGTGAAAAACCTTCAAAACTAGGAATGCTAGGCCCATGATATTATTTAGGTCGCTTGTTCTATCTAGGCTGGAATATTGCTGCACACTAACAGCGTCTTTCAAAGCAGGTGAATTTGCTGACCTGAACAATGCACAAAGAACCTTCACGGCACACGTAAGTACAATAAAACACCTAAATTGCTGGGAACGGTTGAAGTTCCTCGACTTGTGTTCCCTGGAATGCAGATGGGAGAGATACATGATTATATATACTTGGAAAATCCTAGAAGGATTAGTACCAAATTTGCACACGAAAATCATTCCCTATGAAATCAAAAGACTCGGCAGGCGATGCAACATTCCCCCAGTGAAAAGCAGGGGTGCTACTAGCATGAAAAGAGAACACAATAAGTTTCAGGTGACCAAGACTGTTTAATTGCCTCCCAGCATATTATTATTATTATAATCAAAGAAAGCGCTAAACCGACAAGACCTCCCAGCATACATAAGGCTGTCTTCAAAAAGGCACTGGACAGGCACCTAAAGCCAGTACCTGATCAACAGAGTTGTGGTTCATACTTAAGTTTACATGTGGCCTGTGGAAAATTTTTTATAATTTTCCTAAATTCAGCATGTGTAAATACCTGATCAACAGAGTTGTGGTTCATACTTAAGTTTACATGTGGCCTGTGGAAAATTTTTTATAATTTTCCTAAATTCAGCATGTGTAAATACGAATAATATAATAATTGTGTATTAAAATGTGATGCTGATTTGACACGTCTAGAAATTTGGTGTGAAAGAGGGTGTGCAGCAGCCGCGAAGTGATACAGAGGAGGGGGACACCATAGTGTAAATAATGTGTGAGCACTGGTCTGTTAATAGTGAAATTTACGGTGCCCCGTGGCCTGGTGGCAAAAGTTCTCGCTTCACAAGGTGAGGGGTCCGGGTTCGATTCCCGGCGAAGGGGTGGAAACATCCTACGTGTTTCCTTACACTGGCTGTCTGTGTTCACCCATCAGTAAAATGGGTACCTGGATGTTAGTCGACTGGTGTGGGTCGCATCCTGGAACAAAACTGACCTAATTTGTCACTGATGTCATCTAGGCCTGTATACCTTGTACATGTACCTGTAGTAAATAAAGATATTATTAAAAATTTAATCCGGCGTCATCGAGGCCATAACTGGGTGTTTCGGCCCTAATTTGTAATAGGAACCCATGTTAATGGCCCCTGTTGAAGAAGTGGGACAGGAAATTTGCGGGACCTCCAGAATTACTGTGGATGGTAAAAAATATGGAGACTATGCCATTACTCACACGGGCAATAGTAACAGCCTGGCTGATCAGGCCTTGATCCACCATGAGGCCTGGTCACAGTCCGGGCCAGGGGGGCGTTGACCCCCAAAACCCTCTCTGGGTGTACCCCAGGTAGGTATACATGCCGGAAAAAAAATCCCCCCCCAGTACCAACAATACCACCAGTCCGATAACATTCTTCTTTGCAAATATACAGGGTCTAAAGCCAGCAACAAACAACAAAATACCTTTCATCCGTGGACTGCTTGCAGAGGCAAAGGCAATGTTCGCGGCTTTCACTGAGACCCACATAAAGGATCACTTGGACAACGAAATATGGATCCCAGGTTACAACCTATACAGATGTGACAGAGTGAACAGGCAAAAGGGGGGGGGGGTTGGCCTGTACATTGCAGAGTCACTTGTTTGCACAGAACTGCTTAATGCCTCAAATGACGTAGTGGAAGTTTTAGCAGTAAAGGTCGAGAACCAAAACCTAGTCATTGTGGTAGTCTACAAGCCTCCGGATGCAACATCCCAGCAATTCCAGGAACAGCTGTTAAAAATTGACCACTGTCTGGAAAATCTTCCAGCTCCTGCACCCAACATCTTGCTCCTGGGGGATTTCAACTTAAGGCACCTAAAATGGAGGAATATAGCAAATAATATTGTTGCAGTAATAACACCAGGAGGCAGCTCTGATGAAAACTCACACTCACACGAGCTTTTAAATCTCTGCACAAAATTCAATTTAAACCAGCAAATAATAGAGCCTACTAGACTGGAGAATACACTAGACCTCATCTTCACTAACAATGATGATCTGATAAGAAATGTCACCATATCAAAAACAATATACTCAGATCACAACATAATTGAGGTTCAGACATGTATGCGTGGAGCCCCAGACCGACAAAATGAGACTAGTCACGAGGGAGCATTCACCAAATTCAACTTCAATAACAAAAACAAAGTGGGACCAAGTAAACCAAGTCCTAACCGATATAAGCTGGGAAGATATACTAAGCAACACAGACCCAAACTTATGCCTAGAACAGATTAACTCGGTGGCACTCGATGTATGCACAAGGCTTATTCCTCTAAGAAAAAGGAGGAGTAGATGTAAAATAGAAAGAGACAGGCGCTCCCTTTACAGGCGACGGAAAAGAATAACAGAGCGGCTAAAAGAGGTCAATATATCTGAAATGCGCAGGGAGACACTGGTCAGAGAAATAGCAAGCATCGAACTTAAGCTAAAAGAATCCTTTAGGAGTCAGGAATCGCTGGAAGAACTAAAAGCCATAAATGAAATCGAAAGAAACCCAAAGTATTTCTTCTCCTATGCCAAATCAAAATCGAGAACAACGTCCAGTATTGGGCCCCTACTTAAACAAGATGGGTCCTACACAGATGACAGCAAGGAAATGAGTGAGCTACTCAAGTCCCAATATGACTCAGTTTTTAGCAAGCCGCTAACCAGACTGAGAGTCGAAGATCAAAATGAATTTTTTATGAGAGAGCCACAAAATTTGATTAACACAAGCCTATCCGATGTTATCCTGACGCCAAATGACTTCGAACAGGCGATAAATGACATGCCCATGCACTCTGCCCCAGGGCCAGACTCATGGAACTCTGTGTTCATCAAGAACTGCAAGAAGCCCCTATCACGAGCCTTTTCCATCCTATGGAGAGGGAGCATGGACACGGGGGTCGTCCCTCAGTTACTAAAAACAACAGACATAGCCCCACTCCACAAAGGGGGCAGTAAAGCAACAGCAAAGAACTACAGACCAATAGCACTAACATCCCATATCATAAAAATCTTTGAAAGGGTCCTAAGAAGCAAGATCACCACCCATCTAGAAACCCATCAGTTACACAACCCAGGGCAACATGGGTTTAGAACAGGTCGCTCCTGTCTGTCTCAACTACTGGATCACTACGACAAGATCCTAAATGCACTAGAAGACAAAAAGAATGCAGATGTAATATATACAGACTTTGCAAAAGCCTTCGACAAGTGTGACCATGGCGTAATAGCGCACAAAAATGCGCGCTAAAGGAATAACAGGAAAAGTCGGTCGATGGATCTATAATTTCCTCACTAACAGAACACAGAGAGTAGTCGTCAACAGAGTAAAGTCCGAGGCAGCTACGGTGAAAAGCTCTGTTCCACAAGGCACAGTACTAGCTCCCATCTTGTTCCTCATCCTCATATCCGACATAGACAAGGATGTCAGCCACAGCACCGTGTCTTCCTTTGCAGATGACACCCGAATCTGCATGACAGTGTCTTCCATTGCAGACACTGCAAGGCTCCAGGCGGACATCAACCAAATCTTTCAGTGGGCTGCAGAAAACAATATGAAGTTCAACGATGAGAAATTTCAATTACTCAGATATGGTTTAAACATGAGGAAATTAAATCTTCAGAGTACAAAACAAATTCTGGCCAAAAAATAGAGCGAAACACCAACGTCAAAGACCTGGGAGTGATTATGTCGGAGGATCTCACCTTCAAGGACCATAACATTGTATCAATCGCATCTGCTAGAAAAATGACAGGATGGATAATGAGAACCTTCAAAACTAGGGAGGCCAAGCCCATGATGACACTCTTCAGGTCACTTGTTCTATCTAGGCTGGAATATTGCTGCACTCTAACAGCACCTTTCAAGGCAGGTGAAATTGCCGACCTAGAAAATGTACAGAGAACTTTCACGGCGCGCATAACGGAGATAAAACACCTCAATTATTGGGAGCGCTTGAGGTTACTAAACCTGTATTCCCTGGAACGCAGGAGGGAGAGATACATGATTATATACACCTGGAAAATCCTAGAGGGACTAGTACCGAACTGGCACACGAAAATCACTCACTACGAAAGCAAAAGACTTGGCAGACGATGCACCATCCCCCCAATGAAAAGCAGGGGTGTCACTAGCACGTTAAGAGACCATACAATAAGTGTCAGGGGCCCGAGACTGTTCAACTGCCTCCCAGCACACATAAGAGGGATTACCAACAGACCCCTGGCAGTGTTCAAGCTGGCACTGGACAAGCACCTAAAGTCAGTTCCTGATCAGCCGGGCTGTGGCTCGTACGTTGGTTTGCGTGCAGCCAGCAGCAACAGCCTGGTTGATCAGGCGCTGATCCACCAGGAGGCCTGGTCACAGACCGGGCCGCGGGGGCGTTGACCCCCGAAACTCTCTCCAGGTAAACTCCAGGTAAACACTATCAATTTTTCAACGCTTCCTCTTTTTTTCAGATTATATTTGTGTTAAGTTTGGCTAAGCTTATTTACGCTAAGTTGGGTTATATGAAAACGTATATCTAACCACAATATGCATGTTAAAAAAAACGGTTGCGGTGTGCTTAAAAACTTTTATCGTCATTAATTTCACAATTGCAAGTAGACACGTGTGACGTTCTCTTGGTACATCGTCCACACAACGTTCATACGTGGATTGTGACCACCTGGTTACGCTCAACTCAAACGTATCGACGACCTTTATTTTTAAGTCTGATTCAGCGCTCTTAGAGCCCCTTTGGGTTTAGGGCTTAACTTGATTATCATTATTTAAACTTGCTCATTTAGAGCTGTATATACGTTGTCATGGCACAGTAATGAATTAACCTAATTAACCTAATTACTCAAGTGATGAATGTGACACATGTCCAACATTTGAGAATTGTGTTTGTGTGTGTATGAGTTTGTGTGTATGAGTTTGTGTGTGTGTACTCACCTAATTGTGGTTGCAGGGGTCGAGACTCAGCTCCTGGCCCCGCCTACTCAGCTCCTGTGTGTGTGTGTGTGTGTGTGTGTGTGTGTGTGAGACTCAACAATCAATATTTGCACCAATAACTCACTACAGTTGTGACCGGGTGTGGAAGTGTGAAATTGCTCATTACTCTATAATTTGCTCATGATTGTAGCCATGTATAAACCTAAGTAACCATTCTTACAGGATTCATTACCTTTGTAACTTATAAGTTCATTATCCTTGTACCTAGTTCAGCTATCAAAACTTTGGAGGCCCAGTCCCTGGACCCATTACGTACCTCTGTAATCTGTAAATACCTTTGTAACTTGTCATGATTGTGACCAGACCTACCTGGAGTTCATTACCTTTGCAAATTGTGAGTTCATTACTTTTGTAAATTGTAAGTTCATTACCTTTGTAAATTGTGAGTTCATTACCTTTGTAAATTGTGAGTTCATTACCTTTGTAAATTGTGAGTTCATTACCTTTGTAAATTGTGAGTTCATTACCTTTGTAAATTGTGAGTTCATTACCTCTAACTTGCTCAGCTATCAAAACTTTGGAGTCCAGTCCCTGGACCAATTATGTACCTCTGTAATCTTTTGACTACCGCCCACAGGATGGGTATGGGGTGCATAATAAACATATTAAACTTAACTAAACTTGAGAATCTTTTTCGTGGAAATGTTTCAAATACCTCGTCTTCCGCCGTTCCTCTCTGTATTGGACTGACGAAGCCACTGAATGGCGAAACGTTTCCGTAATGAAGATTCCCGTATATTGAACAAGTGTCCCATTCTTCACCTTTCCAGTTTTGTAAACCACTGATGTTCCTTGACGCTGATGAGGAGCACTTGATCCGAGGAATTGACTCTGATCTTCCCTTCTATGTATCGAACCTCACTTCCTTCAGGGAAGGTTCCTTGATGTTGGTGAGGGGCTCTTGATTTAGGGAATTGGATCTGTGCTCCAGTTCCCCAAATTAAGCCTGAATGCCTTCCACATCCCCCCCCCAGGCGCTGTATAATCCTCTGGGTTTAGCGCTTCCTCCTTGATTATAATAATAATAATAATCGTATTGTAGATAGTCTTAATGACCTTGGTGTAGCAGATAGTCTTTTTAGTATGATAATAAGATGTTATCTTCATTGTAGAATAATAAGAAAATATTATAACCTTTATACTATAATAATAAGGTAAAAGGACCCCAATGGAAATAAGTCACTCTGTCTGACTTTTTTGGGTTATCCTAGGTTCCCTACACATATGCTGCTATGTATGATAATTCTATGTAACTGTATTTGTGTTTACCTGAATAAACTTACTTACTTACTTACTTACTTATTCTCTAGGCGTTGTATGACCCTGCGTTGTGAACACACTCTTTCCCCAGTTAATTAATGTAATACTAACATATTGCTATGCTGAGCCAGTCAAGCAAATGTTACAGTGGCACATAATGGGTCCAAGGACTCTGACCCATCTATCCTAGCCTAAAATAAAGAAAATAGTGACTCGAGCATTCATAATAACACGATAGTAAACTAATGAAACAGGTAGAAGTGAAACCCATCATGACAAGGCAGTTCTAAAATGATCGGGCCAGTGCTCTAACCAGGTAGTTATATTTCTATGCGCTTGGATCGTTAGCATGGGCCACCAGTGTGACCACTACTGGAGGTCTTGTTAACTGAGGAATCTCACACCAACATGGCTGTGGCAGGAGTTACCTGCAGTCCATTCAAACACATCATCGTTGATAACGGGTGAACACCTGGTCTCAGCAGCTGCACTTCAGCGATGAAGAGAGCCAAGTGTTCTACCACAGATACAAACTGTAGATATAAATCCATATGTATACCTGTTAACCCTTTTGGGGCCTAGTTCCTAGGCCTTTTGTGTATCCATATGCTCTTGCGCTACCGTCCACAGGATGGATATGAGGTGCACAATAAACTAGCCACTTCGGTGACAAAATCTAAAAAATCTACCAAGTTGTCCTGGATGAGTCAAGGACAAAACAATGTTAGCTGCGACACAGGTTTCAAGAAGCTTTTCAATTTTCCCTGATAAATATATTTAAAACAACACCAACCATGACCGACAACTAAAGTAGTGAATAAATTATTGCTGGATATTAGCAAAAAAAAAAAAAAAAAAAAAAAGGAGATAGCATTGTGGGATTGTGGGTATTAAAACAATGTCCAGAAGAACTGAGCCATCCACTCGAGGAAGAAAAATTGGCATTCAAATGACACTTTGTGTCACTATTAAAAAAATAAACTATCGGTCGATTTCGTTAACAAGTGCTGTTGTAAAAATATTGCAAAAAATCCATTAGAAAGAGTGGATAAAACCCTTGGAGGAGAACAACCTTAACTCATAAGTGTTTTAAACAATTCAGTTTTTGGACTGAAAATTCTTGCTTCTCAAATCTATTATGACAGTCACAGAAATTGTTTAAGGACAAGGGATGGGCAGATTATATTTATCTAAATATTAAGATAGTTCCCCATGAGAAACTTCAAAATCTACGAGGATGGAAAAAAAAAATCGAAGTTATGTGAGGAGAAATGCCTTGATGGGATGTGAGACGGTGTGCAGCAAGGATCTGCACTTGTCTCAATACTGTTTATAATTTATATAAATGACTAAGCAGAAGGCATACATAACTATATAAATACGTTTACAGATTGTCCGAAGGAAAGAAATAAAAAAATAAACTAAATCTCTACAGGATGTCTTAAATAGAGTAAATGGAGCGATAGCTGGGTGATGGAAGTTGATGTAGATAAATGCCATGTAACAGTAATAATGGGAGAGTGTGAAATTAGGCTACATGAATAATATAGACTGACAAAATATTGAAAGTGTCAGAGAGGGACCTTGAGTTATTGCTAACAAATTATCGCCTAAAGATCATATACACTAAATTGTGAGAAAGCCTAACGTTACTCTGGCGAATTCTAAGAGAGCTTTTAAATATATGGCTAGAGGAATGCGAAAAACAAACCGTTGACAATGTATATTAGGCCGAGACTGGAATATCCAGCGGTGGTGTGGTTCCCACGCCTTGAAGAATAAAATGGTTATCAGAGTTAAAAAAAAATTATGAATTATGAAAAAGAAAGTCTGAAAGCACTACAGATGTTCATGCTGGGTGATGGGAGGAAGAGAAAAGACATAATAGATACATAAAATTATATACAAGATTAAATAAAAATGATGTGACTTTGTAAATGGTCCAAGTCGAACCGAAACGTCGTCGTTAAGCTCCTCTTTCCTATGTGCGGGTTATTTGTGTAAAAGTGATGTATCTCACCAGAAACAGGAATAAGAAGACACCGTGTGTAATATTGGGAAAAAATGTGGAGCCGAAGGGATAAAGGAATAATTTTCTTCAATGGCAGATCAATTAAATGAATTAAAAGAGGTTAGTTTTCCAACCACTTGAAATTTTGAAAAAAAATTGTGAACAAATTAGTGAAAAGACACCACGAGCTTCTCTTGCAGCTGCAAACACATAATTACACAGATAATTACTCATATGTGAGTTTTTAAAGCTGGCCAAAATATTCACCTCAAGGAAGGTGTCTGTCAGTTTGTTCCCGAAGCAGTGATGAGTGACAAGGATGAGTGGTCTGAGTGCTGGGTGAATGACAGTGAGTGACGTGTGAGTACCTGAGTGCCTGTTATCATGAACATGGTGCCGGTGATCAAACATGTGTTCAGTGGTACTAGACTCAACCACTATCACAGTAACCCATCACTTCCAAACCTTCACGAGGTGCGCCTTGATGCCGGGGCCTTATTGATCCAAGGGACTGGAACTATCCTCTCCTTCCTTGGATTAAACCTAGTTACCACCCATTCCTGAGGCGTCATGTGCTGCCTGGCCCCTGACACCTAGTGTCCCGGTATGGGTGGAAAGATTAGGACGTGTTTCCTTAAGACACCTGCTGTCCATGTTCACCCATAATAATAATAATAATAATAATAATAATAATAATAATATAAAATATCTTTATTTACTACAAGTACATGTACAAGGTATACAGGCCTAGCTGATATCAATGACATATTACTATATAGAAAGCCGCTTGTTATGCACAGCATCACGGGCAAATTGGGTCGGTTTTGTCCCAGGATGCGATCCACACAAGTCGACTAACATCCAGGTATTCATTTTACACTGATGGGTGAACAGGGACAGCAGGTGTCTTGTGGAAAACACGTCCCTAACGTTTTCCAGCCGTACCGGAGGAGATTCGAACTCCGGACCTCAGTGTGTGAGCTGAGTGCTCACACATCAGTCGACTAACACCTGGGTGTTAGTCGACTGGTATGGGTTGCATCTTGGGAACAAAAGCGACCTAATCTGCTCAAAATGCTCTGTATTCCCTGGAACGCAGGCGGGAGAGATACATGATTATATACACCTGGAAAATCCTAGAGGGACTAGTACCGAACTTGCACACGAAAATCACTCACTACGAAAGCAAAAGACTTGGCAGACGATGCAACATCCCCCCAATGAAAAGCAGGGGTGTCACTAGCACGTTAAGAGACCATACAATAAGTGTCAGGGGCCCGAGACTGTTCAACTGCCTCCCAGCATACATAAGGGGGATTACCAACAGACCCCTGGCAGTCTTCAAGCTGGCACTGGACAAGCACCTAAAGTCGGTTCCTGACCAGCCGGGCTGTGGCTCGTACGTTGGTTTGCGTGCAGCCAACAGTAACAGCCTGGTTGATCAGGCTCTGATCCACCAGGAGGCCTGGTCACAGACCGGGCCGCGGGGGCGTTGACCCCCGGAACTCTCTCCAGGTAAACTCCAGATAACAAGAGACTTTCTATATAGTATAATAGCATATAGTATAATAGTAATAATATGTCATTGATGTCAGATATGACTGTATATCTTGTATATGTACTTTAGAAATAAAGATTATCATTATTATTATCGTTTAGTACCTAGGCATACTAGTGGCCTTCTTTGTAATAAGTACTTTATTTTATAATTATCTTATAATATGTAAAACACATTGTAAGCTGTACAGAGAAATAAACATCTGAATTTGAATTATGTACCCCATACCCTTCCTGTGGGCGGTAGACAAAGAAGATTCGAGGTACATAATGGGTGGAGGTCTGGACCGCTGGGTACCTAGTAGGTACCGCCCTACCAGACCTCAACTACACTGGTAAATTTCAGTAAGTAAATAAGTTTATTCAGGTATACACAAATACAGTTACATAGAATTATCATACATAGCAGCATATGTGTAGAGAACCTGGGATAACCCAAAAAAGTCAGACAGAGTGACTTATTTCCACTGAGTACAAAGACGTTACTTGCGACTATAATGTAATATCAGCTATGTCCACTTTTGTCAGTGAAACAAGTGTGGCAGCTGTTTGACAACACTGGCTTATGAAACAAATAAATGAACTGTGTTATGAGACTCGGCATCTGTGTTAATGCTGGAGTGGTGACGGTAATTTCTGACATGACCTTCACTTGTTGCTGTCTGGCTCCTCATCCATGGCACTCCATCCATTCTTCCCTTCCTTGGAGTAAACCTGATTAACCCCTCCCCAGTCCCCAAGAGCTGTATGTCCACTCGCATTTAACGCTTCCTCGTGCAAATGATGTCTTAACCATGAGAAAATCTTCAATAACTTTGCACTGAGAATTAACACTTAAGTTTAAGAAGCTGGAAGGTCAACTTAAACGTCGTCTGCAATCTTAATGTATAATAATTCCCCAGACAGTTTTTATCTTATGTATTTACGTAGTGAAACCCCAAAATGCCTTACTTGTATTAAACAATGTTGAATGTTGTGTGAATTATGGTCAACTGGGCAGCACACCACCTCTTGTATGGACAATGAAAGTTGTTATACACACAGTGGATGTATACATAAATATTTACTCCTCCTACTCCACGTTGCTCCTCCATTTGTGGCTGTTCCTCCGCTTCTCCTCCATATATACACACACCATGAACTGTACGACATTTGGATCGGTTGTCAATAATATTATCAATGGAGTTATACAATTTACATTTTAATGATTACATTTGTCTTTATAACTTCTGTATAATCAACTACGCAATACTGGATATATAATGATAAACATTGTCAGTGTAGCGACTAACAAGTACAAAGAATAATTCCGAGTACAGACATGTGTGCCAGACGTAAGATGATGTGGCAGGTTGCCAGCTGGGAGGTCGTCGTCGTCAAACGTTTAATTCCATTAAATAGTTTATTTATAAAACGTTACGTTCACTGATGTCCATGATGTCTTGGCACTAATATTAATTAACCTTCGGTGTGGCCAGTAACTGGATGGGTGAGTTTGGCCAACACAGTTCTTGACAAAGGACCCCAATGGAAATAAGTCACTTTGACTGACTTTTTTTGGGTTACCCTGGGTTCTCTACACATATGTTGCTATGTATGATATTGTATGTAACTGTATTTGTGTATATCTGAATAAACTTACTTCTTACTTCTTACCACTCTAAAAAAAAACACTGCTAAACGTATGGGCAACCCACCACTGCTAAACGTAAGGGCAACCCAACACTGCTAAACGTATGGGCAACCCACCACTGCTAAACGTATGGGCAACCCACCACTGCTAAACGTATGGGCAACCCACCACTGCTAAACGTATGGGCAACCCACCACTGCTAAACGTATGGGCAACCCACCACTGCTAAACGTATAGGCAACCCACCACTGCTAAACGTATAGGCAACCCACCACTGCTAAACGTATGGGCAACCCACCACTGCTAAACGTATAGGCAACCCACCACTGCTAAACGTATGGGCAACCCACCACTGCTAAACGTATAGGCAACCCACCACTGCTAAACGTATGGGCAACCCACCACTGCTAAACGTATAGGCAAACCCACCACTGCTAAACGTATAGGCAACCCACCACTGCTAAACGTATGGGCAACCCACCACTGCTAAACGTAAGGGCAACCCAACACTGCTAAACGTATGGGCAACCCACCACTGCTAAACGTATGGGCAACCCACCACTGCTAAACGTATGGGCAACCCACCACTGCTAAACGTATGGGCAACCCACCACTGCTAAACTTATGGGCAACCCACCACTGCTAAACGTATAGGCAACCCACCACTGCTAAACGTATAGGCAACCCACCACTGCTAAACGTATGGGCAAACCCACCACTGCTAAACGTATAGGCAACCCACCACTGCTAAACGTATGGGCAACCCACCACTGCTAAACGTATAGGCAACCCACCACTGCTAAACGTATGGGCAACCCACCACTGCTAAACGTATAGGCAACCCACCACTGCTAAACGTATAGGCAACCCACCACTGCTAAACGTATGGGCAACCCACCACTGCTAAACGTATGGGCAACCCACCACTGCTAAACGTATGGGCAACCCACCACTGCTAAACGTATGGGCAACCCACCACTGCTAAACGTATGGGCAACCCACCACTGCTAAACGTATGGGCAACCCACCACTGCTAAACGTATGGGCAACCCACCACTGCTAAACGTATGGGCAACCCACCACTGCTGAACACTGATAACACCTACATGATGTTAATTATAACTTAACGTTATAATTAACATTAATTAGCTTTATCCTTAATATATTACTAATTATATTTGCTACTGAATTATAACTTAACGTTATAATTAACAGTTCTTCCACAGCTAAACAAAACGAAGATAAATTCCCAGGTCTGTTCCTAAACAACTTAAAATTTAACACATTACAAAGTATCTAGATCAGTTGGCATCGTCTCTAAGATACGTTACTGTGTACCTCAAAATAGTACTACATGGGGGAACCGCTACAACAATTCAGCCCGATCGGTAGCGTAACTCAGTTCACACACTGATGTCCGGGGGTCGATCCCCGGTAGGGGTGGAAACATTAGGACGTCTTTCCTTAAGACACCTGCTATCCATGTTCACCTATCAGTAAAATAAGTACCTGGGTGTTAGTAGACTGGTGTGGGTCGCATCCCGGGACAAAATTGACCTAATTTGCCCGAAATGCTCGACATAATAAGCAGCTTTCTATATAGCAGTATGTCATTGATGTCAACTTTGGGGACGAAGTCCCTGGACGCATTATGTACCTCTGTAATCTTTTAACTACCGCCCACAGGATGGGTATGGGGTGCATAACAAACACATTAAACTAACTCATTGATGTCAGCTAGACCTGTATATCTTGTACATGTACTTGTAGTAATTAAAGACATTATTATGATAGTACAAGAAAAAGCGGCGGTATGAATAATCATTCATCAACTGCCAGACAACACACGTCTTAAACCTTCTTAATATGCATAAAATTATCATATCAGTCCTGTATGATACTCTGTATGATATTTCCCGTGTCCGGCTCAGTCTTTGTAAAAGCTCACTGTATATATAAAAGGTACTAAAATATGAAATATGAAACTCTGTATATATCAGTTGCTTCTAAGCTGCTCTTAGAAAAAAACCTTTTTTAACAGCAGTTTATTATGCTGTGCAAGTCTTTCACCTCGAGGGAGGTTCCTTGATGCAGGTGCAGGGCTCTTGATCTAGGGCCCCTTGAGGGAGGGTCCTTGATGCTGGTGAGGGGCTCTTGATCTAGGGCCCCTCGAGGGAGGTTCCTTGACGCTGGTGAGGGGCTCTTGATCTAGGGCCCCTTGAGGGAGGGTCCTTGATGCTGGTGAGGGGCTCTTGATCTAGGGCCCCTCGAGGGAGGGTCCTTGATGCTTGTGAGGGGCTCTTGATCTAGGGCCCCTCGAGGGAGGTTCCTTGACGCTGGTTAGGGGCTCTTGATCTAGGGCCCCTCGAGGGAGGGTCCTTGATGCAGGTGCAGGGCTCTTTATCTAGGGCCCCTTGAGGGAGGTTCCTTGATGCTGTTGAGGGGCTCTTGATCTAGGGCCCCTCGAGGGAGGGTCCTTGATGCTGGTGAGGGGCTCTTGATCTAGGGCCCCTTGAGGGAGGGTCCTTGATGCTGGTGAGGGGCTCTTGATCTAGGGACCCTCGAGGGAGGGTCCTTGATGCTGGTGAGGGGCTCTTGATCTAGGGCCCTTGAGGGAGGGTCCTTGATGCTGGTGAGGGGCTCTTGATCTAGGGCCCCTCGAGGGAGGTTCCTTGACGCTGGTGAGGGGCTCTTGATCTAGGGCCCCTCAAGGGAGGTTCCTTGACGCTGGTGAGGGGCTCTTGATCTAGGGCCCCTCAAGGGAGGTTCCTTGACGCTGGTGCAGGGCTCTTGATCTAGGGCCCCTCAAGGGAGGTTCCTTGATGCAGGGCTCTTGACCTAGGGCCCCTCAAGGGAGGTTCCTTGATGCAGGGCTCTTGATCTAGGGCCCCTCAAGGGAGGTTCCTTGATGCAGGTGAGGGGCTCTTGATCTAGGGCCCCTCAAGGGAGGTTCCTTGACGCTGGTGCAGGGCTCTTGATCTAGGGCCCCTTGAGGGAGGTTCCTTGATGCTGGTGAGGGGCTCTTGATCTAGGGCCCCTCGAGGGAGGTTCCTTGACGCTGGAGAGGGGCTCTTGATCTAGGGCCCCTCGAGGGAGGTTCCTTGACGCTGGTGAGGGGCTCTTGATCTAGGGCCCCTCAAGGGAGGTTCCTTGACGCTGGTGCAGGGCTCTTGATCTAGGGCCCCTTGAGGGAGGTTCCTTGATGCTGGTGAGGGGCTCTTGATCTAGGGCCCCTCGAGGGAGGTTCCTTGACGCTGGTGCATGGCTCTTGATCTAGGGCCCCTCGAGGGAGGTTCCTTGATGCTGGTGAGGGGCTCTTGATCTAGGGCCCCTCGAGGGAGGTTCCTTGACGCTGGTGAGGGGCTCTTGATCCAGGGCCCCTCAAGGGAGGTTCCTTGACGCTGGTGAGCGGCTCTTGATCTAGGGCCCCTCAAGGGAGGTTCCTTGACGCTGGTGAGCGGCTCTTGATCTAGGGCCCCTCAAGGGAGGTTCCTTGACGCTGGTGCAGGGCTCTTGGTCTAGGGCCCCTCAAGGGAGGTTCCTTGACGCTGGTGCAGGGCTCTTGGTCTAGGGCCCCTCAAGGGAGGTTCCTTGACGCTGGTGCAGGGCTCTTGGTCTAGGGCCCCTCAAGGGAGGTTCCTTGACGCTGGTGAGCGGCTCTTGATCTAGGGCCCCTCAAGGGAGGTTCCTTGGCGCTGGTGAGGGGCTCTTGATCTAGGGCCCCTCAAGGGACGTTCCTTGATGCTGGTGAGGGGCTCTTGATCTAGGGCCCCTCAAGGGAGGTTCCTTGGCGCTGGTGAGGGGCTCTTGATCTAGGGCCCCTCAAGGGAGGTTCCTTGACGCTGGTGAGGGGCTCTTGATCTAGGGCCCCTCAAGGGAGGTTCCTTGACGCTGGTGAGGGGCTCTTGATCTAGGGCCCCTCAAGGGAGGTTCCTTGACGCTGGTGAGCGGCTCTTGATCTAGGGCCCCTCAAGGGAGGTTCCTTGGCGCTGGTGAGGGGCTCTTGATCTAGGGCCCCTCAAGGGACGTTCCTTGACGCTGGTGAGGGGCTCTTGATCTAGGGAACTGAATCTGTGCTCCACTTCCCTGAATTGCGCCAGAATACCCTCCATCCCCCCCCCCCCACAGACGCTGTATAATCCTACGGGTATAACGCTTCCCCCTTGATTATAATAATAATTAACAAATAACTTTATTTAGGCACAGGTACACATAGTAACAATTATGATACATGTGTAAATTACCTAAGAAAAAACACAAAAATATCAAATAAAGGTGATTGATTTCCATTTGAAGTCGAAGCTTCATTCTTAATATATCACCAATTATCATTTTTTTATTTAATTACTAAATATCTCGTATATAGTAAAAATTATGTATTCTTATTCTCATATACTTGAAATCATAATCCAGTTTTAAGGCTGCCAGAAATACATTACGTAACAAGAAGCTTCCTATAGTTTATATTTGTCAGTCACCCTAATTATATAATATATTATATTCCACTTTGTAGAAGTAATGTTTGTGTGGAGAAGGTTCCTGTGGTGTTGCTGTTGATGTGATGGAACTGCTGTGACTCAGGTGACACGGCCTCACTCACTCATGGTGTTGCTGTTCATGTGATGGAACTGCTGTGACTCAGGTGACACGGCCTCACTCACTCATGGTGTTGCTGTTCATGTGATGGAACTGCTGTGACTCAGGTGACACGGCCTCACTCACTCATGGTGTTGCTGTTCATGTGATGGAACTGCTGTGACTCAGGTGACACGGCCTCACTCACTCACATGACTCACCACTTCCTCTCACTTTTCCACGTACATGGCCGTTTCTCGCCGAGGCACAGTGACTTGAAAAAGTAGAAGAAACACTCTCACCATCACTCGCTCCATCACCATCTTGACAGAGGCGTAATGATGGCAACATTTATATCCCATATATATAAAAAGGAAAGTGTTTATTCACCCAGCTGTCTGGTAGCGACCAGTTGGTTATAAGTTATTAACATGGTAGCAAGGCAGCGACTAGTTTATACGCTACTTTACAAAATTTATCAAAAATAACGTATATTGACACAAAGATATATTTTAAATAAATGAAAGCAGCAGGTCTCCCGGGGCTGCCCAGTGTCTGTGGACGTTCAAACACCCGGCTGCCCAGTGTCTGTGTACGTTCAAACACCCGGCTGCCCAGTGTCTGTGTACGTTCAAACACCCGGCTGCCCAGTGTCTGTGTACGTTCAAACACCCGGCTGCCCAGTGTCTGTGTATGTTCAAACACCCGACTGCCCAGTGTCTGTGTACGTTCAAACACCCGGCTGCCCAGTGTCTGTGTACGTTCAAACACCCGGCTGCCCAGTGTCTGTGGAGAAATTTTCTCCAGGAGGGGGGTATCAGGCCCCTTCAGCCCCTTTCAGCCCTGAGGGGCCCAGCCCTCTCAGAAGGGGCAAATATCTTGTTTACTGCTACAGTGAGTAATTGATGTAGACCAAACGAAATGTAAACTTTGCCAGATGGACTATTGTCACACATTGCGTCATTATGTACTGGAGTGTGATAAAATTAATGAATTTAGAAACAACTCACTCAGAAGTGTTCAAGAAATGGCTAAGTATTTTATCCACAGTGGTATATTGCAGACCATTCTGGAGAAATACCCTGACTTTGCTAGCTGTAAATAAAGCATTACCACATGTGTGCATGTGTGCATGTGTGTGTGTGTGTGTGTGTGTGTGTGTGTGTGGTGTGTGTGTGTGTGGTGTGTGTGTGTGTGTGTGTGTGTGTGTGTTGTGTGTGTGAGGGTGTGTGTGTGTGTGTGTGTGTGTGTGTGTGTGTGTGTGTGGTGTGTGTGTGTGTGTGTGCGTGTGTGTGTGGGTGTGTGCGTGCGTGTGTGTGGGTGTGTGTGCGTGCGTGTGTGTGGGTGTGTGTGAGGGTGTGTGTGCGGGTGTGTGTGAGGGTGTGTGTGGGTTGTGTGTGTGTGTGTGTGTGTGCGTGTGTGGGTGTGTGTGTGCGTGTGTGGGTGTGTGGGTGTGTGTGTGTGTAGTGTGTGTGGGTGTGTGTGTGGGTGTGTGTGAGGGTGTGTGGGTGTTGGTGTGTGTGTGGGTGTGTGTGTGGGTGTGTGTGAGGGTGTGTGTGTGTGGGTGTTGGTGTGTGTGTGTGTGGGTGTGTGTGTGTGGGTGTGCGTCCTTGTGTGTATGCATATATTTGTACGCTCGTGTGCACATGTCCGTGCGTGCGCCCTCGTGTGTGTATGTGCGCGCGCGCGCTAGTGTGGGTGTATGATCCACTTAATATTTGTATTTATAACTCATTACAATTGTGACCAGGTGTGGACGTATCAGTGGTTCATTACTTTGTAATTTGCTCATGACTGTAACCATGTATAGGAGTGAAGCTGATTCATTACCTCTGTAACTTGCCATGATTAGTGACCAGATCTACCTGGAGTTCATTACCTTTGTAACTAGTTCAGCTGTCATAACTTTGGGGTCCAGTCACTGGACCCATTATGTACCTTTGTAATCTTTTGACTACCGCCCACAGGATGGGTATGGGGTGCATAAAGATATTAAACTAAAGTGTGTGTGTGTGTGTGTGTGTGTGGTGTGTGTGTGTGTGTGTGTGTGTGTGTGTGTGTGTGTGTGTGTGTGTGTGTGTGTGTGTGGTGTGTGTGACTCAACAATCAATATTTGCACCAATAACTCATTACAGTTGTGACCGGGTGTGGAAGTGTGAATTGCTCATTACTCTATAATTTGTTCATGATTGTAGCCAAAGTATAAACGTAAGTAACCATTCTACAGAATTCATTACCTTTGTAACTTGTGAGCTCATTACCTTTGTACCTAGTTCAGCTATCAAACTTTGGGGGCCCAGTCCCTGGACCCATTACGTACCTCTGTAATCTGTAAATACCTTTGTAACTTGTCATGATTGTGACCAGACTTACCTGGAGTTCATTACCTTTGTAAATTGTGAGTTCATTACCTTTGTAAATTGTGAGTTCATTACCTTTGTAAATTGTGAGTTCGTTACCTTTGTAAATTGTGAGTTCATTACCTCTGTAACTTGCTCAGCTATCAAAACTTTGGAGTCCAGTCCCTGGACCAATTATGTACCTCTGTAATCTTTTGACTACCGCCCACAGGATGGGTATGGGGTGCATATTTATTTATTTATTTATTTATTTAAAAATTTGTGCACACATACAGAGGTACAAAAAATACAGAAAAAGAGCAGTATGCCAAAGCCACTTATACTATGCATAGCATTACGGGCTGGCTTAAAATTAACTTAAGATGAACTAAGCAATGATGACATCGGTGATAAAACTTTAATGTAAACAGATTACTATAAAGCACAAGTGAGTATTACAAAGACAGGTCATATGGCTGTATGCATTGTTGTACATTCAGTAGAATGGAGTATTCTGTTAGGTAGTGTATTTAAAAAATAGTAAAGTTAGATTGGGTTTTAGGTTTAACATTTATGTGATATAATTGTGAGAAACATTTAAGATATACAATTTATAAGGTTCAGTTATTCAGTATTTATTTGGTTTTGGGTGAGTAAGTGATCTTTGAGAAGAGACTTGAATTTATAAACAGGTAGTGTTTCTTTTATATTTACAGGTAATGAGTTCCAGATTTTAGGGCCTTTTATGTGCATTGAGTTTTTGCAAAGTGTGAGATGGACACGAGGAACATCAAAGAGTGATCTGTGCCTTGTGTTATGGTCATGTGTTCTGTTGAGGTTGGCAAGGAGATGTTTGAGGGGAGGGTTAATATCAGAGTTAAGTGTTCTATGTATGTAATAGGTGCAGTAATAAGTATGAATGTTTTGTATGGTGAATAGGTTTAGTGTATTGAATATTGGTGGAGTGTGCTGCCTATAGTGAGAATTTGTTATCATTCTAACTGCAGTAACTGAGTAATTGATCGCAGATGCAGTACGAGTATGCGATGTGGTCAAGCGACCGCTGCTCCTTGCACCAGTGTTGCAGAGTGTAGTTTAATAAGAGACAGTACATCTCTTACCTTAGCAGGACAATTAAGAAAAATCCTGCTCCCACTTAATTACCATAGTAAAGATAGTGTACATTGTTGTCTATGCTTAAGACAGCAAGAAACAAACATTCTGCTTTGCTTCATCGAGGAAGTGGCAAGGAAGCAAAGGTACTAGGTCAGCTTTTCCTTTGTGCTGGGGGCAGTGAGGGTGTGGGGTGCTGTGGCATCTTCAGATTACTTTTGACTCTACTGAGAGTGACACTTATGCCAGGATAAACAGCAAAGAACACTGATCTGTGCATTAGTGTGAACAAAGTGTCTCATAAAACACAATAAACACTTAAGAGAAGTGTGATCAGCTTCTTTAGTGATAAGATTGTGAACAATAAAGACAAATCTTGTGGAACATAGTGTACCAGTGTGCGTATTCCTAGACTATGGAAGACGTGGACATCCAAGGACACTTCAGCTTCTATCAAGTCACCGATACCTGTCGAAGGTGTGAAGAACACCATAGCTCACGCTACAAGAGCAAGGTAGGTTACGAATTTCTTGTAGTACGGGGGACTGCGCAGTTCTTGAGTCGCAAGGAGTTTGTAATCAACCTATAGTCGGCAGTAAGGGGCGGACCTTTGAGTCCACACAAGTAAGTTTGTCAGCTATCAGTGAATGAAATATGCTGACATAACACCCCCTAGGGGTAATTTATAATCTTACAAATTATAACTCATTTACAGCCCGTTGAGAGATGACTTCGACAGCTTCTCAAGACCTCGTCTGCAGGGGCGGCTGTGCAGGCGATGAGCTGTCTTTCTAAGTTAAGTACAAACTCTTTAAACTAGATGGTAATGCCATTTCTCAACATTTTGGTCGTGCTCGAACCAGATAAAGGCCACACTGTGGTCCAAATATGTTGTACTACAGTGTACAAATAACCTACGAGCCAAGGTCCTTCGAAAAAAGCTGTAAAACTAGTGTTTTACAATATAAATCAGTATAAATGAGTCCCTCCAGACTCAATCACAGAGAATGGGCAGCCAAAAGAAAACGGGCGCTCACCCAGCGTTCACCCAAAGAAAACAGGAGCTGAGTGACTCACCCAACAAGAAAATGGGGGATGGCACCCGGCATCCACTGCTCCAAACTCGAAGAAGCGCTGAATAAGACAACAACAACCCAACTGATGTTCGGTTTGTCTGAGTGTATATACACATTGTGTTTATAATGTTTATAGACAGAAATTAAGAGACAAGATTGTGTTAAAGTTTGTTTCTTTTAGATCTACCTGTTATATTAAAGGAACTTATATATAAAGTGTAAGCTTTCAATACATATTAACAGTGACATTTACATATGTGTAAGTAATATTCACGTGTGATTTGCAGTTATACAATGACATTTATAGTGTATAGTGAATGATGTGTATAACATCGTTATTTACGATTAATCATCGTGGTCAGGCTGACACAGGCCCGGTGGCCTGGTGGCTAAAGCTCCCGCTTCACACACGGAGGGCCCGGGTTCGATTCCCGGCGGGTGGAAACATTCCGACACGTTTCCTTACACCTGTTGTCCTGTTCACCTAGCAGCAAATAGGTACCTGGGTGTTAGTCGACTGGTGTGGGTCGCATCCTGGGGGACAAGATTAAGGACCCAATGGAAATAAGTTAGATGGAAATAAGTTAGACAGTCCTCGATGACGCACTGACTTTCTTGGGTTATCCTGGGTGGCTAACCCTCCGGGGTTAAAAATCCGAACGAAATCTTATCTTATCTTATAAACACCAGCCACATGTACTCTGTACCCTTCATGGTCATTGACCCTGAGGTTAAGCTTAGTAGGTCAGTAGTGTCTGACTGATTATTGCTGACTTAAGCATAACAAAAACTCAGCTGTTTATAGCAGTACAGTGGTTTTTAAACACTAAGTGTGGTGCTAGAATTTTCAGTATACCATTAAAATGGCTTGTTTGAAAACTCAGTTTCAGTCTTTACAGACTAAGATTACACAATTAGAAAATCTAATTTCAGTCTGTATAGGATTAACTCAAGATACAAACATAGATTTTGATGATCTTGAGGTCAAATTTGAATTACTTACACAACGTCTGGAAATAATTAATTCAGACTATACACATTATGAAAATAAATTTCTTGAATCAGACCCATCTGAGGATGAAATTAAAATTGTTTTGGATACATTTAGTAATCAACAATTAAGGTGGACAGGAGTACAGGCTATCTGCTGCAAAACTCTGTCACAGAGACCTACTGTAACTAGTGGTCAAACACCATTCGTCTCTCAACCCTTGAGTGGAGAGGACGTGTGCTGCCCCCTGGAGTTGTCTGGTGACAGTATTATTTTCACCAACATGGCGCAGGCTCGCCGGCGCAGAGTAAATACAGTCTGCATTGTATTAACCAGTGGAGCTGTAACGGGGCCATCAATGGAGTTGCTTCTGCCTGCAATCATCAGATACCTACGGAATAGCCAAAGAGGAGATTTGTGGACTTGCATTGAACGGTACGAAGAGGATTTTTGTAAAATTTAGTTCGGCGACTGTGTATGAGGCAGTTGTGAATAAGTTTCAAGAGGTGGCCATACCAGTTAATCATGCTGTGACGGTGAGGCTGCATGATGTGTCCAGCTATTACACATGGGTTAAGATCAGGAATGTGCCGTTCGAGGCGGATGCATCTGACATCCGGTTCATTATGTGTAAATACGGCACAATACATACGATCACTGCAGGAAGGTGGTCAGCTGGCCAGTATATGGGGATACCTGAGGGTGCATTCTCTGTCAAGATGATGCTCAGACATCCAATTCCATCGTACGTGGTGATGGAAGATTTCAGGACTCAGGTTTTTGTAACATACGCTGGGCAGCGAAGCACTTGCCGTTTGTGCGGGTCGTATGATCACCTGGCTGCGCAATGTGAAAGAAGACGTGGTGATAGGGACCAGCAGCAACGATGAGATGTGGAGGAAAGGAGAGAGGATCAAGATCAACTGTTTTCGACTCTGCCTCAGCAGAGTTTGACATGGAGTGAGGAGGTTGAGAGGGCCGAAAAAAGGAGATGGCAGGGGCTACGCGGGGGGACGACATCACTTCCCTGGACGTTGTCCAAGTGCTTGATGAGGTCATCGCAGAAGCGAATGGTAGCGACGCGGAAACGACGATAGTGTCGACGTTTGAGAACATTTTGGGTACTGAGAGTCCTTGTCAGGATGTTGGTACAGACCTGGATCATGGATCTGCAGTTGACGAGGGCGTGGTGACGCCAACCCGGACTGAAGTGTGTCGTAAGGATGCCCAGTTGGTGAGAACTGTGGAGGTGGAGGTTCATCATGGCACTGAGCTGGATGACTTGATGCAGGTCGAGGGTACGACGCGAAAGCGCGCAGCAGTGCTTTCGGATTCCGACGACGTGCTTACGCCCGCACAAAGACCTGGGAAGAAAACATGGGCAGAAGCCATGCGGAGAGGTTCAAGTGGCGCCCAGGGGCAGGGGTTGGGTAAGGGTGGACAGAAAGGGGGGGGGAGGGAAAAGGGTGCAATGAAACGATCAGGTGATAAATCGGTAGTGTCAAGAGGGAAACCCCCTTTGTCGGTTTTAAGTGCCTGACATTGAACATCAATGGCTTGAGGTCTCAGAGAAAGTGTGAGTGGTTTAAAGAATATTTGGTGTGTCATGACGTTGACGTTGCGTTCTTGCAGGAACACAATTATAGACCTGGTTATGAGTTGAAGGTGGATGGGTATAATGTGTATGTTGAGCATGCAGTCAGATTGAAAGGAGGTGTGGCCATTTTGGTGAAAGAAACTAGCCTGTTGGTTGTCAGGCATAGTGAGGGGGGAGAGGGGAGGGTGATTCGTGTGGATGGGTTATGGGGTCAGGTACAGATGACGTTGGTGTGTGTGTATGGCCCAGCAGAGGGAGATGTGAGGATAAAGAATAAATTCGTAAGGGACGTTCTGGTATATTATTTGCGTGGATTGCCGGGGTTGCTGTGATAGGAGGTGACTGGAACTGCGTGATAAGGAATAAGGATGTTGAACCGAGGGGTGGCAGGGCATTGTTTGAGGATATTGGGAGAATTGTTATCAGGATAGGATTGACAGATGTTGAGGGAGGTGAGGTGGTGGAGCACACATTTATTAAGCGTGGGGTATGCGGCTAGGCTCGATCGATTATACGTTCCCAGGACAGTTGTAATACATAGTGTGAGGGTCATGGACGTAGTATTTTCTGATCACAGGGGGTGTTTTGGTGGATATAGGTTGGGAGGGGTTGCCAAGAAGGTGTTAAGGGGTTTGGAAGTTGAATGTAAAGTTGTTGCAGCAAGAAGAGTATCGACAGTCATTTGTTCAATTGTGGGAGGAAGTTGGTGGCGGAGGCGCCTGGGAATAGTGAATTGGTTAGTTGGTGGGACTCTGTGGCGAAATCTCGTATTAAGGAATTTTATATTCGTAGTGGGAGGGAATATAACAGGTTGAAGTATGGGTACCAATCTTATCTTGAGGGACAGTTGAGAGCTTGCTACGAGTGTGGGAGTGCTAGTCATCCGGTGGACGATATTGAGGGATTAAAGGAGTGTATCAGGGATTTGCAAAATGAAAGATTTGATGGCGCGCGAGTTTTGGGTGGGCTGGAAGAGGTGTTATGGGGTGACAGGCCTTCGTCATGCGTGTTGAGGAGACAGCATAAGAGAAGAGTGGCGACGGAGAGGATGGGATTAACTGTTCATGTGGAGATGGGAGGGTATAGAGAGGGGCAGGTATTAGTGACGACAGAGGGTATGAGTGGTTATCTAGATGCATGGTTTAGGTCATATGCACAAAACGGAGGTATTCGAGATGAGGCTTTAAAGGAAATGGGAAGTTTCGTGCAATGTGAGATTGATGGTATAGATAGGGTAACATTAGAAGGTCCGATCACGGAAAGTGAGATTTCGCACGCTTTGTCTGGTGCAAGTTTAGGTAAGGCGCCAGGTGTAGATGGGTTGCCTAATGATTTTTACGTTAGGAATTGGGAAGTATTGAGAGGATTTTTAGTTAGGTTATTCAATGTAATGAAGGATGATGGGGAAATGGGGGAGCAGCAAAGGACTGCTGTCGTAGTATTAGTTCCGAAAGGTGGACAGACTACGGTAGAGGATTACCGAGCAATATCGCTTATGTGTGGCGATTATAAGTTATTTGCACGAATATTAGGGAATAGAATAAAAAAGGTGATAGGTAACGTAATTGACAGAGGACAATATGGGGTACCGGGTAGGACAATGTATGAAGGGCATGGAGTTCTTAGAAGTTTTATAGAAAAGAGGGGGAGTTGGGGGTGGGGGTGTGTTGGCATTGGATTGGCGAGCTGCTTACGATAGTGTGGAGAGGGATGCGTTATGGATGTTCATGCGTTGGCAGGGATTCGGGAAGGAAATTATATCTTGGGCGAAAACATTGCATCAGGGAGCATCTATGAGAGTACAGATTAATGGAAGGTAAACAGGTAAACTCCAGGCTCTTATAGTATGTCAATGTTTTGTTGGTATTTGATGAGGGGGGGGGTACCTTTTACTTCCAGAGCACATACCTGGAGTTTATCTGGAGAGAGTTTCGGGGGTCAACGCCCCCGCGGCCCGGTCTGTGACCAGGCCTCCTGGTGGATCAGCGCCTGATCAACCAGGCTGTTGCTGCTGGCTGCACGCAAACCAACGTACGAGCCACAGCCCGGCTGATCAGGAACTGATTTTAGGTGCTTGTCCAGTGCCAGCTTGAAGACTGCCAGGGGTCTGTTGGTAATCCCCCTTATGTGTGCTGGGAGGCAGTTGAACAGTCTCGGGCCCCTGACACTTATTGTATGGTCTCTTAACGTGCTAGTGACACCCCTGCTTTTCATTGGGGGGATGGTGCATCGTCTGCCAAGTCTTTTGCTTTCGTAGTGAGTGATTTTCGTGTGCAAGTTCGGTACTAGTCCCTCTAGGATTTTTCCCGGTGTATATAATCATGTATCTCTCCCTCCTGCGTTTCCAGGGAATACAGGTTTAGAAACCTCAAGCGCTCCAGTAATTGAGGTGTTTTATCTCCGTTATGCGTGCCGTGAAAGTTCTCTGTACATTTTCTAGGTCGGCAATTTCACCTGCCTGAAAGGTGCTGTGTTAGAGTGCAGCAATATTCCAGCCTAGATAGAACAAAGTGACCTGAAGAGTGTCATCATGGGCTTGGCCTCCCTAGTTTTGAAGGTTCTCATTATCCATCCTGTCATTTTTCTAGCAGATGCGATGATACAATGTTATGGTTCTTGAAGGTGAGATCCTCGACATAATCACTCCCAGGTCTTTGACGTTGGTGTTTCGCTCTATTTTGTGGCCAGAATTTGTTTTGTACTCTGATGAAGATTTAATTTCGTCATGTTTACCATATCTGAGTAATTGAAAAATTTTTCATCGTTGAACTTTATATTGTTTTCTGCAGCCCACTGAAAGATTTGGTTGATGTCCGCCTGAGCCTTGCAGTGTCCCGCAATG
>NC_069402.1:11630239-11657174 GCF_026875155.1 Cherax quadricarinatus
CAAGGGGAAAAATCAAAACATTCTGTTTTGCTTCTGAGGAAGTGGCAAGGAAGAAAAGTACTAGGTCAGCTTTTTCCTTTGTGAAGGGGGAAAAAGGGGGGGTTGGGCGTCTTCAGATTACTTTTGACTCTACTAAAGAGTGACACTGATGCAGGATTAACCAACAAAGAACACTGATCTGGCGTTAGTGTGAACAAAGTATCTCCATAAAACACAATAAACACTTAAAAAGAAGTGTGATCAGCTTCTTTAGTGATAAGATTGTGAAAATAAAGACAAATCTTGTGGAACATAGTGTACCAGTGTGCGTATTCCTAGACTATGGAAGACGTCCAAGGACACTTCAGCTTCTATCAAGTCACCGATATCTGTCGAAGGTGTGAAGAACACCATAGCTTATGCTACAAGAGCAAGGTAGGTTACGAATTTCTTGTAGTATGGGGGACTGCGCAGTTCTTGAGTCGCAAGGAGTTTGTAATCAACCTATAGTCGGCAGTAAGGTGCGGACTTTTGAGTCCAAACAAGTATGTAATTTGTCAGCAATCAGTGAATGAAATATGCTGACATAACACCCCTAGGGGTAATTTATATCTTACAAATTATAACTCTTTACAGCCCGTTGAGAGATGACTTCGACAGCTTCTCAAGATCTCGTCTGCAGGGGCGGCTGTGCAGGCGATGAGTTGTCTTTCTAAGTTAAGTACAAACTCTTTAAACTTAACTGGTAATGCCATTTCTCAACATATTGATCGTGCTCGAACCGGATAAAGGCCACACTGTGGTCCAAATATGTTGTACTACAGTGTACAAATAACCTATGAGCCAAGGTCCTTCGAAAAAAGCTGTAAAACTAGTGTTTTACAATATAAATCAGTATAAATGAGTCCTTCCAGACTCAATCACAGAGAAAGGGCAGCCAAAAGAAAATGGGCACTCACCCAGCATTCACCCAAAGAAAACGGGAGCTGAGTGACTCACCCAACAAGAAAATGGGGGATGGCACCCGGCATCTACTGCTCCACCTCTCAGAAGTGCTGACTAAGACAACAACCCAAGTGATGTTCAGTTTGTCTGAGTGTATATACACATAGTGTTTATAATGTTTATAGACAGAAATTAAGAGACAAGATTGTGTTAAAGTTTGTTTCTTATAGATCAACCTGTTATATTAAAGGAACTTATATATAAAGTGTAAGCTTTCAAATACATATTAACAGTGAAATTTATATATGTGTAAGTAATATTCACGTGTGATTTGCAGTTATACAATGACATTTATAGTGTATAGTGAATGAAGTGTATAACATCGTTATTTACAATTAAACAATATGGTCAGGCTGACACAGCAAACTCAAACCATCACACCAGCCACATGTACTGTGTACCCTTCATGGTCATTGACCCTGAGGTTTAAGCTTAGTGGGTCAGTAGTGTCTGACTCGATTATTGCTGACTTAAGCATAACAAAAACTCAGCTGTCTATAGCAGTACAGTGTTTTTTAAACACTCTAAGTGTGGTGCTAGAATTTTCAATATACCATTAAAATGGCTTGTTTGAAAACTCAGTTTCAGTCTTTACAGACTAAGATTACACAATTAGAAAATCTAATTTCAGTCTGTATAGGATTAACTCAAGATACAAAAATAGATTTTGATGATCTTGAGGTCAAATTTGAATTATTTACACGATGTCTGGAAATAATTAATTCAGACTATACACATTATGAAAATAAATTTCTTGAGTCAGACCCATCTGAGGATAAAATTAAAAATGTTTTCGATGCATTTAGTAATCAACAATTATGGTGGACAGGAGTACAGGCTATCTGCCGTAAAACTCTGTCACAGAGACCTACTGTAACTAGTGGTCAAACACCTGTTACACCTGTAACACCAAGTGTCCCATTACCAAGCTTACCTACATTGTCATTACCTATTTTCCAAGGTCATAATTACGAAGAATTCATTAGTGGTTTTCAATCCATAGTAAATTCACGAACTGACATAGATGAGATTGGTAAGCTCAATTACCTTAAATGTCTTGTGAAGGGAGAACCGTATGAACTGATTAAGTCATTTCCGGTGGTTAAAGCCAATTATCAAATAGCCTTACGTGTCTTAGCAGACAATTACTTTGATGCTGACAAGGCTAGGGTTAGACATGCAGTCTTAATATCAAGCTTGAAGCCACCCAAACATTGTTTTTCAGACTTACAGGCATTTAGAATCACATTAGACAATAGTCTCAGATCTTTGGGTGCTAAATATGACCTAAGACAATGTGATTGGTTTATCAGTGGTATTGTACAAGATAGTTGTCACCACAAACTATTGAACGATAAATATTATGTTCAATAAAGCTATTTCACTTGTGAAGAAATTAGCAATGGTTACAAACAATAGTTTCATGCATTGCAAAGCAATCGAGACAAGATGAAAATATCACAAATCAGTGGATAATAAACCTTCAACTCCAGTATAAATAGAGTATACCAACTCCACTAAACCACATAATGGGAAAATCCCATATAGGCATTTGTGGCATACAAAGAGTACGTAACTTTATCCCTAAGTACCACAAATTGGGACCCTACATTTACAGGCTAATCTCACCCCAACAGCAACTAAACCACGGTTGCTAGAGTTGATGATGGGCCCCGTCGTTCAACTAGTGACCAGGTTCCCAGCAAAAAGATGGTTTTTTGGGAATCGCAGAGGTTATTGGGTACCGCCTCCTGTCGCCTTGTCAATTTCCCCTTCTAGAAACGGTTGAACACGGTCCTGCTATCTTTTATTATTTTTTTATACACACTGGACGATTCCACCAAGGCAGGGTGGCCGAAAAAGAAAAACTTTCACCATCATTCACCCCACCCCGTCTTCCCAAAGGGGCTTTACACACATTTTTTAAACGCAACATTAACACCTCCCCTTCAGTGCAGGCACTGTACTTCCATCTCCAGGATAAAGTCCGCCTGCCTTTTTCCCCTAAACCCCCTTTCTAAATGTTACTTTGCTCACACCCAACAGCACGTCAAATTTTAAAAAAACCATTTGTCTCCATTCATCCTATCAAACACGCTCAGCATCCCTCCGGAAGTCCAAGCCCCTCGCACAAAAAACCCCTTACCCCCCTCTCCAACCTTTCCTAGGCCGACCCCTACCCCCCCTTTTCCTTCCACTACAGACTGATCACTTTGAAGTCATTTGTTTCGCTCCATTCTCTCACATGCCCCAAACCCCCTCAAAACCCTTCCTCAGCCCTTGGGCAACTTTTTTGGGAAACCCCCACCTCCTCCTAACCCCCCCAACTTGCTTTTTATTCAAACCACACATGCCCTCAGACATGACATCTCCACTGCCTCCAGCCCTTTCCTCCTGCAACATTATCACCCATGCTTCACACCAGGAAGGAAAAAAAAAAGGCAGGGAAAAGGCAGAAATCGTAAAACCCCAAAAACCCGTCATTCCTGGAGGGAACCACAGTCGATGGCCTCCATCCAAACCAACAGATACAGATACTAATGCCGGGAAAAAAAAACCCCCCCCCCCGTACCAAAAAAACCACCCCCGATAACATTCTTCTTTGCAAATATACAGGGTCAAAGCCGCAACAAACAAAAAATACCCTTTTATCCTGGGCTGCTTTCAGGGCAAAGGCAAGTTTACGGCTTTTACTGAGACCCACATAAAGGATCACTTGCAACGAAATATTGGGTCCCAGGGTTTAAACCTAACAAAGTGACAGAGTGAACAGGCAAAAGGGGAGGGTTGGCCTGTACATTGCAGAGTCCTTGTTTGCACAAACTGCTAAATGCCCAAAAAGATGTAGTGGAATTTTTAGCAGAAAAGATCGAAAACCCAAAAACCATCTTGTGATGTCTACAAGCCCCGGATGCAACATCCCAAATTCCGGGAACAGTTTTTAAAAATTACCATGTCTGGAAAACCTTCCGCTCCTGCACCCAACTCTGTTCTGGGGATTTCAACTTAAGGCCCCTAAAATGGAGGAAATAGAAAATAATATTGTTGCAGTAATAACACCAGGGGCAGCTCTGATAAAAACTCACACTCACGCGAGTTTTAAATCTCTGCACAAAATTCAAAAAAAACCACAAAATAAAAGACCTACGACGGAGAATACACTGACCCATCTTCACTAACAATGATGTTATAAAAAATATCACCAATAAAAAAACAATATATCAGATACAACATAATTGAGGTTCAGTCATTATGCGCGGACCCCCAGCCCGACATAATAATTTTTGTCACGAGGGAGCATTCCCCAAATTCAACTTCAATAACAAAAACATAAAGTGGGCCAAAAGTAACCAAAGGCCTAACCGATATAAGCGGGGGAAGATATACTAAGAAACACGACCCCAACTTATCCCTAGAACAGATTTAACTCGTCACCGATGATGCAAAAGGCTTATTCTTTAAGAAAAAGGAGGAGTAGATGTAAAACAAAAGAGAAGGCCCTCCTTTCAGGCGACAGAAAAAGAATAACAAGCGGCTAAAAAAGGTCAATATATCAAATGCTAGGGGGGACAATGTCAAAAAATAGCAAGCACGAACTTAAGCTAAAAAAAATCCCTTTATAGTCAGGAACACGGGAAAACTAAAAGCCAAAAAAGAAACGAAAAAAACCCAAAGTATTTTTTTCCTAACCCAAAAAAACGGGAAAAACGTCCAGTATTTTGGGGCCCCCACTTAAACAAGTGGGTCCTACCCAGATACAGCAAGGAAATAAATGAGCACCAATCCAATATACTCATTTTTTTGAAGCCCCTAAACCCGACTGAGGTCGAAATCAAAATGAATTTTTTAGAGAGAGCCCCAAAAATTTTGATTAACCAAGCCTATCCCTGTTTTCCTGACGCCAAAGACTTGAAAGGCGATAAAAACGCCCATGCACTCTGCCCCAGGGCCAGACTCAGGGAAACCGTGTTCATCAAGAAATGCAAGAAGCCCCCATCACGAGCCTTTTTCCCTCCCATGGGAGGGACATGGACACGGGGGGCGCCCACAAATTCTAAAAAACAACAGACTAGCCCCACTCCACAAAGGGGCAGTAAAGCAACAGCAAAGAACTACAGACCAATAGCCAACTCCCATTCATAAAAATTTTGAAAGGGCCAAAGGCAAGATCACCCGCATTAAAAAAACCCATCATTTTACAAAACCCCAGGGCCAGGGGTTTAGAACGGTCGCTCCTGTCTGTCTCAACTATTGGACCACTAAAACAAGGTTCAATGCACAAAGCAAAAAAATGCAGATGAAAATATATACAGACTTTGAAAAAAGCCTTCGACAAGGTGACCATGGCGAAAATAGGCACAAAATGCGCGCTTAGGAATAACAGGAAAAAGTCGGTCGAGGATCTATAATTTCCTCACTAACAGAACACAGAGAGAGTCGTCAAAGAGTAAAGCCCGAGGCAGCTACGGTGAAAAAACTCTGTTCCACAACACAGTACTCCTCCCATCTTGTTCCTCATCCTTTTATCCGACATAGACAAGGGTGTCAGCCCAGCACCCGGGCTTCCTTTGCGATGACACCCGAAACTCTGACAGTTCTTTCCCTTTCAGACACTGCAAAGCCCAGGAGACATCAACCAAAACTTTCAGTGGGCTCAGAAAACAAAATGAAGTTAACGAGGAAATTTCAATTCTCAATATGGTAAACATGAGGAAATTAAATCTTTATCAGAGTACAAAACAAATTTGGCCACAAAATGGCGAAACACCAAAGTCAAAGACAGGGAGTGATCATTGGAGGGTCCACCTTTAAGGACCATAACATTGATCAATTCGCACTGCTAAAAATGACAGGATGGATAATAGAACCTCAAAACTAGGAAGGCCAAGCCCATGATGACACTTTTCAGGTCACTTTTTATCTAGGCGGGAATATTGCTGCACACAAACAGCACCTTTAAAGGGCAGGTAAATTCCGACCTAGAAAATGTCAGAGAATTTTCAGGGGGCGTGCATAACGGAGATAAAACACCTCAATTATTGGGAGTGCTTGAGTTCAAACCCGTATTCCGGGAACGCAGGAGGGGAGATAATATTATATACCCGGGAAAATCCTAGAGGGACTAGTACCGAATTTGCACACAAAAAACACTCATTACGAAAGCAAAAGACGGGCAACGATGCACCATCCCCCAAGAAAAGAGGGTGTCACTACATTTTAAGAGACCATACAAAAAGTGTCAGGGGCCCGAGACTTTTTCAACTGCCTCCAGCACACAAAAGGGGGATTCCCAACAACCCCTGGCAGTCTTCAAGCTGGCACGGGACAAGCACCAAAAAGTCAGTTCCGGATCGCCGGGCTGTGGCTCGTAGTTGGTTTGCGTGCAGCCAGCAGAAACCCCGGGGTTGATCAGGCTTGATCCACCAGGAGGCCTGGTTAAACCCGGGCCGGGGGGGGCTTGACCCCCGGACTCTCTCCAGGTAAACTCCAGTAAACACCCATATAAAACTTTGTAAAACTAACTCCATACATTCCCCTTTTTGCCCCCAAGGACAAGTTCTTTTCTCCACAGACTCCTAAGTGCACCACTCACTCTTTTTCCCTCATCAATTCTATGATTCACCTCATCTTTCATAGACCGTGGAGTGCACTATACTTATTACTGTACATAGTGTACATATTGCTGTTATAAATTTGGGGAAAGGGATAATAAAATCTAAACTTTTTCTACTGTGTTTATTTCTCCTTTACCCCCGGGGAAACGGCCATTTGGATCCTGGGTTGTAATATGGGTAGCCTGTCCGAGAGCTGGAGCTGGACTTAGAGAAACGGTTGAGCTTAAGGTGAAGCTCGTAGCAGGAACATTGTGCAGCTTGCTGTCTGGCATTGTTTTAAAATTTTGCGTGTCATTGTTACTAGCCTGTTCGGTGGGAGAGTTTTGAGTCAGCTTGCTTTATCGTTTTTCGCAATCGTACTGTGAAAGCAAAGCGTGTTCTGCAAATTAACGGTTAGTTGGGGTATTCTGCAATCGTCTGTGCATAGCGAATAATTTATGCCACCTAGATGATCAGACTCTGGGTCGACATAATTTTGCATAAACTACCTAAATTGTCCCTCAGCGTTTTGGGCAAATTGCTCGTTCCCTTGGCTTTACATACAAAGCACTCTCACACTGCGCAACTGCGTTCACTGATTGTGAAAAACTTATAGAGAAGAAGGCACATCAGACTCCTCCTCTCGGGGCTTGGGGCAAAAACTACTATTTTTCTCGCAGGGGAAGATATCACCTAGGGAAAAGAAAAATGGTCAAATAGGCAGCGGGGTTTTGTTCGGGGTAAATCACGTCGTTGGCACTTGACTGGCAAAAATCAACTTGAGCAAACTGGGGAAAAGAGAGCACACAAGGGAAGAATTTGATAGGGAAAGGAAAGGAGGCATTTTCGCATTCGTAAATAATTTTAGTTTACAGAAAGCATACAGTTGTTCCCCGCTTCAATGAGGCCGAACCAGAGCAATTTTTCGAAAGCTTCAAAAAATAGGCCGAGCCTTGAGGGGGCCGGAACACAGGGCACGTTGGTTCAACACATTATCGGGTAAGGCACGGGAAATTTTACGTCAGTATTAAATGACCTGAATTTTCTGATTATCAAGTATGAAGACCCAGTGTTGGAGCATATAAGTGATCCCAGCCAAATACCGCAAGATTTTTTCAAATTGGGCAAAACGACAGCTTGGTCAATCCCTATCGACTTTTGGACAAAAAACCAAAGCTTTTACCAGCGGGTAAAAGAAAGTGGTGTCTCTATTTGAGGAGCTTTTTGCGCTTTTGATTGAAAACCTAGGGAGTCGTGGCCCAGGGGTTGATCTTTCTGCAGGATCGTGATTTAAACCCACTGCTTTGGGAGGCAGCCAGGTTGGCTGATCCCTTTCAAAACAAACCGCCCCTTGCCCGAGGGTCCCTCTCTTTTTCAACACCCCGGGCATCAGCAAGACGTAAACCCTTTGGGAGAATAAGTGCCAGCCGGGGGGAACGTCTACGTCACCCAAAGTAAGCCCCCGGGGTGAGCCACGCTTCTCAACTATGGTCACCTGCGGAGGGGCAAACTACTCATGGTCATTCGACAACAACCAGAGAGACACCAGCAGAACGCACCATTGCAACATCAACGGGAGAAAAGGGCAAGCCTGTCGTCGTTTTCGGGTGCAATAAAGTAGTCACATCAGTTCCAACTGCCCCCATAAACCCCAACCTATTGGGGGAAAATCTCTAATATCCCTAGTAACATGTCCCTAGAGAAGTAGAAAAAGGTATGGCCCCTTATTTTGCAAAAGTCTTATTTCCCTTCGGGAAAAAACTCAGAAACAACTAAGGTAAAGCCCTTTAAGATAGGAGCATATTGCTCACTGTAGAGGGGGAATATTACCCTTTCAGAGAATACTCTTTGAATTCCTCGTTTTAGGGAAGCATATGGAGGAGCATATATTCTTTTCCTTTGCAAAAAATTTTTACGTGCAAATATTACATGGGTACTTGACTGTAGGTGTCTCAAAAGGTTCCCATGAAAGATGCAGTGTTATTACGGGGTAATAAATTACACTTTTAGTTCGTGTCCAAAAATTAAATATTAATTTTTCCCCGGTTTTTTGGCCATAACTCGGGCAAATCCCAAGGGTTTTGGAGAGAATTTTGACCTTCTTGGACGACTCCGATCTCGGAATGCCACATTTTTACAGGAAATGGCCAAAGCCCGTAGATAAAGTGAACAGACCCCAAAAGCCTTCCTTTTCCCCAGGTTGCAGGATTGCCAGATGTCTCTGTTTCCATGCCCCAGGGGCTGTCCTTCCGGAGGAACAACGAAAGGGCCCTTCTTTAAAAATTTGCTTTGAGGCAGCCATGGGGAAATCCCTTTGGGGCATCCGGTCAAGTATAAAAAAAAAAACGATTATTTTATCTGCACTGAGACTGGTAAGGGGTAGAGGGCCGGGAATTTTTATGACAGGGTTTGGGTTCCAAAGAAATGACCTCAAATTTAAAATAGTCATAAAACGTCATTTGGAGGTCATTAGGAATTACAAAACCTTTTATAGAAACACAAAAGAAATTTTTTTGGCCAAAAAATTAAAGAAAGATGTGAAGAATCATATTAGGTGTTGCCCAGAAAAGCGCAAGTTGGAAAAAACCCGGACATTCCATTAAAACCCGCACCTCTCCAACCCCATACCTGCTGATGGGAACCTTTTGCAATTTAATTATAGATTGTGTAGGTCCACTACCTAGGTCGTCTGGAAAACAATATTTATTTTCGATTATGGATAAAGTAACCCGATATCCTGAACAATTCCAGGAGTATTAATACTAAAGCTTTTTCAAAGCTTTAACAAAATTTATTTCTTTTTTTGGATTCCCAAAACATTCAAAGTGATCAAGGTACTAACTTCATGCCAAAGCTTTTGGGGAAAATTAACAAGGGTTTGGGATAATCCCCAAAATTTCCCCTGCCTACACCTCATCCCAAGGCGCCTTGGGAAAAATTCCACCGACATTAAAAACAATGATGAGAAATTTTTCACACTTTCCCACGACTGGGATGAATCATACCCTTTGGCTGTTCTCAGTACGAGAAAAAGGGGCAAGAGTCACAGGGTATAGTCCTTTTTAGTGATCTTTGGGCACAATGTACGAGGTCCTCTTCGGGTGCTCAAAGAAGGAGGGGTGGGAGAAGCGTTAGCTCAACACTCTACAATCCGTCTTCAAGGTTGCAGGGGGCACGTCGTTAGCCAAGGCTAACCTAAAGACAGCTCAAAGCAAGATGAAAAAGAGGGGATGAAGAAGTGCACAATTCCCCTCCTTCCATCCAGGAGACAAGGGTTTTGGGGCAGGAACCCATACCGGGGCCCCACCTTGAAAGTAGATTTTCGGGCCCCTGCAGATTGTAATAATTATCTGATGTAAATTTGTGTAGCTCCCTTGATAAGACCTCAAAACTAAACTTACCACATTTAAACATTAAAGTACTTCCCAAAACCAATAAAATCCCCGAATGATCTGTCCTCTACCCTGAGGACAACTCTGCTCTTTTCACTCTATCTCTGAAATTAATATTTAAAATTTCAAATTCTGTCCTCCTCAAGGATTACCCTTTTAAAGGAGATTATCTGAAACACAAGCAACAAATTTAACTGGTTCTACAGTCATATCCTAATTTTTTTTCGGAGTGCCCCAAAAAAATGTATGTTAGGTTACCATATGTAGATTGGGAAAACTCTAAACCCAATTTAAAACCCCCCCCTACAGACAATCCCGAAAGCAAAGGATACTTCGCAGGAAGTAGAATTTTTGTTAAAACATGGTTTTTTGTGGAGGATCGTCTAGTCCCGGGCTTCCCCGGGATCCCGTGAAGAAGGCTGATTTGGGGGTTTTGTATGGACAGACTACCCTAAAGTGAACGGGTCACAATTCAGATGTTACCCTCTTCCCGTCGGGGACGAATTTACTTTGGGTAAGGCTATTTTTTTTGTCCAAATTAGATCTCCTCAAAGGGTACTATTCAGGGACCTTTGACAGATAGGCGAAGGAAATCTCTGCCCTTTTAATTTCCAGGAGGTCATTTTCAATACACAGTTACACCCTTTTGGGAAAGAAAAATTCCCCCTCTTCATTCCCGAAACTTATCCATCAGGCATTAAAGGGCTTGAAGGGATGGCAGCGTACCTAGATGATATTTTTGTGGGGTCTGATACTTGGGATCCAAAACCCCTTAGACTTTAAAGGGTCGTTGAGACCCTTTAAGAGTTCCCATTTAACAGTTAATTTATCTAAATTCCTTTGGCCAGGGCCACCATCACTTTTTTAGGGCCCTGAATGGTAGTGGAAGGCACCTAAACTTGCAAAGTCTTTTATAAAAATTATCCAGTTCCTCATGATAGGAAAACTCTTCAACGTTTCCCCAGGCATGATGGGTTTTACAGAAAATTCTGTAAGAATTTCTCAATATTGAGCCCCCCTTTCCTCTCTTACCGTCTAAAATTCCCTTTAATTGGACCAGACTTAACACTGCTTTTTAAAAAAGCAAAAAAAAATTATTGTGCACTGCACCCATTTCCCTTTTCTCCAGACTTCCCAAACCTTTTTCATTACAGGTTGTGCTTGGAGTCTGGGGTTGGGGAGTATATTACAAATCGGGAAAAAGGGGTTTCGCCGTACATACTTTTCAGCCAAATTCCAGCCGCATCAAGGGCTTATTTTACCATTGAAAAAGAAGCCCTCGCATGGTATGGCTTTGGAGCATTTCGTGTTTAGTGGGCAGACATCGCAGGGGGTCACAGTCTACAGGATCACAAACCTCTATATTCTCCAAGCCATGAAGAACCACAACACAAGGTATGCGCGGACCTAAGGGCGCAGCCCCACAATATTTATTTTAAATATATTGCCGCAAGAAAAAATGTGGCAACTCTTTATCAGAGATAAAATTTTATTTAGGTTTGGGTTTATTTGTGGTAACCCCTTTTCATGCTCTTTTTTTTTTCCCCCGGTGTGGGGTTTTTTTTATTTTGGGGGGCGGGCCCACCGCCGCCCGTATCTTGGACCCATGCTAGCCTGTCTCTGCTGTTCCACCAAGTTTAGGGTTTTTCTTTTGGTCCGAAAAACTGGGCCCACAAAAAAGTTGGATGGGGGAAAGGAAAGGCGGTCCCATTTATTTTGGGTTTTGGGGGGCACGGTTATCACTGGGAGGGGGCAGCCTAACCCGACCTTCTCGGGGGGGGGGTGGGCATGCAAAGAGTACGTAACCTTTATTCGGCGCATGTACAACACCCCATTTACGGCTATCTCCCCAACCAGCGAACAGGTTGCTAAGAGTTGATGTGGGGCCCCGTCGTTCAACTAGTAAACCAGGTTCTAGCCAATAAGATGGTTTGGCAATCGCAGAGGTTATGTGGGTACGCTTTTCCTGTCTGCCCTTGTCATTCCCATTCTAGAGCTGGTTGAAGCACGGTCTGCTATCTTGTGGCTTCTATTTCTGCTTTGCTTACCATGGAGTGCACTATACTTATCACTGTACATAGTGTACATATTGCTGTTATAAATTGGTGAAGGATAATATAAGTCTAAACTTTTTCTACTGTGTTTATTTGCTCCCATTACACCCGGGGTAACAGGCCATTTGGATCCTGGGTTGTAATAGGCATTTATCAAGCTGTGAATACAACAGACAGTAAACAGACTGTCACACATAAACGTACTCCAAAATGTGTACTTTGTGATGAAACACATTGGACACAGTATTGTAGTCAATACACATCAATGGAGGCACGTAAACAACGTGTTCATCAGCTGAAAAGGTGCATCAAGTGTTTAGGTGAACACAAGGGAGGTAAATGCTCACTGAAGAAGTGTTTTAAATGCCAGGGTATGCATCATACAGCATTATGCCCAAATACTTTTACTGAACAGCAGCAGACTTCCACAGAATCAGGAAGTCAACAAGCAACAGCATTAAATGTGAGAGATAAGTTTAAATCAACTGCTCTCCCGATAGCTCGAGTGGTTATCTAATAAATTACACAAAACCAATGTGCTAACACTATTTGATCAAGGCTCACAAAGGTCCTTCATAAGAAGAACAGTGTTGCAGAAATGAATAAACAACCCTATGCCAAAATACAGTTAGATATAGCTGGTTTTTTCCACAATTCTGTTAAACAGACATATGACCTAGCCAGAATCACTGTTGGTCTAGGAAACGGGAAAAAGACAGTAGAAGCTGTGGTGGTGAAATTTTGTAAGTCTGTGCAGATCCGGGATTTAAAAAAAAAACAGTTGCAGCACTGAAAGCAGTAAGGTCAAGTTAGCCTGTCCTGCATACGATGGAAAATTAGCCCAAATTGATTTAAATCTTTGGGAAAGGGGATTATTATCACTTTTTTGTGCAAAATATAGTAAGTAAACATATGTTCACTTGCTAAAACAGTAGGAGGCCAAATGATATGGGGTCCCTTTCCCCCTCTAAAAGTGGGAAAGAAGCTGATATTGATTCAGGGGAAAAATTACTAGTTAAAAGAATAACCCTGATCATTACACGGGGAAAAAAATTATCATTACGGGAAAGAAATGAATGAACATTTGATAATTTTGGGGGATTTAGATGCGATAGGATTGATGTAAAAAAAAACCAAAACCCCCACAAGATCCGATTATAACCAATATTTGGCACTGTAAAATTTTTAAAGATGGAAATTTTGGGTTTAGGTTCCCCTTGGAAATTTTAAACCCACCACATTCCCTGAAATTTTTGCTGACTTTCGGACAGATGAAAGCACAAATACATGACCCGGAAGAATCCGAGCTATGACTGTTTATGAAAATATAACAAGAACAACTGGCAATAAATTCGTTGGGGAAAATTAGTCAAAGACAAGTTGAAGGGGGACAGACGTCATTTCCCCCACACCAGGGAGTCGAAAAGATTCAAAACCCCACTCCATTTGTTTGTATATAATTGCAGCGCACGGCAAATAAAGATGAACAAGTTTAATGACTGTCTAATGCCCGGGGGCCCTCACTAACTGAAAAGCTTGGGACTGCTTAGAAATTTCGCCAAACCCATATGCCTATAGGGCTGTATTTCCAAAGTTTTCTTAAGAGAAGGACTAAAAGAAATAGATAGAGATTATACTCGTTCTTGGGGCCCTGAAAACCACATGTCCTCAAAGCCTGTGAAAACTTATCTTTTCAAATCATTTATTTGGGCAACATCCTTCCATTCTTATGAAGCTCTCAAATCACATTTGAAGAAATCTGAAAGCCCTTAAAAAGAAACTTAAAAAAAAATTTCTATGGGACAATCTTAAAGGTACTGGGGAATAAAGAGGGGGATTTGAAATCCTTATACAGAAAGCTAAAAGGAGATGAAAGAAGCAAATATGCCTCTAAGGTTTTGGGAAATACAAATTAAAAAATTTAAAGAGAATTATAAAAGAAGTTTTCCTTGAACTTAATTCCGATTGCAACAATATGGGGGACTTAATTGGAACACAAAAGAAGATACCTGATCTCAAAAGATAAACAATAAATCATGCAGTACACTCACTAACGTAGTTTATGTCAGAGGTATCACAATGTTTTTGACCCTCTAGGACTCGTCTCACCAATTACCATAAAGGAAAAATGCTTATGAAAGTGCATGGAAGCTCAAAATTGGGTGGGATAAGAATTTTGCCTCAGAAAGGTCAAGCAGGGTTGAAAACCCAAAAGGAGTTTAAAAAACTTCATCAAATTAAAATTTTCCCAGCAAATGGTCACGGGGGAAACAAGTACACTTACATGTGTTTGTGTGCATAAACCCATAGGTTATGGCGCTGTAGCTTACATGATAATGTGAAGGAATACATAATTACTTCAAAGGCCGGGGTCACCCCCTTTAAAGGGTCAAATTTTACCACAATTGGGAAATGAAGCACTCTATGAGGTCAAAAATTTGGGTTTTCTCAACAAAGTACTTGATCATTTCACTAGAAAAAAGTGATCTGGGGTGATAATGATGCAGTTCTCCAATGGTTAAGAATAATAAGGTAAGTGGGCTTGTACAGAACAAGGGGAGCAGAAATAAAAAAGGGTGCAAGAGTTTCTTTCTCCCACGTCTCTACCCCGAGAACCCGCGACATGTTGTCACTGGGGTCCCCCCAAGAAATTTGTGGACAAAAAATTTGGCTTACGGCCGAACTGGCTCTTAATGAAAATGACTGGCCCCAGCAAAAAGCTCACTTTTGCCCCCAAGAAACAGTCTGCTTGAACCAGAGAAATAAATTGTGTAAATACGAGACACAACAGAAATAGTCATTGAGGATTTAAATATCTCTTTGGGAAAAATCTTAAAATTACAGCTCTTTCTTTAAAATTCATTTAAAGGAAAAAAACCCGATTTTGAATGTTTGAACCCATTAAATACTGGGGTGAAACTAATACAGGGGAAAAAGTTTTTTTCTCAGAAAATAAATTTCTAGAAACACAAGATAAAACCCCAAAGAAACCTGTTTTTGATTAAACTTTAGGACTTTTTTCGACCCGAAAGGTTTAAGATGTCGAGGAAGGGAATTTATAATTCTTCATACCAATAGAAGCCCAAAATCCAATTTGATCCCCCAAAAATCATTGGTAACAAAATGTTGTGCCCCAAAAAGCCCCCTTTAAAGTGTTACATGGGGGGTAGCTGACACACTTGTCATATCGACAATCCTATGGGTACCTCAAGGTCGACAAAATGTGAAAAAACAAATAAAGGACTGTATTCTTGTCGTATACGAATGCGAGTTGTCGTATCCAGGTCCACCTCCCCATATCCCTCGAAAGAGTTTGTCATGTACTCCCTTTGGGTGCAGGTGTAGATTAACCCCGGACCAAAAAATTTTTTAACCAAACAGTTTACAAAGTTCCCCCCCAAGGTGTACATCTTTTTTTTTCACTTTTTTCTAGACTAGAGCAGTACATTAAAGGCCCCTGACATGTCTGCGAAAACCCTTTATCAAATTATTTTGAAGGTTTGCAGCCAGAAAGGGGTGTCCAAAAATGATTTCAGTAATGCAATAACTTTGTTTCTGGTGTGCTTAATAAGCAAGATCTTTGATCAACCAGAAGTACAACGGCTGAACAAGCAGTTGTCGTTGGGGATAAATTTTCCTAAATCTCCTGGCAGGGGGGGGGTTTTTTTTAAAGAATGATCGGCATGGGGAAAAGGGTTTTTTAAGGAAACTCTTCATCGTCAAAGAATAGACTTAGAAGTTCGTACAGTTGAGAAATAGAAAATAGAGTCAACAAAAGACCCTTAACTAGTTACTGATGATCTGGACCTTTAAAGTGTTAAATCCATCTCTTTTTTCCCCGGCAGAAGGCTCAACCTGTTCCTCCCATGAAGATAAAGAAACAAGAGGTCCTTTATTTCAACCTGAGGGAAACCCGACTAAATTCAAACACCCTTTTAAAGTGATTGAAAATTGGGGAAAAAATTTTCGAGAAGATATCCACCCCATTTAGGAAACTTTTATGGGATGGTGTTCCTGAAAATCTAAGCCTTAAGACCCGGTGCATAGTTTTTTATTGACAATGATGGTCCGAGGTCCCAAAGGCCACTTGGAAAAATTTTGACCAATATCCTGAGCAAATGGAATCATCATGAAAAGTTGATGTTTTAAGCAAAGGTGTATAAAAGCAGACAATAAAATGTGCATTAGAATTACACAGTTTTGAAAAAAAAAATTTGTGTTCTCGAAACCACACCAATAAAACTGTTTAGAAAAGACAAGCAGCGTGGTGGCGAGTGAAAAATTAAAAATTAATGTTAAATGATGAATATTCATCTGCAGCGAAAACCCCCGCCCCCCCAGTGTGGAGAAATTTTCTCAGGGGGGGGGGTATCAGCCCCTTCAGCCCCTTTCAGCCCTTTAAGCCTTGAGGGGCCCACCCTCTCAGAAGGGGGAAGTGTTTGTTTACGCTACGTGAAATAAATTTATCACAGGGTCCCGACGAGTTGCGATGTGGTCAAGTGACCGCCGCTCCTTGCAGTGTTGCAGAGTGTATTTTAATAAGGACAGTGCAATCTCTTACTTTAGCAGGACAATTAAGGAAAATCCTGCTCCCACTTTATTACCATGGTAAAGATAGTGGACATTGTTGTCTATGCTTAAGACAGCAAGAATCAAACATTTTGCTTTGCTTCATTGAGGAAGTGGCAAGGAAGCAAAAGTACTAGGTCAGCTTTTCCTTTGTGCAAGGGGAATAATGGCGTGGGGCGCTGTGTGGCGTCTTCAGATTACTTTTGACTCTACTGAGAGTGACACTGATGCCAGGATAACCAACAAAGAACACTGATCTGTGCGTTAGTGTGAACAAAGTATCTCATAAAACACAATAAACACTTAAGAGAAGTGTGATCAGCTTCTTTAGTGATAAGATTGTGAACAATAAAGACAAATCTTGTGGAACATAGTGTACCAGTGTGCGTATTCCTAGACTATGGAAGACGTGGACATCCAAGGACACTTCAGCTTCTATCAAGTCACTGATATCTGTCGAAGGTGTGAAGAACACCATAGCTCATGCTACAAGAGCAAGGTAGGTTACGAATTCTTGTAGTAACGGGGGACTGCGCAGTTCTTGAGTCGCAAGGAGTTTGTAATCAACCTATAGTCGGCAGTAAGGTGCGGACTTTTGAGTCCAAACAAGTACGTAATTTGTCAGCAATCAGTGAATGAAATATGCTGACATAACACCCCCCCTAGGGATAATTTATAATCTTACAAATTATAACTCTTTACAGCCCGTTGAGAGATGACTTCGACAGCTTCTCAAGACTTCGTCTGCAGGGGCGGCTGTGCATGCGATGAGTTGTCTTTCTAAGTTAAGTACAAACTCTTATTAAACTTAACTGGTAATGCCATTTCTCAACACAAGTTAAGGTAGCAAAAGAATGAAAAGAGTAGAAAAGAAAATATATGAGGTAGTTGGTACTAGTTAGCAAAAGATAGTTAATTGCCTTGAACAATAATATAATTGAAATATGCACTAATTGCACACAAAATATAGTCACTAAGATATGAAAACAATCTTAGAGTAGGACTTATAACATAAACTTATAATATAAAAATACAAACTGAAATGGTACTTGCAATTGCACTAGGGTCTGGTATAGGTTGTTGACAAGATCAAGAGTATAACTAGATTTAAATTGACAAAATAAAATTCACAATTAAAGTACCAAAAGAATAATAAGTAAAAAATAACAATGGCAATGTCTTGGTTATAATATGCTAGTAAGATGGTAGACAGGTACACAGGTACACAGGTACAAAGGATAATATAAAGGTTGCAGTTGAATATACAAACTTGAAAATTTGGCAACAAAATGTTATGGGAAGTATAAAATAATGATTAATGTACAAAAGTAAAATTGACTGGTAGTAAATATGGTGTTTAATAAAATTTTAGTAAGTAATAATGATTACAAAAAAAGTGAAAAAGTAATGTTCATTTCATTCAATATTGCACTGGTAGTTATACCTGAATATTTCACTACTGTTGTTCACTGAATATTTCACTACTGTTCTTCACTGAATATTTCACTGCAGAATTCTTGGTTACTGCAGGTGTTGCTGGAGGTGCTGCACTGATAGATCATAAATGTGGGGCTGGAAGTGCTGTCCTGGTAGACAGTAATGGTGAAGTTGGAAGTGCTGTCCTTGGAGACAGTAATTGTGAGGATGGAGGTTCTGTCCAAGTACTCAGTAAACGTACACATTAGGGAATGCATATAAATGACCTCGAAGGAGACAGAAGCTGTAGTGGGGAAACAAGTGTTGTCAAAGACAAGATAAAACCAATATTACAAACTAGTAATACCACAGGAGATAGCAAACAAGGGGACTCCACTAGCAATAGTGAGGATATATTACCAGAAACAACTGGTGAGAGCTCCATTGTTAGTATGTACTAGTGAGGATAGGAATGAGACAGGTAAACATGCACCAACAGGGAATACAGTCACAGAAACCCAAAGCAAACGGAAACCAAGGCTGTGCACATACTATGCACTTGGTATCTGCAGGCAAGGGAAATCTGGAAAAACAGATGAGACATGCAACTTTGACCACCCTAGAAAATGCCGTGCCCATATGACAACAGGAAAATGCAAACTCCCTTCCTGTAAGCTTTTTCACCCTGAAATGTGCCCCTCTTCAGTACAGGAAAGAGTGTGCTATAACTTAAATTGCCATTCACACCATCTAAAGGGGACAAAATGGTACAAAACATCCAGGCCATGGGAAAACCTGGGTAGTGACAGCCACTCAAGAGGGAGAGGTATTTTAGTGCCAGGAAAGAAAAAAAACTGGTAGGAAATGGCAGAAATCGTTTGCCAAATCCAGTCATTTCTGGAGTGGAACCACAATCAATGGCCTCCACTCCAAACCAACAGATACTGATACTAGTGCTGGAAAAAAAGAGTCCCCCCAGTACCACCAATACCACCAGTCTGATGACATTCTTCTTTGCAAATATACAGGGTCTAAAGCCAGCAACGAACAACAAAATACCTTTCATCCATGGACTGCTTGCAGAGGTAAATGCAATGTTTGTGGCTTTCACAAAGACCCATAAAGGATCACTTGGGCAACGAAATATGGATCCCAGGTTACAACCTATATAGATGTGACAGAGTGAACAGGCAAAGGGGAGGGGTTGGCCTGTATATCACAAAGTCACTTGTTAGCACAGAACTGCTTAATGCCTCAAATGATGTAGTGGAAGTTTTAGCAGTAAAGATCAAGAAACAAAACCTAGCCATTGTGGTAGTCTACAAGCCTCTGGATGCAATGTCCCAGCATTCCAGGAATGACTGTCTGGAAAATCTGCCAGCTCCTGCCCCAAACATCTTGCTCCTGGTGGATTTCAACTTGAAGCACCTAAAAATGGAGGAATATAGCAAATAATGTTGCTGCAGTGATAACACCAGGAGGCAGCTCTGATGACAACTCACACACACACACACACGAGCTTTCAAATCTCTGCCAGCTCCTACCCCCAACATCTTGCTCATGGGGGATTTCAACTTGAAGCACCTAAAATGGAGGAATATAGCAAATAATGTTGCTGCAGTGATAACATCAGGAGGCAGCTCTGACGAGAACTCACACACACACACACGAGCTTTTAAATCTCTGCACAAAATTCAACTTAAACCAGCAAATAATAGAGCCTACTAGACTGGAGAATACACTAGACATCATCTTCACTAACAATGATGATCTGATACGAAATATCACCATATCAAAAACAATATTCTCAGACCACAACATAATCGAGGTTTAGACGTGTATGCACGGAACCCCAGACCGACAAAATGAGATTAGTCACGAGGGAGCCTTCAGCAAATTCAACTTCAATAACAAGAACAAAGTGGGACCAAGTAAACTAAGTCCTAAACGATATAAGCTGGGAAGATAGACTAAGCAACACAGACCCCAACTTATGCTTAGAACATATTAACTCGATGGCACTCGATGTATGCTCAAGGCTTATTCCTATAAGACAAAAGAGAACAACATCCAGTATTGGGCCCCTACTTAAACAAGATGGGTCCTACACAGAAGACAGCAAGGAAATGAGTGAGCTACTCAAGTCCCAATATGACTCAGTTTTTAGCAAGCAGCTAACCAGACTGAGTCGAAGATCAAAATGAATTTTTTATGACAGAGCCACAGAATTTGGTTAACAAACTATCTGATGTTATCCTGATGCCAAATGACTTTGAACAGGCGATAAATGACATGCCCATGCGCTCTGCCCCAGGGCCAGACTCATGGAACTCCGTGTTCATCAATAACTGCAAGAAGCCCCTATCACGAGCTTTTACCATCCTATGGAGAGGAAGCATGGACACGGGGGTCGTCCCACAGTTATTAAAAACAACAGACATAGTCCCACTCCACAAAGGGGGCACTAAAGCAATAGCAAAGAACTACAGACCGATAGCATTAACATCCCATATCATAAAAATCTTTGAAAGGGTCCTAAGAAGCAAGATTGCCACACATCTAGAAACAAATCAGTTACACAACCCAGGGCAACATGGGTTTAGAGCAGGTCGCTCCTGTCTGTCTCAACTATTGGATCACTACGACAAGGTCCTAGATGCACTAGAAGACAAAAAGAATGCAGATGTAATATATACAGACTTTGCAAAAGCCTTCGACAAGTGTGACCATGCGTAATAGTGCACAAAATGCGTGCTAAAGGAATAACAGGAAAAGTTGGTAGATGGATCTATAATTTCCTCACAAACAGAACACAAAGAGTAGTAGTCAACAGAGTAAAGTCTGAGGTGGCTATGGTGAAAAGCTCTGTTCCAAACGGCACAATACTCCCTCCCATCTTGTTTCTCATCCTCATATCTGACATACACAAGGATGTAAGCCACAGCACCGTATCTTCCTTTGCAGATGTCACCCGAATCTACATGACAGTGTCTTTCATTGCAGACACTGCAAGGCTCCAGGTGGAGATCAACCAAATCTTTCAATGGTTCACAGAAAACAATATGAAGTTCAACAATGGGAAATTTCAATTACTCCGATATGGTAAACATGAAAAAATTAAAACTTCATCAGAGTACAAAACAAATTCCAGCCACAAAATAGAACGAAAAACCAACATCAAAGACCTGGGAGTGATCATGTTGGAGGATCTCACAATCAAGGACCATAACATTGTATCAATCGCATCTGCTAGAAAAATGACAAGATGAATAATGAGAACCTTCAAGACTAGGGATGCAAAGCCCATGATGACACTCTTCAGGTTGCTTGTTCTATCTAAGCTGGATATACTGGTGCACACTAACAGCACCTTTCAAGTCAGGTGAAATTGCTGACCTAGAAAATGTACAGAGAACCTTCACAGAGTGCAGAACGGAGATAAAACACCTCAATTACAGTGGACCCCCGCATAACGATTACCTCCGAATGTGACCAATTATGTAAGTGTATTTATGTAAGTGCGTTTGTACATGTATGTTTGGCAGTCTGAAATGGACTAATCTACTTCACAATATTTCTTATGGGAACAAATTCGGTCAGTACTGGCACCTGAACATACTTCTGGAGTGAAAAAATATCGTTAACCGGGGGTCCACTGTACTTGGAGCACTTGAAGTTCCTGAACCTGTACTCCCTGGAATGCAGGCATGAGAGATACATGATTATGTACACCTGGAAAATCCTAGAGGGACTAGTACCAAACTTGCACATGAAAATCACTCAAAACATAAGCAAAATACTAGGCAGACGATGCAACATCCCCCCAATGAAAAGCAGGGGTGTCACTAGCATGTTAAGAGACAATACAGTAAGTGTCAGGGGCCTGAGACTGTTTAACTGCCTCCCAGGATACATAAGGGGGATTACCAATAGACCCCTGGCAGTCTTCAAGCTGGCACTGGACAAGCACCTAAAGTCGGTACCTGACCAGCCGGGCTGTGGCTCGTATGTTAGATTGCGTGCAGCAAGCAGTAACAACCTGGTTGATCAGGCTCTGATCCACCAGGAGGCCTGGTCACAGACCGGGCTGCTGGGGCATTGACCCCTGGAACTCTTTCCAGGTAAACTCCAGGTAAGCAGATTACAGAGTTGACCTTAACGTATTTTCCATATATAATGTTTATACTCTACATTAGCTCTCATGAGTACACAAGACTGATCTTTTCATAAAATACATAAGATAAAATGAACATTAACACAACTTATCTCCTCGATGAGCTGATACATATGATTTAACATGACTAATATTTTATTAACATATTTCACTCCTTCAACACTGTCATGGCAGATCTCTTTTATATATTCTGATGAGTTTATAACTAAAGTGTTCCTGAAACGTTTAAAACCCTAACATTTTTTTATCTCCTGAATGTACTCAGTATGTTTCACAGGACAGCTTTTTTGACTAAAGCTTTTTCAAACACTTACATCATGATGGGGTTTATCTCCTGTATGTACTTTTCATATGATTTGCAAGACTTCTTTTTCAGTAAAACATTTCAGACACTCAGAACATTGATATGGTTTATCTCCTGTATGTACTCAAATTTATGTGTCACAAGATTGCCTTTTTCAGTGAAACATTTCAGACACTCTGAACATTGATATGGTTTATCTCCTGTATGTACTCTCATATGTGACACAAGACTTTTTTTTCCAGCAAAACATTTCAGACACTCTGAACATTGATATGGTTTATCTCCTGTATGTACTCTCATATGTGTCACAAGATTGCATTTTTCAGTGAAACATTTCAGACACTCTGAACATTGATAGGGTTTTTATCTCAGTATGTACTCTCATATGTAACACAAGATGTTTTTTTTGGCTAAAACATTTCAGACACTCTGAACATTGATATGGTTTATCTCCAGTATGTACTCTCATATGTGTCACAAGACTGTATTTTCTACTAAAACATTTCAGACACTCTGAGCATTGATATGGTTTATCTCCTGTATGTACTCTCGTATGTTTCACAAGACTGTATTTTCTACGAAAACATTTCAGACACTCTGAACATTGATATGGTTTATCTCCAGTATGTACTCTCATATGTGTCACAAGACTGTATTTTCTACTAAAACATTTCAGACACTCTGAGCATTGATATGGTTTATCTCCTGTATGTACTCTCATATGTTTCACAAGACTGTATTTTCTACTAAAACATTTCAGACACTCTGAACATTGATATGGTTTACCTTCTGTATGTACTCTCATATGTCTCACAAGACTACTTTTCAGACTAAAACATTTCAGACACTCTGAACATTGATATGATTTATGTTCAAGTTTCTCCAAAATTTTTAAATGAAGATTTTTTCATTTAAATTATTTTAGTCATACAACAGTGGTATAGTTAACCTTCCTTATGTACTCACATGTCTATTTCAATATTTTTTTAATTATTTTAGGACACTGAACCCCAGTTTTTTCTTTTAAACATATTCCCATGTTAAGATATATTCAGGCAAAACTTTCATACTTAGGAGCAACAATAAAGTTTATATTGTGTGTTAAATGACTATCATAATTTTATTTTGTGTTTAAAAGATTAATATATGTACTAGAAACACTGCAGATACACTCCAACACACTTGTATTATTATTTTCTCTTGTGTTTATTAAATAGATTTTTCTGAAAATTATTAATTACGTTTTAGTAACTTGTATTGTTGTTTTTAACTGCAATGGATATTTAATAGAAATTCCCCCAAAATTAAAAACAAAATTGTTCAATTAGCAATACTTGGCAAGTTACAAATTCACAAGAATAACAGGTGTTGCCTTTCTTTAAGTACTGAAGATATAGTGTCTGGCAAGATACAACCTGCAGTTGTTGTTCAAAAACACTTACACTGGTGCTTCTTGAAGTACTGAATATATAGTGTCTGGCAAGACCAACCTGGTAGTCTTACACTGCTGCTTCTTGAAGTACTGAAGATATAGTGTCGGCAAGATACAACCTGGTAGTCTTACACTGCTGCTTCTTGAAGTACTGAAGATACAGTGTCTGGCAAGACATAACCTGGTAGTCTTACACTTGGTGCTTCTTGAAGTACTGAAGATATAGTGTCTGGCAAGACACAACCTGGTAATCTTACACTGGGGCTTCTTGAAGTACTGAAGATATAGTGTCTGGCCCGGACACAACCTGGTAGTCTTACACTGGTGCTTCTTGAAGTACTGAAGGATATAGTGGGCTGGCAAAACACAACCTGGTAGTCTTACACTGGTGCTTCTTGAAGTACTGAGATAACAGTGTCTGGCAAACACAAAACCCGGTAGTCTTACACTGGTGCTTCTTGAAGTACTGAAGATATAGTGTCTGGCAAGACACAACCTGGTATCTTACACTGGTGCTTCTTGAAGTACTGAAGATACAGTGTCTGGCAAGACACAACCTGGTAGTCTTACACTGGTGCTTCTTGAAGTACTGAAGATACAGTGTCTGGCAAGACACAACTGGTAGTCTTACAAATGGTGCTTCTTGAAGTACGAAGATATAGTGTCTGGCAAGACACAACTGGTAGTCTTACACTGGTGCTTCTTGAAGTACTGAAGATATAGTGTCTGGCAAAACACAAACCCGGGGAGTCTTACACTGGTGCTTCTTGAAGTACTGAAGATACAGTGTCTGGCAAGACACAACCTGGTTTGTCTTACACTGGTGCTTCTTGAAGTACTGAAGATATAGTGTCTGGCAAGACACAACCTGGTTAGTCTTACACTGGTGCTTCTGAAGTACTGAAAATACAGTGTCTGGCAAGACAAAACCTGGTAGTCTTCCACAAAATACTTCTGCAATAGAAACATGAGTCAGTATAGTACAATATTCCACAATTACCAACAAAACACACAGAACTAGAAAAGATTTTTTTATGTATTGTCACATTTTTCACTAAATAAAATTGTCACTTTTAAATGTTTACCTGAAAATATCTTCAAGATAAATCACAAGTTGTGTATAATAATTATGTTTACTAATAGAGTAAACAATATGACTTCAACACAAACAATTTTTATTATATTCTTGGAGTACAATATTTTAAAACCACCTCTTCTCACTTAGTGATGTACAGTGGACCCTCGGGTGATGATTTTAATCCCTTCCAGAGAGTTTGTCCTTAACTGATTTTATTGTTAACCAAATTAATTTTCCCCATAAAAAATAATGGGAATCTAACTAATCTGTTCCTGCTGTCAGGAGGCTTGACATGGTACTTCAATATGACACTAATATCAACTCTACAGCTTATTTATCTATCACAATTCATCTAATAAGGCAATAAATAATATTAATAACATAGAAACATGATATACAGGTCTCCCTCAACATTCGATTTTCAACTTTTTACGAGCTTCACACATTCACGAATTCCCAACCGCCAAATTCCCAGCAGCCAATTCATATTTAAGTTTACCACCACCTGTGTGTCCCTACTACCCTCCCTCCGACCCCCACAACTGGCAGCCAGCCCTCCCACCATTGTGTGGTGAGTGTTTTGTTTGTTCATTATTTGCTATTAAACTACATTATAAATAATGTAAACCCATTCATGACTGCATATTGGAATGGCTATTTGGACAGGTATTGGACGGTGACATCATGTGTTTACTCTTGAACACAGCAAAGAATCCAACATTTCTGCTTCTGCTAATAATAATAATAATAATAATAATAATAATAATAATAATAATAATAATAATAATAATTTTTTAGTTAGTTTAATATGTTTATTATGCACCCCATTACCCATCCTGTGGGCGGTTTGTCAAAAAAATTACAGAGGTTCATAATTGGTCCAGGGACTGGACTCCAAAGTTTTGATAGCTGAGCAAGTTACAGAGGTAATGAACTCACAATTTACAAAGGTAATGAACTCACAATTTACAAAGGTAATGAACTCACAATTTACAAAGGTAATGAACTCCAGGTAAGTCTGGTCACAATCATGACAAGTTACAAAGGTATTTTTCAGATTACAGAGGTACGTAATTTGGGGCCAGGGACTGGGCCCCCAAGGTTTTTATAGCTGAACTAGGTACAAAGGTAATGAGCTCACAAGTTACAAAAGGGAATGAATTCTGTAGAATGGTTACTTTCGTTTATACTTTGGCTACAATCATGAACAAATTATAGAGTAATGAGCAATTCACACTTCCACACCCGGTCACAACTGTAATGAGTTATTGGTGGGAAATATTGATTGTTGAGTCACACACACCACACACACACACACACACACACACACACACAACACAACCACACACACACACACACAAAACACACACACACACTTTAGTTTAATAATCTTTTTGCACCCCATACCCATCCTGTGGGCGGTTTGTCAAAAGATTACAAAGGTACATAATGGGTCCAGTGACTGGACCCCAAAGTTAAAGATAGCTGAACTAGTTACAAAGGTAATGAACTCCAGGTAGATCTGGTCACTAATCATGGCAAGTTACAGAGGTAATGAATCAGCTTCACTCCTATACATGGTTACAGTCATGAACAAATTACAAAGTAATGAACCACTGATACGTCCACACCTGGTCACAATTGTAATGAGTTATAAATACAAATATTAAGTGGATCATACACCCACACTAGCGCGCCGCGCCGCACATACACACACGAGGGGGGCACGCACGGACATGTGCACACGAGCGGGACAAATATATGCATACACACAAGGACGCACAAAAATACCAGGCTTGAAGTGGAGGGAGTGGTTGACACATTGTCAGTGTGGCTTTGTTTATGCTGGAGTGAGCATTAGTCTCAGTGCTTTTCCAAACACTTAACAATAATTCATTGTGTTTGGTGCTTGTAGATGAGTGGCTGGGGGGTTTTGGA
>NC_069402.1:11657674-11699542 GCF_026875155.1 Cherax quadricarinatus
AAAAGGGGCAAAACGGGGGGACTCCACTAGCAATAGTGAGGATATATTTAACCAGAAAAAAACTGGTGAGAGCTCCATTGTTAGTATAGTGAGGATAGGAATGGGGACAGGTAAACATGCACCAACGGGGAAAATACGTCACAGAAAACCAAGGCAAACGGAAACCAAGGCTGTGCACATACTATGCACTTGGTATCTGCAGGCATGGGAAATCTGGAAAAACAGATGAGACATGCAACTTTGACCACCCTAGAAAATGCCGTGCCCATATGACAACAGAAAAATGCAAACTCCCTTCCTGTAAGCTTTTTCACCCTGAAATGTGCCCCTCTTCAGTACAGGAAAGGGACTGTGCTAAACTTAAATTGCCATTCACACCATCTAAAGGGGACAAAACGGTACAAAACATCCAGGCCATGGGAAAACCTGGGTAGCGACAGCCACTCAAGAGGGAGAGGTATTTTAGTGCCAGGAAGGAAAAAAACTGGTAGGAAATGGCAGAAATCGTTCGCCAAATCCAGTCATTTCTGGAGTGGAACCACAATCGATGGCCTCCACTCCAAACCAACAGATACTGATACTAGTGCTGGAAAAAAAGAGTCCCCCCAGTACCACCAATACCACCAGTCTGATGACTCTTCTTTGAAAATTTATACGGGTCTAAAGCCAGCAACGAACAACAAAATACCTTTCATCCATGGACTGCTTGCAGAGGCAAATGCAATGTTTGTGGCTTTCACAAAGACCCATAAAGGATCACTTGGGCAACGAAATATGTATCCCAGGTTACAACCTATATCGATGTGACAGAGTGAACAGGCAAAGGGGAGGGGTTGGCCTGTATATCAAAAAGTCACTTGTTAGCACAGAACTGCTTAATGCCTCAAATGATGTAGTGGAGGTTTTAGCAGTAAAGATCAAGAAACAAAACCTAGCCATTGTGGTAGTCTACAAGTCTCTGGATGCAACGTCCCAGCATTCCAGGAATGACTGTCTGGAAAATCTGCCAGCTCCTGCCCCAAACATCTTGCTCCTGGTGGATTTCAACTTGAAGCGCCTAAAAGTGAAGGAATATAGCAAATAATGTTGCAGCAGTGATAACACCAGGAGGCAGCTCTGATAATACACTAGACATCATCTTCACTAACAATGATGATCTGATACGAAATATCACCATATCAAAAACAATATACTCAGACCACAACATAATCGAGGTTTAGACGTGTATGCACGGAACCCCAGACCGACAAAATGAGATTAGTCACGAGGGAGCCTTCAGCAAATTCAATTTCAATAACAAGAACAAAGTGGGACCAAGTAAACTAAGTCCTAAACTATATAAGCTGGGAAGATAGACTAAGCAACACAGACCCCAACTTATGCCTAGAACATATTAACTCGATGGCACTCGATGTATGCTCAAGGCTTATTCCTATAAGACAAAAGAGAACAACATCCGTTTTGGGGCCCCCTACTTAAACAAGATGGGTCTTACACAGAAGACAGCAAGGAAATGAGTGAGCTACTCAAGTCCCTATATGATTCAGTTTTTAGCAAGCCGCTAACCAGACTGAGTCGAAGATCAAAATGAATTTTTTATGACAGAGCCACAGAATTTGGTTTAACAAACTATCTGGATGTTATCCTGATGCCAAATGACTTTGAACAGGCGATAAATGACTTTGCCCATGCACTCTGCCCAAGGGCCGGGATCGTGGAGCTCCGTGTTCATCAATAACTGCAAGAAGCCCCTATCACGAGCTTTTTACCATCCTATGGAGAGGAAGCATGGAACCGGGGGTCGTCCACAGTTACTAAAAACAACAGACATAGCCCCACCCCAAACAAAGGGGGCAGTAAAGCAATAGCAAAGAACTACAGACCGATAGCACTAACATCCCATATCATAAAAATCTTTGAAAAGGGTCCTAAGAAGCAAGTTTGCCACCCATTAGAAAAAAAAATCAGTTACACAACCCAGGGCAACATGGGTTTAGAGCAGGTCGCTCCTGTCTGTCTCAACTTTTGGAACACTACGACAAGGTCCTAGATGCACTAGAAAAAAAAAAAGGGATGAGATGTAATATATAATTTATTATTATTATAATCAAAAAGAAGCGCTAAGCCACAAGGGCTATACAGCGCTGCAGGGTAGGGAGGAAGCAAGGGAATTGGAGGGGCAGAGGGAGGGGGGATGTCAGCAGGTTACAGAAAACAGCGGGGCAGGGGATAGTACGGGGGTAGAGGGTAGCAAGAGATACAAGTAGAAAGGGCTGAAAGTATCAGAATTTGTAAAGTAAGTCAGTCGTTGTCAAAAAGTCAATGAGAGGTCCGGATGAAAGGTGGGTCCATCAGCGAGAAGGGAAGGTAAAGAGAGAGCAGCGGGGCGAAGACGACGACAGAGGTAAATTCTGCGTGCTCTTTGATAAAGTGGGCAGTCCAACAGAATGTGGCTGACTGATAATGGAGCTTGGCAATTCTCACAGAGAGGAGCAAGCGCCTCTCCATGAGATATCATGGGGTAAGACGAGTATGGCCAATGCGAAGACGGGAGAGAGTAGTCCCCCAACCTCGACAGGGGTGATAAGAAGACGGCCGTAACCTATACTCGGTTTAATAGATGAAGTTTGTTGCCGAGCATAGTAGACCAACGTTGTTGCCACGGGTGTGAAGGTGGGAAGATATTACAGCAAAATAGTCCGTACATGGAATACCTCTATAAGAAACTGGTAGGTCATGTACTGCTGACCGCGCAGCAGTGTTGCCTGTTCATTGCCCTGTACGTCAACATGACCAGGGACCCAACAAAAAACAATATCTTTATGTTAGTAAAGATGCGGCGTAGCCAAAGTTGGATACGGAGGACTAAGGGGTGAGGTGTATCAAATTTTTGTATTAGCCTGAAAGCACAAAGGGGAGTCTGAGACAACCACAAATGATGACACAGGCATAGATGCAATACGGATAAGTGCTGTAAGGATGGCATATAATTCAGCAGTAAAAATACTAGCTGAAGATAGTAAATGCCCTTGTACGACGCTGTCGGAAAACACTGCTGCGAATCCTACGCCGTCAGAAGACTTAGAGCCATCTGTGTACACAGCAATGGCATGAGAATGAGAGTGAAAGTGGTCAAGAAAAAGAGAGCGGGAAGCGACCGTGGGACAGTTGGGCTTTCGAGCAAGGGAGGGGAAAGAACAGACTCGAACAGCTGGAACTTCCCAGGGGGGTAGGGAAAAGTGAGATGCTACATGTACATAGAAAGGTGGTAGTTGAAGAGAAGACAAGAGCGAATGGAGGCGAAGAGAGAAGGGACGGAGTAAGCAGGGGCGGCGAACAAATAAAGAATGTCTACTAATATCAGTGACCATTCTATAAATGGAAGGATTGCGGAGATCATGAGAGCGTACATAGTAGCGCAGGAAATGGGATCACGGGATCGGATAAGGATGGAACGTTCGCTTCTGCATAGAGGCTTTCGAGAGGGGAAGAGCGAAAAGCACCAAGGCATAAACGTAATCCTTGGTGATGAATGGGGTTAAGGCTAGAGAGAGTAGCAGGAGATCCCGCTGAATAGATCTGGTCCCCATAATAAAGTTTCGATAAAATAAGGGTGGAATGTAGGTGAAGGAGGGTTCGACGATCAGCTCCCCACGAAAGATGAGTAAGGGTTTTAAGAAGGTTCAGCCGGCTGTGACAAGTTGCCTTCAGAGGGGTAATGTGGGTTTCCAGGAATAACCTACGATCAAAGAGGAGGCCCAGAAACTTGACTGTATCACGTTCAGGGATACGTTGAGCCATAGAGGTACAAAGGATGATCAGAGATGACAGAGCGTCTAGTGAAAGTGATTTTTGGTGGGTTTTAGTGCTGGAAAATTTAAACCCATGTGTGGGGGCCAATTGGAAACACGGTCGACTGCATGCTGGAGAGAAACTGTAAGGAGGTGACAGTCAGGCCTGCACAGGCAATAGCGAAGTCATCAACATAGAGTGATGACCAAATTTTGATGGAAGATAGAGGCCAAATCATTAATAGCAAGGAGAAAAGTGTTGTGCTCAGAACACATCCTGGGGGACACCTTCAGCTTGGAAAAAGTCCGGGGAGGGGGCACATTATTAACCCGACACGGAAATGCCTGTCAGTTAAAAAGTTCTTAAGGAAGGATGGTAGATTGCCTCGAAGGCCTAAGGAGTGGGCTTGGGCTAAAATATTATACTCCAAGTTGTGTCTTTGCCTTCTCAAGGTCAAAAATATGGCAATAACTGAGTGGTTATTCGCAAAGGCATTACGAACATACGTATCCAAGCGCAGTAAGGGGTCTATGGTAGAACGTCCCTTACGAAAGCCATATTGACGGTGGAGAGGATGTTGTGTGTCTCTAAATACACACTAAACGTCTTTTTACTAGACGTTCCATTACTTTGCAAACTGCACTGGTAAGAGCAAGGGGGACGATAGTGGGAGGTTTCATGTCCCGTAGTGCCTGGCTTGGGGAAAAGGGGAGAACAATGGCGGTTTTTCCCACAGCTGTGGAAGAATCCTTGTGACCAAATAAGATTGTAAAGGGTAATAGGACTCCCAAGGGTGACTGATGTAAATGTTGTAGCATACGAATATGAATGTCGTCGGGCCCAGCTGCCGATGATCGACAAGCTGGGGAGTGTTGCCTCCAGTTCTTGAAGTGTAAAGGCACATTATACTGTTCTTCTCTGAGAGAAGAAAAGTCAAGGGTGCTAACTCTCTGGGAGGGCTTTGAGGAAAGAAAAGAGGGGCATAGATGGAGTCCCCGAGAAATACGGACCAGATGATTGCCAATTTCATTGGAAACATCTAGTGGGTTTGCTATATCAACACCGGCAACCCGCAGAACAGGAGCCGGGTCAGGAGAATATTTACCACTCAGTTTGTACTTTTTTCCAGACTGCTCATAGAGGAAGCAGAGGTGATGGTGGAGACATAATCTCGCCAGCAAGTGCGTTTAGCGTCACGGTGACACGGCGAGCGATCGCACGCTTCTGTTTAAAATCAAGGAGTCGCTCTGTGGTTCTATTTTTACCGGTACCTGCCCCATGCAGCGCATTTCAAACGTACTGACGAGCACAAGCAGGAGACCACCAAGGCACGCATTTCTGAGATGCCTGCCCGAGTTTGGGGTATAGAATGAGAAGCTGCGGTGAAAAGGAGGACGAGAAGAGGTGTAAAAGCTCATCGATGGAGGACGAAGAAGGAACCTCTTTAAAACAGTTTAGGTGTGAGTAAAGGTTCCAATTTGCCCGATTAAATTGCCAGCGTGGGGTGCGAAGAGGTGGCGAATATGAAGGGGAAGTAAGAATGATTGGGAAATGATCACTGTCATGTAAATCCGGGAGAACAGACCAAGTAAGTCTAATGCGGCGGAGGAAGAGCAAACTGAGAGATCGATGCAAGAGAGAGTATGAGTCCGAGGATCAAAATGGGTGTGAGTACCTGTATTTAAAACATGGAGGGGGTGGGTGGCAAGAAAGCTCTACTGAATTCCACGGGAATCACAGTGAGACCCTCCCCAGAGGAAATGGTGGCATTAAAATCACCAAGTAACAGAATCGGTGGCGGTAATGACGAAACAAGGAAGGCAAATTTCCCGGAAAAGATAATGCCGAGAAGGAGAGGAGATATAAAGAACAGAGCGTATACCACCTATGTAAGTGGATACGGGCTGCTGTGTAATGCAGCGAAGTATGAATAAATAGTGATGGTACGGAATATCAGTGCGGAGAAGAAGGGGACTTTCATTAAAGGTTCCCATCAGGAAAAGGATCTGAAGAATACAATAAATTATAGCCCGAGATGTGAGAAATAACAGCAGAGTGTAATTTTGGTTCCTGTAAGCAAACACCAACAGGGGCAAACTGGGAGAGTAACATCTGAAGCTCACCCGATTACCCCCGAGGCCGCGTATTTTTCCACTGTAAAAAGGCCATGATTGGCAATGATAAAGTACTTGAAAATCCGCAGGTAAGGGTTCCTACGGACTAGAAGGGTTAGAAAAGTCCACATGCGGAGGCAGTGGAAAATGTTCAAGCAGCGAAGGAACGGTGCGCTGTGAAGAAAGGAGTTGCGCAGATGGAGCAGAGGAGAGAGAAAGAGCGGAAAGGTGGATCAGTGTCCATTGATGGTTTGGTCTCTGCAAAATATTCAGAGATTGTTCAAGTTTTTTTGGAATTCAGAGGTGTCGTATGGGAGACAATATTGGGAATGGTAGGGGGAGGATGAGTAAAGATTGGAACTGTATTGGACTGTACCAAGGTAGGGGGGGGCGAAAAGGGTGGAGGGAACTGGAGAAACATGGCAGGGGACAGAAGAGACAGGAACCTGGGAGGTGGCAGAAGAGGGAGAAATTGGGGAGGGAACAGGGGAGGAAGGTACATTACGGGGGAGGAGGGTGAAAACCCCTGCACTTGTAACTGAGCCAGTGAGAGGGGAAGAACTAGGGACAGAGACAGGGAGGGTAAAATGAGGAGGTGGAAAATGGGTAGGAGGTGTTACCGGACCTTTTTTGACTTTTGGGAAGTAGAGGGACGATTGGGAAGAGGTTGTCGTACGAGGGTTCGTCGATACTGAGGCTTGTAAGAGAGAACTCGAAGAAGCGAGATTAGACTGAGGCGTTGAAGTAGGGACGTCTGAGCCCAGGGACAGCAAAGGATTAGATACAGGAGTGATTATGGAGAGGGAACCCCAGAGGTGGGGTAGAAGATGGGATACAGAAGTGGGGGGACGTTTTGAAACACGGGAATAAGAAACACGTGGGGAGTCTCCCTTGGAGGCGGAGATGAGAAACTGCCATGGCATAAGGGAGACCTTCTGTCTCTTTGAGGTAACGGATTTCCCGCTCGTTTAATAGACCCGACAACGGCGAGAGTACGAAGGGTGAGCCTCATGACAGTTAAGGCAAGAGGGAGATCGATTGCAAGACGTATTAGAATGGTCATCGGCACACAGGGCTGGGATTCGGCGATAGATCTGCAATATTTCGCCGGATGGCCAAATCGCCAGCAATTTCTACACTGTTGTGGTGTGGGATCACCTTTCGAAATTGTAAACCGATGTTTTCCCCCTATATAAACGGAGGATGGGAGTTCTCGGCTGTCAAAAAATTAAAACGAGCCACATTGCTAGGGTATCGTCTCCGCCCACGGGCAGGAAGAAGTAAGTGTCTACCTTTAGGATTGGGAGATCTTGGAGTTCCCGTGTTCTAGAATTTCGGTCCACATGTTTTGGAAATTTTGTTGAAACTATGGTATGGGGGGAGATAACGGTACCACTACAAGAATTGGGGAATGTGTTTTTCAAAGGGTGACAGGAACAGTATCTATATGGGAAAGACGAGAGAGCTCACGAGCCTGGGTTAGCATTTTTTACGGTTTAAAGATGCGCGTACCCCTCTTAAGAGCATGAAAAGAAATATCTTTACCAACATGGCGTAGGAGTGCCTTGCCAATACTATTTGGGCAGAAAGATAGGCAGTAGAGGAAATTGGTCGTAAAGTGAAGAATTTAGTCCACTGTTCAGTCTGAAACTGAGCATGGAAAGGTAGTGAAGGACGTGTCGATCGTTTCTGAGAAGAACGAGAAGGGAAGGTGGAGAAGTATCATCAGCAGGTTATTGTCGTTGACGTTTAGGCGTGGGACCAGAGTTGGTCCGACGTGGAACGGGTCGGCGATTTGAAAATTGCCGCACCATAGAGGGAGAGGCCGGAAGCATGTCAGAGGAGAGCGATAGGTCTGATAAATCGAAGGGAGTCAGTCGAGGCCTCAGTACCTGAAGCGGGTGAAGAAACAGCACCGGCAATAGGTACAGAGGCATGAGGAATGTCTGAAGAGTGGGGCCAAAGACGAGGCGGGGTCAGAAGGGGTGCGGTATCAAAGAAGGGGCCCGGGGGTACCAGGTTCATGGATAGGGCTGCCATGGTTAGGTTACTTCTTTCTTTTTGGGTTTTTAAAAAAAAAAAAGAAAAGAAAAAAGAAAAAAAAAATAAAAAAGAAAAAAAAAGGGGGGACCGGGGAGGGATGTTCCTAGGAGGAATGAAAGGGCCCAGAAATCTCCCCGCGCCCAAGAGGACCCCGGGCACCGCTAGTAGCGGGAGATGCAGCATGGAAACCCCTGCCTACCCCACCCCTTTATGCCAGGTTTAAAACCCGCAATCTGGGATAGCAAAACCCCACATCTGCCGGCTACCTCGGTGGACAAAAAGAGAGGGCAGCCGGATATCCGCCACAAAGCATACCTCCTTCAGCCACCACCCCCGGAATCCGAAAGGTGGCTTCCCGAGATACACCCCTCGCCCAAAGACACCCAAGCTACTCCGGGATACCGGAGAGGGATCGGGGGCTTCCCTAGGCAATCCAGATTCACGGCAAACTACGCCACCCCCAAGAAACCTCAACGGAATGGGATGGACCCCGGTGTCCTTTCCCCTACCTAGGAACTAGCGGCCCTGTGGGAGAAATCACGAAGGGGTAAAAAAGAGGAAGGGCAAAAGGGAGGGGGTGGGGGGAGGAGGAGGGAAAGGAAAAAGGGGAGGATGGGGAGGATGGGATAGGGGAGGGGAGAATGGGGGGTAATTAGGTTCGGTCTGAGGAAGAAGACCGACAGGGCTAATTCCTCAGACCAAGAGCCTCTTCACCACGCCAAGGAGCCCCCCTTGAAGAGGTGTAATATATACAGACTTTGCAAAAGCCTTCGACAAGTGTGACCATGCGTAATAGTGCACAAAATGCGTGCAAAGGAATAACAGGAAAAGTTGGTAGATGGATCTATAATTTCCTCACAAACAGAACACAAAGAGTAGTAGTCAACAGAGTAAAGTCTGAGGTGGCTACGGTGAAAAGCTCTGTTCCAAAAGGCACAATACTCCCCCCATCTTTTTTCCCCATCCTCATATCTGACATAGCAAGGATGTCGCCACAGCCCCCGTGTCTTCCTTTGCAGAGACACCGAATTCATGACGTGTCTTTCTTTGCGACACTGAAAGGCCCCGGTGGAGTCAACCAAATCTTTCAAGGTTCACAAAAAAACATATGATTAACAATGGGAAATTTAAATTACTCCAATAGGAAAACATGAGGAAATTAAAAACTTCTCAAGTACAAAAAAAAATTTCCAGCACAAAATGAACAAAAAAAAACCAAACATCAAAGACCTGGGGTGATCATGTTGGAGGTCTCACATTCAAGGGAAAATAAATTGTATAATCACTTTGCTAGAAAATGACAGGAGGGTAATGAAAACCCTTTAAAAAACTAGGGTCCCAAGCTCATGATGACATTCAGGTTGCTTGTTCTACTAGGCTGGATTATTGCTGATCTAACAGCACCTTTAAAGTCGGTGAAATTGCTGACCTGAAAATGTACAGAGAACCTTCACAGGTGCATAACGGAGATAAAAACCTAAATTACTTGGAGCACTTAAAGCAAGGTGAATGTTTGTTTTTTTTGGGAGTGGACGTGGTAGCGGAGGGGGTCTATGAAAGATGAGGTGAAAGGGGTGGTGGTCCTTAGGAGTTTGGAGACAAAAATTTTTCCTTGGAGGAAAAAGGGGGGAATGTTGGGGTTTTTGTTTTACAAGCTTTATATGGGGTGAAGCGGGGTATGAATTTTGCAGCGGGAGAAGGCTGGGGCAGTGGAGATGGTCGTGTTGAGAGCAATATGTGGTGTGAATTAAGAGAGAATTGTTTTTGGGGAAGTTAGGAGGAGGTGGGGGATTCCCCCAAAACTGTTGTCCGAGGGCTGAGGAAGGGTTGTTTAGGGGTTCGGACGTGGAGGAAAGGAGCGAAAAAGAAAACTTTAAGAGTGTATCAGTCTGTAGGGAAGGAGGGGGGGGGGGGTCAGCCTAGGAAAGGTTGGAGGGAGGGGGGAAAAAGGGGGGTTTTGTGTGTAGGGGCTTGGACTTCCGCAGGATGCGTGAGCGTGTTTGAAAGGGGTGAATGGAGACAAATGTTTTTAATACTTGAAGTGCTGTTGGAGTGTGAAAGCAAAGTAACATTTAGGAAGGGGTTCAGGGAAAAACCGGCAGGCCGGACTTGAGTCCTGGAGATGGGGAAGTACAGTGCCTGCCCACTTCTGAAGGAGAGTGGAGTTAATGTTGCAGTTAATAAACTGTAGTGTTAAAGCACCTTCTGGCAAGACACGTGATTGGAGTGAAATGATGGTGAAAGTTTTTCTTTTTCGGGCCACCTGCCTTGGTGGGAATCGGCCAGTGTGATAATAATAAAAAAAAACTTGAAGTTCTGAACTGTTCTCCCTGGAATGCAGGCATGAGAGCATACCTGATATGTACACCTGGAAAATCCGTAAGAGGGACTAGTCACCGAACTTGCACATGAAAATCACTCAACCGTAATGCAAAATTATGCAGACGATGCAAACATCCCCCAATGAAAAGCCGGGGTGTCACTAGCTGTTAGGAGACAATACAGTAAAGTGTCAGGGGCTGAGACTGTTCAAAAATGCTCCCAGGATACATAAGGCGGGATTACATAGACCCGTGTCAGTCTTCAAGCTGGCATGGACAAGCACCTAAAGTCGGTACCTGACCAGCCGGGACTGTGGCTCGTATGTAGATTGCGTTGTGCAGCAAGGCAGTAACAAACTGGTTGATTCATGCTCTGATCCAACAGGAGGCCTGGTCACAGACGGGTGCTGGGGCATGACCCTGGAACTCTCTCCAGAGTAAACTCAGGTAAGCAGATTACAGAGTGATCTTAACGTGTTTTCCATATAAAATGTATTATACGTCTATATTAGCTCTCATGAGTACACAAGACTGATCTTTTTATAAAAATATATAAGATATTCTGAACATTATAACAATCAACTTATCTTCCTCGATGAGCTGATAACATATGATTTACTAGCTAATATTTTATTAACATTTTCAACTCTTCTACATGTCATGGCAGATCTCTTTTATATATTCTGATGAGTTTATAGCTAAAGTGTTCATGAAACATTAAACCCTAACGATGTTTTATCTCCGTGAAGTGTACTATGTATGTTCACATGGACAGCTTTCTTGAACTAAAAGCATTTCAGGACCAATTACAGCACTGATGGGGGTTTATCTCCTGTATTGTACTTCATATGTGTCACAAGGACTGCCTGTGTGCCAAAAAACATTTCTGACAATCTGAACATTGATATGGTTTATGCTCCTGTATGTACTCTCAGATATGCATCGCAAGACTGCTTATTTTGCACAGTAAACATTTCAGACACTGCTGAATTGATGTGGGTTTATCTCCTGTAGTAATCTCATATGCTTCACATAGACTTCTTTTATCAGCAAACACATTTCAGACACTCAGAACAATGATTTGGTTTATGTCTCCTGTATTACTCTCACGTATGTTATTGCAAGACTTCTTTTTATAACAAAACATTCAGTCGCGAACCCGGACAGACTCAGAACACTGATATGGTTTATCTCCTGTATGATACTCTCATATTGTGACACTAGATGGTTTTTTCTAGTGCAAAACATTTCAGACACTCTGAACAGTTCATATGGTTTATCGCCAGTATGTACTTCATGTATGTGGACATAGATGGTTTTTTTGGCGCTAAAAGATTCGACCTCTGAAAACATCTGATATGGTTTATCCCCCCTCTGTAATGTACTCTCATATGTGTCACAAGGACTGTTTATGTTCTACTTAAAACATTTCGGAGCTGCTGAGCATTGAGATGGTTTATCTTCTCAGTATGTACTTCTCATTGTCTCACAAGATACTTTTCAGACCTAAAAACACTTTGTGCATGACACTTGTCATTGATATGGTTTATGTTCAAGTTTCTCCATTATTTTTTAGATAAAGATATTTCATTTTAAATTATTTTAGTCATACAACAGGTGGTATTAGTTAACCTTCTATGTTCTCACATGTCTATTTCAAGAATTTTCTTAATGTTTTAGGACACTGAACCACAGTTTTTCTTTTAAAACATGATTCCCATGTTAAGATATATTTCAGGCAAAACTTTTACTACTTATGTAGCAAAAATAAAGTTTATATTGTGTGTTAAAAGACGCTATCATTAATTTTTAGTATGTACTTAGAACACTGCAGATACATTCAACTGAACACTTGTATTAGTATTTTCTCTTGTGTTTATTAATAGATATGTTTCTGAAATTATTACAGTTTTAGAGAAACTTGTATTGTTGTATAACTGAATGATATTTAGAAGAAAAGTTCCAAATATTAAAAATCAAACATGTGTTTAATTTAGCAATACTTGGGGCAAGTAAAATTCACAAAGATAAACAGGTGTTGCCTTTCTTTAAAGTACTGATGTGATATAGTGTCCTGTAGTGTTTTTGGGCAAACAAGACACAACCTTGCAGTTGTTGTTCAAGACATTACACTGGTGCTTTTGAAGTTACTGAGATATAGTGTCTGCAAGACACAACCTGGTAGTCTTACACTGGTGGCTTTCTTTGAAAGTACTGAAGAGATATAGTGTCTAGGCAAGATGTACGAACCTGGCAGTGTTACACTGGTGCTTCTTGAAAAGTACTGAAGATCTTAGTTGTCTGGCAAAGATACACCTGGTTAGTCTTACACTGGTGCTTCTTGAAGTACTGAAGATAGCAGTGTCTGGCAAAGACACAACTGGTAGTCTTACACTGGTGCTTCTTGAAGTACTGAAGATATAGTTGTCTGGCAAGACACAACCTGGTAGTTTTACACTGGTGCTTCTTGAAGTACTGAAGATATAGTGTCTGGCAAGAACAATCCTGGCAGTCTTAACATGGTGCTTCTTGAAGTACTGAAGATATAGTGTTTGGCAAGAGTACAACTGGTAGTCTTACACTGGGCTTGCCTTGAAGTAGTTGAAGATATAGTGTCTGGCGCAAGACACAACCTGGTCGTCTTACACTGCTTGCTTCTTGATAGTACTGAAGTATAGTTGTTGGCAAGACACAACTGGTAGTCTTACAGACTGGTGCTTCTTGAGAGTATGAAGATTAGTGTCTGGCAAGAGATCACAACTGGTATAGTCTTACACTGCTGCTTCTTAAGTACTGGATGATATAGTGTCTGGCAAGACACACCTGGTAGTCTTACACTGGTGCTTCTTGAAGTTACTGAGATATAGTGTCTGGCAAAGTGATACAACCTGGTAGTCTTACACTTCGGTGCTTTTGAAGTATGAAGACTATAGTGTTGCAACGGACACAAGAACCTGGTTAGTCTTACACTGGTTGCTTACTTGAAGTACTGGAAGATAAGATATAGTGTCTGGCAAGGACACAAAACCTTGGTAGTCTTACACTGGTGCTTCTTGACAGTATGAAGATTATAGTGTGACTGGCAAGAACAACCGTGGTAGTCTTACACTGCTGCTTCTTGAAGTACTGAAGATATAGTGTCTGGCAAGACACAATCCTGGTGTCTTACACTCGTGCTTCTTGATAGTACTGAAGATTATAGTTTGTCTGGCAAGAGACAACCTGGTAGTCTTTTTACAATGCATGATTTCTTGGAAGTACTTGAAGATATAGTGTCTGGCAAGATAAAACCTGGTAGTCTTTCTACTGGTGCTTCTTGAAAGGTACTGATAGAGTATTGTGTCATGGAAAGACACAACTGGTAGTCTTACCTGGTGCTTCTTGAAGTAATGAAGATACAGTGTCTGGATAGACACAAACCTGGTAGTTTACACGTGTTGCTTCTTGAAGTACTGAACGATCTGTATAGTGTCTGGCAAGACATAACCTCCGGTAGTCTTACACAAATACTTCTGCAATAGAAACATGAGTGCAGTATATTACAAGTATTCCACAATTACCAACAAAACACACAGTAAAACTAGAAAGATTTTTTTGTGCTATTGTCACATTTATTATATAAATAAATTGTCACTGTTTTAAATGTTTACTCTGAAAATATCTTCAAGATCTCATCACAAAGTTGTGGTTATGAATAATTAAATCTTAATCAAAAGTTACAAAACAAATCTGCCACAACACCAAACGGTCAAAGACCTGGGAGTGATACATGTCGAGGATTCAGCTTCAGGACTCTTTTTTAAACATTGCATCAACGGCATCGCTAGAAAATGACAGGTGGTAATGTAGAACCTTCAAAAACTAGGGGGCCAAGCCCATGATGACAATTTTTAGGTCACTTGATCAATCTAGGCTGGAATATTGCTGACACTAACAGCACCTTTGCAAGGCAAGGTGAAATTTGCTGACCTTAGAAAATGTACAGAGAACCTTCACGGGCGTCATAACGGAGATAAAACACCTCAATTACTGGGGAGCGCGTTTTGAGGTTCCTAAACTGTTTCGGGACGTACCAGGCTGGAGTAGATTAACATGATTAATATACACCTGGAATATCCTAGAGGGACTAGTCCCAAACTTGCCACCGAAAATCAGACTCACTACGAAAGCAAAAGACTTGTCGACGATGCAACAACCCCCAATGAAAAGTCAGGAGGAGTCATTAGCATTTTGAATCTGGGAGACCATACAAATAAGTGTCAGGGGCCCATGACTGTTCTAACTGCCTCCAGCCATACATAGGGGATTACCGCAAACAGACACCCTGGCAGTCTTCAAGCGTCATGGCACTGGACAAGCACATGAATGTCAGTTCCTGACCAGCCGGGGCTGTGCTCGTAATTGTTTGCGTGCAGCCAGCAGTGTAACAGCCTGGTTGATCAGCGCTCTGATCCTCACCTGGAGGGTGGTCTAAGACCGGGGCCCGCAGGGGCATTGACCCCGGAAACTCCTCTCCAGGTAAACTCCTGGTGATAATAGAGTAAACAATATGTCTTCAACACAAACATTTTTATTATATTCTTGAGTATCAATTTTAACACAGCCTCTTATCACTTAGCGAATGTACAGTGGACCCTCGGGTGAATGATTTTAATTCCGTTTGTCAGTAGGTTTGTCCATAACTGATTTAGTTAGCCAAATTAATTTTCCCCATAGAAGATATAATGGGGAATCTAACTAATCTGTTCCTGCTGTCAAGAGAGGCCTTGATATTAGTACTTCGCAATATGACACTATTATCAATTCGACCAGCTTAATTTAGTCTTCACAATTCATCTATGAAGGCCATAATAAGAATAATATTAATAACATAAAAAATGATATACGGTTTCCCTCAATATTCGCAGTTTCAACTTCACGGGCTTGACTTCATTCACGATATCAACTGCCATAATTCCAGTCAGCAATTCATAGTCTTAAGTTTACCACCACTGTGCTGTGTCCCTTACTACCCTCCTCCGTGTCCCCCTAACTGGCAGCCAGCCCTCCCACCACTGTAACTGTTGTGGTGAGTGTTTTGTATTTTCATTATTTGCTATTGAAACTACAGTATAAATACTGTAAACCCCATCCATGACTGCATATTGGAATGGCTATTCGGTCAGGTAGTCTGGAAGGTTACAGATGCATGTGTTTACTCTTTGAAAGACACAGCAAAGAATCAAGCTCATAATAATCTTGCCCCTTCCATTAGTTTAAAGCTGGCATGGGAATCTAATTCCTTGCTTCCTTGACTTGATGTTCTTGCGTCCACCGCCTCTGATAGAAGGTTTTTCCTTTTCCGTTTACCGAAAACCTTTTCACAGTGGACAAGTACATTCTCTACTTTTCTATCTGCTTCCCTGTCAGAGAAAAGTAGTTTCTTATCTCCCTCTTTCCCGTGCCCTCCGTATATCTTGTGATCTCAGTTCCTTCAGCAGATAATTTTCCCACTCTTCATAATTCGTTTTCCCGTCTGCGGGCTACCTCCCATTTCTTTAGACTCTGCCCTCTACATGTAAACGCAATTTCTTCTCTCCCAAACTCTCTACTCTGGGAACTTTCTATCCTCTGCCTTCCTTTCTTTCCGGTCTTTCTAATCTCAGAATTCTCTCCGTCCCTTAGACTTCAAGGCTACCCTTCCGCCAGACTAACACTCTTCGCACTATGCTCAATTATACCTCTCTATCCTCTACAGATGTTCCTGGTGTGTCTACTCTGTACGCTGCTCCTCTGTCCTTTTCAATATTCGGAGAAGAAACTGGTTCGTCTCTTTTCTGACAGACTTAAAGAGCACAAAAATAGTGTTAGCTTGCCGACACTAACCAATGCTCTTTTCTCTCAAGTCAGAGATCATAGCCATCCTATTGACTGGTCTTCTGGCTAAAACTGTCTTCCCTACTTCCAACTCGAACAGTCGCCATCTAGTTGAATCCTCTCTAATACACAACTTTCCCGTTGTATGAAATCCTTACGCCCTGGCTTCGTCTCTGTAGATGCCCATTTCCTCTCCCTTTACAGTGTAAATAGAAAAAAAAAAAAAATGCTCCAAAACTTCAGAACACCAGTGACTTTACTTGACTCCTCATTTTTTTCTTTTTCTTTTGTGTTTTTTCTTCTTCTCCCTCTTCCCTTTCCTCTACCTTTTCTCTCTGGGTTGTCTTTCTTCGCTTCTGTCTCGTGTTTCTGTTCCTTCTTCAATTTATTCCCACTTCCCCTTCACCACCTCTGTGCGCGCTTGCTCTCCTAGTCGGGCACCTAGCTCTCTTGCAGTGCTCCACATCCTTTGTATTTGGACTGGCTCCATTCCTCCTTATTCGTCCCACTCGTTTTTTCTACCATCACTGCTGTGCTACCTCATTCTACTACTACTTCTTACTACAACTACTGATGAAAATTTTAAGAACAATATGCGGCATCTGGTGGTCGCTTTGTTGTGGACTGTTTCACCATCAGTGGCTGGCTGGATGGTTTGAAACGTCTGACGATAGGGATACCCGGGTGTTTTGCGCATGTGTCTTAAATTCATCTTGTCGGTATTGATATACCTTTCTTGTACTACTACTACTACCACTCCCACCTCTTCCTGCCTATATATAGCCAATCCTGCTCCACTTCTGGTTAGTGTGAATTTGTCAATGGTCCAAGTTGGACGAAAACGTCGTCGTAAGCTTCTCTCTTTATGTGCGGGTTATTTGTGTATCAGTCCAGTCACGGGTATTGTGCCCTTTTTTTTTTTTGTGTATTTAAAGAAATCAAAAACATTTCTGCTACTGCTTAATAATAACAAAAATAATAATAATAATAATAATAATAAAAAAAAATTTTTAACTTTTAAATTAATAATAATAATAATAATAATAATAATAATAATAAAAAATATTGATAGAATTGAACGAAGAGAATTGAACAAAAAATACCAAGGCTTGAAAGTGAGGGAAGTGGCGCTGACACGTCTGTCCGTGTTGGCTTTGTTTTATGCTGGATGTGTGCTTAATATAGTGCTTTTCCAAACACTTCAACAATATTTATTGTGTTTGGTGCTTGTAGAATGACTGCGACTTGATGTGGACTGGAGGCTTAGTGGTTAGAGGCAGTGGGTGAGGCTATGGGTGAGCAATGGGTGAGGCAGCAGTTGAGGCAGTGGGTGAGGCAGTGGGGATTAGCAGTGGGTGAGGCAGTGCGTTGAGCGGCAGACAGTTGAGGCAGTGGGTACGGGCAGCGGTTTGAGGCAGTGGTGTGAGGGCAAGTGGGTTGAGACAAGCAGTTGAGGCAGTGATATTTTTACTAACATATATGTTTTAAATAATTAATAGATTTGTTATTATTAATAACACATTTTATTATTATTTGCAGTGCGAACCCACCTTTTGAATGCATCGCATTACATTAAATCCACCATAATAAGCATGTGAGCGCAAAAATTTTGCATTGCTTCACGATAAAAATCTCCTTACGTGATTCATCCAGGAAGCGTCCCACGGTCGTGACACTCCAGCGCAGTAGTTTACAAGGCCCGCCAGTTGCGGTCGCATCCTGCATACATTCGGGTGACATTTCACTCCATCCCACAGTGTTTTTTGTTCTGTAACTGCAAAAAAGTCACCATGGCCGAAAGTGAAGCTTCTAGTGCCAACCTGTGTGGTAAGAAAGGGTAAGAATTATTATGGAAATTAAGAAAGATTTTGAAGTGTTTGGAGCTAAGACCCTGAGAAGCCTATGCCAGTTGTGGAATCCATTGTGCTTACTTCGAAGTGATTAAGGAGAATGTGTGCAAAGAGGGTTGAACTGCAAACCTTATGGATGAAAAACACCCTACACACAGCTATGTTGCAAGTGTGCGGCTGACCGACTAAATTACAAATGACAATGTTGTTTGCCCATTTTAGGCGCAAAATCTTGATGGAACTGGAGGAGGTTACAGGCTCTATGGGAAGATTTGTTGTGCTTGAGAGAGTCCAAAGACTCTAGGTTGGTCCTAAGTGGCATTAAAAGAAGGGAATAACCAGAAAGGACTACTACCTCAGTCCTAATGGAAGGGGATTCCCCTTCTAAAACAATAAACTTCCACACTCTCCCCTTCTCTATCCATCATCTTCAACAGATCTTCAATAAAGGTAAGTGTCATGTAGTCTATTCTTAGTAGAGTAGTAATTGTGCATGTCTTCTTCAGTTTGTTTGTATTAAAAATTAATATTTCATGTAGTAAAAAAATGATTTTTTATACTTTGGAAGTGTCCTGCAGGGATTAATTTGATTTCATTATTTCTTATGGGGAAAATTAATATTTGCCTTATGATAATTCGGCTCAACGATGAGCTCTCGGAAGGAATTATATATCATAGGTGGGGGTCCATCTGTATTAATCTTATTATTTATATATAGTTATTAATAATACATGTACTATTATTATTTATAACGTATAGTTAGTAAATACCACTGTGTCTCAACCACTGGCGCTGAAACACGTGCCTCATGCTGCTCAACTGCTTGCTAACGCTTGGCCTCAACTGCTGCCTCCCCCACTGCCCACTACTGCCTCAAATCACGCCTCATCGACTGCCTCACCCACTGCCTCACATGCTGCCTCAACCACTGCCTCAACACTGCCTCAAACTGCTGCCTCAAACTGCTGCCTCATAAATGCTGCCTCACCTGCTGCCTCAAAAAACCGCTGCTTCACCGAGCCTCACCCACTGCCTTCACCCACTGCCTACCCACTGCCTCAACTGTGCCTCAACTGCTGCCTCAACCACTGCTTCATACTGCTGCTCAACCGCTGCCTAACCCACTACTCATCCACTGCTCACCCACTGCGTCACCACCTGCCTCAACTGACTGCGCTCACCCATGCCTCACCCACTTGCCTCAACACTTCAGTTGCACTCGCAATCTATAAGCACCAAACCAATAATTACTGTGAAATGTTTGGAAGAGCACGGAGACTAATGCTCACTCCAGCTTTAACCTTGTTATTTTTTGTACAATTTCCTTCTTCGAATTCTATCCTTTTATTATTAGTATTATTTTATATTATGTATTATTTATTATTATTATTCTATTATTATTATTATGGACTATTACTTATTATGTAGCAGTAGCAGAATGTTCATTCTTTGTTGTGTTCAAGGAGTAAAAACACTGATGTCACCTTCCAATGATCTGTTCCAAAGAAGCCATCATATGCTGGGGGGGGTGGAGGCAGTGGTATTTAATAACATACATTGTTTATTAAGCCATAACATGTACAGTGGACCCCCCCTTATAACGGTATTTAATCTGTTCCTGTAGAGTCAATGTTATGCAAAATTATCGCTTGCAAATGGAATTTTCCCCATAAGAAATAATGGAAATCAAATTTATCCATTCCTGACACCCAAAAGAATGAAAAAAAATAAATTTACCACATGAATATTTATTTTAATACACACAAAACTGAAGAAGACATGCCACAGTTTTCATGACACTTTATGGAAGATGATGGGATGGGAGGAGGGGAGAGTGTTGGATCTTTCTTAGTGTTTAGAGGGAAATCCCTTCCATTAGGACTTGAGGGGTAAAGTCGAGTCTGTTTCTGGTGGGGTCGACTCTCCGCTTCTTCTTTTAATGCCACTAGGACAAGCTTGACGAGTCACTGGACTTTGTCGCACAACCTATCTAGCCAATATGAGGTCTGTTACCTCTCGTTCCTTTTATGACTTTCCTTGAAAAGTGTTTCGCAAACATTGGTCAGTTGTAATAATCACCAGCACGGCGTGCAACAGCTGTCTGAGGGTTGATTTTCAATCCATGAAGGTTTTTTTTTTTTGCACTTTATGCCACATTGCACAGATTATCCTTTATCTTTTGCAGTAGGCAACTGCTTCAAGTTCTCTCTCCCCTCCTGCCGTAGCAGTTTCCTCAGGTTGTGGATCATGCTGATGAAGATGATTAACACCTCAGCGGTTTAGTTCTTTATTGTCCTCCTCCACCAACTTCTTCCACATCAATTCCCATAACCTGTCCAACTCCCAAGGACTTTTCCCAATGGGGCCACGAATGGATTCCCTGTCAACTGGCATAGGATTCCAGGGTTAGCCTCAAACCTGTGTCAAAATCTTTGGTCTACACATTGGTCAAACAGTTTCTTCCAAGCAGGAGTTTCAAGGTCCTCTTAGTCACTCCCTCCAAGCCTTACCTATAAGGTTTAACAATTGAGGATATATTAAAGTTGCTCTCTCCAAAAACTCTCTTAGAGCAAATTGAGTTTCTGAGTTGTCACTACAAAGCACCTTTTCAAACAGAGCTTTTGTGTAAGTTATTTTTGAAGTTTGCAATAACCTGATGGTCCTGGGCTGCAGGAGAGGAGTGGTATTAGGAGGCAAATATTGACCTTAATGAAGCTCATGTCCTCACATAGTCGCTCTGCCAAGTCCGTTGGTCTGACCAGGGGCTTTGTTCTTACACGAGGCACTTAAGGCTCTAGATTTCTTGTTCAGTTGAGGAATTTTTCACATTGGAGACAAACAATGTTGGTTTGTAACCACGTCTATAGAAAAAAAAGTTCCCTAGTGACCCATGCCTTACTGTTTGTCACTCCACAGCCACACACAAATTAGCCTTGAGGTATTGTTTTGCTGAACGCTCTGCGGAGTTTTCAGAGTGATACATAATAAAGGCTTCACTTTTGCAATCACCACTAGCATTGGAACACATGAGAAGGAGTAAGCCTGTCTTTCATAGGTCGTTATGTTCTTGGGAGGGCCTTTTGCCTCCTTCAGTAAGTGTGTGGTCCTGTCTTGGCATTTTTCTTCAAAAACAGGCCTGTTTCATCACAATTAATACACTTGTCAGGTTTGCTCTGTCCTTCACTGTCTAATGTGTACTCTTGAATTCCTACACATTACTTTTCAGCTGCTTATGTGGTTCCGAACTGCAGCCTCACCATGCCTTATCACACCATGTATGCCCTACGCTTCTTAAATCTCTCAAACCAACCTTTGTGGCTTAAATTCCACTCACATCCTTCACTTGTTAGCAGGGCATGCGTTTTTAATTAAATCCTCATGCAAACTGCCTAGCCTTTTACATTGATCGCGTGAGAGAAGCTATCTCCTGCTATCTGTTTTTGTTTTATCCACACAATAAGAGTCTTTCAACGATCTTCTATCACTTGCTGATCTCTCTGTTTTGAAAACACAGTTGAACCTTGGCAAGAACAGTCTTCTTTGATTACCGTTTTTTTTTGGACAACAATAGTAGCGATGGAATGCTTAGGGGTCGTTACTATACAAAACCTGGCAGCTCGGAGACAAGCTACTCAGTTTCATACTAGCAAATTGATTGCTTCCCTTATCTTATAGTGATTCTCCCCTTATGTTCCTGTTTGAGCGGTTGGCACTAGAAGCTTTCTTGGGGCCCAGAGTCACTTTTTTGCAGATAAATTCACCACAAAAAACACTGTAATGAATACGAAATGTTCTGATTGTATGCTTGGGATGTTACCGCGGAGGCTGGCTGAGTTAAAGCAATCCACGGCGGAATCATGTGAGGCTGGAACTCAGGGCCGCACATAGACGCGTCTCGGATGAATTAGCGTTGAACGAGTTTTGTAGCGGTTATTGCGAGGCAAAATCTTAGCGATATAAAATGTATCTGTATGCGGATTAATGTTATGTGATGTCCAACGGGGTATGTGGGGGTCCACTGTATTATTTAAAGAACTAAAAAAAGCACAATAGCGTGACTGGAACGCACACAAATAGCACCGCACAAGAAGAGAGGAGGCCTTACGGAGACGTTTCGGCCCACTTGGACCATAACAAAGTCAACACTAATGAGATGATAGAGGCGGATAGTTATAAAGTGGTCCTCGTAGTCTTCGGGAATCAGAGATTTCGCGGGAAATCATAGGAGTATCTTTCGAATAAAAACATGGCTCGCTAATCATAGGTTGACTTTGCAAATAGTAGTTCCGTCCGGGACACTACGGCACAGTGTGATGCGAGAGGGCCGGCCTCCCTACCCAGCCAGTCTGGCATTGTTTACCGTGAGCGGAAGGTCCCCTCACGAGCTCCAGCAAAATATTTCATATTCATCATTTTTAGTGCTTGCAAGTACTAAATAAGCCACACGGCTCCAAAGAAAGCTTTTTCGTGCTCCGCGAGCCTGTGGTAAAGAAGGTGAGGAAATACTGATTGAATTTAAGATAAAACAATCATTGGTATGTAGTATGTATTAGGAGTTTGTAGTGAAAGAGGGAAATTTATTTTCCCAGTAATGTGTGTAGGCCTTTAGGACAAGGATGGTGTTTAAGAGAAGTAAATTAGCAAGTGGTCTTGGATGACGGCATGGAGTTTTTAAAAGGTAAAATGAATCACAACATAAAGTGGGGTCTGTTCACAGTTGCTCTTTGCTGATGACATGCTCTGGGGAGATTCTGAAAGTAGTTGCAGAAGATGTGGTATGAATTTGGTAGGGTTATGCAAAAAAAAGAAATTAAAAGTGAATACAGGGAAAGAGTAAGGTTATGAGGGATAACAAAGAAGATTAGGTGATGAAAGATAGGATATCAGATTGGAGGGAGAGAGTATGGAGGAGGTGAATGTATTCAGATATTTGGGATGATGGACATGTCAGGGATGGGTATATGAATGATGAGGTTGTATCATAGAATTGAATGAGGGAAGAAAAGGGTTGAGTGGTGCACTTAGGAGTCTGTGGAGACAAAGATCTACTCTCTTGTCCTTGGAGGCAAGTGAGGGGAATGTATGAGAGTATAGTTTTACCAACGCTCTTATATGGGCTATGTGAAGCATGGGTGATGAATGTTGCAGCGAGGAGAAGGCTGGAGGCAGATGGAGATGTCATGTCTGAGGCAATGTGTGGTGTGAAATAATGCAGAGAATTCGCAGTTGGAAGTTGGGAGGAGGGTGCGGGATTGCCAAAACTGTTGTACAGAGGGATGAGGAGGGTTGTTGAGGTGGTTTGCGACATGTAGAGAGAATGGAGCAAAACAGAATGACTTCGAAGAGTGTATCAAGTCTGTAGTGGAAGGAAGGGCGGGTAGGAGCGGCCTACCTAGGAAAAGGTTGGAGAGGAGGGAGGTAAAGGAGGTTTTGTGTTGAGGGCCTTGGACTTTCCAGGCAGCCATGCGCTCTGTGAGCGTGTTTGATAGGAAGTGTGATGGAGACAATGGTTTTTAATACTTGGATGTGCTGTGATTGGTGAGTTGTGAGCAAGAGTAAGAATGGTATCTGAAGGGTGTTTCAGCGGAAACCGGCGCAGGCACTGTGACTGAGTCCTGGAGTATGGGAAGTACCAGTGCTTGCACTGACTGTAAGTGTAGGGAGTTATGTTTGCAGTTTAGAACTGTAGTGTAAAGGCACCCTTCTGTCAGGACAGTGATGGAGTGGATGATGGTGAAAGTTTTTCTTTTTCGGGCCCCTGCCTTGGTGGTGAATCGGCCATGCCAGTGTGAAGATAATAATAAATATCAATTGAACAATATGAAAGTGCACCTAATTGGAGGCGAACTGGCCAGGGATGTATGTATTAGAAACCCTACTGCACCATATGTGTGTTCCGCATAGTGAGCCACGAAAGGAAATCAAGGACATGTTGTTGCAAAGGGGGTAACTATGCTGACAAATAATGGGATCACAGAGTACTCGAAGATGTTGAGAAGGTTATTATTGGTGTGGATAAAAGAGAAACAATTAGCAGGAGAAGAACTCTTATGATTCAATTATGTTGTGAAAAGGCTAGGCGTTGCACAACGAATTGGTAAAGAAATTTCCTGCAAATAGTGGGATGTGATAGTGAATTTAAGGCCAAGCAAGGGTTGGGTTTTTGAGAGGGAGTATGTTTCGGTAAAGAACCAGTTATCTATGGCTACACAGTGTGGTAAGCATATGGTGTATGAGGCTTGCCAGTCGGACCACAAGGCGGCTTTAAGATAAAATGTATTTTTTTTTTTATTATCACACTGGTTCTCCGTCTGTGTTCCCACCAAGGCGGGTTGGAGCTCCGAATTTATGATAAATCTTCGATGTAATAAAGAAAGAAAAAAACTGGGATTCACCATCCATTCACTCCACATACACCTGGAAAATATGCACGATCAATTCAATGATAAGTACATAGAGGTCTGGAGGACTGAAACCTGAACAATAGGGGTGCTCAAACTGTTGACGAAAGCAGGATGACCTCTTTTGGAAGAATAAAAATGCTAAGTAAACGAGGCGTTCGTTACACAGGAAGGGGAAAAGGCCAATGACAGGACCCCAGGGACACAAGCCGATGAAAGTCAGGCTTGACGCTCATGTTTTCTGTGCTAATGCTGTTTGGATTATTTCAATGTGTAAGCCCATTAAAAAGTGTACCATTCTGAAAATCTCAGATGTCGTTCAGGAGGAAAAAACAGAGCTCTTCTCCACAGTTATTTTGTGGAGACTGAATGAGACAGGACGTCCAGTGTCTCTCAAGGTAGGGTCCTAGTAGGCGATTAGAAACATAGAAGAGAAGCAACCCCAGAAGTAAAAGCAATTGGTACCTGAGGTGGTGTTGCTGGAATGGGATTCCCTTTCAAACTGTAAACAATACAATCTCTTTCTCGTCTCCAGTCTTCCATACACTAAGAAGTATCTCCGCAATAAGTGTAAGTGTTATGCTGGTAATGTTTCATTCATCTTTTCCAATTGATTGGTTTATGTGTTACCTACTTCTATATTTTTCATTGTAAAAAATATTTTTTTGTTTTAGAATACTTCAGTGGGGTTGTCGAGGAACAGAATTAATGTGTATGTTACAATTATTTCTTATGGGAAAATTGATTCGAAAATCTGTAGAGATTTCGAATAATAGTAGCAACTCCAGAAATGGGATTAACTATGAAAAACGAAGGGACCACTGTTTATAGGCAGAAGAGGTAGTGGTAGTGGTAGTAGTGGTAGTAGTAAGTAGTAGGTGGTATGTAAGTAGTGTAGTAGTTAAGTAGTAGTAGTAGTAGTAGTAGTAGTGGAAGTGTTGTAGTTAGAGTGGCAGAGATGGAAGGAAGAAGAGTAATGGGTGAAGTAAAGTAAAGGAGGAAGGGAGCCAGTCAAATCAAAGAAAGGGGAAGCACTGCAAGGGAGCTAGGTAGCCCACAGAGGGAGTAGCAAGTGCCACAGAGGTGGGGGATAAGGAAAGTGGGGAATAAAATAATGACAGGAAACAGAGAAACACAAAAGACAAAAAGGAAAAGACAACCCAGGAAGAGTGAAAAAGGGAAGAGGAACAAGGGGAAATGAGGGAGAGAATGAAGAAAAAGGAGAAGGAATCAGGTTTTAAGTCATGAGAGTTCTGAAGTTTGGAGCATTTTACAATGTTGTGGTGAGGAAAGGCATCTAAAGAGATGAAGCAGGGACTAAGGGTGTCAAGTAAAGGCAAGTTGTGTGTATAAAGAGGGATTCGAATAAGACGGGCGATCTGCGCTTAAAAGTTCGAAGTAGGAAAGACATTTTTAGCAGAAAGACCACTCTATAGGATGGCTAGTGATGCTCTGACATTACAGAAAGAATGAGCATTGTTAGTTGTCGGCAACAAGCCTAACACTATTTTAGTGCTCCACTAAAGTCTGTCAGAAAGAGGTTCGGGCCAGGTTTTCTCCAAAGTATTGAAGAAAAGAAAACAGGAGAGGACGCAAGAATAGAAGTAGACACCATGAAATCTGTAGAGGGAGGGAGATGGCATGAATGAGATTAGAGTTGCTGGAAGAGAGTTAGTTTCTGAGGAAAGTAGCCTTATGTCTTCTAAAGGTGTATGGAGAGAATTGTATGAGATTAGAAGACTGAAAATGTTTTAGGGAAGGCAAGGGACAGGAAGAGTTCCCAGGAAAGAGGTGAGAGTTTGGGGAGGAGAGAAGAAATTATGTTTTTAGCATGTGGAGAGGGCAGAGCGACAGAGTGATGAAATGGGAGGGTAACCAAGTGTTGCGAAAACAAATTGTATGAAGAGTGGAAATTTTCTGCTGGAAGTCCAGCAGGCAAAATTTGCGTGAGCGTGTTTGATAGGAGTGAATGGAGACAAATGTTTTTAATACTTGAAGTGCTGTTGGAGTGTGAAAGCAAAGTAACATTTAGGAAGGGGTTCAGGGAAAAACCGGCAGGCCGGACTTGAGTCCTGGAGATGGGGAAGTACAGTGCCTGCCCACTTCTGAAGGAGAGTGGAGTTAATGTTGCAGTTAATAAACTGTAGTGTTAAAGCACCTTCTGGCAAGACACGTGATTGGAGTGAAATGATGGTGAAAGTTTTTCTTTTTCGGGCCACCTGCCTTGGTGGGAATCGGCCAGTGTGATAATAATAAAAAAAAACTTGAAGTTCTGAACTGTTCTCCCTGGAATGCAGGCATGAGAGCATACCTGATATGTACACCTGGAAAATCCGTAAGAGGGACTAGTCACCGAACTTGCACATGAAAATCACTCAACCGTAATGCAAAATTATGCAGACGATGCAAACATCCCCCAATGAAAAGCCGGGGTGTCACTAGCTGTTAGGAGACAATACAGTAAAGTGTCAGGGGCTGAGACTGTTCAAAAATGCTCCCAGGATACATAAGGCGGGATTACATAGACCCGTGTCAGTCTTCAAGCTGGCATGGACAAGCACCTAAAGTCGGTACCTGACCAGCCGGGACTGTGGCTCGTATGTAGATTGCGTTGTGCAGCAAGGCAGTAACAAACTGGTTGATTCATGCTCTGATCCAACAGGAGGCCTGGTCACAGACGGGTGCTGGGGCATGACCCTGGAACTCTCTCCAGAGTAAACTCAGGTAAGCAGATTACAGAGTGATCTTAACGTGTTTTCCATATAAAATGTATTATACGTCTATATTAGCTCTCATGAGTACACAAGACTGATCTTTTTATAAAAATATATAAGATATTCTGAACATTATAACAATCAACTTATCTTCCTCGATGAGCTGATAACATATGATTTACTAGCTAATATTTTATTAACATTTTCAACTCTTCTACATGTCATGGCAGATCTCTTTTATATATTCTGATGAGTTTATAGCTAAAGTGTTCATGAAACATTAAACCCTAACGATGTTTTATCTCCGTGAAGTGTACTATGTATGTTCACATGGACAGCTTTCTTGAACTAAAAGCATTTCAGGACCAATTACAGCACTGATGGGGGTTTATCTCCTGTATTGTACTTCATATGTGTCACAAGGACTGCCTGTGTGCCAAAAAACATTTCTGACAATCTGAACATTGATATGGTTTATGCTCCTGTATGTACTCTCAGATATGCATCGCAAGACTGCTTATTTTGCACAGTAAACATTTCAGACACTGCTGAATTGATGTGGGTTTATCTCCTGTAGTAATCTCATATGCTTCACATAGACTTCTTTTATCAGCAAACACATTTCAGACACTCAGAACAATGATTTGGTTTATGTCTCCTGTATTACTCTCACGTATGTTATTGCAAGACTTCTTTTTATAACAAAACATTCAGTCGCGAACCCGGACAGACTCAGAACACTGATATGGAAAATTTTCCCCTTGGAAGAAAAGGAATTAGAGCCCACACAGAGGGGAAACATCAAAAAAGGACATTAATAGGTATAAGGAGATTAAGAAATCCTTCACGGGCCTTCTAAGAAAATCAAGGACTCATCAAGAGGGACATTGGCGAAGAGGGACTCAACGTCAAGACTAAGCATCTTACAGGTCGGGAGAGGGCAAACCTATTCAATGAAGTCTTGAGAGTGACTGAGGTGGGAAGGAGAAAAAGCACCAAAGGAGTGAGGGTTTTGGCCATCCAAGAAGCAAGAGAATAAGAGACAGAACCTCTAGAGGAAATGATAGAACATAGAGGAATATCAGGTTTATGAGTTTTGGGGAGGCCATAGAAATAGGGAAGAGAGGGACAAATGACACAAAACTGTTGAACAAGGTCAAAGTCAGGAAGACAGAGGTCGGAGAGAGTCCTTAGTTTCTTGTTGAAAGTTCTCTTGATGTGATCAAGAGGGTTGGAAATGAGAGGAGTGTAGGTATTTGAGTCAGAGAGCAAGACATTACCTTTACAGAGGTAATCCTCTTGATCTAGGATAACTACCGAATTACCTTTGTCAGAAGATAGTATGACAATGTTAGTGTTAGATTTAAGAGAAGAAAGGGCAAGTTGATAATGGCACAGAAGGCGGTGGTTCTTAGAAAACAGACTAACAAGAGCAGGAAGGAGAGCGCCATGAAAAGTGGACAAGTCAGGAAGATTACGGGAGCGAGACTGACAAAAACAATCAAGAGTTAATCAGTTCAATACCAGCGCGAGGGGCAGGTGAAGTGGCAAAACAAAGGCCAAAACCAAGAAGTTCAAGCTCATATTGAGAGAGTGAGACAGAAGACAGGTTAGTAACACAGTCAGTGAGGGAGAATTTAGACCAAGGGCTAGCTGAGATGAGATGTTGAAGTTTATTTTGTAGTTTAGAAGAATGAATTTGTGTGTTCAGGCGAGGAGTGTCAAAGGCAGTGGTAGAGAGAAGGTTACAGAGATCCTGTGGTAGAGCTACAAAGAGAGCACAGTGATGCTGATGGAAAGTAAAGAAGGCATCTTCAACCTGAGACTTAGTAAAAAGAATAAGTTGTTGAAGTAGGAGACGGGCATGATCAAGAAAGGGAGTGACCAGTGGGTTGGGTTTCAGGAAATGGGAGAAGGAAGGGAGCAGAACTTGTTCAGCAAGACAGTCATGTAGGAAGCGAAGCTGAATCTTACGATGCCGGGTAGCAATAAGAGCAGCCTCATAAGATCGAAAGAGGGGCTTAAAAGAGGGAAGAACATTCAAAAGTTGGAAAGAATATGATGCTTAACTGTGGGGTCAATAAATAACTAAAAAAAAAGGAACAATACCGTGACTGGAACGATCACAAATAACCCGCACATTAGAAGAGAGGAGCTTTATGACGATGTTTTGGTCCGACTTGGACCATTTACAAAGTCACACTAACGAGAAGCAGAGCAGGATGGGTATATATAGGCAGGAAGAGCTAGTGTGGAGGTGGGTGGTGGTAGTAGTAGTAGTAGTAGTAGTAGTAGTAGTATAGTATAGTAGTAGTAGTAGTAGTAGTAGTAGTAGTAGTAGTAGTAGAAGTGGTAGTAGTAGTAGAAGTGGTAGTGTAGTGGTGGCAGAGATGGAAAAGTAAAAAGAAAATGGGGAAGTAAGGAGGAGGAGCCAGTAAAATTTACAAAAAAAAAAAGGAAAAAGCACTGCAAGGGGGGAAGGTCCCAAGGGGGGAGGCAAGAAACACAGGGGGAGGGGGGGGGGGAAAAAAAATGAAATAAAAAATTAAAGGGGAAAACAGAAACCCCAAGGGGACAAAAGGGAAAGACAAACCCAGAAGAAAAAAAGGAAAGAGGAAAAAGGTGGGAAAGTAAAAAAAAACAGAAAGAACTCCCGGGCCCAATAGCCTAAATCCCATATCTTTAAAAATTTTTGAAAGGGTCCTGAGAAGAAAGGTCACCACCCATCTAAAAAAACCCATCAGTTACACAACCCAGGGCAAAAGGGTTTAAAAAGGGTCGTTTCCGTCTGTCTCAACTATTGGATCACTACGAAAAGGGGTCCTAAATGAAATAAAAGGGACAAAAAAAAAGGATGTAATATATAAGATTTTGAAAAAACCCCTTCGAAAAAAAAATGGCGTAATAGGCAAAAAATTTCGGGGCTAAAGGAAAAAACAGGAAAAGTCGGTCGATGGATTATAATTTTTTCCCAACAGGAAAAACAGAGGTAGTTTGTCAACAGAAAAAGTCCGAGGCCCAGCTACGGTTTAAAAAGCTTTTCCACCCGGCCAGTACTCCGTCCCCTCTTGTTCCTCATTTTTAAAAATCCCACATTGGGCAAAGGGTGTCAGCCCCAGCACCGTGTCTTCCCTTTTCAGATGACACCCGGGTCTGCATGACAGTTGGGCTTCCATTGCAGACCCTGCAAAGCTCCCGGGGGGCCCTAACCAAATCTTTTAGGGGGGCTGAAAAAAACAAAAATTTAAATTCAACGGGGGAAATTTCCCAAATTTTCAGATTTGGTAAAAATGAGGGGAAAATTTAAAAATTTTATCAGAGTACAAAAAAAAAATTCTGGCCACAAAATGGGGGCGAAAAAAACCAACGTCAAAGGGCCCGGGAGGACATGTCGGAGGAAACTCACCCCTTTAAGGACCCCTAAAATTGTATCAATCAAATCTCTAGAAAAATGACAGGATTTTATAATGAGGAAACCCTTTAAAACTAGGGGGCCAGCCCATTTATGACACTCTTCAGGTTTACTTGTTCTATTAGGCTGGAATTTGCTGCACATAACAGACCTTTTTAAGGGGGAGGTGAAAAAAAATTGGGCCCAATTAAAAAAATGTACAGAGAACTTTCACGGCACGCATAAAAGGAGATTAAAAAAACCCCAATTATTGGGGGCGCTTGAGGTTCCTAAACCTTTTATTCCCCGGAACGCAGGAGGGGGAGATACATGGGTTTATTTCCAAACCCGGAAAAAACCCGGGGACTAAAATTTCCGAAAAATTTCACATTTAAAATCCTCACTACGAAAGCAAAACTTGGCGCGAGACCACCCCCCAATGAAAAAAACAAAGGGGTTTTTTCCCCTAGCATGTTTAAAAGGGCCCTTTTCAAAAAGTGTCAGGGGGGCCCCAGACTGTTCCCCTGCCTCCCCGACACATAAGGGGGGTTACCAAAAGAAACCCCGGGAAATTTCAAGTGGCACTGGGAAAAACACCTAAAGTCCCGGGTTTCCGGGGTCAGCCCGGGCCCGGGCTCGTTCGTTTGGGTTTGGGGTGCAGCCAGCAGCAAAAAGCCTGGTTGACAGGCTTGACCCACCAGGAAGGGGTGGTCACAGACCCCGGGCCCCCGGGGGGGGTTGACCCCGGAAAATCTCTTCCCGGTAAACTCCCCGGTAAAAAAAAGGGAAAACCGCTTCCTATCTTTATTCAAAAAATTTTAAAAAATTTTCCCCAAAATAAATTTCCATATATATATTATATTTATTATAAATTTTATATATATTTTTATATATATTTTTTTTATATTATATAATATATTATTATATATTTTTATATATGCAATAAGATCACAGTAAAAACTGTAAAATTTTTTATTTATATAATTTTATATATATTATTTTACTAAAAAAAAAAATTTTATATATATATATATATATACCCTACCCTCTAGGTTTTTTTCCTTTTTTTTAAATAGCTATTTTTTCTTTTTTATTTTTTTCTTTTTGTCCATGGGGGAAATGGAAAAAGGGAAACTTTTCCCCCGGGAAGCCCTGCGTGACGTATGAGGGCCCACTAAATTCCCGGGGGCCCAAAGGGCTTGTTTAAACCCCTTTCCTTAACAATTTTCTTTAAAAAAGGAAAAAGGAAAAAAAATTTATAAAAAAATGGGTTGCTTAAAATTTTGCGGGATTTAGTGCGGATGGGCAAAAAAAAACAGGGTGATTGCTGGTGTTATGAATGAAAAGGGAAATTTGGTTTTCCTGGGGCCCCAAGCGAAACAAAGCTGAAGGGGGTAGGAGAGTTTCAGTGGGGGGGAAATAAATGGAAATTAAAAATTTGGGGTATCTGAAGGGGGAGTTAGAGCAAAAAGGAAAGGGGGAGCGTAAAGTTAAATGATCAGTTTTTTGGAAAGGGGGGAAAAAAGAATTGAATGTGTTAAAATTTAAGAAATTTTTGTGGATTTTTAAAAAAAAGGTTGGATGCGAGAAGGGGGGTATAAAAAAGCGTTTTATTGCACCCGGAGGAAAAGGGAATGCAGAGGAGGGGAGGGGAGATTTTGGGAGATGTTTTAAATGAATGTATAGGGCCTTTGGGAAACCCAAATGAGGAGGTAAATTTTGGGTTTGGGGCTTTAATGCTAAAGTAGGGAAAAAACTTTTTTGGGGAGGGTTTTTGGTAGGTAAAATTTGGGGGGGGCCCCGGGTTTTAAATGATAAAAGGGAGCCCTTTGATTGAAAATTTGTATAGAAAGGGGGTTTAGTTTTTGGTAATACATATTTTTAAAAAAAAGAGGAATAAATTTAAATATACACGATATTTATTTTAGGGCGGAAAAAAGACGTAGTTTTTTTTGGATTTGTATTGGTAGATAAAAAACTGTTGAGTAGGAATTTAGGATGGACATGTTTTTAGAGGGGCCAGGGTATATAGATACTTTTAGGGTTTTTAGCAAAACTGAGGTAAAAGGGAGTGGGATACAAGGAAAGAAAGAATCAGGGGAAAAGAGAGGTTTAAGGTTTATAAAAATAAAAGAGGAGGCCGTTAGGGGGGAAGATAAAAAAACAGGGTATTGGAGGTAGGTGGGCTAATGAGAGATAGGCAATGGGTTTGAAGGGGGATGGGGTAAGGGGTTTTAAAAAAAAGTTGTGTTTAGAGTGTTCAGCAGAAGTTTGTGGTTACAGGGGAAAATGGGTGCAGGAGGGGAAGAGGAGCGATTGGGGGGAATGATGATGAAAGAGAGTTTTGTAAGGGGAAAAAAAAAGTTAGCATATGAAAAAGTTTTTTTCAAAGAGAAGTTTATGCAAGGGGGAAGAGGGGTTTTGGAGGAAAAAAAAGGGGAAGTTAAGAGAGTGGTTTAAAACAATGTAAAAAAAGAGCAAATGGGGGAAAAGGGGGGTGAGATGTTTAAACAAAAAAATTTTGTTTTTAAAAAAAAGAAAAAAGTTTTTGGGAGTGAGATTTAAAAAAGTTTTAAAAAAGCCCCAGAAAAACCAAAAAATTTGTCAGTTTTAAAAAAAGGGGAGGGGAGTTATTAAAAGGAGAGTTAGAGGTATTGGGAAGATGGAAGGAATATTTTGAGGAATTGTTAAATGTTGATGAAGATAGGGAAGCTGTGATTTCGTGTATAGGGCAAGGAGGAATAACATCTTGTAGGAGTGAGGAAGAGCCAGTTGTGAGTGTGGGGGAAGTTCGTGAGGCAGTAGGTAAAATGAAAGGGGGTAAGGCAGCCGGGATTGATGGGATAAAGATAGAAATGTTTAAAAGCAGTGGGGATATAGTTTTGGAGTGGTTGGTGCAATTATTTAATAAATGTATGGAAGAGGGTAAGGTACCTAGGGATTGGCAGAGAGCATGCATAGTTCCTTTGTATAAAGGCCAAAGGGGATAAAGAGAGTGCAAAAATTATAGGGGGATAAGTCTGTTGAGTGTACCTGGTAAAGTGTTATGGTAGAGTTATAATTGAAAGAATTAAGAGTAAGACGGGAGAATAGGATAGCAGATGAACAAGGAGGCTTTAGGAAAGGTAGGGGGTGTGTGGACCAGGTGTTTACAGTGAAACATATAGTGAACAGTATTTAGATAAGGCTAAAGAGGTCTTTGTGGCATTTATGGATTTGGAAAAGGCGTATGACAGGGTGGATAGGGGGGCAATGTGGCAGATGTTGCAAGTGTATGGTGTAGGAGGTAGGTTACTGAAAGCAGTGAGAGTTTTTACGAGGATAGTGAGGCTCAAGTTAGAGTATGTAGGAAAGAGGGAAATTTTTTCCCAGTAAAAGTAGGCTTAGACAAGGATGTGTGATGTCACCGTGGTTGTTTAATATATTTATAGATGGGGTTGTAAGAGAAGTAAATGCGAGGGTCTTGGCAAGAGGCGTGGAGTTAAAAGATAAAGAATCACACACAAAGTGGGAGTTGTCACAGCTGCTCTTTGCTGATGACACTGTGCTCTTGGGAGATTCTGAAGAGAAGTTGCAGAGATTGGTGGATGAATTTGGTAGGGTGTGAAAAGAAGAAAATTAAAGGTGAATACGGAAAGAGTAAGGTTATGAGGATAACAAAAAGATTAGGTGAGAAGATTAAATATCAGATTGGAGGGGAGAGTATGGAGGAGGTGAACGTATTGATATTTGGGTGGACGTGTCGGGGATGGGTCTATGAAAGATGAGGTAAATATAGAATTGATGAGGGAAAAAGAGTGAGTGGTGCATTAGGAGTCTGTGGGACAAAGAACTTTGTCCTTGGAGGCAAAAGGGGGGGAATGTATGGAGTATATTTTCCCAAACGCTCTTTATGGGTGTGAAGCGTGGGTGTGAATGTTGCAGGAGGAGAGGCTGGGGGCAGTGGAGATGTCTGTTGAGGGAAATTGTGTGGTGTAAATATAATGCGAGAATTCGTTTTTTTTGGAAGTTAGGAGGAGGTGCGGGATTACCAAAATGTTGTCCAGAGGGGGAGGAAGGGTTGTTGAGGTGGTTCGGACATTGTGAGAGAAGGGAGCGAAACAGAAAGACTTTAAGAGTGTATCAGTTGGGGAAAGGGAAAGGCGGGGTAGGGGGCGGGCTAGGAAGGGTTGGAGGGGGGGGGTTTAAAAAAAAGGTTTTGTGTGCGAGGGGCTTGGACTTCCAGAGGCATGCGTGAGCGTGTTTGATGGAGTGAATGGAGAAAAAAGGTTTTTAATACTTGATGCTGTTGGAGTGTGAGCAAAGTAACATTTTTGAAGGATTCAGGGAAAAAAGGCAGGCCCGGGTTTGGTCCCGGGATGGGAAGTACAGTGCCCGCACTTGAAGGAGGGGTGTTAATGTTGCGTTTAAAAACTGTAGTGTAAAGCACCTTCTGGAAAAACAGTGATGGGTGAATGATGGTGAAAGTTTTTCTTTTTCGGGCCCCCCCTGCCTTTGGGGGGGAATCGGCCGGTGTGATAATAAAAAAAAAAAAAAAAAATTATATATTTTATTTATATATATATTATATATATTAAAATTTTTTTAAAAATTTTACGTGGACCCCCCCCATTTGTTGGCATCACATAACGTTAAATCCACAACGTACTTTTATCATAAAATTTTGCCTCGCTAGCGCTAAAAAACTCGCTCAACGCTTTGTTCGAGAGCGTCTATGTGCAGCCTGAGCCCGTTCACTGTTTGGCGGTGGATTTTTTTACAAACCAGCCCCCGGGTAAAAACAAAAACATTTCAAACGGAAATTTATACATTTCAGTGTTTTTGGTGATTTTTTCTGCAAATTAAAATGACCATGGGCCCCAAGAAAGCTTCTAGTGCCAACCCTGTGGTAAAAAGGGTGAGAAATATTATCGAAATACTGTGGTACCATGGTCAACTGCTGATGCTGCTGCTGCTGCTGCTGCTGCTGCTGCTGTAGCACCATCAGCTGCTGTTGCTGCTGTCCCCAACCATCGGGCAGCTGCTGCTGCTGTAGTACTGTCTGCTGCTGCTGTAGCACTGTCAGCTGCTGCTGTAGCACTGTCAGCTGCTGCTGCTGCATTAGCACCATCAGCTGCTGCTGCTGCTGTAGCACCGTCAGCTGCTGCTGCTGCTGTAGCACCGTCTGCTGCTGCTGTAGCACTGTCAGCTGCTGCTGTAGCACTGTCAGCTGCTGCTGCTGCATTAGCACCGACAGCTGCTGCTGCTGCTGCTGTACCACCATCAGCTGCTGCTGAAGCACTGTCAGCTGCTGCTGCTGCTGCTGTAGCACTGTCAGCTGCTGCTGCTGCTGTAGCACCGTTGTTCGTGTGGCTTATTGAGAATACCAAGAAACAATTTACCCCAGAGGGTTAAACCACCCAGGATAACCCAAAAAAGCCCAGTGTCATCGAAGACTGTCTAACTTATTTCCATTGGGGTCCATAATCTTGTCTCCCAGGATGCAACCCACACCAGTCGACTAACACCCAGGTGAACAGGGAAAAATGCCTGGAACTAGTGCTCATATTGGTGAATTTAAAGCCAGCAAAGGTTGGTTTGAGAGATTTAAGAATCATAGTGGCATACACAGTTTTGATAAGGCCTGTTTTTGGAAAAAAATGCCAAACGGACCTACAATATCAGGAGGAAAAGGCACTCCCAGGACACAGTGTCTCATCAGTCATTGCTGCATCTTCAAAAAAGGTAAGTGTCAAATTTTTTCTTCATTTAGTAGAGTAGTACATGCACAATGTAATTGTGCATGTACTACTCTACTATTGTGCATGTATCCTTCTCTTTGTGTGTAGGAAAATGTATATTTCATGTGGTAAATTTTTTTTTTCATACTTTTGGGTGTCTTACACGGATTTAAATTTTATTTCCATTATTTCTTATGGGGAAAATTCACTCGCATAAAGATAATTTCGCATAACAATGAGCCCCTCAGGAACGGATTAATACCATTATGTGGGGGTCCACTGTATATATATATCGTGGACCCCCCATAACGATTTTAATCCGTGCAAGAGGAGTAATTGTTATGCGAAATAATCGGTATGTGAATGAATTTTCCCCATAAGAAATAATGGAAAAAAAAATTAATCCGTACAGACACCCAAAATATGAAAAAAATTTTTTTTTACCACATGAAATGTTAATTTTAATACACACAAACTGAAAAAGGCATGCACACTTACATGGGCACTTACTTTTATTGAAGATCTGGTGATGATTGATGGGATGGGAGGAGGGGAGAGAGAGTGTTTGTGTTTAGAAGGGGAATCCCCTTCCCCTTAAGACTTGAGGTGGCAAGTCCTTTTCTGGGGTTACTTCCCTTCTTTTTTTAATGCCACTAGGGCCAGCTTCAGATCACTGGGACTTCTTTCCGCACAAGATATCTGTCCATAGTGGCCTGTACCTCTCGTTCCTTTATGACTTCCCTAAAGTGTTTCACAAAAATTGTCAGTGTAATAGTCACCAGCCCCGGTTGCAATAGCTGTGTGAGGGTGATTTTCATCCATGAGGTTTGCACTTCAAGCCACTTTTTCACAGATTTCTTTAATCTTTGTAGTAGGCAACTTCTTCAATTTCTCTCTTCCCCTCCTCTGAACCAGTTTTCCCCAGGTCTGGCCTCTTGCTCGTGAAGTTGATCTATCAGCTCATCAGTGGTTAGTTCTTCATTGTCCTCCTCCACCAACTCTTCCACATCCTCCCCCCTAACCTCCAACCCCAAGGACTTCCCCAATGCCACAATTGATTCCTCAACTGGTATAACTCCTCTCAGGTTAGCCTCAAACCCTTCAAAATCCCTTTTGTCTACACATTCTGGCCACAGTTTCTTCCAAGCAGAGTTCAGGTCTTCTTAGTCACTCCCTCCCAAGCCTTACCTATAAGGTTTATACAATTGAGGATATTAAAGTGATCTCTCCAAAACTCTCTTAGAGTCAGTTGAGTTTCTGAGGTCACTACAAAGCACCTTTCAAACAGAGCTTTTGTGTACAGTTTTTTGAAGTTTGCAATAACCTGCTGGTCCATGGGCTGCAGGAGAGGAGTGGTATTAGGAGGCAAAACTCACCTTAATGAAGCTCATGTCCCCATAAAGTCGCTCTGCCACGTCTGTAGGATGACCAGGGGCATTGTCTAACACCAGGAGGCACTTAAGGTCTAATTTCTTTTCAGTTAGTAATCTTTCACATTGGGGGCAAATGCATGGTGTAAACCAGTTATAGAAAAAGTCCCTAGTGACCCATGCCTTACTGTTTGCCCTCCACAGCACACACAAATTATCCTTGAGGACATTCTTTTGCCTGAACGCTCTGGAGTTTCAGAGTGATACACTAATAAAGGCTTAACTTTGCAATCACCACTAGCATTGGCACACATCAACAAAGTAAGCCTGTCTTTCATAGGCTTATGTCCTGGGAGTGCCTTTTCCTCCTGAGTAATGTAGGTCCTGCTTGGCATTTCTTCCAGAACAGGCATGTTTCATCACAATTAAACACTTGTTCAGGTTTCAGTCCCTCACTGTGTATGTACTCCTTGAATTCCTGCACATATTTTTCAGCCGCTTTGTGGTCCGAACTGGCAGCCTCACCATGCCTTATCACACTATGGATGCCACATACGCTTCTTAAATCTCTCAAACCAACCTTTGCTGGCCTTAAATTCACTCACATCAGCACTAGTTGCAGGCATTTTTTTAATTAAATCCTCATGCAACTTCCTAGCCTTTTCACATATGATCGCTTGAGAGACGCTATTTCCTGCTAGCTGTTTTTCATTTTATCCACACCAATAAGAGTCTCTCAACATCTTCCATCACTTGCGATCTTTGTTTCGAAAAACACAGTTAAACCTTTGGCAAGAACAGCTTCCTTGATTGTCTTTCTGGTGCCCACAATAGTAGCGAAGGTTGATTGGGTTTCTTGTACAATTTGACTAGGTCGGCGATACGCACTCCACTTTCATACTTATCAATGATCTCTTTCTTCATTTCTATTGGAATTCTCACCCTTATTGGTGTACGGTTGGCACTAGAAGCTTTCTTGGGGCCCATGGTCACTTATTTTCCAGAAACAGCACCGAAAACACTGTAATAATACGAAATATTCCGATTGTATGCTTGGATGTTACCGCGGAGGCTGGCTGGTAAACAATGGCACGGGCGGCACATGTGAGGCTGGCTGAGGGCGCACATTGGACGCGTCTCGGACGAAAATCGGTGAGCGGGTTTTTAATCGGTATGCGCGGCAAAATTTTTGCGATTAAAGCAAGCGGTATGCGGATTAATCGCTACGTGATGCCATCGTTATGCGGGGCTCCACTGTACATTATATATATATATATATATATATATATATATATATTGTATATATATAATATATATATATATATATATATATATATATATATATATATATATATAATATATATATTATATATATATTATATATATATATATATATACAGTGGACCCCCGCTTAACGATCACCTCCCAATGTGGCCAATTATGTAAGTGTATTTATGTAAGTGCGTTTGTACATGTATGTTTGGGGGCCTGAAATGGACTAATGTACTTCACAATATTCCTTATGGGAACAAATTCGGTTAGTACTGGCACCTAAAACATACTTCTGGAATGAAAAAATATCGTTAACAGGGGTCCACTGTATATATATATATAATATATAATTATTATATATATATATAATATATATATATATATATATATATATATATATATATATATATATATACAGTGGACCCCCGCATTACCGTACACATCACATAATGTTAAATTTCCGCATACCGCTCGCTTTTATCGCAAAAATTTTGCCTCGCATACCGCTCAAAAACTCGCTCACCGCTCTTTGTCCGAGACGCGTCCAATGTGTGCCCATAGCCAGCCTCACATGTGCCGCCGGTGGCATTGTTTACCAGCCAGCCTCCGCAGTAACATCCAAGCATACAATTGGAACATTTCGTATTATTACAGTGTTTTTGGTGATTTTATCTGCAAAATAAGTGACCATGGGCCCCAAGAAAGCTTCTAGTGCCAACCCTATAGCAATAAGGGTGAGAATTACTATAGAGATGAAGAAAAAGATCATTGATAAGTATGAAAGTGGAGTGCGTGTCTCCGAGCTGGCCAGGTAGTATAATAAACCCGAACCAACCATCGCTACTGTTGGTGGTACAGCTGCTGCTGCTGCTGTACCACCATCAGCTGCTGCTGTAGTACCGTCTGCTGCTGCTGTAGCATCGTCTGCTGCTGCTGTAGCACTGTCAGCTGCTGCTGCTGCTGTACCACCGTCAGCTGCTTCTGTAGTACCGTCTGCTGCTGCTGTAGCATTGTCTGCTGCTGCTGTAGCACTATCAGCTGCTGCTGCTGCTGTACCACCGTCAGCTGCTGCTGCAGTACCGTCTGCTGCTGCTGTAGCATCGTCTGCTGCTGCTGTAGCACTGTCAGCTGCTGCTGCTGCTGTACCACCGTCAGCTGCTGCTGTAGTACCGTCTGCTGCTGCTGTAGCACTGTCAGCTGCTGCTGCTGCTGTACCACCATCAGCTGCTGCTGTAGTACCGTCTGCTGCTGCTTTTAGCATCATCTGCTACTGCTGTAGCACTGTCAGCTGCTGCTGCTGCTGTAGCACTGTCAGCTGCTGCTGCTGCTGCTGTAGCACCGTTGTTGGTGTGGCTTATTGAGAATACCAAGAAACAATTAACCTCAGAGGATTTTCCACCCAGGATAACCCAAAAAAGTCAGTGTCATCGAAGACTAACTTATTTCCATTGGGGTCCTTAATCTTGTCTCCCAGGATGCAACCCACACCAGTCGACTAACACCCAGGTGAAAAGGGAAAAATGCCTGGAACTAGTGCTCATATTGGTGAATTTAAAGCCAGCAAAGGTTGGTTTGAGAGATTTAAGAATCGTAGTGGCATACACAGTGTGATAAGGCCTGTTCTGGAAGAAAATGCCAAACAGGACCTACAGTACTCAGGAGGAAAAGGCACTCCCAGGACACAGTGTCTCATCAGTCATTGCTGCATCTTCAATAAAGGTAAGTGTCATTTATTCTTCATTTAGTAGAGTAGTACATGCACAATATATACTGTGCATGTACTACTCTACTATTGTGCATGTATCCTTCTCTTTGTGTGTAGGAAAATGTATATTTCATGTGGTAAAATTTTTTTTTTCATACTTTTGGTTGTCTTGCACGGATTATATTTGATTTCCATTATTTCTTATGGGGAAAATTCATTCGCATACCGATCATTTCGCATAACAATGAGCCCTCTTGCACTGATTAAAGTCGCTATGCGGGGGTCCACTGTATATATATATATATATATATATATATATATATATATATTATATGTCGTGCCGAATATGTAAAACTGGTCAATTAGCAAGAACTCATTTAACCCTTTGACTGTTTCAGGCCCCTCTCTGAAACTGTCATTCTATGTCGCTCAGTTTTTGAAAAAAAAAAAATTATTTTTTCTTATGAAATGATAATCTTTTCCCGATGGTAATGACACCAAAAGTTCGAAATTTGGTCGAAAACTCGTGGAATTATGCTCCCGCGAAGTTAGCAGTCTCGGCGACATATGCGTATCGCCGACTTTGCCGACTTTGAGCCCTATTTTCAGCCAATTCCATTGTTCCAGTTGACCAAACTCATAGCTATTTCTTTAGAACTCTATTTTATCTATTAGCTGAGTACAAGAAACCTCCCATTTACTAATTTGGACTACCCAATATGGTGGTCAGAAATTGGCAATTTGGCCAATTTCACGCAAACTAAAAAAGATGCCAATTTCAAAATAGGGTCCAGAATAAACAAGGTAGACATTCGTGGCACTAAAATAACATATGCTCTGTTCATTAGTCACATCTCTAGGCCCCTCTTATATTATTATTGCTTTCTATTTTGATTTTTTATTCATACAAAAAAATACAAAATTTACTGTTATGCAGACGACTGCATTATTGTAAAAATGATATAAATAATATCAGTGCACTAGTGAAAGAATATTAGACTCCCCAGTTGACGTGTACTGGACGTGTGGAGTGATTTATTTACTCTTGAACATTGGTAAAAATTGAACATTTCCGCTACTTTGAGCTCAGTTTCAAGGTTGTTTTCATCGTAAAAGTAATGAAAATCATCTCTATTTCTGTAATATGTTTTCCATTTTATCACCTAAGACCATGAAAACGCGAATACAACGATAAATATTATACGAAAATACACCTCAAAGTCGGCGTTTTATTCCAAAAAAACGATCAGAGTTTTTTTTTTTCTCATTACGCAATGTGTGCTGCAGGATTTTTTTTTATGTGGGGCACACTGACCACA
>NC_069402.1:11700042-11717879 GCF_026875155.1 Cherax quadricarinatus
GTTTTTCGAAAAGGGGTTTAAAAAGGGGGAAGAACATTCAAAAGTTGGAAAGAAATGATGCTTAACTGTGGGGTCAATAAATAACTAAAAAAAAAGGAACAATACCGTGACTGGAACGATACACAAATAACCCGCACATAGAAGAGAGGAGCTTATGACGATGTTTTGGTCCGACTTGGACCATTTACAAAGTCACACTAACGAGAAGCAGAGCAGGATGGGTATATATAGGCAGGAAGAGCTAGTGGTGGAGGTGGTGGTGGTAGTAGTAGTAGTAGTAGTAGTAGTAGTAGTAGTAGTAGTAGTAGTAGTAGTAGTAGTAGTAGTAGTAGTAGTAGAAGTGGTAGTAGTAGTAGAAGTGGTAGTAGTAGTGGTGGCAGAGATGGAAGTAAGAAGTAATGGGGAAGTAAGGAGGAGGAGCCAGTCAAATACAAAGAAAGGGGAGCACTGCAAGGGAGCTAGGTGCCCACAGAGGGAGAGCAAGAACACAGAGGAGGGGGGAGGGGAAAATAATGAAATAAATAATGAAGGAACAGAAACACAAGACAGAAGAAAGACAACCCAGAAGATAAAAAGGAAAGAGGAACAAGTGGGCAGTAAAGCAACAGCAAAGAACTACAGACCAATAGCACTAACATCCCATATCATAAAAATATTTGAAAGGGTCCTGAGAAGCAAGATCACCACCCATCTAGAAACCCATCAGTTACACAACCCAGGGCAACATGGGTTTAGAACAGGTCGCTCCTGTCTGTCTCAACTATTGGATCACTACGACAAGGTCCTAAATGCACTAGAAGACAAAAAGAATGCAGATGTAATATATACAGACTTTGCAAAAGCCTTCGACAAAAAGTGGCGTAATAGCGCACAAAATGCGTGCTAAAGGAATAACAGGAAAAGTCGGTCGATGGATCTATAATTTCCTAACAGAACACAGAGAGTAGTCGTCAACAGAGTAAAGTCCGAGGCAGCTACGGTGAAAAGCTCTGTTCCACAAGGCACAGTACTCGCTCCCATCTTGTTCCTCATTCTCATATCCGACATAGACAAGGATGTCAGCCACAGCACCGTGTCTTCCTTTGCAGATGACACCCGAATCTGCATGACAGTGTCTTCCATTGCAGACACTGCAAAGCTCCAGGCGGACATCAACCAAATCTTTCAGTGGGCTGCAGAAAACAATATTAAGTTCAACGATGAGAAATTTCAATTACTCAGATATGGTAAACATGAGGAAATTAAATCTTCATCAGAGTACAAAACAAATTCTGGCCACAAAATAGAGCGAAACACACAACGTCAAAGACCTGGGAGTGATCATGTCGGAGGATCTCACCTTCAAGGACCATAACATTGTATCAATCACATCTGCTAGAAAAATGACAGGATGGATAATGAGAACCTTCAAAACTAGGGAGGCCAAGCCCATGATGACACTCTTCAGGTCACTTGTTCTATCTAGGCTGGAATATTGCTGCACACTAACAGCACCTTTCAAGCAGGTGAAATTGCCGACCTAGAAAATGTACAGAGAACTTCACGCACGCATAACGGAGATAAAACACCTCAATTATTGGGAGCGCTTGAGGTTCCTAAACCTGTATTCCCTGGAACGCAGGAGGGAGAGATACATGATTATATACACCTGGAAAATCCTAGAGGGACTAGTAACCGAACTTGCACATGAAAATCACTCACTACGAAAGCAAAAGACTTGGCAGACGATGCACCATCCCCCCAATGAAAAGCAGGGGTGTCACTAGCATGTTAAGAGACCATACAATAAGTGTCAGGGGTCCGAGACTGTTCAACTGCCTCCCAGCACACATAAGGGGGATTAACCAACAGACCCCTGGCAGTCTTCAAGCTGGCACTGGACAAGCACCTAAAGTCAGTTCCGGATCAGCCGGGCTGTGGCTCGTACGTTGGTTTGCGTGCAGCCAGCAGCAACAGCCTGGTTGATCAGGCTCTGACCCACCAGGAGGCCTGGTCACAGACCGGCCGCGGGGGCGTTGACCCCCAAAACTCCCCCCGGGGAAAACCCGGGTAAACAGAAACACGTTCCCTATCTTCAAAATATTTAACAATTCCTAAAAATTTTTGCATATATATATATTATTATATATATTATATTATATATATATAATTTTTAAATATATAATAAATATAATAAATATAATAAATGCAATAAGATCACAGTAAAACTGTAAATATTTATATATATATATAATATTATATTATATTATATATATATATATATATATATAAACATCTGGGTTTTTTTTCCCTCCTTTTTCTAAAAGCTTTTGTTTTTTTTTTTTTCTTTATGTCCATGGGGAAGTGGAAAAGAATTTTTCCCCTAAGCCATGCGTGCCGATGAGGCGACAAAAGCCGGGAGCAAGGGGCTAAAACCCCCTTCCCTGTATAAACTTACAAAAAAGAGAAAAGAAAACTTTATAAAACTGGGTTGTTTAAATGTGGTGGATGTAGTGCGGATGACAAAAACAGATTTTGCTGATGTTTAAATGAAAAGAAGTTGATGTCCGGGCCCAAGCGAAACAAACTGAAGGGGGAGGAATTTTCAGGGGGGGAAAAAATGGATAAATCTGGAGTACTGAGAGAGTTAGAGCAAAGAAGGGGGAGAAAATTTTAAAGATCAGTTAGGGAAGGAGAAAAAGAAAATAAAGTGTAAATTCAAAAATTTATGGGGGATTAAAGAAAAGGGTTGGATCGAGAATGGGTCATAAAAGCGTGTATGCCCCTGGGAAGGAGGATCGGGGAGAGAGAGAGATTTGGAGATTTAAGTAATGTATAGGGCCTTTAAACCCAAGTGAGAGAGAATTGTGGTAGGGGACTTGAATCAAAGAGGAAACTTTTAGAAGGGTGGGTGGGAAAAATTTTGGGGTGCCTTTAAAATGAAATGGGAGCCCTTTATTAAACTTTGTTTAAAGGGGTTTAGTTATAGGTAAACATATTTTAAAAAAAAGAGGATAAATAGTATACACGAATGTTAGGGCAAAATGACATAGTTTGTTGGATTATGATTGGTGAAAAAAGATGTTGAGTAGACTTCAGGTGTCATTTTTAAAAGAGGGGCCACAGATATATCAATCACTTTCTAGTTGTACTAACGAGAGAAAAAGGTAGATGGGATAAAAGGGAGAATAAAGCATCAGGAAGGAGAGGTGAAGTTTATAAACTAAAAGGGAGGCAGTTGGGGTAAGATAAAACACTAGGAGGATAAGGAAAGGGGAAGCATGGGCAATGGGTCAAAGAGGTTGGGGAGGTTTAAAAAATGTTGTTTAAGTTTTCACAGAATTTTGTGGTTACAGGAAAGGGGGCAGGAGGGAAGGGGAGCGATTGGGGGAATGATGAGTAAAGAGAGTAGTAGGGAGAAAAAGTTGGCATATGAGAAGTTTTAACAAAGTAGAAGTGATGCAAGGGGGAAAATAATGGAAAAAAAAGAGAATTAAAGAGATGGGAAGCAATGAAAAAGGAGCAAAGAAGAGGGGGGAATGTTAAAACAAATTTTGTTGAAAATAAAAAAAAGTTTTGGAGGGGAAAAAAACAAGTTAAGAAACCCTAGAGACCAAATGGATTTGTCAGAAAAAAATAGGAGAGGAAGTTATTAAAATGGAGATTTTGAGGTTTTGGGGAAGGGGAAGGGAAATTTTTTGGGGAATTGTTAAATGTTGATGAAAGATAGGGGCTGTATTCGTTTTATAGGGCAGGAGGAAAAATCTTGTGGGGGTTTGGGGAAAGAGCCATTGTGAGTGTGGGGAAGTTCGTGAGGCATGGAAAAATGAAAGGGGGAAGGCACCCGGGTTGTGGGATAAAGAAAAAAAAAAGTTAAAAAGCAGGGGGATTTAGTTTTGGAGTGGTTGGTGCAATTATTTAATAAAGTATGGAAGAGGGAAGGTACCTAGGGTTTGGGCAGAGAGCTGCATAGTTCCTTTGAAAAAGGAAAAGGGGAAAAAAGAGGTGCAAAAATTTATGGGGGGATAAGTCTGTGAGTGTCCCCTTAAAGGGTAGGTAGAGTAAATTTTGAAAAAATTAAGGTAAAGGAGAATAGGATAGCAATGAACAAGGAGGCTTTGGGAAAGGGGGGGGTGTGGGCCCCGGTTTTACAGTGAAAATATAAGTAACAGATTTAGAAAAGGGCTAAAGGGGTTTTTGTGGCATTTAGGGATTTGGAAAAGGCGTATACGGGGGGATGGGGGGGCAAATGGAGTGTTGAAAGTGTATGGTGTAGGAGGTTTACTAAAAGCAGTGAAGAGTTTTAACGAGGTAGTGGGCTCAATTAGAGTATGTAGAAAGGGGGAAAATTTTTTTTCCCGTAAAGTGGGCCTTAGACAAGGAGTGTGAGTCCCCGTGGTTGTTAATATTTTTATAGTGGGGTTTAAGAGAAGTAAATGCGAGGGTCCTTGGCAAGAGGGGGGGTTTAAAAGAAAAAATCACCACAAAGTGGGATTTGTCACAGCTGCTCTTTGCTGAGACATGTGCTTTGGGGGGAAATTTTTAAAGAAGTTGCAGAGATTGGGGGATAAATTGGGGGGGGGTCAAAAGAAGAAAAATTAAAGTGAATACAGGAAGAGTAAGGGTTTTGAGGATAACAAAAGATTAGGGGATGAAAGATTGAATTCAGTTGGAGGGGGAGAGTATGGGGGGAGGTGAACGTATTCAGATATTTGGGAGTGGAGGTCAGGGATGGGTCTATGAAAGATGAGGTGAATCATAAATTGATGAGGGAAAAAGGTGGTGGTGCCCTTTGGAGTTGGGAGACAAAAAACTTTGTCCTTGGAGGCAAAAAGGGGGAAAGTATGAGAGATAGTTTTACCAACCTCTTATATGGGTGTGAAGGTGGGGATGAATGTTGCAGGAGGAAAGGCTGGAGGAGTGGGGGATGTCATGTCTGAGGGCAATGTGTGGTTAAAAATAATGCAGGAAAACGTTTGTTTGGAAATTAGGAGAGGTGGGGGATTACCAAAACTTTGTCCCGAGGGGTGAGGAAGGGTTTGTTGGGGGTTCGGACAGTAGGAGAATGGAGCGAAACGAATGACTTTAAGAGTGTTTTAGTCTTAGTGGAAAGGGAAAGGGGGGGTAGGGGGGCCCAGGAAGGGTTGGAGGGGGGGGGTAAAGGAGGTTTTGTGTGCGAGGGGGTTGGACTTCCCCGCGGCATGCGTGGCGGTTTGATAGGGGTGAATGGAGACAAATGGTTTTTAATACTGACGTGCTGTTGGAGTGGAGCAAAGTAACATTTTTAAAGGGATTCAGGGGAAAACCGCAGGCCGGACTGAGTCCCGGGGATGGGGAAATACAGTGCCCCACTCTGAAGGAGGGGTGTTAAAGGCCGTTTAAAAAAATGTAGTTAAAGCACCCTTCTGGCAAGACAGTGATGGATGAAAAGATGGTGAAAGTTTTTTTTTTTTTTCGGGGGCCCCCCCTGCCTTGGGGGAATCGGCCGGGGTGATAAAAAAAAAAAAAAAAATATAAATTAATATTTAATATATATATTATTATATATAATATATTACATGGACCCCCGCATACCGTTTCATCACATAAAGTTAAATCCCCAAAAACATACATTTTATCACTAAAATTTTTCGCATAGCGCTAAAAAAAACCCCTAACCTTTCTTTTGAGAAAGCCTATGTGCAGCCTGAGCCAGTCTCACATGTTCTGGCGGTGGCTTGTTTACAACCAGCCTCCGCGGTAAAAAACAAACTACAATCGGAACTTTCATCTATTAAGTGTTTTTTGGGGATTTTTTCTGCAAAAAAATGACCATGGGCCCCAAGAAAGCTTCTAGTGCCCAAACCCCGTGGTAAAAAGGGGGAAAATATTATCGAAATACGTGGTACCATGGTCAATGCTGAGCCGCTCTGCGCTGCTGCGCTGCGGCACCACAGCTGCTGTTGCGTAAACCCCATCAGCAGTGCTGGCTGTAGTACTGTCTGGCTCTGAGCCCTGCAGCTGCTGTGTAGCACTTCAGCTGCTGCTGCTGCATTAGCACCATCAGCTGCTGGCGCTTAGCACCGCAGCTGTGCTGCTGCTGTACACCGTCTGCTGCCTGTAGCCTGCACTGCTGCTTTGCCTGTCAGTGCTGTGCTGCATTTGCACCGACACGCGCGCTGCTGCTTTTCCACCACAGCTGCTGTGAAGCACTGTCACGCTGCTCTGCGCTGTAGCATGTCAGCGCTGCTGCTGCTGTACACCCTTGTTTGTGGGCTTTTTGAGATACCAAAAAACAATTTTCCCAGAGGGTTTTAAACCCCCCGGATAACCCAAAAAAGTCAGTGTCATCGAAGACTGTCTAACTTATTTCCATTGGGGTCCATAATCTTGTCTCCCAGGATGCAACCCACACAGTCGACTAACACCCAGGTGAACAGGGAAAAATGCCTGGAACTAGTGCTCATATTGGTGAATTTAAAGCCAGCAAAGGTTGGTTTGAGAGATTTAAGAATCATAGTGGCATACACAGTGTGATAAGGCCTGTTCTGGAAGAAAATGCCAAACAGGACCTACAGTACTCAGGAGGAAAAGGCACTCCCAGGACACAGTGTCTCATCAGTCATTGCTGCATCTTCAATAAAGGTAAGTGTCATTTATTCTTCATTTAGTAGAGTAGTACATGCACAATGTATATTGTGCATGTACTACTCTACTATTGTGCATGTATCCTTCTCTTTGTGTGTAGGAAAATGTATATTTCATGTGGTAAATTTTTTTTTTCATACTTTTGGGTGTCTTACACGGATTAATTTCATTTCCATTATTTCTTATGGGGAAAATTCACTCGCATAACGATAATTTCGCATAACAATGAGCTCTCAGGAACGGATTAATACCATTATGTGGGGGTCCACTGTATATATATATACAGTGGACCCCCGCATAACGATTTTAATCCGTGCAAGAGGAGTAATTGTTATGCGAAATAATCGGTATGTGAATGAATTTTCCCCATAAGAAATAATGGAAATAAAATTAATCCGTACAAGACACCCAAAAGTATGAAAAAAATTTTTTTTACCACATGAAATGTTAAATTTTAATACACACAAACTGAAAAAGGCATGCACACTTACATGACACTTACTTTTATTGAAGATCTGGTGATGATTGATGGGATGGGAGGAGGGAGAGAGAGGTTTGTGTTTAGAAGGGGAATCCCCTTCCATTAAGACTTGAGGTGGCAAGTCCTTTTCTGGGTTACTTCCTTCTTCTTTTAATGCCACTAGGGCCAGCTTCAGAGTCACTGGACTTCTTTCGCACAAGATATCTGTCCATAGTGGCCTGTACCTCTCGTTCCTTTATGACTTCCCTAAAGTGTTTCACAACATTGTCAGTGTAATAGTCACCAGCACGGCTTGCAATAGCTGTGTGAGGGTGATTTTCATCCATGAAGGTTTGCACTTCAAGCCACTTTGCACAGATTTCTTTAATCTTTGTAGTAGGCAACTTCTTCAATTTCTCTCTCCCCTCCTCTGAACCAGTTTCCTCAGGTCTGGCCTCTTGCTCGTGAAGTTGATCTATCAGCTCATCAGTGGTTAGTTCTTCATTGTCCTCCTCCACCAACTCTTCCACATCCTCCCCACTAACCTCCAACCCCAAGGACTTCCCCAATGCCACAATTGATTCCTCAACTGGTATACTCCTCTCAGGGTTAGCCTCAAACCCTTCAAAATCCCTTTTGTCTACACATTCTGGCCACAGTTTCTTCCAAGCAGAGTTCAAGGTCTTCTTAGTCACTCCCTCCCAAGCCTTACCTATAAGGTTTATACAATTGAGGATATTAAAGTGATCTCTCCAAAACTCTCTTAGAGTCAGTTGAGTTTCTGAGGTCACTACAAAGCACCTTTCAAACAGAGCTTTTGTGTACAGTTTTTTGAAGTTTGCAATAACCTGCTGGTCCATGGCTGCAGGAGAGGAGTGGTATTAGGAGGCAAAAACTTCACCTTAATGAAGCTCATGTCCCCATAAAGTCGCTCTGCCACGTCTGTAGGATGACCAGGGGCATTGTCTAACACCAGGAGGCACTTAAGGTCTAATTTCTTTTCAGTTAGGTAATCTTTCACATTGGGGGCAAATGCATGGTGTAACCAGTTATAGAAAAAGTCCCTAGTGACCCATGCCTTACTGTTTGCCCTCCACAGCACACACAAATTATCCTTGAGGACATTCTTTTGCCTGAACGCTCTGGGAGTTTCAGAGTGATACACTAATAAAGGCTTAACTTTGCAATCACCACTAGCATTGGCACACATCAACAAAGTAAGCCTGTCTTTCATAGGCTTATGTCCTGGGAGTGCCTTTTCCTCCTGAGTAATGTAGGTCCTGCTTGGCATTTTCTTCCAGAACAGGCCTGTTTCATCACAATTAAACACTTGTTCAGGTTTCAGTCCCTCACTGTGTATGTACTCCTTGAATTCCTGCACATATTTTTCAGCCGCTTTGTGGTCCGAACTGGCAGCCTCACCATGCCTTATCACACTATGGATGCCACTACGCTTCTTAAATCTCTCAAACCAACCTTTGCTGGCCTTAAATTCACTCACATCAGCACTAGTTGCAGGCATTTTTTTAATTAAATCCTCATGCAACTTCCTAGCCTTTTCACATATGATCGCTTGAGAGACGCTATTTCCTGCTAGCTGTTTTTCATTTATCCACACCAATAAGAGTCTCTCAACATCTTCCATCACTTGCGATCTTTGTTTCGAAAACACAGTTAAACCTTTGGCAAGAACAGCTTCCTTGATTGTCTTTCTGGTGCCCACAATAGTAGCGAAGGTTGATTGGGGTTTCTTGTACAATTTGACTAGGTCGGCGATACGCACTCCACTTTCATACTTATCAATGATCTCTTTCTTCATTTCTATTGGAATTCTCACCCTTATTGGTGTACGGTTGGCACTAGAAGCTTTCTTGGGGCCCATGGTCACTTATTTTCCAGAAACAGCACCGAAAACACTGTAATAATACGAAATATTCCGATTGTATGCTTGGATGTTACCGCGGAGGCTGGCTGGTAAACAATGGCACGGGCGGCACATGTGAGGCTGGCTGAGGGCGCACATTGGACGCGTCTCGGACGAAAATCGGTGAGGCGGGTTTTTTAAATCGGTATGCGCGGCAAAATTTTTGCGATTAAAGCAAGCGGTATGCGGATTAATCGCTACGTGATGCCATCGTTATGCGGGGCTCCACTGTACATTATATATATAATATATATATAATATATATATATATATGTATATATATATATATATATATATATATATATATATATATATATATATATATATTATATATATATATATATATATATATATATATATATATATATATATACAGTGGACCCCCGCTTAACGATCACCTCCAAATGCGACCAATTATGTAAGTGTATTTATGTAAGTGCGTTTGTACGTGTATGTTTGGGGGCCTGAAATGGACTAATCTACTTCACAATATTCCTTATGGGAACAAATTCGGTTAGTACTGGCACCTGAACATACTTCTGGAATGAAAAAATATCGTTAACAGGGTCCACTGTATATAATATATATATATATATATATATATATATATATATATATATATATATATATATATATATATATATATATATATATATATATAATACAGTGGACCCCCGCATACCGTACACATCACATAATGTTCAATCCGCATACCGCTCGCTTTTATCGCAAAAATTTTGCCTCGCATACCGCTCAAAAACTCGCTCACCGCTCTTTGTCCGAGACGCGTCCAATGTGTGCCCATAGCCAGCCTCACATGTGCCGCCGGTGGCATTGTTTACCAGCCAGCCTCCGCAGTAACATCCAAGCATACATTGGAACATTTCGTATTATTACAGTGTTTTGGTGATTTTATCTGCAAAATAAGTGACCATGGGCCCCAAGAAAGCTTCTAGTGCCAACCCTATAGCAATAAGGGTGAGAATTACTATAGAGATGAAGAAAAAGATCATTGATAAGTATGAAAGTGGAGTGCGTGTCTCCGAGCTGGCCAGGTAGTATAATAAACCCGAACCAACCATCGCTACTGTTGGTGGTACAGCTGCTGCTGCTGCCTGTACCACCATCAGCTGCTGCTGTAGTACCGTCTGCTGCTGCTGTAGCATCGTCTGCTGCTGCTGTAGCACTGTCAGCTGCTGCTGCTGCTGTACCACCGTCAGCTGCTTCTGTAGTACCGTCTGCTGCTGCTGTAGCATTGTCTGCTGCTGCTGTAGCACTATCAGCTGCTGCTGCTGCTGTACCACCGTCAGCTGCTGCTGCAGTACCGTCTGCTGCTGCTGTAGCATCGTCTGCTGCTGCTGTAGCACTGTCAGCTGCTGCTGCTGCTGTACCACCGTCAGCTGCTGCTGTAGTACCGTCTGCTGCTGCTGTAGCACTGTCAGCTGCTGCTGCTGCTGTACCACCATCAGCTGCTGCTGTAGTACCGTCTGCTGCTGCTGTAGCATCATCTGCTACTGCTGTAGCACTGTCAGCTGCTGCTGCTGCTGTAGCACTGTCAGCTGCTGCTGCTGCTGCTGTAGCACCGTTGTTGGTGTGGCTTATTGAGAATACCAAGAAACAATTAACCTCAGAGGATTTTCCACCCAGGATAACCCAAAAAAGTCAGTGTCATCGAAGACTAACTTATTTCCATTGGGGTCCTTAATCTTGTCTCCCAGGATGCAACCCACACCAGTCGACTAACACCCAGGTGAACAGGGAAAAATGCCTGGAACTAGTGCTCATATTGGTGAATTTAAAGCCAGCAAAGGTTGGTTTGAGAGATTTAAGAATCGTAGTGGCATACACAGTGTGATAAGGCCTGTTCTGGAAGAAAATGCCAAACAGGACCTACAGTACTCAGGAGGAAAAGGCACTCCAGGACACAGTGTCTCATCAGTCATTGCTGCATCTTCAATAAAGGTAAGTGTCATTTATTCTTCATTTAGTAGAGTAGTACATGCACAATATATACTGTGCATGTACTACTCTACTATTGTGCATGTATCCTTCTCTTTGTGTGTAGGAAAATGTATATTTCATGTGGTAAAATTTTTTTTTTCATACTTTTGGTTGTCTTGCACGGATTAATTTGATTTCCATTATTTCTTATGGGGAAAATTCATTCGCATACCGATCATTTCGCATAACAATGAGCCCTCTTGCACTGATTAAAGTCGCTATGCGGGGGTCCACTGTATATATATATAATATATATATATATATATATATATATATATATGTCGTGCCGAATATGTAAAACTGGTCAATTAGCAAGAACTCATTTAACCCTTTGACTGTTTTCAGGCCCCTCTCTGAAACTGTCATTCTATGTCGCTCAGTTTTTGAAAAAAAAAAAAATTATTTTTTCTTATGAAATGATAATCTTTTCCCGATGGTAATGACACCAAAAGTTCGAAATTTGGTCGAAAACTCGTGGAATTATGCTCCCGCGAAGTTAGCAGTCTCGGCGACATATGCGTATCGCCGACTTTGCCGACTTTGAGCCCTATTTTCAGCCAATTCCATTGTTCCAGTTGACCAAACTCATAGCTATTTCTTTAGAACTCCATTTTATCTATCAGCTGAGTACAAGAAACCTCCCATTTACTAATTTGGACTACCCAATATGGTGGTCAGAAATTGGCAATTTGGCCAATTTCCACGCAAACTAAAAAAGATGCCAATTTCAAAATAGGGTCCAGAATAAACAAGGTAGACATTCGTGGCACTAAAATAACATATGCTCTGTTCATTAGTCACATCTCTAGGCCCCTCTTATATTATTATTGCTTTCTATTTTGATTTTTTATTCATACAAAAAAATACAAAATTTACTGTTATGCAGACGACTGCATTATTGTAAAAATGATATAAATAATATCAGTGCACTAGTGAAAGAATATTAGACTCCCCAGTTGACGTGTACTGGACGTGTGGAGTGATTTATTTACTCTTGAACATTGGTAAAAATTGAACATTTCCGCTACTTTGAGCTCAGTTTCAAGGTTGTTTTCATCGTAAAAGTAATGAAAATCATCTCTATTTCTGTAATATGTTTTCCATTTTATCACCTAAGACCATGAAAACGCGAATACAACGATAAATATTATACGAAAATACACCTCAAAGTCGGCGTTTTATTCCAAAAAAACGATCAGAGTTTTTTTTTTTCTCATTACGCAATGTGTGCTGCAGGATTTTTTTTATGTGGTGCACACTGACCACACAGACCCATTCTCTCACATGTGGGCCTACCAGCTTTCTCCCGCTTGATTTGAAGCCGCTAGAATTATTGAGTATATATACGTCAGAAACATTGGCTTGTAAGACGTATTTATACGTTGAAAACAGTCAAAGGGTTAAAATTAAGTCCTTTCTAAAATTTTCTCTTAAACGTTTAAAGATATATTTTTTTCATTAATGTTAATGTAAAAACTTTCAATTTTGCACCAAAAGAATCTTAGAAAACTTACCTATCCTTATTATAACAAGAACAATTTATTTTAGCCTAACGCAACTATATATAATTTAGATTTGTTTACAATAATTTAATACAAAACAAACACATTTAAATATATTTTTTTCGTTAGGTTCAGAATGATTTTGGTGAAATTATTGCATACACAAATTTTCACTTGTCCTATATGGCAAGATGTATGTTGCTATTTAAGCCAAGATCGCAAGTTCTGCCTATTCGACACGACATATATATATATATATATATTATATATATATATATATATATATATATATTATTTTAAATTAAAATATAATATATATATATATATAAAACAGGAGGCCCCGCTTTACGGCGTTTTGCTTTACGGCGTTCCGCTAATAGGGGACATTTCAATTATGACCAAAACTCGCTATACGGCTCCCCCCACCTGTCTTTCTAATACGGTCACAGCGGCCCCACAGAGTTTGTTTTACATTCCCCCTGAGCACATCTCCTTATTATGTCTGGAAATTTTCCCAAAATTTCAATGTTTTAAAGTTATTTTATATTTTATATGTATTGTACTTGAAAATTTAAACTTTTTGTACACCTGTACCTAAATTAAACTTACACACTGTGCTGGCATGTAGGTACACATTAAAATCATAAGAGTCTCTCTACTCTTGATGCAATAAGAATAATAATAATAATAATCATAATAATAATAATAATAATAGTAATAATAATAGTAAAAATAATAATCTCTTGGGCGCATTAATGTCGCATTTTTACGTTAATATAGACATTTCCCTTAATCTATCTATGATATTTTTTTAAAAAATTATATAAGAAAAAACATTATGTAACCCCACAAAATGATACATGCACCCACAGTAAAAAAAATTTATAAAAATACAGGGGGACCCCCGCAAACGAGGGCATCACATAGCGATTTTTCCGCATAACGATTACTTTTATCGCAAAAATTTTTGCCGCGCATTACCGATTAAAAACCCGCTTACCGATTTTCGTCCAAGACGCGTCCAATGTGCCCTCAGCCAGCCTCACATGTGCCGCCCGTCCCATTGTTTACCAGCCAGCCCCCGCGGGTAACTCCAAGCATAACCTCGGAATATTTCGTATTATTACAGTATTTTCGGTGTGTTTCTGGAAAAAATAAGTGACCATGGGCCCCAAGAAAGTTCTAGTCCCAAACCCTACACCTCAAAGGGTAAGAATTAACTATAGAGATGAAGAAAGAGATAATTGATAAGTATGAAAGTGGAGTGCGTATAGCCGACCTAGTCAAAGCTGTACAAGAAACCCCAATCAACCATCGCTACTATTGTGGGCACCAGAAAGACAATCAAGGAAGCTGTTCTTGCCAAGGTTCAACTGTGTTTTCGAAACAAAGATCGCAAGTGATGGAAGATGTTGAGAGACTCTTATTGGTGTGGATAAATGAAAAAACAGCTAGCAGGAGATACCCGTCTCTCAAGCGATCTTTATGTGAAAAGGCTGGGAAGGGTTTTGCATGACGATTTAATTAAAAAAATGCCTGCAACTAGTGATGATGTGAGTGAATTTAAGGCCAGCAAAGGTTGGTTTGAGAGATTTAAGAAGCGTAGTGGCATCCATGTGTGATAAGGCATGGTGAGGCTCCCAGTTCGGACCACAAAGCGGCTGAAAAAATGAGTGCAGGAATTCAGGAGTACATAGAAACTGAAGGACTGAAACCTGAACAAGTGTTTAATTGTGATGAAACAGGCCTGTTCGGGAAGAAAAATGCCAAGCGGACCTCATTACTCAGGAGGAAAAGGCACTCCCAGGACATAAGCCTATGAAAGACAGCTTACTTTGTTGATGTGTGCCAAATGCTAGTGGTGATTGCAAAGTGAAGGGCCTTATTAGTGTATCACTCTGAAACTCCCAGACGTTCAGGCAAAAGAATGTCCTCAAGGATAATTTGTGTGTGCTGTGGAGGGCAAACAGTAAAGGGATGGGTCACTAGGGAATTTTCTATAACTGGTTTCACCATGCATTTGCCCCCAATGTGAAAAATTACCTAACTGAAAAGAAAATTTGAACTTAAGTGCCTCCTGGTGTTAGACAATGCCCCCGGGCATCCTACGACGTGGCAGAGCGACTTTATGGGGACATGAGCTTCATTAAGGTGAAGTTTTTGCCTCCTTATACCACTCCTCTCCTGCAGCCCATGGACCAGCAGGTTATTTTCCAACTTCAAGAAACTGTACACAAAAGCTCTGTTTTGAAAGGTGCTTTGTAATGACCTCAGAAACTCAACTGACTCTAAGAGAGTTTTGGAGAGATCACTTTTAATATCCTCAATTGTGTAAACCTTATAGGTAAGGGTTTGGGGGGAAGGACCCAAGAGGACCTTGAAATCTGCTTGGAAGAAACTGTGGCCAAATGTGTAGACAAAAGGGATTTTGAAGGGTTTGAGGCTAACCCTGAGAATCCTGTGCCAGTTGAGGAATCCATTGTGGCATTGGGAAAGTTTCCCTTTGGGGGTTTGGGGGTTAGTGGGGAGGATGTGGAAGAGTTGGTTTGGGGGAGGACAATGAAGAACTAACCACTGATGAGCTGATAGATCAACTTCAAGAGCAAGAGGCCAGACCTGAGGAAAATGGTTCAGAGGAGGGGAGAGAGAAATTGAAGAAGTTGCCTACTACAAAGATAAAGGAAATCCCGTGGCCCAAGTGGCTTGAAGGCAAACCTTCATGGATGAAAATCACCCTCACACAGCTATTGCAAGCCGTGCTGGTGATTATTACACTGACAATGTTGTGAAACACTTTAGGCAAGTCATAAAGGAACGAGAGGTAACAGGCCACTATGACAGATATCTTGTGCGAAAGAAGTCCAGTGACTCTGAAGCTGGCCCTAGTGGCATTAAAAGAAGAAAAAGGGAAGTAACCCCAGAAAAGGACTTACTACCTCAAGTCCTAATGGAAGGGGATTCCCCTTCTAAACACTAACACACTCCCCTCCCCTCCTCCCATCCCACAATCATCACCAGAATCTTCAATTAAAAATAAGTGTCATTTAATTGTGCATGCCCCTTTTTTAGTTTTTTGTGTATTAAAATTAACATTTCATGTGGTTAAAAAAAAATTTTTTTCATACTTTTGGGCGTCTTGCACGGATTTTAATTTTATTTCCATTATTTCTTATGGGGAAAATTTATTCGCATAAACGATTATTTCGCATAACGATGAGCCCTCTTGCACGGAAATTTAAAATCGTTAACCGGGGGTCCACTGTATATACGAGATGTTTACCAAACGGTTTGTAGAAGTGTCGGAAGAATTACGTTTTCTCTAGCCCGTTTACCTGTTACTAGGGATAACTGTAGAAAAATATTCCTTTGTATGCCTTCACTTTATAGCTATAATTCTGTACTAACTTGTACACAGTGTAAGAGTATTTGTTTCGTGATTTAATTATTATAATAATAATAAAAATATTATAAGGTAAAAGTTTCACAAACTCTTACAAATGAAACATGAATGAACTAAAACTGGACACGTATTAATACCGTCCATTTCGCCTGACCGAGTGATCGTCCACAACCTGTTCAGTTTGTTTACGCTGTCTGAGCTCGGTGTATCATTAAATGTTGTATATTACGTTAATATACACATTTTCATTAATCCATCCGTGATATTTTTTTTTCAAAATTATATAATAAACACGATACATAACATAAATACATAACAACATATGTGTAGAGAACCTAGGATAACCCAAAAAAAAGTCAAAGTGACTTACTTCCATTGCCTTCACTCAGAGCATCATTTCTTCTCAAAATGATGTTACATGAGAATGGGAGTGTTCTTCTTTATTTATTCTACCGTATCAATGTAGAGACAACCTGTATACAATGTAACTTGTACACAAACCAGACGTGTACACTGTTTACAAAACTTACCTTCGCCTGGTTTGTTTACATAACTCTGCGCCTGTCCTCTCTCATGCACTCATTCTTTCTCTCTGGTATGGTAGCCTGGCTGACTACCATACATACCACACTTGATTTTTTACAATAAATACTACTAATCTCACCCTATATTTTAAGGTAAGTAATGAGTGAACTGTAATATACATTTTTATCGCTCTGGGATGCTTAAATATCATAGAATAGTATGTGTAGGTGGGGTGGCCTGGTATGGTAGCCCGGCTGACTACCATACATACCACACTTGATTTCTTACAATAAATACTACTTGTCTCACCCTAGATTAAGACTATAAATATTTTAAGGTAAGTAATGAGTGCACTATGTGTGTATTGTACTTTTTTATTGTTTTTTGATGCCTGGTTCTATTGCTAACATAATATATGTTAGTGTAAACTTGTTATCTAGTGTTTGTATGCATTTGTAAGTGGAAAAAAAGGGTGTTCCACTTTACAACGGTTTCCGCTTTACGGCGGTAGCCTGGAACCTAACCCGCCGTATAAGTGGGGCCCTCCTGTACACACACACACACACACACACACACACACACACACATATATATATATATATATATATAATATATATACAGTGGTCCCTCGCTTTTCGTAGTTCTCGGCAATCGTAAATTTCGCCAATCATAGGGGTATTTTTGTATAAACATGGACTCGCTTTTCATAGGTTGACTCACGAATAGTAGTTCGTCTGGGACGCATACGCATGGTGTGAGCCGGGGCGGCCTCTCTACCCAGCCAGTCTAGCACTGTTTACCAGTGAGTGAAGGTCCCCTCAAGTGCTCCTACAAAATATTTCATAATATTCCACTCATTTTAGTGCTTGCAAGTACTAAATGAGCTACCATGGCTCCAAAGAAAGCTCCTAGTGCCAAGCCTGTGGTAAAGAAGGTGAGAAATATGTACAGTGACAAAGTCTTGGGCCATTTTAGGGAAGTGTTAAAGAGACGCCAGAAACAGAGCTCTCTCCACAGTTATTTTGTGAGACAGGACTCCAGTGACTCTCAATATCAACTCTATGGCTTATTTATCTATCACAATTCAACTAATATGACATAATTAACAATACTAATGACATAGAAACATGGATTATACTCTAGAATGAATAAAATAAGTCATTATGTATGTCACGAGGTGTTGTGTTGTGTTGTTGTTGGGTGTATAAGGGCCACTTAGAGTAAGCCGTCAATAATGGTGGTGAAGCAACAGCTGAGGCAGCGGTGTTTTCTGTAGCCCTATATAACTCCAAAAACATTGGAGGAGTTAGTAAATTGCTGAATCACTGAAGAAGGCATCCTGTACCACCATCACAACCACTACCACCGTCTACCACCATCACTACCACCTTCTACCATTATTACAACTGCCACCACCAC
>NC_069402.1:11718379-11770425 GCF_026875155.1 Cherax quadricarinatus
TAAGGTGCGGACTTTTGAGTCCAAACAATAAAATTTTTGTCAGAAATCAGTGAATGAAATTGCGACAAAACACCCCCTAGGGTAATTTATAATCTTACAAATTATAACTCTTTACAGCCCGTTGAGAGATGACTTCGACAGCTTCTCAAGACCTCGTCTGCAGGGGCAGCTGTGCATGCGATGAGTTGTCTTTCTAAGTTAAGTACAAACTCTTTAAACTTAACTGGTAATGCCATTTCTCAACAAAAGTTAAGGTAGCAAAAGAATGAAAAAAGTAGAAAAAAAATATATGAGGTAGTTGGTACTAGTTAGCAAAAGATAGTTAATGGCCTTGAACAATAATATAATTGAAATATGCACTAATTGCACACACAATATAGTCACTAAGATATGAAAACAATCTTAGAGTAGGACTTATAACATAAACTTATAATATAAAAATACAAACTGAAATGGTACTTGCAATTGCACTAGGGTCTGGTATAGGTTGTTGACAAGATCAAGAGTATAACTAGAATTTAAATTGACAAAATAAAATTCACAATTAAAGTACCAAAAGAATAATAAGTAAAAAATAACAATGGCAATGTCTGGTTATAATATGATAGTAAGATGGTAGACAGGTACACAGGTACACAGGACAATATAAAGATTGCAGTTGAATATACAAACTTGAAAATTTGGCAACAAAATGTTATGGGAAGTATAAAATAATGATTAATGTACAAAAGTAAAATTGACTGGTAGTAAATATGGTATTTAATAAAATTTTAGTAAGTAATAATGATTACAAAAAAAGTGAAAAGTAATGTTCATTTCATTCAATATTGCACTGGTAGTTATACCTGATATTTCACTACTGTTGTTCACTGAATATTTCACTACTGTTGTTCACTGAATATTTCACTGCAGAATTCGTGGTTACTGCAGGTGTTGCTGGAAGTGCTGCACTGATAGATCATAAATGTGGGGCTGGAAGTGCTGTCCTGGTAGACAGTAATGGTGAAGTTGGAAGTGCTGTCCTTGGAGACAGTAATTGTGAGGATGGAGGTTCTGTCCAAGTACTCAGTAAATGTACACATGAGGGAATGCATATAAATGACCTTGAGGGAGACAGAAGCTGTAGTGGGGAAACAAGTGTAGTCAAAGACAAGATAAAACCAATATTACAAACTAGTAATACCACAGGAGATAGCAAACAAGGGGACTCCACTAGCAATAGTGAGGATATATTACCAGAAACAACTGGTGAGAGCTCCATTGTTAGTACTAGTGAGGATAGGAATGAGACAGGTAAACATGCACCAACAGGGAATACAGTCACAGAAACCCAAGGCAAACGGAAACCAAGGCTGTGCACATACTATGCACTTGGTATCTGCAGGCATGGGAAATCTGGAAAAACAGATGAGACATGCAACTTTGACCACCTAGAAAATGCCGTGCCCATATGACAACAGGAAAATGCAAACTCCCTTCCTGTAAGCTTTTTCACCCTGAAATGTGCCCCTCTTCAGTACAGGAAAGACTGTGCTATAACTTAAATTGCCATTCACACCATCTAAAGGGACAAAACTGGTACAAAACATCCAGGCCATGGAAAACCTGGTAGCGACAGCCACTCAAGAGGAGAGGTATTTTAGTGCCAGGAAGAAAAAAACTGGTAGGAAATGGCAGAAATCGTTTCGCCAAACCCAGTCATTTCTGGAGTGGAACCACAAAAAGGGGCCCCCCCACCCCAAAACCAACAGATACTGATTACTAGTGTTTGGAAAAAAAGTTCCCCCCAGTACCCCCAATACCACCAGTCTGTTTAAAACTTTTCTTCTTTGAAAATTATACAGGGTCAAAAGGGCCAGAAAACAAAACAACAAAATACCTTTCACCCAAAGGGAAACGGGGGGGGGGGGTTGCGGGGGTTAAAGGGCAAGGTTTGGGGGGCCTTTCACAAAGACCCATAAAGGATCACTTGGGAAAGGGAAATTGGTTTCCCAGGTTACAACCAAATTTTAATGTGCCCAAAAGGGGAACAGGCAAAGGGGGGGGGTTTGGGCCCGGGTTACCCACAAAGTCACTTGTTAGCACAAAAACTGCTTAATCCCTCAAATGTTTTATTTAGGGGAAGTTTTAGCAGAAAAAGATCAAAAAACAAAACCTAGCCATTGTGTAGCCCTAAAGTTTCTGGTTTGCAATGTCCCAGCATTCCGGGAAAATGATTCGGGAAATCTGCCAGCTCCTGCCCCCAAACTTTCTTGTTTCCTGGTGGATTTCAACTTGAAGCACCAAAAAAATGGGGGGAATATAGCAAATAATGTTGCTGCGTGTAACACCAGGGGGCAGCTCTAAAGAAAAATCACAAAACACAAAACACACGAGTTTTCAAATTTTCTGCCAGCCCCTACCCCAACATCTTGCTCGGGGGGGAAATTTCAAACTTGAAGCACCAAAAAGGGGAGGAATAAGCAAATAAGGGTTGCTGCAGTGAAACATCGGGGAGGAACCCTTGCCCGGAAAAACTCCACACACCCCACACGGTTTTTTAAATCTTGCAAAAAAATTTCAATTTAAAACCACAAATAATAGGCCTCCCTAGCTGGGAATACACTGACATCATCTTAAATTTTTACCAATGATGATTGTTAGGGAAATAAACCAATCAAAACAAATTTAAAACCACAACAAAATTCGGGTTTAAAAATTTTGAAATGAGGGAACCCCCCGGGCCCGACAAAATGAGATTAGTCACGGGGGAAACCCTTTCCCAGCAAATTAAAACTTCAATAACAAGAAAAAAGTGGGACCAAGAAAACTAAGTCCAAAACGATAAAAGGGGGGGGGAAAAATAACTAAGCAACACAGCCCCAAAAACAAATCTTAAAAACATTTAACTCGATGGCACTCGATGTATGAAAAAGGCTTTTTCCCTATAAGACAAAAGGGGAACAACATCCAGTTTTGGGGCCCCCTATTTTAAACAAGAGGGGTTTCCTACCAGAAGACGCAAGGAAATGGTGACCCTACTCAATTTCCCAATAGGGGCCTCATTTTTTTAGAAACCCAGCAAACCCAAAGACTGATTCAAAGATCAAAAATAAAATTTTTTTTAAACAAAACCCCACAAATTTTGGGTTTAAAAAAAACATCTGATTTTTATCCTGATGCCAAAGGGAATTTGAACGGGCCAAATAAAATGACTTGCCCATGCGCTCGGGCCCCGGGCCCGGGACTCAGGGAAACTCCGTTTCTTCAAAAAAATTTAAAGAACCCCTACCCACGGTTTTTAAAACCATCCAAAGGAGAGGGAAGCAGGGGCCCGGGGGGGGTCGTCCCACAGTTTTAAAAAAAAAACAGACATAGTCCCACTCCAAAAAAGGGGGGGCACAAAAGAAATTGAAAAGAACCAGCCCGATAGCTTTTAACCCCCATATCATAAAAATTTTTTAAAGGGGTTCCTAAGAAGCAAGATTGCCACACATTGAAAAAAATCAGTTAAAAACAACCCAGGGCAACATGGGTTTTTTGAGCAGGTCGCTCCTGTCTGTTCAATAAAGGGTCACTACGACAAGGCCCATTCACTAGAAGACAAAAAAAATGCAGGGGTAAATATCGACTTTGCAAAAGCCCTTTGAAAGTGTGGGCCATGGGGTAATATGCACAAAAAACGTGTAAAGGAAACAGGAAAAGTTGGTAGATGGGTCAAAAAATTTTTTCCCCCAAACAGAAACCAAAGGTTTGTAGCCCCAAAAGAGTAAAATTGAGGGGGCTATGGGTGAAAAGCCCCCTGTTCCAAACGGGGACAATTTCTCCCTCCCCTTTGTTTCTCAAACCCATATCTGAAAATTTCACAAGGAGTAAACCCCCCGCCAACCCGGGATCTTCCTTTGCAATGTCCCCGAATCTACTTTACAGTGTCTTTCATTGCAGAAACCCGCAAGGCTCCAGGTGGAGATCAACCCAAATCTTTTAATGGTTCAAAAGAAAACAATATGGGAAATTCAAAAATGGGAAAATTTTTAATTACTTCCCATTTTTATAAAAAAAGAAAAAAAATTTAAAAAATTTATCAGAGTACAAAAACAAATTCCAGCCCCAAAATAGAACCCAAAAAAACCCAAAATCAAAAAACCTGGGAGTGGTTTATGTTGGAGGATCCCCACAATCAAGGGGGCCCCCCCTAAACATTGTATCAAACGCCCTTGCTAAAAAAAATGACAAGATGAATAAAGGAACCCCTTTAAGGGCTAGGGATGCCCAAACCAGGTTACACTCTTCAGGTTGCCCTTTTTCTATCTAAGCCCGGGTATTTCTGGTGCACACTAACACCCTTTCAAGGCCCCGGTGGAAAATTTCTGACCTAGAAAAGTACAGAGAAACCCTTTAAAAAGAGTGCAGGAAAAGGAGATAAAACACCCCAATTACATGGACCCCCGCATAACGATTTTCCTCCAATTTTGACCCCAAATTAAAAAAAGTTTTTTATGTAAGTTTCGTTTGTACATGTTGTTTGGCAGTTCTGAAATTGGGGGAAAAAACTACTTCCCCAAAATTTTTTTTGGGAACAAATTCGGTCAGACTGGCACCTAACATCTTCCCGGAGTGAAAAAAATACGTTAACCGGGGGGCCACTGTACTTGGAGGGACTTGAAGTTCCCGAAACCCCGTTCCCTGGGGGAAAAAAGGAGGCATGGGGTACAAGATTATGTACCCTGGAAAAAACCCAGGGGGGACTATTTCCAAAAATTTGGGACATAAAATCACTCAAAACATAAGCAAAATATAGGCAGAGATGCAACATTCCCCCCCAATTTAAAAACAGGGGGGGTCACTAGCATGTTAAGAGACAATCAGTAAGTGTCAGGGGGCCCGAGGGCTGTTTAAATGCCCCCCCAGGATACATAAGGGGGATTCCAAATAGACCCCTGGCGTCTTCAAGCGGCACTGGACAAGCACCCAAAGTCGGTAAACCTTAAACCCGCGGGGTGTTGGGTTAAATTTTGATTTGCGGGGCAGCAAGCAGTAACAACCCGGGTTTATCAGGCTTGAAACCACCCGAGGGCCCGGGGCACAGACCGGGTGCTGGGGGATTGACCCCCGGAAATCTTTTCCCGGTAAAAATCCGGTAACAGATTACAAAAGTTGACCTTAACGGGTTTTTTTCCCTATATAAAAGTTTTTTTACCACATTAAACTCTCAAAGAGTTACACGGGCTGATCTTTTTATAAAAAAACATAAGAAATTTTCTGAAAAATTAAACCCCAACTTATCTCCCGTGGCTGATACATTTAAATTTTCTGATAATATTTTAATTTAAAATATTTCAAATCTCAACAATGTCCCTGGCAGAAATTTTTTTTATATATTCTGATGATTTATAACTAAAAATGTTTTCCCGAAACGTTAAAACCCCAACAGTTTTATCTCCCGAATGTACTCATGTTTTGTTTAAAAGGACACTTTTTTGGGCTAAAGCCTTTTAAACACTTACATCACTGATGGGGGGTTTTTCCCCCTGGGTTTTACCCCTCATATGTTTGCAAGGGCTTTTTTTTTCCCGTAAACATTTAGACACTTTAGAACATTGATTTGGGTTTTTCCCTGTATGTACTCTAATATGTGTCACAAAAAATTGCCTTTTTTCCCGTGAAACATTTTTAAACTCTTTAACATTGATATTGGTTTATATCCTGTTTGTACTCTCATAAAGTGACAAAAAGACAATTTTTTTTCCCGCAAAAATTTCAGGGCCCCTCAGAACATTGATATGGTTTTTTCTCCTGTTTTACTCTTAAAATGGTTTACAAAATTGCATTTTTCCCGTGAAAAAATTTTAGACACTCGAACAATTTATATGGTTTATCCCAGTTAAAGTACTTCATATGTAACACAAAAAATTTGGTTTTTTTTTGGGTTTTTAAAAAATTTTAGACACCTGAACATTGAATGGTTTATCCTTTCCCGTATGTACTCTCAATGTGTCACCAAAACTGTATTTTCTACTAAAAATTTCAGACACTTGACATTGATATGGGTTTTTCTCCTGTTTACACTCGTAAAGTTTCACAAGACTGTATTTTTCAAAACCCTTTCAGAAAACTCTGAACATTGTATGGTTTTTTTCTCCAGTTTGTATCCATAAAGGGTCACAAAAACTGTATTTTCTAAATAAAAAATTTCAGACCCCTCTGGCATTGATATGGTTTATCTCCTGTATGTACTCTCTTTTGTTTTTACAAGACTGTATTTTTACTAAAAAAAATTTTAGACCCTTTTGAACATTGTATGGTTTTCCTTCTGTTGTACTCTCATAAGTCTCACAAGGGCTTCTTTTTTAGACTAAAACAATTTTAGAACTCTGAAAAATTGATATGATTTTTTTCAAGTTTTCCATTTTTTTTTAAATAAATATTTCAATTTTAAAATTTTTTTTATCATACAACAGTGGTATAGTTTAAACCCTTTCCCTTTTGTTTCTCACTTTTCTATTTAATTTTTTTTTTAATTTTTAGGACACTGAAACAGTTTTTCTTTTAAAAAATTTTTCCCATGTTAAGATATTTTCAGGCAAAAAATTTTTTATACTTAGGAGCAAAATAAAGTTTATATTGTGTGTTAAATGGGTACATAATTTTATTTTGGTTTTTTAAAAAAAATTAAAATATGACTAGAAAAATGCAGATACACTCAACAAAAACTTGTATTATTATTTTTCCCCTTGTGTTTATTAAATAGATTTTTTTTGAAAAATTTTTAATTAAAAAGTTTTTAACTTGTATTGTTGTATTAACTGCCCAAAGGGGTATTTAGATAGGGAAAAACCCATATTAAAAAAAAAATTGTTCAAAATTAAACAATACTTGGCAAGTTACAAATTCACAAGGGAAAAACAGGTTTTCCTTTCTTAAATACTGAAAGATATAGTGGGCTGGCAAAATACAACCCGCAGTTGTTTTTTCAAGGGCAAATTTTTTAAATGGGGGTTCTTTAAAAGTACTGAATTATAAAAGTGTCTGGCAAGACCACAACCGGTTGTCTTACACTGCCCGCTTCTTGAAGTAAATGAAAATATAGTGTCTGGGGAAGAAAAACCCGGTAGTCTTTTCACTGCTGCTTTTTGAAGTTCTGAAGATACAGTGGGTTGGGAAGACATAACCCGGTAGTCCCTTTCAAATGGTGCTTCTTGAAGTTTTCTGAAAATAAGTTTTCCCGGCAAGACACAACCTTGGGAATCTTTTTTCCCAAAATGGGGCTTTTTTGAAAAACTGAAGATTTAGGGGTTCCCCCCGGCAAGACCCCAAAAAGGTAGTCTTACATGGGGGCTTCTTTAAGTACTGAAGAATATGTTTCTGGCAAAACACAACCGGTAGTCTTACACTGGTGTTCTTGAAGTACTGAAATACGTGTCTGGCAAAACACAACCTTTGGAGTCTTTTCCCCTGGGGCTTCTTGAAGTAATGAAGGTTAAGTTTCCCGGCAAGACACAACCTGGTAGTCTTTTTCACTGGTGCCCTTTTGAAGAAAAAATTTAAAATACAGTGTCTGGCCAAAGACACAACCTGGTAGTCTTAACACTGGTGCTTCTTGAAAATAAATGAAAAATTTCAGTGTCCCCGGGGAAGACACAAAACCCGGGAGTCTTACACTGGTTTTTCTTGAAGTACTGAAATTAGTGTCTGGCAAAAACACAACCTGGGGTCTTTTCACTGGTGCTTCTTGAAGTACTGAAGATATAGTGTTTTGGCAAAACACAAAACCCGGTAGTTTTTTCCCCCTGGTGCTTTTTTGAAGTAATTTGGGAAAATACAGTGTCTGGCAAGACACAACCCGGTATTTACACTGGTGCTTCTTTAAGTACTGAAGATATATGTCTGGCAAAACCCCAACCCCGGTAGTCTTACCCCTGGTGCTTTTTGAAGTACGAAGTTTCGTGTCTGGCAAGACAAAACCTGGTAGTCTTCCAAAAAAATACTTTTTGAATAGAAACTGGGGGTTGTATTGGGACAATTTCCCCAATTTACCAACAAAAAACACAGAACAAAAAAAAGAAATTTTTTTTTCTATTGTCACTTTTTCACTTAATAAAATTTTTCACTTTTTAAAAGTTTACCTGAAAATATCTTCAAGATAAAACACAAGTTGTGTTAAAAATAATTATGTTTACTAATTGAGTAAACAATGTGGGCTTCAACACAAACCCAAATTTTTTTTTATTTCTTGGAGGGACAATATTAATTTCAGCCTCTTCTCACTTGTGAAGTACAGTGGACCCTCGGGTGAAAGGAAATTTTTTAATCCCTTCCCAAAAGAGTTTGTCCCTTAAAGATTTTGTTACCCCAAATTTAAATTTTCCCCCTAAGAAATAATGGGAATCTAACTAATCTGTTCCTGCTGCAGGAGGCTTGGGCAAATACTTCAATATGACACTAAATAACAGCTCTACAGCTTATTTATCTATCCAAAAATTTTATTTAATAAGGCCAAAATTAAAAAAATTAATAACATAGAAACATGATAGGGGCCCCTCAAAATCGATTTTAACTTTCACGGGCTTCACACATTCACGAATTCCCAACCGCCAAATTCCTAGCAGCCAATTCATATTTAAGTTTACCACCACCTGCGTGTCCCTACTACCCTCCCTCCGACCCCCACAACTGGCAGCCAGCCCTCCCACCACTGTGTGGTGAGTGTTTTGTTTGTTCATTATTTGCTATTAAACTACATTATAAATAATGTAAACCCATTCATGACTGCATATTGGAATGGCTATTTGGACAGGTATTGGAAGGTGACATCATGTGTTTACTCTTGAACACAGCAAAGAATCAAACATTTCTGCTACTGCTAATAATAATAATAATAATAATAATAATAATAATAATAATAATAATAATAATAATAATTTTTTAGTTAGTTTAATATGTTTATTATGCACCCCATACCCATCCTGTGGGCAGTAGTCAAAAGATTACAGAGGTACATAATTGGTCCAGGGACTGGACTCCAAAGTTTTGATAGCTGAGCAAGTTACAGAGGTAATGAACTCACAATTTACAAAGGTAATGAACTCACAATTTACAAAGGTAATGAACTCACAATTTACAAAGGTAATGAACTCCAGGTAAGTCTGGTCACAATCATGACAAGTTACAAAGGTATTTACAGATTACAGAGGTACGTAATGGGTCCAGGGACTGGGCCCCCAAGGTTTTGATAGCTGAACTAGGTACAAAGGTAATGAGCTCACAAGTTACAAAGGTAATGAATTCTGTAGAATGGTTACTTACGTTTATACTTTGGCTACAATCATGAACAAATTATAGAGTAATGAGCAATTCACACTTCCACACCCGGTCACAACTGTAATGAGTTATTGGTGCAAATATTGATTGTTGAGTCACACACAACACACACACACACACACACACACACACACACACACACACACACACACACACACACACACACACACACACACTTTAGTTTAATATCTTTATGCACCCCATACCCATCCTGTGGGCGGTAGTCAAAAGATTAAAAAGGGGACATAAGGGGGCCCCCAGGACGGCCCCCAAATTTTAGGGATAGCTAAAACTATTTAAAAAAGGGAAATAAACTCCAGGTAAAATTGGTCACAATCTTGGGCCCAAGTTACAGAGGTAATAAACCCAGCTTCACCCCAATACAGGGTTTTACAGTAAATGAACAAATTACAAAGAAAAAACCCATTTGAACGTCCCACCTGGCAAAAATTGTAATGAGTTAAAAATACAAAAAATTAAGGGGAAATAAATACACCCCACTAGCGCGCGGCGCAAATAAAACAAACAAAGGGCGAAACGCACGGACATGTGAACACGAGCGTAAAAATTTTAAAAGCTTACACACAAGGACGCCAAAAATACCGGGCTTGAAGTGGGGGAGGGGTTTGACACTTGTCAGTGGGGCTTTGTTTATGCGGGAAAGTGAGCATTAGTCTCAGTGTTTTTCCAAAAACCCCTAACAAAAATTTCCTTGTGTTTGGTGCTTTTTGATTAGTGCGACTGGAGTGGTTTGAGGCGTGTTAGAGACAGTGGTTTGGAGACAGCATTTTGGGCATGGGGAGGAAGTGGGTGGGGACAGCAGTTGGGCAGTAAAAATTTAAACATATATTTTTTAAAATAAAAATTGCAAATTTTTAAATTTATAACACATATTTTAAATTATTATTTTACAGGGGAACCCCGCCAAATGAATGCATCGCATTCCCTTTAAAATCCCCTTTAAAAGCTTTGGTGAAAAAATTTTCCCTTGTTTCACGTAAAAAAACTCGCCTTACGTGATTTAACCCCTGGAAGCGTCCCACAGGGGGCCCTACCCGCCAGTGGTTTACAACCCAGCCAGTGGGGGTCGAAAACCATGCATACTTTGGGTACATTTCACCCACCCCCGTTTTTTTTTAAGTGTTTTGAAAACGGGCAAAATAAGTCACCAGGGGCCTAAAGGAAAGTTTCTATTGCCAACCTTTGGAAAAAAGGGGTAAAAATTTTTTAAAAATTTAAAAGAAAGTTTTTAAAGGGGTTTTGGGGCTAACCTAAAGAAGCCTATGCCATTGTGGAATCCATTGTCCTACTTCGAAGTTTAAGGAAATGTTGCAAAGTGGGTTGAACTGCAAACCTTTTTGGATAAAAACACCCTAACACAGCTATTGAAACCCGGCGGGCGATTATTAAAATTTGACAATGTTGTAGCCCATTTTAGGCAAACCCAAAAGGGAAAGGGGTACAGAGCTTATGGAAAGTTTTGGTTGTGAAACAAAGGTCCATTGACTTTTAAAGCGGGTCCTGGGGTTTTTTAAAAAAGGGAAGTAACCCCAGAAAAAGGATTTCCTTTCCCTCAAGCCAAAAGGGAAAAGGGGGTTTCCCCCTTCTAAACAATAACTTCCACACTCTCCCCCTTCCTATCCCATAATCATCACCAGATTTTCAAAAAAGGTAATGTATGTATTCTATTTTAGTAGGGGTTAGAAAATTTTGCATGTTTTCTTCAGTTTGTTTTTTTAAAATTATTATTTTTTTTTTTTTATTAACCCCACGGCCATTCCCCCCAAAGGGCAGGGGGGCCCGAAAAAAAAAAAATTTCACCTTCATTAAAACCCCATCACTGTCTTCCCAAAAAAGGGGGTTGCTTTACACAACATTTTTTAAAAACTGCAACATTAAACCCCCTTTCCTTCGAGTCGGGCACTGTATTTCCCCAATTCCCCAAAGGACTAAAGCCCGGCCTCCCGGGTTTTCCCCCTAAATCCCTTCATAAATTTTAAATTTTGGCTCACACTCCAACGACGTCAAGTTTTTAAAAAACCCAATTTTTTCTCCATTCACTCCTATAAAACCCCTCAGCATGCCTGCGGGGAATTCCAAGCCCTCGCTTGGAGGGGTTTGGACTGTGTGTTGTTTTGTTTTGGGCGGGGAAAATTAATTTTTTTTCCGTTTTTTCATTGGGGAAAATTAATTCACCTTATGAAAAATTTTGGGGCTTACGAGGGCCCTCCCCAGGAAGGAATTAATATCATAAGGGGGGGGGTTCCCCGTATTAATATTTTTTTAATATGTTATTAAAAATAACATGTACTATTTTTTTTAAAAACATATATTTTAAGTTTTTTACCACTGCCCAAACCACTGTCTCAATTTGTTTCCCAAAAAAACTGCTGCCCCCAACTGCTGCCTAAAATTTGCTGCCTCCACCTGCCCTAAACCGCTGCCTCCCCCAAATGCCCCACCCATCCCTCACCCACTGCCTCACCCACTGTTTCAACTGTTTTCCCTAAAACCTCCCGCCCCCAACCACGCCTAAACCATTTGCCTAAAACCGCTCCCTCACCTACTCCCTAAACCCCACTTGCCTCCCCCCACTCCCTTTCCCCCCAAAACTCCCTCCCCCAAATGCCTCTACCACCCCCTCAACCACCCAGTCGCCCCAATCTAAAAGCACCAAACAAAAAAAAATTTTTGTGAAATTTTTGGGGAAGAGCACGGATTATCCCTCACTCCACAAAAAGGGAAAGCCACATGACTATGTGTAAAAAAACCCCCTCCCTTTTGTTTTAAAAACCCTTGTATTTTTTTAAAAATTTTCCCTTCTTCAATTTATGATTTATTATTATTTTATTATTATTTTTTTTTTTACAAATTGATATTTTTACAGTAGCAAAAATGTTTGTTTCTTTGTTTGTGTTCAAGAGAAAAACACATGATGCCCACCTTCCAATACCTGTCCAAATACCCTTTCCCCAATTATGCGGGCCTGAAGGGGTTTAAATTTTTTATATGTAGTTTAATACAAAAAAATGAAAAAACAAAACACCACCACACATTGGTGGGAGGGTGGCTCCCCAGTTGGGGGGGTTTCGGGAGGGGGGGGTTTGGGGGACTGCAGTGGTAGAGGCAGTGGTATTTAATAATATACATGTTATTAACCCATAACTTTGTATATACACCTCCCAACCAAACTTACGACCGTGTTTTTTATGTCAAATTTCGGGGAATAAACAACTTTTTTGGGGTTGAAACAAAGTGTTTTTCCCAAAACCCTTTAAAAATATAAAATACAGTTTTAAACAGAAATAAAAAGAAAAAGTAAAAAGGGGAAAATTTCCAAACTAAAAAAAATTAAAAAAAAAGTCTTTAAAAAAATTTTTTTGTTGATATTCAGAAAGTAAAGTTAAACTTACGACCCTTTTCAACTTATGCCCGGGTTTCTGGGAAACCCGGGAATTTCGGTGGTAAAGTGGGGAGGGAAGGTGTTTTTAAAAAAACAGAAAAAGGAAAAAATAGGGTTTGATGGAAAAAAAACACAAATAACCCGCTTGTAGAAGAGGGGGACAAACGGCGGTATTTCGGCCCAACTTGGACCATATCCCAAAGTCCCCCACTAACGAGAATTAGAGCAGGAGGGGTTATCCCAGTGGTCCCTGTTTTTCGTAATTTTTGGGGAACAAAATTTCGGAAATCATAGGGATTTTTTCTTTAAAAAACCCATGGGCCGTTTAATCTTAGGATACTAGGAATAGAGTTCGCCCGGGACGCAGGGTTGTGAGCCGGGGCGGCCTCCCTACCCAGCCAGCTGGCTTTTATTTACCAGTAAAGGAAGGTCCCCTAAACTGCCCAAACCAAAAAATTTTTCAAAATATTCCATCTTTTTAAAGTATTGCAAGTACTAAATAAGCTCCCATGGCCCCAAAAAAGTCCTGTCCCAAGGGCCTGGGTAAAAAGGTGGGGAAATACGACTAAAAATTAAAAAAAACAGGATGAACAATAAAAAGTGGCAAATTTGCGGCCAAAACTGGCCAGGATGTTTAAGAAACCCTAACAACCAATTTTTAAATTTGGGGCCCAAAGGAAAAAGGGAAAATTAAGGGGACACTTTTTTTTGAAAAGGGGGGGTAACTATCCCTGAAAAAAATGAGATCCCCAAATACTAAAGAGTTGAAAAAGTTATTTTTTTGGGTGTGGATAAAAAAAAGAAACAATCAGAAAGGAATACTTTTATGACTTCGATTATTTGTAAAAAGGGCCGGATTTTGCAAAAACGATCGGGTTAAAGAAATTGCCTGCAAATAGTGAGTAAATTTTTAAGGCCAGAAAAGGTTTTGGTTTGGAGATTTAAAAACCCGTACTGGCATACCCCATTTGTGGTAAGGCAAGGTGGGGCCCTACCGGGGGGACCACAAGGCGGCTGAAAAAAAATTTTTCATAAATTTCAAGGAGAAAATAGGGGCGAAGGCCCTAAAACCCCTAACAAGTGTTCATTTTTGATGAAACGGGTTCTTTTGGAAAAAAAATGCCAAAGAGGACCTTAAATTACACGGAGGAAAAGGCAATGCCAGGACACAAGCCTATGAAAGACGGGGTTTGGGGCCATTTTTCTGTGCAAATGTAGTGGGGTTTTTTAAAAGGGAAAACCCCATTACTAGTGTACCTTTTTAAAAAAATCCCGAGTTTTCCGGAAAAACAAAAGCTCTTTTCCACGGGCTTTTGCGACAGGCCTCCTGTGACTCTAAAGGTGGTCCTAGGGGGCATTAAAAACTTTAGAAGAAAAAAATTAAACCCCCAGAAAAGCAATTAGTCCCTTAGGTTTTTGCGGGAAAGGGGGTTCCCCCTTTCCCAAACTGAAAAACAAAAAATTTCTCTTTATCCTCCAGTCTTCCATCACTAAAAAGAATTTCCTCCCCAAAAAGGTAAGTGTTTCTGTTTTAAAATTTCCATTCATTTCCCATTGTATTGTTTATGTACTACATCTATAAAATTAAAGTAAAAAATTTTTTTTGTTTTAAAAACTTCTGGGGGCCAGGAAAAAAATAATTTTATTTTCATTTTTTTTATGGGGGAAAATTTAAATTTGAAAAACGTTTGATTTCGATAATAGTAGCAAATCCAGGAAAGGGTTTTAATACGGGAAAAAAAGGGGGGCCACTGGATATAGGGAGGGAAAAGGGAGTTGGGAGAAAAAGTATTTGTAAATAGTGGTGGTGGGGGTAGTAGTGTAGGTAGTAAAGTATAGTAGAAGTAGTAGAAAAGTATAGTAGTAGAAAAATGGTAGTAGTAGTGGCGAAAATTGGGAAAGGGAAAAACAATGGGGAAAATAAAGGGGGAATAGCCAAATCAATATAAAGAAAGGGGGCACTGCAAGGGAGCTAGGTGCCCACAGAGGGAAAAGCAAGAAAAGAGGAGGGGGAGGGGAAAATAGGGGGAAATAAATAATTTAAGGAACAGAAATCAAAAAAAGAAAGAAAAAGACAACCCAAGGGAAAAGAAAAAAAGGGAAAAAGGGAAAGGAAAGGAAAAAGGGAGAAAAAGAAAAAGGAGGAAACATTAAGGGCATGAGTGTTTTTGAAGTTTGGAGCATTTTTACCCTTTTAGTGGGAGAGGAAAGGGATCTAAAAGAGGAAACCAGGACTAAGATTCATACAAGGAAAGTTTTTGTATTAGAGAAAATTCAACAAGATGGGGAATGTTAAAGTTAGGGAAATAGGGAAGACATTTTTTGCAAAAGACCACTCTACAGGGTGGCTGTGATCTATGACGTGACAGGAAAGAGGGATTGTTTAATTTTCGGCAAGCCCTAAACCCCATTTTTTTGCTCCTTTTAAATCGTCGAAAAAAGATCGGCCAGTTTTCTCCCAAAATATTTAAGAAAACAGGAGGAGCAAGAAAAAGATAGACACCCGGAAAATCTGAGAAAGGGTGAATGAAAATTTGTGCGAAGAGTGTTATCGGCAGAAAGTAAAAACTTTATGTCTAAGGGTTTGGGGAAATTTTTGAGATTAGAAATTTCCGGAAATGTAGGAAGGCAAAGGACAGAAGAAATTCCCCGGGTAGAGAGTTTTGGGGGAGAAGGGAAAATTTTTTGTTTTTAAAAAAAGTGAGAGGGCAGAGGGCTATGAAAGGGAAGGGAAAACCCAAGGGCCGAAAAACAAATTTTTTTAAGAGGGAAATTTTTTTGCTGAAGGAACTGAGGATCACAGATGCAGAGGGCTGGAGAAAGAGGGAGATAAGAGCACTTTTTGACAGGGGAAGCATGATAGGAAAAGTAAATGAATGTACCCGCAAATGTCCGTAGGTTTGCAGGGAAACAAAAAAATTCGGGATCTGAGCGTGGAAAATGGGCAACATGGAAAGGAACAAGGAAAATTTGATTCCCCTTCCCGCTTTTAAAACCCAATTTGGAAAGGGGCCAAAAAAAATTTTTAAGAGCTTAAAAAAAAGGTTGGGAAGGATGGGGCATGAAAGGGCCCCAGGGGCAAAGTGTCATCCACTAGCAAAACCAGAGTGAAGGGCGCACTAAATGGTAGGGGGGAAAAAAAACGTCTCGAAGTATTCCTGTAAAGATTTGCAAGGAAGGGGAAGAGAGGAGAGCCACAGAAACACATAAGGGTTTTGGGGAATAATATTTCCCCTTTGTAGGGGAAAAAGGAAAATTTGAGTCCACACAAGGCGGGGTAAAATCAAGAAAGAATCAATAGGTATAGGGAATGAAGAAACCCCTTTATGGGCCTTCCCAAAGGGGAAAAACAAGGCCTCATCAAGAGGAACAGGTGAAGAGGGGCCCCAAAAATCAAAACTAAGCATCTTAAAGGTCGGGGAAAGGGGAAACCCCTTAAAAGAAGTCTTGAGAGTGAAGGAGGTGGGGTGGGGAAAAAAACCCCCAAGGGAGTGGGGGGGTTTTTGCCCCCTCCAAGAAGCAAGGAAAAATAAGAGACAGAAAATCTTGGGGGAATTGATTTGAAAAAATAGAGGGAAAATCGGTTTTAGTTTTGGGGGAAAGGGCCCTAGAAATTTGGGAAAAAAGGGAAAAAATGGGCCAAAAACCCTTTTAACAAGGTAAAGTAAGGGGGAACCCGAGGGCTAGAAGGCCCTTTTTTTCTTGGTTTTAAAGTTTTTTTGAAAGCGATCAAGAGGGGTTTTGGGAAAAGAGAGGGGTGTAGGGTTTCTTTAGTCAGAGGCAAGACATCACTTTTAAAGGGGGTTTAAACCCCATGATCAAGGATAACTACCCAATTACCTTTGTCAGAAGAATATGACAAAGTTAGTGTTAGATTTAAGGGAAGAAAGGGAAGTTGGGAATGGGACAGAAGGCGGGGGTTCTTAGAAAACAAAATAACAAGGGGCAGGAAGGGGAGCGCAATGAAAAGTGGGGCAAGTCAGGAAAATTACGGGGGAGACTGACCCAAAAAAAATCAAAAAGTTTTCAGTTCAAAACCAGCACGAGGGGGAGGTGAAGTGGGGAAAAGGGAAAGGGCCAAAAACCAAAAAGTTCAAGCTCATTTGAGAGAGTGAGACAGAAGGAAAAGGGTTTTGTAAACCAGTCAGTGAGGGAAAAATTTAGACCCAAAGGGTAGCGGGGATGAGATGTTGAAGTTTGTCCCGTAGTTTTAAAAAAAAGAAATTTTTGTGTTCAGGTGAGCGGGGTCAAAGGCAGTGGTAGGAGAAGGTTTCAGAGATTTTTGTGGTAGAGCGGGAAAGAGAGGCCCCCCATTGTGCTGTGGGAAAATAAAGGGAAGGGATCTTTTAACAAGGGCTTAGTAAAAGAAAAAAGTTTTTGAAAGGAGATTGGGGAGGAATTTTTTTTAGGAAAAGGGAAATGACCAGTTTGGGTTTGGGGTTTTAGGAAATGGGAAAAAAGGGAAGGGGGCAAAAATTGTTTCACAGGGCAGTCAATAGGAAAACAAGTGTCCTTAGATGCCCGGGGGGGGAATAAGAGGGAAACCCCATAAGATCAAAAAAGGGGTTTTTAAAAAAGGGAAGAAACCCTTAAAAAGTTAGAAAGAAAGACGCTTAACTGGGGGGGTCAAAAATAACAAAAAAAAAAAGGGACAATACCGGACGGAACGAACAAAAAAAATAACCTGCACATAGAAGGGGAGGGATTTGAGGGTGTTTTTGGGCCAACTTGGGTCATTTACAAAGTCACAATAAAGAAAGGGGCAGGGCTGGTTTTTAAAAAGGAAAGGGAAAAGCTAGTGGTGGTGGGAGTGGTAGTAGTAAATAGTGTAGTAGTAGTAGTAAGTAGTAGTAGTATAGTAGGTAGTAGAAGAATGGGAGTAGTTTTAGTAGTGGTGGGTGGAAGTAAAAAAGGGAATGGGGGAAATAAAAGGGGGAATACCGTCAAATACAAAGAAAGGGGAGCACTGCAAGGGAGCTAGGTGGGCCCCAGAGGGAGGCAAAACACAGAGGAGGGGGGAAGGGGGAAAAAAGGTAAATTTAAAAAATGAAAGGGAAAAAAACACAAGACAGAAGAAAAAAAAACCCAAAAAGAAAAAAGGAAAGAGGGAAAAAGGAAGAGGGGAAAAAGAAGAAAAAGGAGGAATTTAGGTTTAAATCACGAGTTTCTGAAGCTTGGAGTATTTTAAACCCTGTAGTGGGAAAAGGGGAAAGGATCTACAAAAGGGTTTAAGCCAAAGGGCTTTAAAATTATACAAGGAAAATTTTGTATTAGGGGGGGGTTTAAAAAAATACGGGGCTGTTTAAAAATTTGGGAAAAGGGAAGACATTTTAGCAGAAAACCAGTCTATAGGAGGCTGTGATCTCTGATGTGACAAGGGAAAATTGCATTGTTATGTCGGAAACCTAACACTTTTTTGTGCTCCCTAAGCCTGTCAGAAAGGATTAGCCAGTTTCTCCAAAGTATTGAAGAGGACAGGGGAGCAAGAAACAGGTAAAAATTTTCCGGGAAAAACTGTAGAGGGAAGGGGGGTTATAACAGAAATTTGTTTCGAAGAGTTTAGTTGGCGGGAAAATAAAATTTTAGTCTAAAGGGGGCTGAGAGAATTTATGGATTTGAAAGACTGGAAATTAGGGGAAAGGAGAAAGGCCCGAAAGGTTCCCCCGGAAATAGAGAGTTTGGGGGAGAAGAAATTACGTTTTTTCAAAGTGAGAGGGGAGAGTTATGAAATGGGAAGGGTTTGCCAAGACGGGAAAACCCAATTATGAAAAAGTGGAAATTTTTGCGGGGAAGGGGAAATGAGGATCACAGATGCAGAGGGCATTGGAGGAAAGAGGGAGATGGCTTATCTGGTCTGTCTTTCTATCTGCTGTGTGTGTGTGTCTTTCCATTTGCTTGTCTGTTCAGGGAGCACTAGTAAACCTGTTGGTTTGTGGTGTTTGTGCTGCTCCATGATTGCTGACAAGTGGTCACTGTTATTATTTGTGTCATGTTTATTTATGTCTTATATCTACAAACACTGTATAAATTGGCCTAGAATTTTTGGGTTACCATGATAATTTACATTATTGTTATAATAAACTGTATTTTAGTAACAGTGTGAGTGGGGGACCAGAGATTTAGACAGAGATATGATAGAACAGAGATAGGATAGACTAGATATATAGACAGAGATATAGATTGATATATAGACAGAGGTATAGATGCGTATTTAGACGAGATATAGATATATAGGACAGCGATATAGACAGATATACAAACGTTATAGACAGAGATATTAGACAGATATTTAGACAGATAGAAGGAGAACAGAATTGGCCTATAGTAGCACATGCTAGTCAAGGTTCAACTCACACCCCACCACACCCACTCATGAATTTAACTAACCTATTTTTTGCTTTCCTCTTTAAATGTGTGATTTTGGCATGGACATCAGTGAATCACTGGTGTTTGCCAACTATTTGCTCTAGCTGGTGCTAAGTTGAACTGGTGCTACCACCAGATACTAAGTGGTCCCCAATTTTTTCATAGTGTGCATGCTGAGTGCACAGACCCATTCTTTCAATTCAATGTATGTCAAAGGCCCGAAAATCTGGAACACCATACCTGAAAACTCTAGAAGTGCAGACACATTCATCACCTTCAAAGCTACCATTAGAAAACATCTTATCTCCCTGATACACTCCATCAACTAATTACACGAATACCACCTTTCATCATTTCATCATTTACTGCACCAGGAAAATCACTAAGGGATTTTAGGTTTTAGGTAGGTAGTATAGTAGGTTTTTTAGGACAACATTTAGGATTTAGGAATTAGGTTTTAGGATTTTTAGGATAATAATTAGGATAGGCCTACACAAGACAATAAAAATGAGGTCAACTAGAAACTACAGTAAAGAAACACTGGTAAATAGGCTACACAATTGTGACTGGACAGAGATAACAAGTTGCACGGACGTAAACGATGCCTGGGAAAAATTCAAAACAATGTTCACTACCATACTTGATAATATTGCACCAGTTATAGTGGTTAGGTGTATTTAAACGAAGAACGACATGGTTGACTACTGAGATACTAGATAATATGAAATTCAGAGACCAGACTGCTAAAAATATTTAAAGCAAACAAAACAGGATATTGCAGCGCTAAAGAATTCCAAGGATGAGGAACAGAGTTACAGAGACTTATAAAAGGGAGCAAAGGCAAAGCACTATTGCTCAAAAATTGAAGAGTTTAAGCATTACCCCGAAAAGGCTCTGGCAAACAATTAAACAGTTGGGGTTTAGCCATAGCCAGTCGATAATGAGGTATGCCACGAACATCTAGGTGCAAATTGTTTAATTCTAATTCCACATCTGTGCATCAACACTAGTGGTAAAACTACAGCTCCATCAAATACCTTTAAACACGACTCTGATAATTTCATTCATACTATTCCATAAAGGGGTAACCACAAACATTGTTAACTAGTAGTGTACTAATGACTTATTTCAAAAAGAACTATGCAGGTTAATCCCAACTAGATGCACAGGCCTGTTAACCATCCAGTCTTAGTTCCTAAAAGATGGTGCTCTCTGAACTGTCCTAATCCTATTGAATCACATAATAACTCTATCGATCACCATAATACATACCGGAGGGGTTCATGGAGGCTGTGTTACTCTATCTTCAAGAAAAATATAGGTCTGATTGTAAAGCAACTATAGTCCTGTTAGTATACTCAGTATAATATCTAAAATTCTGGAGAGAGCGGTGTATTCTCAAGTAGTTATGTACCTTAATGACAACAGCAATTCTCCATAGCTATCATCTGGCTTTAGATGATCCTACTCAACCGGACACCTCCCTTATTATTGATGGATTACTGAGAACTGAAATGTCCAAATGGGAAACCTCATAGGTATGGTAACCTTAGACCTGCAAAAGGCCTTCGATACTTGTCAACCACAATATATTATGTAAGTAACTTCAGCTATCGGTATAGGTTATGTAGAGGGTTTAAAGGTCCTACCTAGCAACAGGAGACAATAGTCAAAATCAAACAAAACAGAATCAGGAACCTGCCGATAACATGTGGAATCTTCCCCAAGGTAGTATTCTGGATCCCTTATTTTCTTATGTTATGTCAATGATATGCCTCTATCAGTGTTCATGAGCAAAACTCCTACTGTATGCAGATGACAGTGCTCTGTTAGTGACAGGATAGTCCCAAAAGATATTGCTAATGTTTTAACACTGGGAACTGGAGTCCTGCTGCAAATGTTAGTAGACAACAAACTATCATTACACCTAGGGAAAACTGAAGCCATTCTCTTTGGCACGATATTAAACTGAGAAGGGTAAATAATTTTAATAGTTCTGGTAATGGGGAAGGCCCAAGCCTCTTTGGTTATCTTCAGTTATAATATTGGGAATCCCCTTTGACCCATGCATGATCAGGGAATTGTATAGGGAACGTTGTAGTTAAGAAAGCGAATGCCAGACTGAAAGTTCCTGTATAGACAGCACAGTGTCTACTTTGTGGCTCGCAGGACCTATGTCTAGCCCTTATCAATGCCTTATGGATTACGCTTGCTCTTCATGGTACTCTGCCTTGACAAAACAACTGAAAGATTTAGACTGCAAATCACCAGAACAAAATCGTATGATTAATCCTGGGGCTAGGGTCCAAGAGTAAGAGAACATGTGGCTAGGATGAATTACAGCATTGGATAAGCTGAATTGTGGGAAGACAGAAGTTAAAAACAATGAAGCTAAATCATGTTTATAAAATGTTCACAAACAAGTGCCAGGTTATTCTTGCTGTCAATTTTGTCAAGGTTGGGAACAAAGCAATCATAGTTACTAGGGGGAGAGTGCACAGCTTTGTAGTACCAAAGTCATTGGGCAGTGTCAAACACTTTATATTGTACAAGCATTAAAAAGTATGGAACAGACTACCGTCGACACGTTCAAAGCCAGTCATAGCATGAACCAGTTCAAGAAGAGTGCCAAAAGGTGTCTGATGGAAGTGATAGCTACAGAAAGGGAGGGGAATGATTTTCTAATTTTTTGCTATAAAATTACATGTAAATTTTACCTTTTTCCTAGTATGACCCTCGTTATTGTGATAGTCTTAATGACCCTCGTGTAGTACCGTAGTCTTTGTTGTAGGATAATAAGAGGTTTCTTCTTTGTAGAATAATATGAAATATATTATATCCTTTATATTATAATAATAAGGTAAAAAGGACCAATTTGGAAATAAAGTCACTCTGTCATGACTTTTTGGGGTATCCTAGTTCCTTCTACTCTTTTGATGTGCTATGTATGATAATTCTATGTAACTGTATTTGTGTATACATGAATAAACTTAATTGCTTACTGGTGGTTCACACTTACACTCTCTCACCCCATTTGAACATAAAAAGAAATATCTATTCAATCTTAAAATAAAGAATTCCTAAACTAGTCATAAATTGACCTGTGATACTCCAATCCTGAAACTGTATTGTGCCAAAACAAAAGCATTACATTTGCTAAACCTTCACAAATAGTATTTGTCTTAGCCATAATACCAAACTACCTCATAAATTTGTAATATTTTAAAGTTAAGAATTAATCTAAGTCTGTCTTGAATTGCCTTGCCATGCTAGGTGTTCTAGTGGGCCCCTCTGTAATTATTTTTACTACATAGAAATCACAAAATAATCAAGTTCTGTAAACTCAGAATTGTAATCTTATAGAGAAAATGCTTTGAATTTGGAATTTGAATTTGAACTTGTATTTCCAGGTCTAGGAACCAAATTTGAAGGAATGAAAAGTATAATGTTGTATATGTTTAGGGCGCTGCACGCAAGTGCACGTACATCTATGTGTGGACAATTTAAACCCCTTCAGGGTTTCCGATTACTTGTCATCTTACACGCCAGGGTTATTGATATACTAGTATCGCATCAATTCTTTCTAGGCATCTTCAAATCAAGCGGCGTTAATATAAGGTACAGTGTGTGCAGTAGCAAAAAAATCTATGCACCATGTCCTAAATGAAACAAGCTGGGAAGATATCCTAAACACGGATCTGAACATTTTCCTTCCACAAAATGAATTCTGTGGTTATTGGTCTGCTCAGGACTCATTTCCATTAAGATGTAAAACTTGAAAGAGAGAGAGGTTCCTATATAGACGAAGGTGAGAGATACACAGAGCTGCTGAGTGGGGTCATTATTTCCAAAATACGATGGGAGGCATATTCAATGAATGTTCCAATATTGAACTTAAGTTGAACGATTATTATAGGAGACAGGAATCACAGAAGTATATTATTCTAAACTCTTACAAGGGATGTTGAAGAGGCAATTTAATGACTTGCCCATGACAACTCTGCCCGAGGCCCAGTACTAATGGAACTCCGTGCTCATCAAGAATTGCAGTAGCCCCCTACGGTGCATTTCAGCATTTTGTGGAGAGGAGCATGGACACGGTTCGTTCCCTCACCACACTAAAAAAACAGACTTTGCCTCACTCCACAAAGGTGGCTGTAGTAAATAAAGCAATTGCAAAGAACTACAGACCTAGATCACTAAACATCCCATATCATAAAAATCTTTGAGACGGTTCTAAGAAGCAAGGTAGCCAACCACCTAGTATACCCAAACAATTATACAACCCAGGACCAACACAGGTTTAGAGCAGGTCACTCCTGCCTGTCTCAGCTACTGGACCACTTTGACAAGGTCCTGGATGTTTGTAGAGGTAAATATTCAAGTGTAGTATCACATGACTTTGAAAAAAAAGCTATTCAACAAGTGTGTGACCATAGGGTAATAGACAACATAATGTGGGATAAACTGAAATATTGGAAAAGTTGGAAATGGATCTACAACTTCCTGACAAATGAACACAATAGAGTATAGTAAACAGAGTAAAGTCCCAGGCAGCCATGGTTAAAAAGACTTCTGTTACACAAGGCACAGTACTCACTCCCATTCTATTCCTCATCTTCATTTCTGACATAGACAGAGAGGACACCCAGGTCATCATGGCAGTGGACCGCATCGAAGACACTGTGAGACTCCAAGCTGACATCAACCAAAATCTTTCGAATGGGCCACTCAAAATCAATATGAGTTCAACAGAAGAAAATTTAACTACTCAGATGAAGGAAAACTTGAGGGAAATTAAAAATGTGTCAGGGTATTATACCATGAATTTCAAAACATACAATAGAGTGAAAAAGTAATGTGAAGGACCTGGGAGTGATCATGTCAGGGATCTCGCCTTCAAATACCACAACAATGTATATACCTTGTTCGCTAGGAATATAATAGGATGGATAATGAGATCCTTCAAAACTAGGGATGCCAAGCCCATGATTCTCTCAATTTGCTTATGCCTTCTCTAGGCTGGAGTACTGCTGTATACACCAACTACCCCCTTCAAGGTGCTGGTGACATTGCAGACCTGGAGAGTGCACAAAGAACTTTTCATGGCACACATAGTACGACAAGGGCTCCTAAAATTACTGGGAATGGTTGATCGTCCTTGACATGAATTCCTCAAAACACAGGTGTGAGGTACATGATAATATACACTTGGATAGGTCTGGAGGGATGGTACCAAACTTGCCACAGAATATCAACTCCATATGAAGCAAAAACTTGGCAGGTGATTGCCAAATCATTCCCCCGACGAAAGCAGGAGCGCCACGAGTACACTCGAGAGGGACAATTAAAGTGTCCGTGACACAAAGGACTGTTCAATTGCCTCCCAGCATTACATAAGGAGGTTAACAATAGATTCCTGGTGCTGTCTTTCAATAAGGCATTGGACAGGTACCTAAGTCAGTACCTGACCAACTTGGCTGTGGTTAGTACATAAGCTTGCATGCAGCAGCAGTAAAAGCTGGTTGATCAGACCCTGATCTACCATGAGGCGTTGTTCAGGAGGGCCACAGGGGTGTGACCACCGAAAACCTCTCCCTTGTAAACTCTCCAGGTTAAATCCGCATTGCATTGTGGAGTGGTTTAATTCAGTTGCGACTTTGTCACCAAGCCAAATGTAAGGAATACTTCACTCTCCGGCAGTGTGGGTGGTGGGGAAAGGCAGTTAATGGGGGAGAGAGGAGGCAGTTGGGTGGTAGGGAAGGATTAGTGTGTTTGTGTAAACAACATGGATGAATGTTGTCTGTCTGTCTGTCTGTCTGTCTGTCTGTCTGTCTCTCTCTCTCTCTCTCTCTCTACTCTCTCTCTCTCTCTCTCTCTCTCTCTCTCTCTCTCTCTCCTCTCTCTCTTCTATCCTCTCTCTCTCTCTACCACAGGTACATATAAATACAATTATACACAGTGTAAAATTACCTGGGTATTAACAAAAAATCCAGACATGGCCAAATAATAAGTATCAGGACCAGTTGTGATGCAGTGGACTTAATGCCTTGTGTGTAATAATATTGGTTCACTAGTGGCCTCTCTCTGTGACAGAGGAGACAGAGAGGCAAGGAGACAGAAAAAGAGGCAAGCAGACAGGAAAAAGAGGCAAGCAGACAGGAAAAAGAGCAAAGAGCAGACAGATAGCAGAAAAGAGCCAAGCAGAGAGGGATAGATGATAGAAGAAAAGAGACAAGTAGACAGATAGACAGACAGGAAAAAAGAGACAAACAGACAGAGAGACATGTTTATGTGTACAGGTGAAAACAATTGAAGGGAAGGTCAGTGTGTACCCTCATCAGATGTCACCACTGTTCATTAGTGGGAGATATAAGATAAGATGAGTGACCTCTTATTTATCTTTTTTTATTTATTTATTTTATGTCTTTGCCAAAGATTATTTGAGATTTGTATTTACAATAGTGGTTGAAGATACAAAAGAGAGCTCTATTATGCCGTAGGATTATGGGCCAACTTAACATTATTGGCTTACAGTCTACTTAACACAAGGAGTTATTTTAGTTGTACAATCTGATGTAATTATTTCTGTTGTACAGTAGAATATTAATTATAAATGAATCAAAATTTGTTATAATACAAGACTTATTTATATTCTAAAATGCTTTTTTTGTGAAAACAATGGATTCAATTTATATTCCTGTTCAACAATGGATAAAAGTTCAATGTGTCTGTTTCAGTTATGATGTGGGAGTAACATGGTGGAATAAATGTGTACTGAGTATTAGCGTTTTAGTCAGGGTGGTTTAAGTGGATTATGAGATGAGTCTTAAATTGTTTACAGACTGGGTTACTTTAATATCTTCTGGTAATGAATTCCATTTTTGGGCCCTTTATGGCACCGGTTTTTACACCAGTGTGATACGGACACAAGGGTCTATATCAAAAAGAGTACTCTGTATTTGTGTTGTGGTAATGTGTCCTGTAAGGTTGGGTGTGGAAAGTTTGAGTGGAGGGTTTTATTTGCGTGTTTTGTTATGTGTATGTCGTAGGCACATGATAAAGTATGGATGTTCTTAAACCCTTTTGGGGGTTTCGGCCGTACTAGAGAGGCTTACACAGGGCTTTTTGTCGCAGTAGTATGCATAAATTCTTGCACATCAATCTAGTGAGAGAGAAAGAAAGCTGGTAGGCCTACATATGAAAAAAATGGGTTTTTGTGGTCAGTGTGTGCAGTATTAAAAAAAATCCTGCACACACAGTTCGTAATGAGGAAAAAAACTTTGACAGTTGTTTTTTGGATTAAAAACAGTGAATTATGGCACTGCATTTTTCCTATGGTATTTATTGCTGTATTTAGTGTTCCTGGTCTCATTTTTATAGAATGGAAGACAAATTACAGAAATTGAAGATGATTTGGGCTGATTTTACAATGAAAATACCTTGAAATTGAGCTCAAAGTAGCAGAAAATAGTGATTTTTTACAATGATCAAATAAACAAATCATGCCAAGCGTCCAACACATGTCATCTGGTGAGGTCTATATTCTTTCACAAGTGTGCTGGTATTATTTATACCATTTCTACACTAATGCAGTAGATAACTTCTTGCATAAACAGTAAATCGTTTATTTTTTTGTGAGAATAAAATTCAAAGTGGAAGGAAAGCAAAAGAATGTAAGAGGGCTGGGAACATGGACTAATGAACAGAAGAATGTTATTTTAGTTCCAGGAATGTCTTTCTTGTTTATTCTGGACTCTACTCGGGAATTGGCATCTTTTGAAATTTGTGTGAAATTGGCCTAAATTGCTAAATTCTGACAACTGTATTGCATAGTTGAAATCAGTAAATGGGTGGTTTCTTGCACTCATTCGATAGAAAAATTGGAGTTCTAGGAAAATTGTTATGATTTTTGTTGATAGTACACTGGAATTGGCGAAAAAATGGGCTCAAATGGGGCAAAATCGGCCCAATGCATAAACATCGAGACCGCAAAAACTTCGCGAATGTGTATTTCCCTAAGTTTTCCCATTTCAATTTCATACTTTTGGTGGTTCATATGATCAGAGAAAAGATTCTCTATCTTTTTATAATAAAATATAATTTTTTTTTTGAAATTTGGACGACCCTTGAAGAACAAGTACTCGGAGAGGATCTGCCAACCCCCAAAAGGGTTAAGGTGAGCAGGATTTCAGACTTTTGAACATTGGGGCTGGGGTTATGCTGGCGGGAGTGGGAATTATTATTCTTACTTTTTGTGGGTTATTAGGGGTTTTAGTTGATTGGATGTTGTTGATACCATGCACAAATTTCCCATATGTAAGATAAGGGTTATATGAAGTGAATGGAACAGTGACAGGGAGAGTGGATTTGGATTGTAGTACCTTATCTTTTGATAGTATGCCTACTGTATTGGATTTTCTTGGTGATTTTTTTGTATGTGTGTCCAGGAAACGTAAGGCTACTGTCAAGGTGGGATAACCTAGGAATTTTAACTCTGTATATCTTGTGACTAATTGACCATTTAGACATTATGCTAATTGGTCATTTGCAGCTTTGTTTCCAAAATGAATGAAATAGGTTTTATTCAGTGTTCAGGGTAAGTTTGTTAGTCATATCCTGGTAGATATTTTCTGTAATCAGAATTGATGTGTTTGCTAGTATGACTGTGTTTGGGTGGGAAAAGAATATGTAGGTCATCTGCAAATACTTGGGTTTGAGATAGCTGTGAATGCGTCGGTAGATCATGATGTAGATGAGGAAAGAGGGGAGTGGTCAAGGGCGCTTCCTTGTGGGACTCCCTACTGTGATTTGTTCCCCTTTTGGGTGGAAGAGTTTGTATCATTTGCATTACATTTGAGTTTGCGTTACTAAGGGATGACTTTAGGTTTAGTTGAGGGAGTGGCCTTGATACCATAGTGATTAATTGGAGTTCAGCAATTCATGGTCGACCCATCATAAAACTCCTTCATCAGTCGAGTGTGAATGTTCTGATTCCAGTCCTGATTGCTCTTCACCCTTCTTTGCTTATTGTTGTTATTTGTCAGTGTGACTGGCTATAGCTGTTTTCAGAGTATTTTTTGTGTCATCACTTCCCAATGTGATCTTCTCCTTCAAGGTTTTGGATCTTGTTCTCAGGTTGGTTATACTTGGATTCTCGGTCGCACAAGTGTGCTTTAATATCTTTGATTTCACTTTTTAGAGTGACGATGTATCTCTGATATTGTCAGGGATTATCATACCTGAGTTATTCATGGCTGTGAATCCTTTGAAGGGAGTGGAGTTGGACGTGGGAGCAGCCTTGTTTGTTGTTGTTGTTCCCTGTGTTGTAGTGGTGAGGGAGGTTGACGATACACAGCGTCCTGCTGGGTAGGGAAAGTTGACGTTCTAGGGTCCTTGGTGGTTTTTCGGTTATTACTGATGTTGTTTTCTTCTGCGATATCCTCTCATAGTATCACTAAAAAAGTTTTTTGAGATACTGTGTTGCTATGGCGGAGAAGCTTGATTTCCCTGAGTTGGGTTTTAAGCGATCGTTTCTGGCAGTGGAGCAGTTTTTGGGTTTTAACATGGCTGTCATCCTTAGATCTTCTATTTCGTCAAGATTTGGGTTTCATTCCTAGTTTTATTGGGTCATTTTGTGGTTACATGTGGGTCTTGTAGTTGTTCCTTCTCAATTAGGCCATTCACAAGCTTTGATGAGAGATGGTTTCTTGAAGAAATAAGAGCTGCTAGGATCGCCGCTGCTTTCTGGTTATTATTATTATTATTATTATTTTATTTTATTTATTATTTATTATTATTATTTTATTTTATAGAAGAAAACACACTAAGAACAGCTAGGCAGCACCTTGAAATCGGACTATTCCATAAGAAGACCCAGCAGGATGAGCCGGCGCCATCCACCCCCCTCAACACCCAGAGAGACGCCATCTCCAAAAACAAACATGGCGAACTCCCCTTCACCACCAACCAAGGCGACTCGACAACAACAACACCAAACTACCTCTACTACTTCATTGGATTTATCCCTCTGATATGCTCCATGTATGACTAATGATCCTGACACTTTAATGAATTACAATCACCACCCAAACGGCAGATAACTTGAATCTTTGTACTGAAAATATGTATCTTCGTTTTGCAACAATAACTACCATGAATCTAAGTTATTTCACCTTTGAGAATAAGATCAACAGCTTTGAACAACAGCTAACATTCTTCTGGCATGACTAATTTTGGTTTAAGACCCTCCAGTCAGTCATAGCCAGTCACACAGACCAAATAACATCCCTAAACTTGAAGATTGATGATGCATAAGGACTGAAAATAAACATGAATACCAAATTGAAACATTATTTGCTAACCAAGAGGATAAGCTGAGGCAAGATAAGCTAGCCGATGCAGTAATGATAAACATTCTCTCTTTTCTACGTGAATAAACACATTACCAACTGCAAAGCAACAACTATCCAGATCATGCACGACCACTACATGTTAGTGTGCCAGTGTTGGAAATAAAAGAATCACGGTTACTAGGGAACCAAGTGTGAGGGAGAAAAAGTGTTATGCTTAGATTTCCACACACAAGACAGAAAAAAGGATTTAATAAGCATATCTATAAAAGCAAAAAAGGATATATTACATAAAGTGAGTGTCTCACAAAAGGAGAAAAAACAGAAAACTCCTGTACAGAGGACAAAAACTGGGAAACATGAGGAATAATGATAAAAATTCAACAGTGCTTTGTACTTGATGGACAAATTCTAGTAAGAAAAACAAATATAGACCATGTACACTATATTACAAATGAAAATGAACTATCAAACTTCCTTCATGATGCAAACATTACAGAGTCTGACTGATATTAATGACCAAATCTTTGCACTACGTTAGTGTATGTTATTATGCCATTATTGAACTAATGTTTGAACTATCACCTCCTAGATAGTATTTACTACCTCATTATCCCAAGTGTCCTATACAGTTCCTTGTGTGACCCAATTTGTGTTATCTTTCCAATTTCCAATTCACAATTCATTATTTGTTAAAAAGATACTTACTTTTTAATAATATCAGTATTACCATTTATTCCTAATTAAGCACTGTTATAATTCTCTTAGAAATTTACCTAATTTTCCCTTTGCTCCCAAACTACAAATAACAAACTAGTGTATGTTCCTATTTCACTACTGTGCAATTCCTTGTACCATCCTTCACTAGCTAGTATCAACTATCTCAAATAATATTTCTTTTTGTGATATTAATTGCTCAAACTTTATGCTATAAGGCAAATCCTACTCTCAGATTAATTTTATATCGTAGTGACTATCTATTTAAAGATTGTTTATCACTACTTAAATTTATCCCTTTTTACATTCTCCTGAAATAATTCTCTACATACCAATACATTGTATTGTCCTTTATTCAGTAATTGATATACCCCTAGTTTTAATAACAATTAAAGGGCTACCTTCATATGATATAATATTTTTTCCTCTTGTCCATATAGTCACATTTATTAAAATACTCCAGGTGCTATTGATTACCTCAGGTGCTACTGATTTTGTTTTTAATACATTCTTTTATTATTATATTCACTAGCTCCTTTACTTTAACTGTAAATATCTACAATAGTTCATAAACTCACATCTGTTAAAATAATTAAGGTGTAAAACTGAATTATCTATTCTGTAATAATCCCTTTTTCTTTCAAATTTTTTTCAAGTTCTAGAATAATTACAGAGTCCCTTTTATAATCAATGGTAGGCAATATAAAACATATAAAATTTTACTCAGAAAATCCAGTTGTAAAGTCACCCACTTTTGATACAGGGAAAGTCCTGATGTAAACTTCTACTAAATGAATTACATAAATCAAACAGCAACTGTAATTACAAAACCAACCAACAAAGACATTACTCATTCAAAAATAATATAACTGTCTTTTTCTACATGTCAGATCCCTTGACAAACTTATGATAACTCACAGCATATCAATTCCATTCATCCAATATACAATCATCACACTCACAGAAACTGGCTTAAGCTGATTTTACAGATTCTATACCATTCCGGGCTATAGGGCCCAAAACACAACAGAGAACAATCAAAAGGGGGGAGAAACAGCTTTTACACCAAAAATCAATCAAATGTATAATAAACTTGCACAAGGGATGAACAGGGAGAAATATCATAGCCAAATTAAATCAAAAACCCCAAAAAACCCCTACAGTTAAAAACTCTACAGAGTACCACAGTCAACATTTACCACTTTAGTAAAAAAACAGGAAATATGATTACTGATGCACACAAAAATAAAGACCCCCTAACTAACAGGATTTCAACTAAAAAACTACACGCCGGGACTACAAGTAACGAATTCAAAACACAATGAGAAACCCCCTCTTGCTACCAGCAAATCTAAACCTACAAAAACTCCAAGAAAAGTACCCCTTTAAATAACCACATCTACAAACCCAATCCCCTTAAAATCGGGCAAAAACAGAAAACATTACAACCACCCCAAAAACCTTCTCATAACTAATCTGGAAAAACTCCCAAACTTACTGAAGAAACCCTTCAGACACATAAGAACAGCAAAAAAAACTTCAGACTTAAAAACCGATTGGGAAAAAACTTTAACTATGCATATTGAATGAATGTATAAAAAATTTTTTGAAAAAAAAAAAAAAAAAAGGCTCTATACAAACTTTCCCCCAAAAAATAAACAGATCACAGCAAAGATATGAATAATCCCGGCTAAACCCAGCATCTTTAAATCCAATAACAAAGACAAACCCCGAAAAACAGTACTAATGGGTCAAATAACTAGAGAACAGTCAAATGTTATTGTCAGCTATTACCAGCCCCAAAGAAGATCAAAAAAATTTTATTTTGAAAACAGATTTCATAACATCAAACTGATACAAAAAAAACGGATAACTCTTTCTGAAAATTTTTGGCACTAAAAAATTAATGAAAAAAAAAAACAACAAAAAAAACAAAATCGATTGAACCCCAACTCACACCAACTGAACGCAAACAGACCAAGTTTTCTTCTCCCACAGGAAAAAACTAGCGAACAAAAAAAAACGCAAAAACCCGTCCCTCAGTACCCATAGGGAACCCACCCAATATCTATTCCTAGCTCCAACCAACCCAATAGAATTATGCTCGTCATAAACACCCTTAAAAACAAGGCAGGAGACATAAACAACTTGCCTGCTTTTATGTACAGAAAAGCTTCTCAAGTATTATCACCAATTATTGCAAAACTCTTTAACAAATCAATTGAATCATCTACCTTCCCAACAATCCTCAAAATAGTGAGGGTCACTCCAATCCAAAAAGGAGGTGACCAAGCTGACTTGAATAACTATAGACCAATATCTAACTTACCACTGCTCTCTAAATTCTTTGAAAAATTAATTCATAGACAGATCTATTCCTACCTCGTCTCACACAACATATTAAACCCTTGTCAGTTTCGATGCTATTATACACATGCTAGAACTAATATATACTGCACTCAAAAAGAAAGAAATCCCGCTGGGTATTTTCATTGATTTACGTAAAGCATTTGATGCAGCTGACCATGAACTGCTGTACTCCAAACCAAAGCACTATGGTATCAGAGGCCACTCCCTCAACTACCTAAAATCATACCTTAGTAACAGAACTCTATATGTGCATGCAAATGGTCCAAACTCTTCCACCCAACCAATCACAGTAGGAGTCCCACAAGGAAGTGTCCTTGGACCAATCCTCTTTCTCATCTACATCAATGATCTACCAAATGCAACACAGATACTCAAACCCATATTATTTGCAGATGACACTACATATGTCTTTTCCATCCAAACACAGTCATACTAGCAAACACAGTTAATGACAATTTTCAGAAAATATCTGCCTGGATGATGGCAAATAAACTTACCCTGAATACTGATAAAACCTATTTCATTCAGTTTGGAAACAAAGCTGCAAATGATCCAATTAACATAATGCTAAACGGATCATTAGTCACAAGACTTACAGAGGGAAAATTCCTAGGTACCCACCTTGACAGTAGCCTTAAGTTCCAGACACATATACAACAAATCACCAAGAAAATCTCCAAGACTATAGGCATACTATCAAAGATAAGGCACTACGTTCCAAAATCAGCTCTCCTTATCTTACATATGGAATTTGTGCATGGGGATCAACAACATCCAATCACCCCAAGACTAATAACCCAGCAAAAGGCAGCAGTAAGAATGATAACAAATTCCCACTCCTGCCAACATACTCCACCAATTTTCAAAAGTCTGAATCTGCTCACCATTAAGAACATCCATACTTATTCATGTGCCTACTACATACACAGAACAATACATGCAAATATAAACCCTCCACTCCTCAGGACACATGATCATAACACAAGACACAGATCTCTTTTTGATATACCTCATGTCCATATCACACTGTGTAAAAGCTCAATGCACATAAAGGGCCCAAAATATGGAATTCATTACCAGAAGATATTAAAGTAAACGGGCGTGAAAATCAATTTAAGACTCTTCTCAAATGCCACTTAATCACCCTAGACTAAACGCTAAATACTCAGTATACAAATACTCACTTATGTACTCCCACATCATAATTTCAACCATTTGAAACCATTTATCCATTGTTGACAGGAATATAATTGAATCTTTGTTTTCACAAAAAGCATTTTTGAATAATGAATATATCCTTCGTCTTACACAAATTAGATTACTTATAATTAATAATCTACTGTACAACTATGAAACAATTACAATATTACTGTACAACTATGATACAATCTTTGGTATTAAGTAGTTTGTAAGCCAATACAGTGGACCCCCGCATAACGATGGCATCACATAGCGATTTTTCCGCATACCGATTACTTTTATCGCAAAATTTTTGCCGCGCATACCGATTAAAAACCCGCTTACCGATTTTCGTCCGAGACGCGTCCAATGTGCCCTCACATGTGCCGGCCGTCCCATTGTTTACCAGCCAGCCCTCGCGGTAACATCCAAGCATACACTCGGAATATTTCGTATTATTACAGTGTTTTCGGTGCTGTTTCTGGAAAATAAGTGACCATGGGCCCCAAGAAAGCTTCTAGTGCCAACCCTGTGGTAAAAAGGGTGAGAATTAGTATGGAAATTAAGAAAGATTTTGAAGGGTTTGGGGCTAACCTGAGAAGCCTATGCCAGTTGTGGAATCCATTGTGCTACTTCAAAGATTAAGGAAATGTGTGCACAGTGGGTTGAACTGCAAACTTTATAGATGAAAATCACCCTGACACAGCTGTTGCAAGCTGTGCTGGTGACTATTTCAATGACAATGTTATGGCCCATTTTAGGAAAGTCTTGAAGGAACGGGAGGTACAGAGCTCTATGGACAGATTTGTTGTGCGACAGAGGTCCAGTGACTCTCAAGCTGGTCCTAGTGGCATTAAAAGAAGAAGGGAAGTAACCCCAGAAAAGGACTTGCTACCTCAAGTCCTAATGGAAGGGGATTCCCTTCTAAACAGTAAGAAGATAATGCTCTCCCCTCCTCCCATCCCATCAATCATCACCAGATCTTCAATAAAAGTAAGTGTCATGTAATTGTGCATGCCTTTTTCAGTTTGTGTGTATTAAAATTAACATTTCATGTGGTAAAAAAAAATTTTTTTCATACTTTTGGGCGTCTTGCACGGATTAATTTTATTTCCATTATTTCTTATGGGGAAAATTCATTCGCATAACGATTATTTCGCATAACGATGAGCCCTCTTGCACGGATTAAAATCGTTAACCGGGGGTCCACTGTAATGTTAAGTCGGCCCATAATGCCTAGGCATAATAGAGGCTCTCTTTGTACTGCAACCCAATATTGTAAATGCAAAATCTCAATGTAATTTTTTGCGAAGACAAAATAAATAAATAAATAAGCAAATTATTATTATTATTATTATATTTTCCATGTATTCTAAGTAATTTACACTATGTATAATTGTATTTATGTGTACCTTTGAAACAGAGACAGAGCCAACCAGCCAGCCAGCTGGTCAGCCAGTCTGCTGGCCAGCTAGCCAGCCAGCTGGTCAGTCAGCCAGCCAACAGGCTGGCCAGCCAGTCAGCCAGCCAGCCAACCAGCCAGCCAGCTGGTCAACCACCCAGCCACCCAGCTGGTCAGCCAGCCAACCAGCTAACCAGCCAACCAGCCAGCTGCCTGCCAGCCAGCCAGCCTCCTGCCAGCCATGTTGTTCACACAAACCCACACTCCCTTCCCCAGCAAAATATTGCTGGGACCTACAAATACTATTGTAAATATTTCTAGGCAATAGTATGTGACTAAAATAGTTGAAAATGTTCACTTGTTAATGTTTGTGCAGTTATTGTGTAGTATACAACGAGTGTATATATCCAAAATATGGCTTATATTGGTCTCACAGGCCATAAAAGTTACTTGAAAAACTAAAATGTTAACAATAAAAGAAAAAATGTAGGAAAAAAATATTACTGCATGACCGGCAGTTGGCGATGTTGCCGTAAGTGGCTCACTTTCTGTCAACTTCATGCCTCCATATGTCGGTAAGTACTGATCACATTTTTTTTTCTTATAATACTCACAATTATATGCTCTATCATTTCATAAGAAAAAATAATTTTTTTTTTTTTTTTTAATTTTTAACCCTGAGAACAAGTTTGAGAGCCTGTCGACCCTTTCAGGGTTGACAGACCCTCTCCCAACAAGCACTGGAAGTAACTTCCTGCCAAGCCTTACCTATAAGGCTTATGCAATCGAGGATATTGAAGTGATCCCTCCAGATATCTTAGGGTCAATTCATTATCCAAGGTCACTTCAAAGCACCTTTGAAATATTGCTTTGGTGTAGTTTTTGACGTTAGAAATGACCTGCTGGTCCATGGGCTGGATGAGAGGACTGGTGTTAAGAGGCTAGAACTTCACTGTTATAAAACTGAAGTTCCTATACAATTGGTCCTCCAAGTCTCGAGGATGAGCAGGAGAATTGTCCATTACCAGTTGTCACTTGAGTGGCAATTTCTTTTCCAGGAGGTATTTCTTCACACTTGGGCAAACACTTCATTAAACCAATCTAAAAAAAATTTCCCTCGTAACCCATGCCTTACTATTTGCCTTCCACATCACATACAAATTATCCTTGGCAACACTGTTTTTCCTTGGACACTCTGGGATTTTCAGAGTGATGCACCAGTAAAGGCTTCACTTTGAAATCCCCACTAGCATTACTCAAAACATGAGAGTTAGCCTGTCTTTCATAGGCTTTTGTCTTGGCAGTGCCTTTACCTTCTGCGTGATGTAGGTCCTCTTTGGCAATTTCTTCCAGAAAAAGGCCTGTTTTGTCACAAATGAACACTTATTGGGTTGCAATTCATGCACATATTTTTCAGCCACACATATGTCAGAACTGGCAGCCTCACCATGCCTTACCACACTGTGTATGTAACTATGCTTCTTAAATCTCTCAAACCAGCCTTCACTGGCCATTAATCACAAACATCAGCACTTGTTGCAGGCATTTTCTTTATGAGATCTGCATGCAACTGCCTTGCCTTTTCACAAATTGTCGACTGCATAGCACTATCTCCTGCTAACTGTTTTTGGTTGATTCACACCAACAACGAAGTCTCCACATCTTGAGTATTTGCAATCTCTGTTTTGTGGTATATTTGCAACTTTCGCAACAACAGCTTCCTTGATATCCTTTTTCTTGGCCACGATGGAAGCGATGGTTTTATGGGATTTCTTATACAACCTGGCAAGCACTGATACATGTACTCCATTTTCATATTGGCATTAAGAGCTTTCTTTGAGCCCATGGTGGTTATTTAACAGTTGCAAGCACTAAAAGAATGGAATACACATTATAAAATGAATCGTATGAACGCATGGGGTGATACTCACTCGCTGATAAACAATGGCTGTAAATGGTATGTGGGGATGCTTGACTGCTCTTGCATGCATTCAGGATGAATGACTATTACCGAGTTCAATGACAATCACTGAGCCAATACTTTGACAAAAAAATGTTATTACCGAATATTACAAAATCTGATGACTACAATATCTGGGGATCCACTGTATTACCATGGATGTACCTTGTTCACTGAGTTCAATCTTTCTTAAGATGCCATGAGACAGAGCATACCACGTGACTCGGAAAATTTTTGGGGGAAAATCGTGCTTTTTTTGCATTTTTCTTATAAGAGTGATCTAGGAATGTTTGCCCTAATGTAAACACCATTTTCTTTTGTTACAGGCCTGAGGTACAGACAATAGTATGTATCTTACAATCTTATCCCAGAGCGGCAGCCTCTGCCGCCTACCCATTCACATATGGCATATATTATTCATTTTGGCATCTTTATTACAGTTCAAGGGTATTTATCATGTTTCTGACAACAATTTGGAATAAATGTGACAGATAACTTTTTATTACAAATATTGGTGTAATTATACATTTTATAAGTGCCACAGCTAGTGTCCGATGCGTATGACTACTTGTCAGGGGTACTGTGTATAGTGTGTAGTATGTCAGTCGTGATTGTTACATGAGTCACCACATGGCGTTATGAGCTAATTGAATTCCATACCTGCACTGGGTCACCAAAGTTCAAGGTGGGATATAGAGTAGACAGGTCAGGTGCCAGGCTCTGAGCACTACTTCATATCATATTACACACTACCAAGACATCCAATATGGGTGTATTTTACCCAAATCCATTCATTAAACCCCCATGACAATTGGTGGCAGTGTTATGGGCATGGATGTGGATATTTCACCAGCTGTGAGGAGTTTGTTCTATCTCCAGCCGGGACATTGAGTGAGTGTCGTGGCGTCCCCAATCAGCCTAGCACCAGTCCACCCACCACACCCTCCTCTACCCAAGCAAGCCAGCATCCTACAGCCATCTATAAAGCTTCCTGTTTAGTTCGTGCTTTTACCCTTTGAGGGTCGGTCCCGTACAAGTATGTTATTGCAGCCAGGGTCAGCCATGTACTTGTATGCCTAAATTCTAGTGCCTTCAAATCTGGTGGAAGAAAGCTGGCAGGCCTACATATGAAAGAATGGGTCTCTGTGGTCAGTGTGTGCAGTATAAAAAAATCCTGAAGCATGCTGTGCAGAGTGAGAGAAAAAAAAAACTTTGTGTTTTTGGTTTAAAACAGCGACTTTCTAGTGTATTTTCGTATGGTATTTATGGTTCCATTCTCGTTTCCTTGGTCTCATTTGATAGAATGGAAGATATATTACAGAATTAGAGATGATTTTGATTGGTTTCATGATGACAAGTGCATTGAATTTCAGCTCAAAGTAGCGAAAATGATTGATTTTTGCCGATGTTCAAGAGTAAACAAATCAAACCACACATTCAATACACATCAAATGGCGAGTCTAATATTCTTTCACAAGTGTGCTTATATCATTTATACCATTTTTACAATGATGCAGTAGTATACATAACAGAAAACCTTCTATTTTCTGTGAGAATAAAAATTCAAAATGGAAAGCAAAAGTAATGTAAGAGGGGCCTAGAGACATGACTAATGAACAGATAAAATATTTTAGTGCCATGAATGTCTGTCTTGTTTATTCTGGACCCTATTTCGAAATTGGCATCATTTGAAATTTGTGTGAAATTGCCCAAATTGCCAATTTCTGACCACTTTATTAGGTAGTTGAAATCGATAAATGGGCAGATTCTTGTATTCAATCAATAGAACAAATGGAGTTCTAGGGAAATAGCTATGATTTTAGTCAACTGCAACTTTGGAATTGACCAAAAATAGGGCTCAAAGTGGGCAAAATCGCCAAATTTAAAACTGCTGATTTCGCAAGAGCATAATTCCATAAGCTTTCCATCAAATTTCATACTTTTGGTGTCATTATGATCGTAAAAAGTTTCTCTATCATTTCACAAGAAAAAAATAATTTATTTTTTCATAAAATTTTCGACCATGAGAACAAGTTTGGAAGAGGGCCTCTTGACTCTCAAAGGGTTCATTACTTTTAACCTTTGAGGAGTTGATCCGGTTTTGCAATTAAGCCAGTCTAGGGGAGAGCCTCAGCCAATCATCCACCTGCCTCATCGCTCATCCAACCTGCTTCTCTATGCTGTGTGCATCACTTCAAGCCTTCAAGCCATCCCCGCCTAGCTCTGTGTCGAGGGCTTAAGTCAGCTAAGCCAGGTTTCCAACCCAGCTGAGTGCAAGAAGTAAGCCAGGACACTTCTGCTAGGCAGTCATTGTCTCCAGTGTGTCTCCAGTCCCACTTTACCAGTCAGACACTGGTTTGAGTGACATTCACCATCACTGTGGTACAACTGTGGCTTTCCAAGCTACCCCAGGCTTTCTTATAAGTTTGGAGTGGGGTTGCCCAGGCCACCACCCGCCACCCACCCACACAAAGCCTTACCCACCTGTGGTTTTTCCACTCAGCCTTATTTTACTGCCTACACACTGGGTCAAGAGCTGTACTTTATCTGTGCACCACCTTTATAAATCCTAGGTGTGTATATCATCTGATTATGCACAATTTCATTGAAGATTCTGTGAGTGTGTATGAAGCAGATTCTCCATATCACCATCCACCTTTACCGTAGCTTAGAGGGCTTCCTGTAGAGATATTTCTTTCAAAAGAGACATTTGTGTGTATGAGACATTTACACCGAATTTCTTTGTGTTATTCAGAGACTTGTTCCTTCAGTGTGGGCTCATTGTTTTATATGCCCATTAATTTGCAATATTTTTCAGTGTTGTGTGTGTGTGTGTGTGTGTGTGTGTGTGTGTGTGTGTGTGTGCATGTACTCACCTATTTGCTCACCTATTTGTGGTTGCAGGGGTCGAGTCCTAGCTCCTGGCCCCGCCTCTTCACCGGTTGCTACTAGGCCCTCTCACTCCCCGCTCCATGAGCTTTATCAAACCCGTCTTAAAACTGTGTATGGTTCCTGCCTCCACTACGTCATTTTCTAGGCTATTCCACTGCCTTACAACTCTATGACTGAAGAAATACTTCCTACTATCTCTCTGACTCATTTGTGTCTTCAACTTCCAATTGTGGCATCTTGTTTCTGTGTCCCCTCCCTGGAACATCCTGTCCTTGTCCACCTTGTCTATTCCACGCAGTATTTTATATGTCGTTATCATGTCTCCCCTGACCCTCCTGTCCTCCAGTGTCGTCAGGCCGATTCCCTTATCTTTCTTCATAGGACATTCCCCTTAGCTCTGGAACTAACCTTGTTGCAAACCTTTGTACTTTCTCTAGTTTCTTGACGTGCTTTATCAAGTGCGGGTTCCAAACGGTGCTGCATACTCCAGTATGGGCCTGACATACACGGTGTACAGTGTCTGAATGATTCCTTACTAAGGTGTCGGAATGCTGTTCTCAGGTTTGCCAGGCGCCCATATGCTGCAGCAGTATCTGATTGATGTGTGCTTCCGGAGACATGCTCGGTGTTATACTCACCCCAAGATCTTTCCTTGAGTGAGGTTTGCAGTCTTTGGCCACCTAGCCTATACTCTGTCTGTGGTCTTCTGTGCCCTTCCCCTATCTTCATGACTTTGCATTTGGCAGGATTAAATTCGAGAAGCCATTTGCTGGACCAGGTATCCAGTCTGTCCAGGTCTCTTTGAAGTCCTGCCTGGTCCTCATCAGATTTAATTCTCCTCATTAACTTCACATCATCTGCAAACAGGGACACTTCTGAGTCTAACCCTTCCCGTCATGTCGTTCCACATATACCAAAATAGCACTGGTCCTAGGACCGACCCCTGTGGGACCCCGCTCGTCACAGGTGCCCACTGTGATACATCATTATGTACCATGACTCGTTGTTGCCTCCCTGTCAGGTATTCTCTGATCCATTGCAGTGCCCTTCCTGTTATATGCGCCCTGATGCTCTAGCTTCTGCACTAATCTCTTGTGAGGAACTGTGTCAAAGGCCTTCTTGCAGTCCAAGAAGATGCAATCAACCCACCCCTCTCTCTCTTGTCTTACTTCTGTTATTTTATCATAAAACTCCAGAAGGTTTGTGACACAGGATTTGCCTTCCGTGAATCCGTGCTGGTTGGCATTTATACTCCTGTTCCGTTCCAGGTGCTCCACCACTCTCCCCCTGATAATCTTCTCCATAATTTTGCATACTATACACATCAATGACACAGGTCTATAGTTTAGTGCCACTTTTCTGTCTACTTTTTTGAAAATGGGAACTACATTTGCCGTCTTCCATACCTCAGAAGTTGCCCAGTTTCCAGGATGTGTTGAAGATTGTGGTAAGTGGTACGCACAACATATCTGCTCCCTCTCTAAGGACCCACGGAGAGATGTTGTCCGGTCCCATTGCCTTTGAGGTATCGATGTCCCTTAGCAGTTCTTCACCTCCTCCTCATCGTATGTATGTCGTCCAACACTTGTTGGTGTATTCCTTGTTGGTGTCCCCATCTGGTCTGTCCCCCCCAGAGTCCTTCCTGTCTCTACTGTAAATACTTCCTTAAATCTCGGTTGAGCTCCTCACATACCTCTTGATCGTTTCTTGTGAGTTCTCCACCTTCTTTCCTCAGCCTTATCACCTGGTCCTTGACTGTTGTCTTCCTCCTAATGTGGCTATACAGCAGTTTCGGGTCAGATTTGACTTTCGATGCTATGTCGTTTTCATACTGTCGCTGGGCCTCCCTCCTTATCTGCGCATACTCGTTTCTGGCTCTTCTACTAATCTCCTTGTTTTCCTGGGTCCTATGCCTCCTGTACCTTTTCCATTCTCTGTTGCACTTAGTTTTTGCCTCCCTACACCTTCGGGTAAACCAAGGACTCGTTTTGGTCTTCCTATTATTTCTGTTTCCCTTGGGAACAAAACTTTCCTCTGCCTCCTTGCACTTTGTTGCCACATATGTGTGTGTGTGTGTGTGTGTGTGTGTGTGTGTGTGTGTGGTGTGTGTGTGTGTGTGTGTGTGTGTGTGTGTGTGTATATATGTGTGCGTGAGCGTGTTTGATAGGAGTGAATGGAGACAAATGGTTTTTAATACTTGATGTGCTGTTGGAGTGTGAGCAAAGTAACATTTATGAAGGGGTTCAGGGAAACCGGCAGGCCGGACTTGAGTCCTGGAGTTGGGAAGTACAGTGTCTGCACTCTGAAGGAGGGGTGTTAATGTTGCAGTTTAAAAACTGTAGTGTAAAGCACCTTTCTGGCAAGACAGTGATGGAGTGAATGATGGTGAAAGTTTTTCTTTTTCGGGCCACCTTGCCTTGGTGGGAATCGCCCAGTGTGATAATAAAAATAAAAAAAATATATATATATATATTTATTTTATTATCACACTGGCCAATTCCCACCAAGGCAGGGTGGCCCGAAAAAGAAAAACTTTCACCATCATTCACTCCATCACTGTCTTGCCAGAAGGGTGCTTTACACTACAGTTTTTAAACTGCAACATTAACACCCCTCCTTCAGAGTGCAGGCACTGTACTTCCCATCTCCAGGACTCAAGTCCGGCCTGCCGGTTTCCCTGAATCCCTTCATATGTTACTTTGCTCACACTCCAACAGCACGTCAAGTATTAAAAACCATTTGTCTCCATTCACTCCTATCAAACATGCTCATGCATGTCTGCTGGAAGTCCAAGCCCCTCGCACACAAAACCTCCTTTACCCCCTCCCTCCAACCTTTCCTAGGCCGACCCCTACCCCTCCTTCCTTCCACTACACACTGATACACTCTTGAAGTCATTCTGTTTCGCTCCATTCTCTCTACATGTCCGAACCACCTCAACAACCCTTCCTCAGCCCTGTGGACAACAGTTTTGGTAATCCCGCTGTTACGTTGGTTGTCCCTTATTACTTTGATAGTAAGGTTCTCACTACATGTTCTAGTGTGGGGTAGCTTTTACTTAATGGTCTTATTTGTCTAGGGGTAATACTTACATCATGGCTGATCATCCTGAGTGTCTCTGATACCCTTTCACCAGCCCTCTTCACAGGTTATGTAAACTACTACTATAAAAATATAACTGTATTCTCAATAGATATGTACAGAATATACAATTACAGCCTCACATTTTCAAAACAACGATCTACACACTGCATAGCTGTTCTCCCACATGGTATATCTCAACAACTTTAGTCCTCTCTCTCCTTGACATAACTCTGGGCTAACCAGTGTTTTGACACACTTTAGTCACCCTGGGTATGGTGGTCACAACTTAAATTATAAAAAAAACTCACCCCTGGAGCACACATAATGCCCCAAAAGATAGAAGAAGGACCCAGAGATCCTGCCAGGTTGAAGGCCAGCCACAGAGGGGACCGAGTCAGTCCGAGGGAGAGAGAGAAAGAGGCTAAGCTCCTCCCACCAAAACAAAAGACTGTTGCCAAGCACAATTCTCCAGTTACCACAATTCTACCACACCTTAATTTTACTTCTACAAAAGGAAATACAACTTTATAAACTACTTATTTGCCAAGCACAATTCTCCAGTTACCACAATTCTACCACACCTTAATTTTACTTTTACAAAAGGAAATACAACTTGCTCCTCCCACCAAAACAAAAGACTGTTGCCAAGCACAATTCTCCAGTTACCACAATTCTACCACACCTTAATTTTACTTCTACAAAAGGAAATACAACTTTATAAACTACTTATTTGCCAAGCACAATTCTCCAGTTACCACAATTCTACCACACCTTAATTTTACTTTTACAAAAGGAAATACAACTTGCTCCTCCCACCAAAACAAAAGACTGTTGCCAAGCACAATTCTCCAGTTACCACAATTCTACCACACCTTAATTTTACTTCTACAAAAGGAAATACAACTTTATAAACTACTTATTTAAATTGTGTGTTTATGTGTCTATAGTATAACCTATTATATTGAGAAAAATAGGCTTGACCCCAGCTGCCTCTCAGTCAAAAGGTTGATCAGTCCTTCTGACATTTAGAGCAAAGTCCCCATCAATTCAATATAATTAGGTATTCCAGAGTAACTGTTACTTATAAATACATGTTGGGTCCTATAGCCCCATAACACCCCCACCTCCAGACGAAGTCTCACAAAAGCTAGCTGTGTCCCTCAGGATACGGCTAGTAAAAGTATATTGCTTAAGTCTGAAGGCGGTAAACAAGACTACTAGAAATGCTACATTTTCCCAGCACCATAACTACTCTTCACTTTACTGTTATTTTACAAGAGATTGCAGAATTTTTTAGAAAAGCAATTTAACCATACCCATATACTCCAAGTGTGTAACTATTTACAATTTTAGTGACTTTTAAACAATACACATTACAATGCAAAATTTTGCACACAATGCCCACTGTGAAAGCCCGCACAACAGGCCTGTGCCTCTGCTACGGTAATCCAGCAAGCAACTGGTACTCCAGGTGGCATCTTCCTGATCAGGAGACGAGAGTAGAGCCAAACCCAGAGCAGTCAGGTGAAACCCCCAGGCAGGAAAACTTCACAAAACATGTCAAGGTGTCTCTCACTTGGTGGCCGAACCAAACAGTGAGACTTCCAGTCAACACCCCACGATCCTTAACATGGTCAGGCACTTAAGCCCATCTTCCGAGGTCCCACTCCACACAGATCCTCCAAACTTATTAAGAGGAGGCTGTCATAGAACATGGAGGGGTCCAAGGGACCACAAGGCAAATCGTCGGGCCGTTTTGTACATAGAGCACACCAAGACACAACATCACATACCTTCCTGAACGTCTCATGTTACCGAAGGTTGTCAACCACTGCCTCAACTCACATTTACGTACACCCTGACCCTCGTCACACTTTTGGCTCTGACTCGACTCCTTTACAGTCAGACGGCTGGTAGAGAGTACTCAGGCTCGCCGAGAGTTCACCACTGCAAAAACAACAAGGTCAGCACATGACAAACACTATGTACAAAGTACGCACCATGCATCTACATGAAACATCTAGAGAGAGCATCAGCAACCACATTCTCTGAGCCTTTTATATATTTAACTTTCAAATTAAAAGGCTGTAGGAACAAAGCCCATTTTAAGAGTCTGATTTTAGTCACTATACACAGGAACAGGATGAAGAGATCCTGAGACATGTACAAATGCTGAATAGCCAGCCCCAAAATGAAAATTTTCTTTCCTGTGGTAAAATGTTGACATTTAAATTTAGAAGGTTGCTCGTTGATAGTAACAGTTCTGCAACCTCTCGCAGTGCAACAACAAACACCAAAGACATCTCTTTGCACCCAGGTTGGATACATCAAGTTTACACAAAAACCATCACGTTCCCTCACACACACAAATTTTAAGCACACAATGAACACAATTTGCATTACACACATTAAAATGGTACTGGCACACAGGCCATGGAAATAACATCTTTCTGCCCCATGTTTTAGTTTATTTAAAATGTTTGCATCTCTTTGCATAAGTATCAATCTTTCTAATCCTGTAAACCTTAGTTGTTAAATGTACTTTGTGGTAGTCAGTGTTTATGCCCAGGGTGCCATCTAATTTGGGAACCATGAAGCATGGGAATGCCCACTGACTCTCACTAAGCACTACAAACTGGTGTTGGAAGAATTTCACTTCTTCCTCCATCTCCAATTTTTCATACAGATTTTTCCCACACAAAAATTGTTGAATTGGCTCAGTTTCCTTAACAATTTCCTCATGGAGTTTCAATTTTTCCCCATTACTGACATCCCAAACTTTTATAAAGTTCCAAGGTGGCTGAGCCAACTCTCCAACATTTCTCATTAAACCCAAGCATGCATTTCCCAAAATCTTTTACACACATGTTATTTCTTGAATACGCTTTTGGTATTTCATACAGATTATTGTTTTGCAGCCCTTTACATTCCATTAAAACATTGGTCTCTCTGAATTTTTGACAGAACTTCAAACCCTTTAACCAGTTACTGTGTACACTATACTCATTCTTTTTCTGCTCAGGGGTGTGGGTTTTATATCTAACCCCTGGAAACTTCCCCCACAACATGTTCAGCTCACAGCAACTTGCCATACAGATTTTCACATGAATTGGCTCCAGTATCAGCACTTCCTCTCCAGCCTCCAGAGTATCATGGTCCACATTATGGTCCCACATCATCATCCTGGTCTGGTTGATGAGCACGTTCACTGGTACCATCCACCTCATACGAGCCAAACAGTATCTGAAACTGAGAAAAAGCTCCGAGGGGGAGCATCACCATCCTCCCCAAGCCAATAGCTCAGAGATTCCAGAGTGCTTCCCCACTCAGCAAATACAAAGAAAGGGATCCTCTCATCCCAGTTGTTAGTATTGTCTATACCATAGGCTTGCATCATTGTCTTGAGGGTTTGATGTAATTTCTCTATTTCCCCTTGAGATGGAGAGTGATACACAGTTGAACACTGAGGCTCTACTTTTAGTCCCTTCAAAACATTTCTAAAAGACTTTGAGGTAAAGTTAGATCCTTGATCTGTTTGTGCTGCTTGAAGAAAACCAACATGAAAAAAGAACTTCATCAAAACCCTTAAGACTACATGAGCAGTTATCTTATGCAGAGGGACTGCTTCCAGGTACCTGGTAGTGGAGCAAATTATTGTTAGTAAATAATTATTTCCCATTCTGGTCCTTGGGAGTGGGCCAACGACATCCACTACCAGCTTGCTGAAGGGTTCACCTGGTGCTGAAATCGGCTGAAGGGGAACAGGTTTAATACTTTGACTAGGTTTCCCTATAATTTGAAAGGCATTATAGGTCTCAATAAAGCTCTCTGACAGTCTCCCACAGCTGAGACCAGAAGAAATGCCTGGAAACCCTTTGGGCATCACCACCTGGGGACAAAGCCCTTGTTCTCCTTCCATCGATACTGCAAACAGAGGTGAATTCTTTATAAGAGTTTCCTCCCTGAAATGAAAACACTTATTTAACTGTAAAATCTCTTCCTCAGCAACAGCGACATTTTCCTGCACAGAAATTAATTGCACCCTAGCAGGTGCAGCCTCTCTCACACTATTTAACTGATCCATTCTCCAATCATGCTCAGCTCTGGCTGGAACCTCCTTTTCTTCAGTTGACTGCAGTTCAACATCAGAAAGCAGAGTTATCAAACTTAAGCCCTCACCATCCTCATGAGAAATATCATGAAGACTGTTGGTAGCATGATCATGAGCCATACTTCTCATGGTGGAACCATCAGGGAGAAGGTCTGGCAGGGTTTTCCTAGCCATTTCCTCCCAACATTTGGGATTTGGTTTCCCCCAACCTAGTTGTTCCTCACTGTCTAACAGACCCATAACATTATTTCCTAATAAGAGGTCGACCCCTTTGAAGGGAATTTCATCTGAGATACCTACAGGGAGATAGCCAACTTGGTATGCAGATTCTACCCATAATTTGTGTACAGGTGTCCTTATGGTTGAACCCGTAATACCCTTCAACAATATATCTACCCCAGTATAGGTATCCTTAGACACTGGTAGCACTCCAGCACGTAGCAAAGAGTAGGTGCTACATCCATCTCTCAAGGACAATATGTTCTCAACTCTGCCTACATTCTTTTGCAAACCAACTGTGGACCTACTAGAAAATATACACATCCTGGGGTCTAGATCCAAAGGTTCCTCCTCACCTTGCCTTGAAGACCTAATGCAGGCAACTGGATGTATCTCTGCAGTTAGAGTCCTCTGGGGTGGTTCCTCCCTTTCCTGATCTCGCCGCCTTGACCAACAAAACTTTTGTGTGTGTCCAGTTTTGTTACAGTAGTAACAGGCATAACTCTTAAAGGTATTTTTACCATTTGGTGTAGGACTGGTACTGTTTACTCGAGGACCTGAAAAATGATCTGATTGTCTAGGTAAACTTTGAACTCCACTGACTTACCTTTCCTTCTATTTTAGAGGGCACCTCAGCCTTCATTTGTCCCTGAAAATTCTTGTCCCACTTACCTTTATGACCATAAGACTTGGAATAAGGTTTAGAATGAGTGGGGAAATTTTCAGAAGCAGCATGACTGTTTTTACTTACCAATTCCCTGCGAGCCAGGAATCGGTCACCTAGATCCAGTGCTTCTGAAAGATTATCTGGGTTTTTGTCCTCCAAATATTCTCTGAGGTCAACAGGGATTGTATTGTACAATTCCTCATGAACCATTAGATCTACTAATTTGTTATAGTCTTTATTAACTCCTTTAGAACAAAAACCCATTTCTTAAAAAGGAACAGTTTCTCATTCCCAAACTCAGTTAAGGGCTGCCCATCCTGAAATTTTGATTCCTGAACTTTTGTCTATATTTCTCAGGTATCATTTGGTATGCAAGCAATACTTCCTCTTTTAATCTTATCATAATCAGAAAAATCTTGCCCCTCCAGAGTCTCTACTCTCTGGAATCCTTTACCCACAAGTTTGTGCGAACTAGGGTAGCCCACTTCTGTTTGGGCCATCCTTGCTCCAAAGCAGTCTTCTCAAAAAAAGAAAATATCTATCTGGGTCACTCTCTGTAAACTTAGGGACAAAATTTGCAGCTTTAGTTATGTTAAAGTACTGCTCAGGCTCTTGTTCAGAACCTCCTAATCTTTGACGTTCTTCCTCCTTAGCTTTCATTAATTTCATTTCAGCCTCTAGTACTGCTAATTTAAGTCTCATTCTCTCCATTTCCATATCACCTGGAGTAGGTGATCCCTCATGTTCACTGTTAACAGGCATGTTTACTGATGAATTATTACCTTCTTCCCTGAAGCCTAAAAAATCTGAAGACTCATCTTCTGACATAGTTTTATCTCTAAACACTTGCTTCCCTCTTACAGTATCAGTGGACAAAAGTTTTCCCACAGGCACATAAAATAACACAAATTGAATGTAAAATATGCACATAGCACTTACCATAACCACAACAAAAATGTGTTACTCAACCTTTCTCCCACCTTAGGAGAAAAACAACCTGTAAACTAATATATGAAAACAACACTTCCACTGACACCACCTTGGTAAATCTTCTACCAGAAACATGCAACTGTTATTACCCCATACCAGCACATATAGTTCAAAGAATGTTTTGAGTTATTTTAGCAGTCAAATAACTCTCCCGGTCAAGCTCCCATGTTACGTTGGTTGTCCCTTATTACTTTGATAGTAAGGTTCTCACTACATGTTCTAGTGTGGGGTAGCTTTTACTTAATGGTCTTATTTGTCTAGGGGTAATACTTACATCATGGCTGATCATCCTGAGTGTCTCTGATACCCTTTCACCAGCCCTCTTCACAGGTTATGTAAACTACTACTATAAAAATATAACTGTATTCTCAATAGATATGTACAGAATATACAATTACAGCCTCACATTTTCAAAACAACGATCTACACACTGCATAGCTGTTCTCCCACATGGTATATCTCAACAACTTTAGTCCTCTCTCTCCTTGACATAACTCTGGGCTAACCAGTGTTTTGACACACTTTAGTCACCCTGGGTATGGTGGTCACAACTTAAATTAATAAAAAAAACTCACCCCTGGAGCACACATAATGCCCCAAAAGATAGAAGAAGGACCCAGAGATCCTGCCAGGTTGAAGGCCAGCCACAGAGAGACCGAGTCAGTCCGAGGGAGAGAGAGAAAAAGGCTAAGCTCCTCCCACCAAAACAAAAGACTGTTGCCAAGCACAATTCTCCAGTTACCACAATTCTACCACACCTTAATTTTACTTCTACAAAAGGAAATACAACTTATAAACTACTTATTTGCCAAGCACAATTCTCCAGTTACCACAATTCTACCACACCTTAATTTTACTTTTACAAAAGGAAATACAACTTGCTCCTCCCACCAAAACAAAAGACTGTTGCCAAGCACAATTCTCCAGTTTTCCACAATTCTACCACACCTTAATTTTACTTCTACAAAAGGAAATACAACTTTATAAACTACTTATTTGCCAAGCACAATTCTCCAGTTACCACAATTCTACCACACCTTAATTTTACTTTTACAAAAGGAAATACAACTTGCTCCTCCCACCAAAACAAAAGACTGTTGCCAAGCACAATTCTCCAGTTACCACAATTCTACCACACCTTAATTTTACTTCTACAAAAGGAAATACAACTTTATAAACTACTTATTTAAATTGTGTGTTTATGTGTCTATAGTATAACCTATTATATTGAGAAAAATAGGCTTGACCCAGCTGCCTCTCAGTCAAAAGGTTGATCAGTCCTTCTGACATTTAGAGCAAAGTCCCCATCAATTCAATATAATTAGGTATTCCAGAGTAACTGTTACTTATAAATACATGTTGGGTCCTATAGCCCCATAACACCCGCACCTCCTCCTAACTTCCAAACTACGAATTCTCTGCATTATATTCACACCACACATTGCCCTCAGACATGACATCTCCACTGCCTCCAGCCTTCTCCTCGCTGCAACATTCATCAACATTCATCTGGTGGCCTGGTGGTTAACGCTCTCGCTTCACACGGTGAGGGCCTGGGTTCGATTCCCAGCCAGAGTAGAAACATTGGACGTGTTTCTTTCCACCTGTTGTCTATGTTCCCCATCAGTAAAATGGGTACTTGGGTGTTAGTCGACTGGTGTGGGTCGCATCCTGGGACACTGACCTAAGGAGGCCTGGTCACAGACCGGGCCGCGGGGGCGTTGACCCCCGGAACTCTCTCCAGGTAAACTCCAGGTAAACCCACGCTTCACACCCATATAAGAGCATTGGTAAAACTATACTCTCATACATTCCCCTCTTTGCCTCCAAGGACAAAGTTCTTTGTCTCCACAGACTCCTAAGTGCACCACTCACTCTTTTTCCCTCATCAATTCTATGATTCACCTCATCTTTCATAGACCCATCCGCTGACACGTCCACTCCCAAATATCTGAATATGTTCACCTCCTCCATACTCTCTCCCTCCAATCTGAAATCCAATCTTTCATCACCTAATCTTTTTGTTATCCTCATAACCTTACTCTTTCCTGTATTCACCTTTAATTTTCTTCTTTTGCACACCCTACCAAATTCATCCACCAATCTCTGCAACTTCTCTTCAGAATCTCCCAAGAGCACAGTGCATCAGCAAAGAGCAGCTGTGACAACTCCCACTTTGTGTGTGATTCTTTATCTTTTAACTCCACGCCTCTTGCCAAGACCCTCGCATTTACTTCTCTTACAACCCCATCTATAAATATATTAAACAACCACGGTGACATCACACATCCTTGTCTAAGGCCTACTTTTACTGGGAAAAAATTTCCCTCTTTCCTACATACTCTAACTTGAGCCTCACTATCCTCGTAAAAACTCTTCACTGCTTTCAGTAACCTACCTCCTACACCATACACTTGCAACATCTGCCACATTGCCCCCCTATCCACCCTGTGATATGCCTTTTCCAAATCCACAAATGCCACAAAGACCTCTTTAGCCTTATCTAAATACTGTTCACTTATATGTTTCACTGTAAACACCTGGTCCACACACCCCCTACCTTTCCTAAAGCTTCCTTGTTCATCTGCTATCCTATTCTCTGTCTTACTCTTAATTCTTTCAATTATAACTCTACCATACACTTTACCAGGTATACTCAACAGACTTATCCCCCTATAATTTTTGCACTCTCTTTTATCCCCTTTGCCTTTATACAAAGGAACTATGCATGCTCTCTGCCAATCCCTAGGTACCTTACCCTCTTCCATACATTTATTAAATAATTGCACCAACCACTCCAAAACTATATCCCCACCTGCTTTAACATTTCTATCTTTATCCCATCAATCCCGGCTGCCTTACCCCCTTTCATTTTACCTACTGCCTCACTAACTTCCCCCACACTCACAACTGGCTCTTCCTCACTCCTACAAGATGTTATTCCTCATTTCCCTATACCGAAATCACAGCTTCCCTATCTTCATCAACATTTAACAATTCCTCAAAATATTCCCTCCACTTTCCCCAAAACCTC
>NC_069402.1:11770925-11803510 GCF_026875155.1 Cherax quadricarinatus
TACTACTCCCTCCAAAAAACATTTTTACCCACTTTAGCATTGAAATCCCCAACCACCATTACTCTCACACTTGATTCAAAACTCCCCACGCATTCACTCAACATTTCCCAGAATCTCTCTCTCTTGTCTACACTTCTCTCTTCTCCAGGTGCATACACACTTACTATAACCCACTTTTCACATCCAATTGCATACACACTTACTATAACCCACTTTTCACATCCAATCTTTATTTTACTCCACATAATCCTTGAATTTATACATTTGTAGTCCCTCTTTTCCTGCCATAGCTTATCCTTCACCATTATTGCTACTCCTTCTTTAGCTCTAACTCTATTTGAAACCCCTGACCTAATCCCATTTATTCCTCTCCATTGAAACTCTCCCACCCCCTTCAGCTTTGTTTCACTTAAAGCCAGGACATCCAGTTTCTTCTCATTCATAACATCCACAATCATCTCTTTCTTATCATTTGCACAACATCCACGCACATTCAGACTTCCCACTTTGACAATTTTCTTCTTCTTATTCTTTTTAGTAATCTTTACAGGAAAAGGGGTTACTAGCCCATTGTTCCCGGCATTTTAGTTGACTTTTACAACATGCATGGTTTACGGAGGAAAGATTCTTATTCCACTTCCCCATGGATATAAAAGGAAAAGTAATAAGACCAAGAACTATTAAGATAAAATCAAAGAAAACTCCGATGAGTGTGTATAAATAAACGTGTACATGTATGTGTAGTGTGACCTAAGTGTAAGTAGAAGTAGAAAGACATGCCTGTAATCTTGCATATTTATGAGACAGACAAAAGACACCAGCAATCCTACCATCATGTAAAACAATTACAGGCTTTCGTTTTACACTCACTTGGCAGGACGGTAGTACCTCCCTGGGTGGTTGCTGTCTACCAACCTACTGTACTGTAATAATCCCTTTTTCTTTTAATTTTTTACAAGTTTTAGAATAATTACAGAGTCTTATTCTTAAACTAGATTTTACTCATAAAATCTAATTTGTAAAATTACTCTCTTTCTATGATTACAGGCATAGATCCTAATGTAAACTTTTTAGTAAATGAAATACATGAATCAAACAGTAACTGTAATTACTATACACCAGACCAAGCAAAGACATTACTCAGTGCAAACAATAACACAACCTGCTTTAACTACAATATCAGATCCTTGAGCAAACATTATGATGACCTCACAGCATTACTCAATTCCCTTCATTCCAAAATGTCAATCATCACACTCACAGAAACCTGGCTTAAGCCTGATATTACAGATGCCTATACCATTCCTGGCTACATGGCCATACATAACTGTAGAACAGACCAACAAGGGGGAGGAACAGCTATATACTACTTAAATGAACTCGAATGCATCGATAAATCTTGCACAAGGGAAGAACATGGAGAATATATCATAGCCAAATTTAAATCAAAAGACCTGCAAAAAAAAAACCCACAGTTATAAACATATACAGAGTACCACAGTCAAACTTTTACCACTTTAGTGAAAAACTAGGAAACATGATTACTGATGCACACATAAATAAAGACAACCTACTACTAACAGGAGATTTCAACATAAACATACTACACGACCAGGACCCACAAGTAACCGAATTCACAAACACAATGAGTAACTGCCTGTTGCTACCAACAATATCTAAACCTACAAAAATCTCCGAGACAAGCATCTCCTTAACCCTTTGAGGGTTTTGGTTGTACTAGTACGTTTTACGCGTAGGGGTTTTTGACGTACTAGTACTCATAAATTCTAGCGGCCTCAAATCTAGTGGGAGAAAGCTGGTAGGCCTTCATATGAAAGAATGGGTCTATGTGGTCAGTGTGCACAGTCTAAAAAAAATCCTGCAGCACACAGTGCATAATGAGAAAAAAAAACTTTGACCATTTTTTTTTAATAAATCGGCGACTTTGCAGTGTATTTTCGTATGGTATTTATTGTTGTATTCTAGTTTTCTTGGTCTCATTTTATAGAATGGAAGACATATTACAGAAATTGAGATGATTTTGACTAGTTTTACAATGAAAGGTGCCTTGAAATTGAGCTCAAAGTAGCAGAAATGTTCGATTTTTACCAAACTTCAAAGTAAACAAATCGTGCCAAGCGTGCAATACACGTCAACTGGTGAGTCTAATATTCTTTTACAAGTGCACCAATAATATTTATACCATTTTTTACACTAATGCAGTAGTCTGCATAACAGTAAATCTTATATTTTTTGTGAGAATAAAAATTCAAAGTGGAAAGCAAAAGAATATAAGAGGGGCCTTGAGACGTGACTAATGACTAGAGGAAATGTCATTTTAGTGCCAGGAATGTCTTTCTTGTTTATTCTGGACCCTATTTGGAAATTGGCATCTTTTGAAATTTGTGTGAAATTGGCAAAATTGCTAAATTCTGACCACTTACCTCTAGTTGAATTTATAAATGGGTGGTTTCTTGCACCCATTCGATAGAAAAAATGGAGTTCTAGCGAAATATTCATGTTTTTTGTCGACTAGTACAGTGAAATTGGCCGAAAATGGGGCTCAAAGTGGGCAAAATCGCCGATGCGTAAACATCGCCGAGACCGCTAACTTTGCGAGAGCATAATTCCGTAAGTTTTCTATCAAATTTCAAACTTTTGGTGTCTTTATGATCGGGAAAAGATTCTCTATCTTTTCATAAGAGAAAATATTTTTTTTTTTTTTTAAATTTGGCCGACCCTGAGAACGAGTTTCGGAGAGGACCTGTCGACCCTCAAAGGGTTAATAGACAACATCTAGACAAACACCATATGTTGTGGGGCTATAGGACCCAACATGTATTTATAAGTAACAGCTACTCTGGAATACCTAATTATATTGAATTGAAGGGGACTCAATTCTAAATGTCATAAGGGCTGATCACCCTTAGGACTGAGAGGCAGCTGGGTCAAGCCTTTTTTCTCAATATAATAGGTTATACTATAGACACACAAACACACAATTTAAATAAGTAGTTTATAAAGTTGTATTTCTTTTTGTAAAAGTAAAATTAAAGTGTGGTAGAATTGTGGTAACAAGAGAATTGTGCTCGGCAACAGTCTTTTGTTTTGGTGGGAGGAGTTTAGCTAGGCTCCTCCCACTCCCTCTCTCTCTCACTCTTTTTTTTTTGTTGACATGGAGGTGGGCAGACCCTGGGACCCATTTTTTTTCTATCTATCTTTTGGGGCATAATGTTTGCTCCAGGGTGAGTTTTTATACTGTAAGTTTGTGGCCGTCCATACCCAGGGTACTAAAGTGTGTCAAGACACTGGTTATAGCCCAGAGTATCAAGAAGATAGAAGACAAAGTTGCTGAGATGCACCATGTGGGAGAACAGCTATGGAGTGGTGTAGAATTTTTGTTTTGAAAATGCGAGTACCAGTGATTGTAACTTCTGTACATATCTATTTAGAATACAGTTTTATATTTTTATAGTAGTAGTTTACATAACATGTGAAGAAGGGCTGGTGAAAGATATCAAGACACTCAGGATGCTCAGCTGATGTAAATATTAACCCCTAACAGAAAGGCCAATAAGTACAAAGCTACCCCACACTAAAACATGTACGAGAACCTTAACTATCAAGCGTAATAAGGGACATAATAAGACATATACCAACGTACATGGAGCTTGACGCGGGAGAGTTATTTGACTGCTAAAATACTCAAAAACATTCATTGAACTATATGTAACTGGTATGGGGATAATAACAGCTGCATGTTTTTCTGGTAGAAAAGATTTACCAAGGTGGTGTCAGTGAAGTGTTGTTTTCATATATAGTTTACAGCTGTTTTTCCTTCCTATGGTGGATAAAGGGTGAGTATCACATTTTGTTGTGGTTATGGTAAGTGCTATGTGCATAGTTACATTCAATTTTGTTTTATTTTATGTGCCTGTGGGAAAACTTTGTCCCCACTGATACTCAAGAGGAAGCAAGTGTTTAAAGATAAAAACTATGACAGAAGAGAGTCTTTAAAACTTTTAGGCTTCAAGGGAAAGAGGCATATTCAACAGTAAACATGCCTGGTAACAGTGAACAGAGGGATCACCTACCCCCAGGTGTTACAGAAATGGAAAGGATGAGGACTGAAATTAGCTTGCTAGAGGCTGAAATGAAATTAATGAAAGCTAAAGAGAAAAGAGTGTCAAGATTAGGAGGTTCAGACCAAAGCCGATCAACTCCAGTTTAGCATACCTAAAGCTTCAAATTTGTCCCTAAGTTTACAGAGATTGACCCAGATAGAATATTTTTCTTTTTTGAGAAGACTGCTTTGAAGCAAGATGGCCCATACAGCAGTGGGCTACCCTAGTTATCGCACACTACTGTGGTAAAGGATTCCAACGAGTAGAACTCAGGAGTGGCAAAATTTTTCTGATTATGATAAATAAAGAGGAAGATATTGCTTGCCGTACCACATGATACTTGAGAAATAATAGACAAAAGATCAGGAATCAAAAGATTTTCAGGATGGCAACCTTAAACTAGTTTGGAATGAGAAACCTGATCCTGTTTAAGAAATTGTGGTTTGTTTCCAAAGGAGTTAAATAAAGACAATAAACAATTTAGTAATCTGATGTTCATGAGGCATTGTACAATACAAGTCCCTGTTGACCTCAGAGAATATTGCGAGGACAAAAACCCAGATAATCTTCAGAAAGGCACTGGATCTAGGTGAACAGATTCTTGGCTCCTCATGGAAATGGTAAGTAAAAACAGACCATGCTGGTCTTCTGAAAATTACCACAGGCCCTCGTTTCTAAACCTTATTCCCAAGTCTTAATGGTCATAAAGGTAAGTGGGACAAGAATTTTCAGGGACAAATGAAGGTCTGAGGCACCCTCCTAAAATAGATATGCAAAGGTAAGTCAGCTGGGTTCAAGTTTACCTAGACAATCAGAAAAATTTTTCAGTCTTTCGAGACAAACATGTACCATTCCTACACCAAATGGTAAAAAAACTTTAAAGATTTTATCTGATTTACTGTAACAAACTGGACCATGCAAAGTTTTGCTGGTCAAGACGGCGAGATCAGAAAGGGAGGAACCATCCCAGGGGACCCTAACTGCAGAGATACATCCAGTTGCCTGCTAGGTCTTCAAGGCAAAGGTGAGGAGGTACCTTTGGTCTATAAACCCCAGGCTGCAGGTATTTTCTAGTAAATCCAAAGTTGCTTTGCATAAGGATGTGGGTACTGTGAGAACAAACTGTCCCTTGAATTGATGTAACACCTACTCCATGCTACATGCTGGAGTGCCTGCCAGTGTCCAAAGGATACCTGTACTGGAGTAGATATATTATTGAATGGGTATTAACAGGTTCTCCCATAAGAACACCTGTACCAAATTATGGTAGAATCTACATACCAAGTTGGGCTACTCCCGTGTAAGGTATCTCAGATGAAAATTCCCTTCGAATGGGGTCCGACCTCTTATTAGTGAATAATTTATGGGCCTGTTAGAACAGTGAGGAACAACTTGTTTGGGGGAACCAAGAGTCCCAAAGTTGGGAGGAAATGGCTAGGAAAACTCTGCCAGGAACCTTCTCCCTGATGGTTCCACCACGATAAGTATGGCTCATGAACATGCACCAACAGTCTTCCATGATATTTCCCATGAGGATGTGAGGGCTTAAGTTTGGTAACTCTGCTTTCTGATGTAGAACTGCAGTCAACCTGAAGAAAAGGCTGTTCCAGCCAGAGCTGAGCATGATTGGAGAATGGATCAGTTAAATAGTGTGAGAGAGGCTTCACCTACTAGGGTGTAATTAAAATTCTGAGTGCAGAAAATTGTCACTGTTGCTGCTGAGGAAAGAGATTTTCTACAGTTAAATAAGGTTTTCATTTCAGGGAGGAAACTCTTTTACTAAGAATTCACCTCTGTTTGCAGTAAATCGATGAAGGAGAAAAGGTTTTTTGGTCCCCAGGTGGTGATGTCCAAGGTTCAAGGCAATTTCTCTGGTCTCAGCTGGGAGACTGTCAGAGAGTAATTCGACGACACCTACAAGTCATGTCTTTCGAATTTTTAGGAAACCTAGTCGAAGTAGAAACCTGTTCCCCTTCAGTCTATTTCACAGTGCCAGGTGAATCCCTTCAGCAAGCTGGTTAGTAAGATGTACTTGTCCATTATCCCAAGACCAAACTGGGAATGATATGTTACTCCCAAATATTAGCTCCACTACCAGTACCTGGGAAGCAGCCCTCTGCATAAGAAACGCTCGATGTATCTTAAGGGTTTTGATGAAAGTTCTTTTGTCATGTTTTCCCTCATGAGTGCAAAAAAACCAAGGCCTTAAACTTTACCTCAAAGTCTTTTAGAAATGTTTTTGAAAGGGATTAAAAGTAGAGCCTCAAGTGTTCAACTGTGTATCACTCTCCATCTCAAGGGGAAATAGAGAAATTACATCAAACCCTCAAGACAATGATGCAAGCCTATGGTATAGACAATACTAACAACTGGGATGAGAGGATCCCTTTCTTTGTATTTGCTGAGTGGGGAAGCACTCTGGAATCTCTGAGCTATTGGCTTGGGGAGGATGGTGATGCTCCCCCCTCGGAGCTTTTTCTCAGTTTCAGATACTGTTTGGCTCGTATGAGGTGGATGGTACCAGTGAACGTGCTCATCAACCAGACCAGGATGATGATGTGGGACCATAATGTGGACCATGATACTCTGGAGGCTGGAGAGGAAGTGCTGATACTGGAGCCAATTCATGTGAAAATCTGTATGGCAAGTTGCTGTGAGCTGAACATGTTGTGGGGGAAGTTTCCAGGGGTTAGATATAAAACCCACACCCCTGAGCAGAAAAAGAATGAGTATAGTGTACACAGTAACCGGTTAAAGGTTTGAAGTTTGTCAAAAATTCAGAGAGACCAATGTTTTAATGGAATGTAAAGGGCTGCAAAACAATAATCTGTATGAAATACCAAAAGCGTATTTAAGAAATAACATGTGTGTAAAAGATTTTGGGAAATGCATGCTTGGGTTTAATGAGAAATGTTGGAGAGTTGGCTCAGCCACCTTGGAACTTTATAAAAGTTTGGGATGTCAGTAATGGGGAAAAGTTGAAACTCCATGAGGAAATTGTTAAGGAAGCTGAGCCAATTCAACAATTTTTGTGTGGGAAAAATCTGTATGAAAAATTGGAGATGGAGGAAGAAGTGAAATTCTTCCAACACCAGTTTGTAGTGCTTAGTGAGAGTCAGTGGGCATTCCCATGCTTCATGGTTCCCAAATTAGATGGCACCCTGGGCATAAACACTGACTACCACAGAGTACGTTTAACAACTAAGGTTTACAGAATTAGAAAGATTGATACTTATGCACTAAAGATGCAAACATTTTAAATAAGCTAAAACATGGGAAGATGTGATTTCCATGGCCTGTGTTCCAGTACCATTTTAATGTGTGTAATGCAAATTGTGTTCATTGTGTGCTTAAAATTTGTGTGTGAGATGGAACGTGATGGTTTTGTGTAAACTTGATGTATCCAACCTGGGTGCAAAGAGATGTCTTTGGTGTTTGTTGTTGCACTGCGAGAGGTTGCAGAACTGTTACTATCTATGAACAACCTTCTAAGTTTAAATGTCAACATTTTACCACAGGAAAGAAAATTTTCATTTTGGGGCTGGCTATTCAGCATTTGTACATGTCTCAGGATCTCTTCATCCTGTTCCTGTGTATAGTGACTAAAATCAGACTCTTAAAATGGGCTTTGTTCCTACAGCCTTTTAATTTGGAAGTCAAATATATAAAAGGCTCAGAGAATGTGGTTGCTGATGCTCTCTCTAGATGTTTCATGTAGATGCATGGTGCGTACTTTGTACATAGTGTTTGTCTTGTGCTGACCTTGTTGTTTTTGCAGTGGTGAACTCTCAGCGAGCCTGAGTACTCTCTACCAGCCATCTGACTGTGAAGGAGTCGAGTCAGAGCCAAAAGTGTGACGAGGGTCAGGGTGTACGTAAATGTGAGTTGAGGCAGTGGTTGACAACCTTCGGTAACATGAGACGTTCAGGAAGGTATGTGATGTTGTGTCTTGGTGTGCTCTATATACAAAACGGCCCGACGGTTTGCCTTTGTGGTCCCCTGGACCCCTCCATTTCTATGTCAGCCTCCTCTTCATAAGTTTGGAGGATCTGTGTGGAGTGGGACCTCGGAAGATGGGCTTGAGTGCCTGACCATGTTAAGGATCGTGAGTGTTGACTGGAAGTCTCACTGTTTGGTTCGGCCACCAAGTGAGAGACACCTTGACATGTTTTGTGAAGTTTCCTGCCTGGTGTACACCTGACTGCTCTGGGTTTGGCTCAACTCTCGTCTCCTGAGCAGGAAGATGCCACCCTGGAGTACCAGTTGCTTGCTGGATTACCGTAGCAGAGGCACAGGCCTGTTGGTGCGGGCTTTCACAGTGGCATTTGTGTGGCTAAATTTTGCATGTAATGTGTATTGTTTAAAAGTCACCTAAAATTGGTAAATAGTTACACACATTTGGGTATATGGTATGTTTTAAATTGCTTTCTAAAAAATTCTGCAATCTCTTTGTAAATAACAGTACAGTGAAGAGTAATTTATGGTGTCTGGGAAAAATGTAATCATTTCTAGTAGTCTTGTTTCTACCGCCTTCAGACTTATGCAATATACTTTTACTAGCCGTATCCTAGGGACAACAGCAGCTTTATGTGAGACTTCGTCTGGAGGAGGGGTGTTATGGGGCTATAGGACCCAACATGTATTATAAGTAACAGTTACTACTCTGGAATACCTAGTATAATTGAATTGAATGGGGACTTTGCTCTAAATGTCAGAAGGACTGATCAACCTTTTGACTGAGAGGCAGCTGGGTCAAGCCTATTTTTTTTTTTATTTTATTTTTTTTTTTCTCAATATAATAGGTTATCCTATAGACACATAAACACACAATTTAAATAAGTATTTTATAAAGTTAGTATTTCCTTTTGTAGAAGTAAAATTAAGTATGTGGTAGAATTGTGGTAACTGGATAATTTGCTTGGCAACAGTCTTTTGTATTGGTGGGAGGAGCAAGTTGTAATTCTTTTGGTAAAAGTAAAATTAAGGTGTGGTAAGAATTGGTGGTAACTGGAGAATTGTGCTTGGCCAAATAAGTAGTTTATAAAGTCGTATTTTCCTTTTGTAGAAGAAAAATTAAAAGGTGTGGTAAAAAAAAAAAAAAATAATAATATATATATAAAAAAAAAAAAGAAATGTGTAACTGAGAATTGTGCTTGCAACAGTCTTTTGTTTTGGTAGGATGAGCAAGTATGTATTTCCTTTTGTAAAAGTAAAATTAAAGTGTGGTAAGAATTTGTGTTAACTGAATTTGTGCATGGCAAATAAGTAGTTTTATAAAAAGTTGTTTTCCTTTTTGTAAAGAAAATTAAGGTGTGGGGGGGGGGTAAATTTGGGTACACTGGAGAATTGTGCTTGGCAACAGTCTTTTGTTTTGGTGGGAGGAGCTTAGCCCTCTTTTCACCTCTCTCCATCGAGGACTGACTCGTTCTCATCTGTGGCTGCCTTCAACCTTGCAGGATCTCTGGGTCCTTCTTCTATCTTTATGGGCATTAATGAGTGCCCAGGGTGAGTTTTTTTTATAATTTAATTGTGACCACCATACCCAGGGTGACTAAGTGGTCAAAACACGGTTAGCCCAGAGTTTTTCAGGAGAGAGAGGACTAAAGTTGTTGAGATTTACCATGTGGGAGAACAGCTAGCAGTGTGTAGACTCGTTGTTTGAAAATGTAGGCTCTAATTGTATATTCTGTACAATATCTATTGAGAATACAGTTATATTTTTATAAGATAGTAGTTTTACATAACCTGTGAAGAGCTGTGAAAGGTATCAGAGAACACCATATTGAATCACCATGATGTAAGTATTAAACCCCTAGACCAGATAAGACATAAGTAAAAGCACCCCACACAAACCCTTAGTAGTGAGAACCTTACTATCAAAGTAATAAGGGACAACCAACGTAACAGCGTGATACCAAAACTTGTTTGTCCACAGGGCTTGAGGAAAGGTTGTTTGAGGTGGTTCTGGACATTAGAGAGAATGGAGCGAAACAGAAAGACTTCAAGATGTATCCGTGAGAGTGGAAGGAAAGGAGGGGGTAGGGGTCTGGCCAAGGAAAGGTTGTAGGGAGGGGGTAAAGGAGGTTTTGTGTGCGAGGGGCTTGGGCCTTCCAGAGACATGCTGAGCAAGTTTGATAAGAGTGCATGAGACAAATGGTTTTTAATACTTACGTGCTGTATGGAGTTTGAGCAAAGTACATATGAAGAAGGGATTCAGGGAAACCGGCAGGCCGGACTTGAGTCCTGGAGATGGGAAGTACAGTGCCTGCACTCTGAAGGAGGGGTGTTAATGTTGCAGTTTAAAAACTGTAGTGTAAAGCACCCTTCTGGCAAGACAGTGATGGAGTGAATGATGGTGAAAGTTTTTCTTTTCGGGCCACCCTGCCTTGGTGGGAATTGGCCAGTGTGATAATAAAATAAATATATATATATATTTTTTTTATTTTTATTATCACACTGGGCGATTCCCACCAAGGCAAGGTGGCCCGAAAAAGAAAAACTTTCACCATCATTCACTCCATCACTGTCTTGCCAGAAAGGTGCTTTACACTACAGTTTTTAAACTGCAACATTAACACCCCTCCTTCAGAGTGCAGACACTGTACTTCCCAACTCCAGGACTCAAGTCCGGCCTGCCGGTTTCCCTGAACCCCTTCATAAATGTTACTTTGCTCACACTCCAACAGCACATCAAGTATTAAAAACCATTTGTCTCCATTCACTCCTATCAAACACGCTCACGCATATATATATACACACACACACACACACACACACACACACACACACACACACACACACACACACACACACACACACACACACATATGTGGCAACAAAGTGCAAGGAGGCAGAGGAAAGTTTTGTTCCCAAGGGAAACAGAAATAATAGGAAGACCAAAACGAGTCCTTGGTTTACCCGAAGGTGTAGGGAGGCAAAAACTAAGTGCAACAGAGAATGGAAAAGGTACAGGAGGCATAGGACCCAGGAAAACAAGGAGATTAGTAGAAGAGCCAGAAACGAGTATGCGCAGATAAGGAGGGAGGCCCAGCGACAGTATGAAAACGACATAGCATCGAAAGTCAAATCTGACCCGAAACTGCTGTATAGCCACATTAGGAGGAAGACAACAGTCAAGGACCAGGTGATAAGGCTGAGGAAAGAAGGTGGAGAACTCACAAGAAACGATCAAGAGGTATGTGAGGAGCTCAACACGAGATTTAAGGAAGTATTTACAGTAGAGACAGGAAGGACTCTGGGGGGACAGACCAGATGGGGACACCAACAAGGAATACACCAACAAGTGTTGGACGACATACATACAGATGAGGAGGAGGTGAAGAAACTGCTAAGGGACATCGATACCTCAAAGGCAATGGGACCGGACAACATCTCTCCGTGGGTCCTTAGAGAGGGAGCAGATATGTTGTGCGTACCACTTACCACAATCTTCAACACATCCCTGGAAACTGGGCAACTTCCTGAGGTATGGAAGACGGCAAATGTAGTTCCCATTTTCAAAAAAGTAGACAGAAAAGTGGCACTAAACTATAGACCTGTGTCATTGATGTGTATAGTATGCAAAATTATGGAGAAGATTATCAGGGGGAGAGTGGTGGAGCACCTGGAACGGAACAGGAGTATAAATGCCAACCAGCACGGATTCACGGAAGGCAAATCCTGTGTCACAAACCTTCTGGAGTTTTATGATAAAATAACAGAAGTAAGACAAGAGAGAGAGGGGTGGGTTGATTGCATCTTCTTGGACTGCAAGAAGGCCTTTGACACAGTTCCTCACAAGAGATTAGTGCAGAAGCTAGAGCATCAGGCGCATATAACAGGAAGGGCACTGCAATGGATCAGAGAATACCTGACAGGGAGGCAACAACGAGTCATGGTACATAATGATGTATCACAGTGGGCACCTGTGACGAGCGGGGTCCCACAGGGGTCGGTCCTAGGACCAGTGCTATTTTTGGTATATGTGAACGACATGACGGAAGGGTTAGACTCAGAAGTGTCCCTGTTTGCAGATGATGTGAAGTTAATGAGGAGAATTAAATCTGATGGGACCAGGCAGGACTTCAAAGAGACCTGGACAGACTGGATACCTGGTCCAGCAAATGGCTTCTCGAATTTAATCCTGCCAAATGCAAAGTCATGAAGATAGGGGAAGGGCACAGAAGACCACAGACAGAGTATAGGCTAGGTGGCCAAAGACTGCAAACCTCACTCAAGGAGAAAGATCTTGGGGTGAGTATAACACCGAGCATGTCTCCGGAAGCACACATCAATCAGATAACTGCTGCAGCATATGGGCGCCTGGCAAAACCTGAGAACAGCATTCCGACACCTTAGTAAGGAATCATTCAAGACACTGTACACCGTGTATGTCAGGCCCATACTGGAGTATGCAGCACCTGTTTGGAACCCGCACTTGATAAAGCACGTCAAGAAACTAGAGAAAGTACAAAGGTTTGCAACAAGGTTAGTTCCAGAGCTAAGGGGAATGTCCTATGAAGAAAGATTAAGGGAAATCGGCCTGACGACACTGGAGGACAGGAGGGTCAGGGGAGACATGATAACGACATATAAAATACTGCGTGGAATAGACAAGGTGGACAAGGACAGGATGTTCCAGGGAGGGGACACAGAAACAAGATGCCACAATTGGAAGTTGAAGACACAAATGAGTCAGAGAGATAGTAGGAAGTATTTCTTCAGTCATAGAGTTGTAAGGCAGTGGAATAGCCTAGAAAATGACGTAGTGGAGGCAGGAACCATACACAGTTTTAAGACGAGGTTTGATAAAGCTCATGGAGCGGGGAGTGAGAGGGCCTAGTAGCAACCGGTGAAGAGGCGGGGCCAGGAGCTAGGACTCGACCCCTGCAACCACAAATAGGTGAGCAAATAGGTGAGTACATGCACACACACACACACACACACACACACACACACACACACACAACACTGAAAAATATTGCAAATTAATGGGCATATAAAACAATGAGCCCACACTGAAGGAACAAGTCTCTGAATAACACAAAGAAATTCGGTGTAAATGTCTCATACACACAAATGTCTCTTTTGAAAGAAATATCTCTACAGGAAGCCCTCTAAGCTACGGTAAAGGTGGATGGTGATATGGAGAATCTGCTTCATACACACTCACAGAATCTTCAATGAAATTGTGCATAATCAGATGATATACACACCTAGGATTTATAAAGGTGGTGCACAGATAAAGTACAGCTCTTGACCCAGTGTGTAGGCAGTAAAATAAGGCTGAGTGGAAAAACCACAGGTGGGTAAGGCTTTGTGTGGGTGGGTGGCGGGTGGTGGCCTGGGCAACCCCACTCCAAACTTATAAGAAAGCCTGGGGTAGCTTGGAAAGCCACAGTTGTACCACAGTGATGGTGAATGTCACTCAAACCAGTGTCTGACTGGTAAAGTGGGACTGGAGACACACTGGAGACAATGACTGCCTAGCAGAAGTGTCCTGGCTTACTTCTTGCACTCAGCTGGGTTGGAAACCTGGCTTAGCTGACTTAAGCCCTCGACACAGAGCTAGGCGGGGATGGCTTGAAGGCTTGAAGTGATGCACACAGCATAGAGAAGCAGGTTGGATGAGCGATGAGGCAGGCTGGATGATTGGCTGAGGCTCTCCCCTAGACTGGCTTAATTGCAAAACCCGGATCAACTCCTCAAAGGTTAAAAAGTAATGAACCCTTTGAGAGTCAAGAGGCCCTCTTCCAAACTTGTTCTCATGGTCGAAAATTTTATGAAAAAATAAATTATTTTTTTCTTGTGAAATGATAGAGAAACTTTTTACGATCATAATGACACCAAAAGTATGAAATTTGATGGAAAGCTTATGGAATTATGCTCTTGCGAAATCAGCAGTTTTAAATTTGGCGATTTTGCCCACTTTGAGCCCTATTTTTGGTCAATTCCAAAGTTGCAGTTGACTAAAATCATAGCTATTTCCCTAGAACTCCATTTGTTCTATTGATTGAATACAAGAATCTGCCCATTTATCGATTTCAACTACCTAATAAAGTGGTCAGAAATTGGCAATTTGGGCAATTTCACACAAATTTCAAATGATGCCAATTTCGAAATAGGGTCCAGAATAAACAAGACAGACATTCATGGCACTAAAATATTTTATCTGTTCATTAGTCATGTCTCTAGGCCCCTCTTACATTACTTTTGCTTTCCATTTTGAATTTTTATTCTCACAGAAAATAGAAGGTTTTCTGTTATGTATACTACTGCATCATTGTAAAAATGGTATAAATGATATAAGCACACTTGTGAAAGAATATTAGACTCGCCATTTGATGTGTATTGAATGTGTGGTTTGATTTGTTTACTCTTGAACATCGGCAAAAATCAATCATTTTCGCTACTTTGAGCTGAAATTCAATGCACTTGTCATCATGAAACCAATCAAAATCATCTCTAATTCTGTAATATATCTTCCATTCTATCAAATGAGACAAGGAAACGAGAATGGAACCATAAATACCATACGAAAATACACTAGAAAGTCGCTGTTTTAAACCAAAAAACACAAAGTTTTTTTTTTCTCTCACTCTGCACAGCATGCTTCAGGATTTTTTTATACTGCACACACTGACCACAGAGACCCATTCTTTCATATGTAGGCCTGCCAGCTTTCTTCCACCAGATTTGAAGGCACTAGAATTTAGGCATACAAGTACATGGCTGACCCTGGCTGCAATAACATACTTGTACGGGACCGACCCTCAAAGGGTAAAAGCACGAACTAAACAGGAAGCTTTATAGATGGCTGTAGGATGCTGGCTTGCTTGGGTAGAGGAGGGTGTGGTGGGTGGACTGGTGCTAGGCTGATTGGGGACGCCACGACACTCATCAATGTCCCGGCTGGAGATAGAACAAACTCCTCACAGCTGGTGAAATATCCACATCCATGCCCATAACACTGCCACCAATTGTCATGGGGGTTTAATGAATGGATTTGGGTAAAATACACCCATATTGGATGTCTTGGTAGTGTGTAATATGATATGAAGTAGTGCTCAGAGCCTGGCACCTGACCTGTCTACTCTATATCCCACCTTGAACTTTGGTGACCCAGTGCAGGTATGGAATTCAATTAGCTCATAACGCCATGTGGTGACTCATGTAACAATCACGACTGACATACTACACACTATACACAGTACCCCTGACAAGTAGTCATACGCATCGGACACTAGCTGTGGCACTTATAAAATGTATAATTACACCAATATTTGTAATAAAAAGTTATCTGTCACATTTATTCCAAATTGTTGTCAGAAACATGATAAATACCCTTGAACTGTAATAAAGATGCCAAAATGAATAATATATGCCATATGTGAATGGGGTAGGCGGCAGAGGCTGCCGCTCTGGGATAAGATTGTAAGATACATACTATTGTCTGTACCTCAGGCCTGTAACAAAAGAAAATGGTGTTTACATTAGGGCAAACATTCCTAGATCACTCTTATAAGAAAAATGCAAAAAAAGCACGATTTTCCCCCAAAAATTTTCCGAGTCACGTGGTATGCTCTGTCTCATGGCATCTTAAGAAAAGATTGAACTCAGTGAACAAGGTACATCCATGGTAATACAGTGGATCCCCAGATATTGTAGTCATCAGATTTTGTAATATTCGGTAATAACATTTTTTTGTCAAAGTATTGGCTCAGTGATTGTCATTGAACTCGGTAATAGTCATTCATCCTGAATGCATGCAAGAGCAGTCAAGCATCCCCACATACCATTTACAGCCATTGTTTATCAGCGAGTGAGTATCACCCCATGCGTTCATACGATTCATTTTATAATGTGTATTCCATTCTTTTTAGTGCTTGCAACTGTTAAATAAACCACCATGGGCTCAAAGAAAGCTCTTAATGCCAATATGAAAATGGAGTACATGTATCAGTGCTTGCCAGGTTGTATAAGAAATCCCATAAAACCATCGCTTCCATCGTGGCCAAGAAAAAGGATATCAAGGAAGCTGTTGTTGCGAAAGTTGCAAATATACTCACAAAACAGAGATTGCAAATACTCAAAGATGTGGAGACTTCGTTGTTGGTGTGAATCAACCAAAAACAGTTAGCAGGAGATAGTGCTATGCAGTCGACAATTTGTGAAAAGGCAAGGCAGTTGCATGCAGATCTCATAAAGAAAATGCCTGCAACAAGTGCTGATGTTTGTGATTAATGGCCAGTGAAGGCTGGTTTGAGAGATTTAAGAAGCATAGTTACATACACAGTGTGGTAAGGCATGGTGAGGCTGCCAGTTCTGACATATGTGTGGCTGAAAAATATGTGCATGAATTGCAACCCAATAAGTGTTCATTTGTGACAAAACAGGCCTTTTTCTGGAAGAAATTGCCAAAGAGGACCTACATCACGCAGAAGGTAAAGGCACTGCCAAGACAAAAGCCTATGAAAGACAGGCTAACTCTCATGTTTTGTAGTAATGCTAGTGGGGATTTCAAAGTGAAGCCTTTACTGGTGCATCACTCTGAAAATCCCAGAGTGTCCAAGAAAAACAGTGTTGCCAAGGATAATTTGTATGTGATGTGGAAGGCAAATAGTAAGGCATGGGTTACGAGGGAAATTTTTTTTAGATTGGTTTAATGAAGTGTTTGCCCAAGTGTGAAGAAATACCTCCTGGAAAAGAAATTGCCACTCAAGTGACAACTGGTAATGGACAATTCTCCTGCTCATCCTCGAGACTTGGAGGACCAATTGTATAGGAACTTCAGTTTTATAACAGTGAAGTTCTAGCCTCTTAACACCAGTCCTCTCATCCAGCCCATGGACCAGCAGGTCATTTCTAACGTCAAAAACTACACCAAAGCAATATTTCAAAGGTGCTTTGAAGTGACCTTGGATAATGAATTGACCCTAAGATATCTGGAGGGATCACTTCAATATCCTCGATTGCATAAGCCTTATAGGTAAGGCTTGGCAGGAAGTTACTTCCAGTGCTTGTTGGGAGAGGGTCTGTCAACCCTGAAAGGGTCGACAGGCTCTCAAACTTGTTCTCAGGGTTGAAAAATTAAAAAAAAAAAAAAAATTATTTTTTCTTATGAAATGATAGAGCATATAATTGTGAGTATTATAAGAAAAAAAAATGTGATCAGTACTTACCGACATATGGAGGCATGAAGTTGACAGAAAGTGAGCCACTTACGGCAACATCGCCAACTGCCGGTCATGCAGTAATATTTTTTTCCTACATTTTTTCTTTTATTGTTAACATTTTAGTTTTTCAAGTAACTTTTATGGCCTGTGAGACCAATATAAGCCATATTTTGGATATATACACTCGTTGTATACTACACAATAACTGCACAAACATTAACAAGTGAACATTTTCAACTATTTTAGTCACATACTATTGCCTAGAAATATTTACATAGTATTTGTAGGTCCCAGCAATATTTTGCTGGGGAAGGGAGTGTGGGTTTGTGTGAACAACATGGCTGGCAGGAGGCTGGCTGGCTGGCAGGCAGCTGGCTGGTTGGCTGGTTAGCTGGTTGGCTGGCTGACCAGCTGGGTGGCTGGGTGGTTGACCAGCTGGCTGGCTGGTTGGCTGGCTGGCTGACTGGCTGGCCAGCCTGTTGGCTGGCTGACTGACCAGCTGGCTGGCTAGCTGGCCCAGCAGACTGGCTGACCAGCTGGCTGGCTGGTTGGCTCTGTCTCTGTTTCAAAGGTACACATAAATACAATTATACATAGTGTAAATTACTTAGAATACATGGAAAATATAATAATAATAATAATAATTTGCTTATTTATTTATTTATTTTGTCTTCGCAAAAAATTACATTGAGATTTTGCATTTACAATATTGGGTTGCAGTACAAAGAGAGCCTCTATTATGCCTAGGCATTATGGGCCGACTTAACATTACAGTGGACCCCCGGTTAACGATTTTAATCCGTGCAAGAGGGCTCATCGTTATGCGAAATAATCGTTATGCGAATGAATTTTCCCATAAGAAATAATGGAAATAAAATTAATCCGTGCAAGACGCCCAAAAGTATGAAAAAAATTTTTTTTTTACCACATGAAATGTTAATTTTAATACACACAAACTGAAAAAGGCATGCACAATTACATGACACTTACTTTTATTGAAGATCTGGTGATGATTGATGGGATGGGAGGGAGGGGGAGAGCATTATCTCTTACTGTTTAGAAGGGGAATCCCCTTCCATTAGGACTTGAGGTAGCAAGTCCTTTTCTGGGGTTACTTCCCTTCTTCTTTTAATGCCACTAGGACCAGCTTGAGAGTCACTGGACCTCTGTCGCACAACAAATCTGTCCATAGAGCTCTGTACCTCCCGTTCCTTCAAGACTTTCCTAAAATGGGCCATAACATTGTCATTGAAATAGTCACCAGCACAGCTTGCAACAGCTGTGTCAGGGTGATTTTCATCTATAAAGGTTTGCAGTTCAACCCACTGTGCACACATTTCCTTAATCTTTGAAGTAGGCACAATGGATTCCACAACTGGCATAGGCTTCTCAGGGTTAGCCCCAAACCCTTCAAAATCTTTCTTAATTTCCATACTAATTCTCACCCTTTTTACCACAGGGTTGGCACTAGAAGCTTTCTTGGGGCCCATGGTCACTTATTTTCCAGAAACAGCACCGAAAACACTGTAATAATACGAAATATTCCGAGTGTATGCTTGGATGTTACCGCGGAGGCTGGCTGGTAAACAATGGGACGGCCGGCACATGTGAGGGCACATTGGACGCGTCTCGGACGAAAATCGGTAAGCGGGTTTTTAATCGGTATGCGCGGCAAAAATTTTGCGATAAAAGTAATCGGTATGCGGAAAAATCGCTATGTGATGCCATCGTTATGCGGGGGTCCACTGTATTGGCTTACAAACTACTTAATACCAAAGATTGTATCATAGTTGTACAGTAATATTGTAATTGTTTCATAGTTGTACAGTAGATTATTAATTATAAGTAATCTAATTTGTGTAAGACGAAGGATATATTCATTATTCAAAAATGCTTTTTGTGAAAACAAAGATTCAATTATATTCCTGTCAACAATGGATAAATGGTTTCAAATGGTTGAAATTATGATGTGGGAGTACATAAGTGAGTATTTGTATACTGAGTATTTAGCGTTTAGTCTAGGGTGATTAAGTGGCATTTGAGAAGAGTCTTAAATTGATTTTCACGCCCGTTTACTTTAATATCTTCTGGTAATGAATTCCATATTTTGGGCCCTTTATGTGCATTGAGCTTTTACACAGTGTGATATGGACATGAGGTATATCAAAAAGAGATCTGTGTCTTGTGTTATGATCATGTGTCCTGAGGAGTGGAGGGTTTATATTTGCATGTATTGTTCTGTGTATGTAGTAGGCACATGAATAAGTATGGATGTTCTTAATGGTGAGCAGATTCAGACTTTTGAAAATTGGTGGAGTATGTTGGCAGGAGTGGGAATTTGTTATCATTCTTACTGCTGCCTTTTGCTGGGTTATTAGTCTTAGGTGATTGGATGTTGTTGATCCCCATGCACAAATTCCATATGTAAGATAAGGAGAGCTGATTTTGGAACGTAGTGCCTTATCTTTGATAGTATGCCTATAGTCTTGGAGATTTTCTTGGTGATTTGTTGTATATGTGTCTGGAACTTAAGGCTACTGTCAAGGTGGGTACCTAGGAATTTTCCCTCTGTAAGTCTTGTGACTAATGATCCGTTTAGCATTATGTTAATTGGATCATTTGCAGCTTTGTTTCCAAACTGAATGAAATAGGTTTTATCAGTATTCAGGGTAAGTTTATTTGCCATCATCCAGGCAGATATTTCTGAAAATTTGTATTAAACTGTGTTTGCTAGTATGACTGTGTTTGGATGGAAAAGACATATGTAGTGTCATCTGCAAATAATATGGGTTTGAGTATCTGTGTTGCATTTGGTAGATCATTGATGTAGAAGAGAAAAGAGGATTGCGTCCAAGGACACTTCTTGTGGGACTTACTGTGATTGGTTGGGTGGAAGAGTTTGGACCATTTGCATGCACATAAGAGTTCTGTTACTAAGTATGATTTAGGTAGTTAGGGAGTGGCCTTCTGATACCATAGTGCTTTGGTTTGAGTTACAGCAGTTTCATGGTCAGCTGCATAAAATTTGCTTTACGAAAATCAATGAAAATACCCAGCGGGATTTCTTTCTTTTTGAGTGCAGTATATATTAGTTCTAGCCATGTGTATAATAGCATCGAAACTGACAAGGGTTTAATATGTTGTGTGAGACGAGGTAGGAATAGACTGTATATAGAATTAATTTTTCAAAGAATTTAGAGAGCAGTGGAAAGTTTAGATATTGGTCTTAGTTATCAAGTCAGCTTGGTCCCCTCCTTTTTGGATTGAGTGCCCTCACTATTTTGAGGATTGTTGGAAGGTAGAATGATTCAATTGATTGTTAAAAGAGTTTTGAAATAAAATTTGGGTGATAAATACTTGAGAAAGCTTTTCTGTACATAAAAGAGGCAAGTTGTTTATGTCTCTGCCTTGTTTTAAGGTGTTTATGACAAAGCATAACTTCTATTGGGTTGGTTGGGAAAGTAGGAATAGCATATTGGGTAGGTACCTATGAGGTTTTCTGATGGACGGTGTTTGCGTTTGGTTTTTTGTTCGCTAGATTTTTTTCTGTGGTAGAGAAGAAAACATTGAGTCTGTTTGCTGTTTCAGTTGGTGGAGTTGGGGTTCATCTGATTTTGTTAGTTTGATTGTTTTGTTTTTCATTAATTTTAGTGCCAAGAATTTCAGAAAGAGTTATCCAGTTTTTTTGTATCAGTTTTGATGTTATGTAATCTGTTTTCATAATACAATTTTTAATCTTTTTTATAGGCTGGTAATAGCTGACAAGTAACATTTAGACTGTTCTTAGTTATTTGACCCATTATGTACTGTTTTTCATTTTTGTGCTTTGTTAATGGATTTGAAGATGTTTGGGGGTTAGCAGGGATATTCAGTATCTTTGCTGTGATCTGTTTAGTTTTTTGGGGCAATGTTTGTCATAGAGCCTTTGGTTTTTTTTTTTTTTCAGAAAATTTTTTATACATTCATTCATATATGCATATGTGTAAAGCTCATTTTGCCAATCGATGTTATTCATAGCTGCTGTAAAGTTTTTAACTGCTGTCTCGTTATGTAGTCTGAGGTTACTTCAGTAATGTCTTGTGGCAGTTTGCCCAGATTGTTATGAGAAAGGTTGGGTGTGGTCTGTAGTGTTGTCTGTGATTATGCCTGTTTTAAAGGGGATATGGTGTTTGTCCAGATGTGGTCTATTAAGGAGATATTGTTTTGGAGATTTTGTAGGTTTAGATTTTTGCTGGTGCAAGAGGCAGTTTCTCTTTGGGGTTTATAAATTTCAGTTACTTGTGGTCCTGGTCGTGTAGTATGTTTATGTTGAAATCTCCTGTTAGTAGTAGGTGGTCTTTATTCATGTGTGCATCAGTAATCATATTTCCTAGTTTTTCACTAAAGTGGTAAATGTTTGACTGTGGGTACTTGTAGATGTTTATAACTGTGAGGGGTTTTTGGAGGGTCTTTTGATTTAAATTTGGCTATGATTATTTTTCCCCCTGTTATCCCTTGTGCAGATTTATTGATACATTTGAGTTGATTTGAGTAGTAAATAGCTGTTTCCTCCCCCTTGCTGATCTGTTCTACTGTTGTGTATGGCCATATAGCCAGGAATGGTATAGACATCTGTAATATCAGGCTTAAGCCAGGTTTTTTGTGAGTGTGATGATTGATATTTTGGGAAATGAATGGAATTGAGTAATGCTGTGAGTTCATCATAATGTTTGCTCAAGGATCTGACATTGTAGTTAAAGACAGTTATATTATTGTTTAAACTGAGTAATGTCTTTGCTTGGTCTGCTGTATAGTAATTACAGTTGCTGTTTGATTTATGTAATTCATTTAGTAGAAAGTTTACATCAGGATCTTTGCCTGTAGTCATAAGATGAGAGTGACTTTACAAACTGGATTTTCTGAGTAAAATTTATATGATTTTATATTGAATCTACCACTTGATTATGAATAGGACTCTTTTAATTATTCTAGAACTTGAAAAAAATTTGAAAGAAAAAGGGATTATTACAGAATAGATAATTCAGTTTTACACCTTAATTATTTTAACAGATGTGAGTTTATGAACTATTGTAGATATTTACAGTTAAAGTAAAGGGGGCTAGTGAATATAATAAATAAAAAGAAATGTATTAAAAAAAAAATCATTTAGCACCTGAGGTAATCAATAGCCCCTGGAGTATTTTAATAAATGTGACTATATGGACAAGAGGAAAAAATATTATATCATATGAAGGTAGCCCTTTAATTGTTTATTAAACTAGGGGTATTTTCAATTACTGAATAAAGGAAAATTTACAATGTATTGGTATGTAGGAATTATTTCAGGAGAAATGTAAAAGGGACTAAATTAAGTAGTGATAAACAATCTTTAAATAGTTTAGTCACTACGATTAAAATTAATCTGAGAGTAGGATTTGCCTTATAGCATAAAGTTTGAGCAATTAATATCACAAAAAAATTTATTATTGAGATGTTGATATAGCTAGTGAAGGATGGTACAAGGAATTGCACAGTAGTAAAATAGGAACATACATAGTTTGTTATTTGTAGTTTGGGAGCAAAGGGAAAATTAGGTAATTTCTAAGAGAATTAAACAGTGCTTAATTAGGAATAAAGGGTTTAATACTGATATTATTAAAAGTAAGTTTCTTTTTAACAAATAATGATTGTGAATTGGAAATTGAAAGATAACACCAAATTGGGTCACACAAGGAACTGTATGGGGACACTTGGGATATGAGGTAGAAAAATACTATCTAGGAGGTGATAGTTCAAACATTAGTTCAATAATGGCAAAATAACATACACTAACGTTAGTGAAAAGATTTGGTCTTTAAAATATCAGTCAGACTCTGTAATGTTTGCATCATGAAGGAAGTTTGATAGTTCATTTTCATTTGTAATATAGTGTACATGGTCTATATTTGTTTTTTTACTGAATTTGTCCATCAATTTACAAAGCACTGGTGAATTTTATCTTATTTCATGTTTCAGTTTTGTCACTCTGTACAGGGGTTCTGTTGTTTTCTTGTGAGACACTCACTTATGTATATACCCTTTTTTTGCTTTTTTAGATAAGCTTTATTAAAATCTTTTTTCTGTCTTGTGTGTGAAATCTAAGCATAACACTTTTTCTCCCCTTTGGTTCCCTAGTAACCCTGATTCTTTTTTTCCAACACTGGACACTAACATGTAGGTGGTCGTGCCCTGATCTGGAGAGTTGTTGCTTTGCAGTTGGTATGGTTTAATTCACTAGAAAAGAGAGGAATGTTTATCATTACTGCATCGGCTAGCTTATCTTGCTCTGCCCTTTTCATCTTGGTTAGCAAAAAAAATTGTTCAAAATTTTGGTATTCTGTTTATTTTCCAGTCCTTGATGGCATCATCAATCCCTTTATGTTTGGGATGTTATTTTTGGGCTGTGTGACTGGCTATGACTGATTGGAGGGTCTTACCAAAATTGTCATGCCAGATGATGTTTAGCTGTTGTTCAAGGCTGTTGATTTATTCTCAAGGTGAAAATAACTTAGATTCATGGTTTGTTATTGTTGCACGAAGAGACATATTTTCAGTACAAAGATTCAAGTTATCTGCCGTTTGGGTGGTGATGTAATTCTTTAAAGTGTCAGGATCATTAGTCATACATGGGAGCATATCAGATGGGATAATTTCCCATGAAAGGGAGTAGAGGTAGGTTGGTGTTGTTGTTGTCGAGTCGCCTTGGTTGGTGGGTGAAGGGGAGTCGGCCATGTTTGTTGTTGGTGATGCGTCGCTCTGGGTGGTGAGGGGGGTGGATGGGGCGCCGGCATCCTGCTGGGTCTTCTTATGGAATAGTCGATTTCTAGGTGCTGCCTTGCTGTTCTTAGTGCTGTTTCTTCTATAATAATAATAATAATAATAATAATAATAATAATAATAATAATAATAATAATAATAATAATAACAGAAGCAGCGGCATCCTAGCAGCTCTTATTCTTCAAGAAACCATCTCTCATCAAAGCTTGTGATGGCCTAATTGAAGGTACAACTACAAGAACCCATGTAGACCACAAAATGACCCAAGAATACTAGGAATGTAACCCAAATCTTGACGAAATAGAAGATCTAAGGAAGACAGCCCTGTTAACCCAAAAACTGCCTCCACTGCCAGACGATCGCTTAACCCAAGCTCAGGGAAATCTAGCCTTCTCCGCCATAGCTACACAGTATCTACTTTAGTGATACTATGAGAGGATATGCAGAAGAAACAACATCAGTAATAAAAGATAACACCAAGGACCCTTTGAACTCAACTTGTCTACCCAGCAGGACGCTGGTGTATCGTCAACCTCCCTCACCACTACAACACAGGGAACAACAACAACAAACATGGCTGACTCCCACTCCAACTCCACTCCCTTCAAAGGATTCACCCATGTAACTCAGGTATGATTATTCCTGACAATATCAGAGATTACATCGTTCTCTGAAAGTGAAATCAAAGATATTAAAGCAACACTTGTGCGACGAGAATCCAAGATAACCAACCCTTTAGAAACAAGATCCAAAACTTGAAGAGAAGATTTACATTGGGAAGTGATGACACAAAAAATACTCTGAAAACAGCTATAGCCAGTCACACTGGGGCAAAAACAACATTTGATATGAAGGTTTTAAGAAGCAATCAAGGACTGGAATCAGAACATGCACACTCGACTGAATGAATGAGTTTTTGATGGGGGCGACCATGAAAATTTCTGAACTCCAAATTAATGCACTATGGTTCAGAGGCCACTCCCTCAACTACCTAAAGTATACCCTTTGTAACAGAAAATCAATATGTATATGCAAATGATACAAACTCTTCCACCCAACAAATCACAGTAGGAGTCCCAAGGAAGGCCCTTGGACCACTCCTCTTTCTCATCTACATCAATGATCTACCGAATGCATCACAGCTACTCAAACCCATATTATTTGCAGATGACACTACATATGTCTTTTCCCACCCAAACACAGTCATACTAGCAAACACGTCAATGCTGAATTACAGAAAATTTACCTGGATGATGACTAACAAACTTACCCCGAACACTGATAAAACCTATTTCTTTTATTTTGGAAACAAAGCTGCAAATGATCCAATTAGCATAATGCTAAATGGATCATTAGTCACAAGATTTACAGAGTGAAAATTCCTAGGTATCCACCTTGACAGTAGCCTTAAGTTCTGGACACACATACAACAAATCACCAAGAAAATCTCCAAGACTGTAGGCATACTATCAAAGATAAGGTACTACATTCCAGAATCAACTCTCCTGGCACTGTTCCATTCACTCATATACCCTTATCTTACATATGGAATTTGTGCATGGGATCAACAACATCCAATCACCTAAAACCCCTAATAACCCAGCAAAAGTAAGAATAATAAATTCCCACTCCCGCCAGCATACTCCACCAATTTTCAAAAGTCTGAATCTGCTCACCTTTAACCCTTTGGGGGTTGGCAGATCCTCTCCGAGACTTGTTCTCAGGGTCGTCCAAATTTCAAAAAAAAAATTATTTTTTATTATAAAAAGATAGAGAATCTTTTCCTGATCATAATGACACCAAAAGTATGAAATTTGATGGAAAACTTAGGGAAATACACTTTCGCGAAGTTTGCGGTCTCGATGTTTATGCATTTGGCGATTTTGCCCACTTTGAGCCCTATTTTCGGCCAATTCCAGTGTACTAGTCAACAAAAATCATAACTATTTTCCTAGAACTCCAATTTTTCTATCGAATGAGTGCAAGAAACCACCCATTTACTGATTTCAAAATATGCAATTTCAGTTGTCAGAATTTAGCAATTTAGCCAATTTCACACAAATTTCAAAAGATGCCAATTCCCGAGTAGAGTCCAGAATAAACAAGAAAGACATTCCTGGCACTAAAATAACATTTCTTCTGTTCATTAGTATGTTCCATTTCCCCTCTTACTTCTTTTGCTTTCCACTTTGAATTTTTATTCTCACAAAAAAATTAAACGATTTACTGTTATGCAGACTACTGCATTAGTGTAGAAATGGTATAAATAAAACCAGCACACTTGTGAAAAAATATTAGACTCACAGTTGACATGTGTTGGACGCTTGGATGATTTGTTTACTTTTTAAACTTTGGTAAAAAATCGACTATTTCTGCTACTTTGAGCTCAATTTCAAGGTACTTTTCATTGTAAAATCAGTCAAAATCATCTCAATTTCTGTAATATGTCTTCCATTCTATAAAATGAGACCAGGAAAACTAGAATACAGCAATAAATACCATAGGAAAATGCAGTGCAAATTCACTGTTTTAATCCAAAAACACTGTCAAAGTTTTTTTCTCATTACGAACTGTGTGGTGCAGGATTTTTTTTATACTGCACACACTGACCACATAAACCCATTTTTTCATATGTAGGCCTACCAGCTTTCTCTCACTAGATTTGATGGCGCTAGAATTTATGCATACTACTACGTCAAAAAGCCCTGGTGTAAGCCTTACTAGTACGGCCGAAACCCCAAAAGGGTTAAGAACATCCATACTTATTCATGTGCCTACTACATACACAGAACAATACACGCAAATATAAACCCTCCACTCAAACTTCTCCTCACCAACCTTAACAGGACACATGACCACAACACAAATCACAGATCTCTTTTTGATATACCTTGTGTCCGTATCACACTGTGTAAAAAAATCGGTGCAATAAAGGGCCCCAAAATATGGAATTCATTACCAGAAGATATTAAAGTAACCCAGTCTGTAAATCAATTTAAGACTCTTCTCATAAGCCACTTAACCACCCTGGACTAAACGCTAAATACTCAGTACACATTTATTCACCTATGTACTCCCACATCATAACTGAAACAGTCACATTGAACTTTTTATCCATTGTTGACAGGAATATAATTGAATCATTGTTTTCACAAAAAAGCATTTTAGAATATAAATATGTCTTTGTATTATACAAATTTTGATTCATTTATAATTAATATTCTACTGTACAACTATGAAATAATTACTATCATATTGTACAACTATAATATACTCCTTAGTGTTAAGTAGACTGTAAGCCAATAATGTTAAGTTGGCCCATAATGCCTAGGCATAATAGAGGCTCTCTTTGTACTGCAACCCACTATTGTAAATACAAAATCTCAATGTACTCTTTGCAAAGACATAAAATAAATAAATAAAAAAAATAAATAAGAGTGTCACTCATCTTATCTTATATCTCCACTAATGACAGTGGTGACATCTGATGAGGGTACACTGACTTCCCTTCATTTGTTTTCACCTTACACATAAACATGTCTCTCTGTCTGTTTGTCTCTTTTTCTGTCTGTCTATCTGTCTACTTGTCTCTTTTTCTGTCTATCTCTCTGCTTGGCTCTTTTTCTGCCTATCTGTCTGCTCTTGGCTCTTTTTCTGTCTGCTTGCCTCTTTTTCTGTCTGCTTGCCTCTTTTTCTGTCTCCTTGCCTCTCTGTCTCTCTCTGTCTCAGAGAGAGCCACTAGTGAACCAATATGTATTACACACAAGGCAGTAGTCACTGCATCACATCTGAGTCCTGATACTTATTATTTGCCAGTCTGGATTTTTTGGTTATCCCAGGTAATTTACACTGTGTATAATTGTATTTATATGTACCTGTGGGAGAGAGAGAGAGAGAGAGAGAGAGAGAGAGAGAGAGAGAGAGAGAGAGAGAGAGAGAGAGAGAGAGAGAGAGAGAGAGAGAGAGAGAGAGAGAGACAGACAGACAGACAGACAGACAGACAGACAGACAGACAGTCAGCCATGTTGTTTACACAAACACACACTTCCTTCCCTACCACCCCAACTGCCTCCTCTCCCCATTACTGCCTTTCCCCACCACCCACACTGCCGGAGAGTGAAGTATTCCTTACATTTGGCTTGGTGACAAAGGCGCACTGAATTACCACTCCCACAATGCAATGCGGATTTACCTGGAGAGTTTACAAGGAGAGTGTTTCGGGGGTCAACACCCCTGTGGCCCAGTCTGAGACAACGCCTCATGGTAGATCAGGGTCTGATCAACCAGGCTGTTACTGCTGGCTGCATGCAAGCTGATGTACTAACCACAGCCAAGTTGGTCAGGTACTGACTTAGGTACCTGTCCAATGCCTTATTGAAGACAGCACCAGGAATCTATTGGTAATCCTCCTTATGTATGCTGGGAGGCAATTGAACAGTCTTGTGTCACGGACACTTTTTATGTTGTCTCTCAGTGTACTCGTGGCGCTCCTGCTTTTCGTCGGGGGAATGTTGCATCTCCTGCCTAGTTTTTGCTTTCATATGGAGTGATTTTCGTGTGCAAGTTTGGTACCAATCCCTCCAGGACCTTCCAAGTGTATATTATCATGTACCTCTCACCTGTGTTTGAGGGAATTCATGTCAAGGACGTTCAACCATTCCCAGTAATTTAGGAGCCTTGTCGTACTTATGTGTGCCATGAAAGTTCTTTGTGCACTCTCCAGGTCTGCAATGTCACCAGCCTTGAAGGGGGTAGTTGGTGTACAGCAGTATTCCAGCCTAGAGAGCATAAGCAAATTGAGGAGAATCATGGGCTTGGCATCCCTAGTTTTGAAGGTTATCATTATCCATCCTATTATTTTCCTAGCGAACAAGGTAGATACATTGTTGTGGTATTTGAAGGCGAGATCCTCTGACATTATCACTCCCAGGTCCTTCACATTACTTTTTCACTCTATTGTATGGTTTGAATTCATGGTATACCCTGACACATTTTTAATTTCCTCAAGTTTTCCTCATCTGAGTAGTTGAAATTTCTTCTCGTTGAACTTCATATTGTTTTGAGTGGCCCATTCGAAGATTTGGTTGATGTCAGCTTGGAGTCTCACAGTGTCTTCGATGGCGGTCACTGCCATGATGATCTGGGTGTCATCTCTGTCTATGTCAGAAATGAAGATGAGGAATAGAATGGGAGTGAGTACTGTGCCTTGTGGAACAGAGCTTTTTACCATGGCTGCCTGGGACTTTACTCTGTTTACTATTACTCTTTGTGTTCTATTTGTCAGGAAGTTGTAGATCCATCTTCCAACTTTTCCCATTATTCATTTATCCCACATTTTGTGTGCTATTACCCTATGGTCACACTTGTTGAAAGCTTTTTCAAAGTCTGTGTATACTACACTTGTATATTTATCCTCTACAACATCCAGGACCTTGTCATAGTGGTCCAGTAGCTGAGACAGGCAGGAGTGACCTGCTCTAAACCTGTGTTGTCCTGGGTTGTATAATTGTTGGGTATCTAGGTGGTTGGCTACCTTGCTTCTTAGAACCGTCTCAAAGATTTTTATGATATGGGATGTTAGTGATATAGGTCTGTAGTTCTTTGCAATTGCTTTACTGCCACCTTTGTGGAGTGAGGCTAAGTCTGTTTTTTTAGTGTGTGTGGGACGAACCGTGTCCATGCTCCCTCTCCACAAAATGCTGAAGGCACGCGATAGGGGCTTCTTGCAATTCTTGATGAGCACGGAGTTCCATGAGTCTGGGCCTCGGGCAGAGTGCATGGGCATGTCATTAATTGCCTCTTCACAGTCTTGTAGAGTTAGAATAATATTCTTCCTGTGATTCTTGTCTCCTATAAGAATCGTTCAACTTAAGTTCAATATTGGAAATTTCATTGACTAGTGCCTCCCTTCGTATTTTGGATATATTGACCCCACTCAGCAGCTCTGTGACTCTTCACCTTCGTCTATATAGGGAACATCTCTCTCTTTCTAGTTTACATCTTAATGGAATGTGTCTTGAGCAGAACTCAAGAACCACAGAATTCATTTTGTGAAGGAAAATGTTCAGATCCGTGTTTAGGATATCTTCCCAGCTTGTTTCATTTAGGACATGGTGCATAGATTTTTTTGCTACTGCACACACTTACCTTATATTACCCGCTTGATTTGAAGATGCTAGAATTGATGCATACTAGTATATCAATAACCCTGGCGTGTAAGATGTACAAGTACATCGGAAACCCTGAAGGGGTTAAATTGTCCACACATAGATGTACGTGCACTTGCGTGCAGCGCTCTAAACATATATCAACATTTTACTTTTCATTCCTTCAAATTTGGTTCCTAGACCTGAAATTCAAGTTCAAATTCAAATTCAAATTCAAAGCTTTTTCTCTATAAGGATTACAATTCTGAGTTTACAGAACTTGGTTATTGTGTGATTTATATGTAGTAAAATAATTACAGAGGGGGCCACTAGAACACCTAGCATGGCTAGGCATTTCAGACAGACTTAGATTAATTCTTAAATTTAAAATATTACAAATTATGAGGTAAGTTGGTATTATGGCTAAGTGACTAAATACTAGTTTGTGAGTTTAGCAATGTGAATGCTTTTGTTTTGGCACAATACAGTTTCAGTATTGGAGTATCACAGGTCAATTTATGACTAGTTAGGATTCATTATTTTAAGATTGAGATTGATATTTCTGTTTATGGTCAAATGGGTGAGTGAGTGTAAGTGTGAACCACCAGGTAAGTAAGTAAGTTTATTCAGGTATACACAAATACAGTTACATAGAATTATCATACATAGCAGCATCATATGTGTAGAGAACCTAGGATAACCCAAAAAAGTCAGACAGAGTGACTTATTTCCATTTGGGTCCTTTTACCTTATTATTATAATATAAAGGTTATAATATTTTCTTATTATTCTACAATGAAGATAACATCTTATTATCATACTAAAAAGACTACGTACTACACGAGGGTCATTAAGACTATCTACAATACGAGGGTCATTACTAGGAATAAGGTAAAATTTACATGTATTTTAGCAAAAAATTAGAAAATCATTCCCCTCCCTTTCTGTAGCTACATTCATCAGACACCTTTTGGCACTCTTCTTGAACTGGTTCATGCTATGACTGGCTTTGACGTGTGCGGGTAGTCTGTTCCATTCCTTTATTGCTGTACAATAAAAGGTGTTTGACACCTGCCCAATGACTGTGGGTACTACAAAGCTGTGCTCTCTCCCCCTAGTACTATGATTGCTTTGGTTCCCAACCTTGACAAAATTGACAGCAAGATATCCTGGACACTGTTTGTGAACAATTTTATAAACATGATTTAGCTTCAGTTGTTTTACTCTGTCTTCAACATTCAGCATATCCAATTGCTGTAATTCATCCTAGCCTACATGTTCTCTTGGTCCCAGCCCCAGGATGAATCTTACGATTTTGTTCTGGGTGATTTGCAGTCTATCTTTCAGTTTTTTTGTCAAGGCAGAGTACCATGAAGAGCAAGCGTAATCCATATGGCATTGTATAAGGGCTAGACATAGGGTCCTGCGAGCCTCAGTAGGTAGACACTGTGCTTGTCTATACAGGAACTTCAGTCTGGCATTCGCTTTCTTTACTACACTGTTCCCTATCAATTCTCCTGACATGCATGGGTCAAAGGGGATTCCCAGATATTTTACTGATGAAACCAAAGTGATGGGCTCCCCATTACACTGAACATTAAAATTATTTACCCTTCTCAGTTTATGTTTCGTGCCAAAGAGAATGGCTTCAGTTTTCCCTAGGTGTAATGATAGTTTGTTGTCTACTAACCATTTGCTGCAGGACTCCAGTTCCAGTGTTAAAACATTAGCAATATCTTGTGGGTCTTTACCTGTCACTAACAGAGCACTGTCATCTGCATACAGTAGGAGTTTGCACTTGACACTGATAGGCATATCATTGACATAACATAAGAATAATAAGGGATCCAGAATACTACCTTGGGGAATTCCACATGTTATCGGCAGGGGTTCTGATTCTGTTTTGTTGATTTTGACTATTTGTCTCCTGTTGCTAAGGTAGGACTTAAACCAGTCTACAGAACCTATACCGATAGCTTGAAGTTTCTTACATAATATATTGTGGTTGACAGTATCGAAGGCCTTTTGCAGGTCTAAGGTTACCATACCTATGAGGTTCCCTTTTGACATTTCAGTTCTCAGGTAATCCATCAGATTAATAAGGGAGGTGTCGGTTGAGTAGGATCTTCTAAAGCCAGATTGATAGCTATGGAGAATGCTGTTGTCATTAAGGTACTTAACTACTTGAGAATACACCGCTCTCTCCAGAATTTTAGATATTATACTGAGTATACTAACAGGTCTATAGTTGCTTACATCAGACCTATTATTTTTCTTGAAGATAGGAGTAACTCTGGCCTCCTTGAACCCCCGGTACGGTATTAGTGGTGATTGATAGATTATTA
>NC_069402.1:11804010-11829393 GCF_026875155.1 Cherax quadricarinatus
AAAAGGTTATGAAATTGCAAAAAACTAAGACCTATATCACTAACATCCCATATCATAAAAATCTTTGAGACGGTTCTAAGAAGCAAGGTAGCCAACCACCTAGATACCCAACAATTATACAACCCAGGACACACAGGTTTAGAGCAGGTCACTCCTGCCTGTCTCAGCTACTGGACCACTATGACAAGGTCCTGGATGTTGTAGAGGATAAATATACAAATGTAGTATACACAGACTTTGAAAAAAGCTTTCAACAAGTGTGACCATAGGGTAATAGCACACAAAATGTGGGATAAATGAATAATGGGAAAAGTTGGAAGATGGATCTACAACTTCCTGACAAATAGAACACAAAGAGTAATAGTAAACAGAGTAAAGTCCCAGGCAGCCATGGTAAAAGCTCTGTTCACAAGGCACAGTACTCACTCCCATTCTATTCCTCATCTTCATTTCTGACATAGACAGAGATGACACCCAGATCATCATGGCAGTGACCGCCATCGAAGACACTGTGAGACTCCAAGCTGACATCAACCAAATCTTCGAATGGGCCATCAAAACAATATGAAGTTCAACGAGAAGAAATTTCAACTACTCAGATGAGGAAAAACTTGAGGAAATTAAAATATGTGTCAGGGTATTACCATGAATTCAAACCATACATAGAGTGAAAAAGTAATGTGAAGGACCTGGGAGTGATAATGTCAGAGGATCTCGCTTTAAATACCACAACAATGTATTCTACCTTGTTTGCTAGGAAAATAATAGGATGGATAATGATAAACTTCAAAACTAGGGATGCCAAGCCCATGATTCTCCTCAATTTGCTTATGCTCTCTAGGCTGGAATACTGCTGTACACCAACTTACCCCCTTCAAGGCTGGTGACATTGCAGACCTGGAGAGTGCACAAAGAACTTTCATGGCACACATAAGTACGACAAGGCTCCTAAATTACTGGGAATGGTTGAACGTCCTTGACATGAATTCCCTCAAACACAGGTGAGAGGTACATGATAATATACACTTGGAAGGTCCTGGAGGAATTGGTACCAAACTTGCACACGAAAATCACTCCATATGAAAGCAAAAACTAGGCAGGAGATGCAAACATTCCCCCGACGAAAAGCAGGAGCGCACGAGTACACTGAGAGACAACATAAAAAGTGTCCGTGACACAAGACTCTTCAATTGCCTCCCAGCATACATAAGGAGGATTACCAATAGATTCCTGGTGCTGTCTTCAATAAGGCACTGGACAGGTACCTAAGTCAGTACCTGACCAACTTGGCTGTGGTTTGTACATCAGCTTGCATGCAGCCAGCAGTAACAGCCTGGTTGATCAGACCCTGATCTACCATGAGGCGTTTGTCTCAGACTGGGCCACAGGGGTGTTGACCCCCGAAACACTCTCCTTGTAAACTCTCCAGGTAAATCCGCATTGCATTGTGGGGGTGGTAATTCAGTGCGCCTTTGTCACCAAGCCAAGTGTAAGGAATACTTCACTCTCCGGCAGTGTGGGTGGTGGGGAAAGGCAGTAATGGGGAGAGGAGGCAGTTGGGGTGGTAGGGAAGGAAGTGTGTGTTTGTGTAAACAACATGGCTGACTGTCTGTCTGTCTGTCTGTCTGTCTGTCTGTCTGTCTCTCTCTCTCTCTCTCTCTCTCTCTCTCTCTCTCTCTCTCTCTCTCTCTCTCTCTCTCCCACAGGTACATATAAATACAATTATACACAGTGTAAATTACCTGGGATAACCAAAAAATCCAGACTGGCAAATAATAAGTATCAGGACTCAGATGTGATGCAGTGACTACTGCCTCGTGTGTAATACATACTGGTTCACTAGTGGCTCTCTCTGAGACAGAGAGAGACAGAGGCAAGGAGACAGAAAAAGAGGCAAGCAGACAGAAAAAGAGCCAAGAGCAGACAGATAGACAGAAAAAGAGACAAGTAGACAGATAGACAGACAGAAAAAGAGACAAACAGACAGAGAGACATGTTTATGTGTAAGGTGAAAACAAATGAAGGGAAGTCAGTGTACCCTCATCAGATGTCACCACTGTCATTAGTGGAGATATAAGATAAGATGAGTGACACTCTTATTTATTTTTTTTATTAATTTATTTTATGTCTTTGCAAACAGAACATTGAGATTTTGTATTTACAATAGTGGGTTGCAGTACAAAGAGAGCCTCTATTATGCCTAGGCATTATGGGCCAACTTAACATTATTGGCTTACAGTCTACTTAACACTAAGGAGTATATTATAGTTGTACAATATGATAGTAATTATTTCATAGTTGTACAGTAGAATATTAATTATAAATGAATCAAAATTTGTATAATACAAAGACATATTTATATTCTAAAATGCTTTTTTGTGAAAACAATGATTCAATTATATTCCTGTCAACAATGGATAAAAGGTTCAAAGTGATTGTTTCAGTTATGATGTGGGAGTACATAGGTGAGTAAATGTGTACTGAGTATTTAGCGTTTAGTCCAGGGTGGTTAAGTGGCTTATGAGAAGAGTCTTAAATTGATTTACAGACTGGGTTACTTTAATATCTTCTGGTAATGAATTCCATATTTTGGGGCCCTTTATGTGCACCGAGTTTTTACACAGTGTGATACGGACACAAGGTATATCAAAAAGAGATCTGTGATTTGTGTTGTGGTCATGTGTCCTGTTAAGGTTGGTGAGGAGAAGTTTGAGTGGAGGGTTTATATTTGCGTGTATTGTTCTGTGTATGTAGTAGGCACATGAATAAGTATGGATGTTCTTAACCCTTTTGGGGTTTCGGCCGTACTAGTAAGGCTTACACCAGGGCTTTTTGACGTAGTAGTATGCATAAATTCTAGCGCCATCAAATCTAGTGAGAGAAAGCTGGTAGGCCTACATATGAAAAAATGGGTTTATGTGGTCAGTGTGTGCAGTATAAAAAAAATCCTGCAGCACACAGTTCATAATGAGAAAAAAACTTTGACGGTGTTTTTGGATTAAAACAGTGAATTTGCACTGTATTTTCCTATGGTATTTATTGTTGTATTCTAGTTTTTCTGGTCTCATTTTAAAGAATGAAAGACATATTACAGAAATTGAGATGATTTTGACTGATTTTACAATGAAAAGTACCTTGAAATTGAGCTCAAAGTAGCAGAAATGGTCGATTTTTACCAAAGATCAAAAGTAAACAAATCATGCCAAGCGTCCAACACATGTCAACTGGTGAGTCTAATATTCTTTCACAAGTGTGCTGGTATTATTTATACCATTTCTACACTAATGCAGTAGTCTGCATAACAGTAAATCTTTTATTTTTTTGTGAGAATAAAAATTCAAAGTGGAAAGCAAAAGAATGTAAGAGGGGCATGGGAACATGACTAATGAACAGAGGAAATGTTATTTTAGTGCCAGGAATGTCTTTCTTGTTTATTCTGGACTCTACTCAGAAATTGGCATCTTTTGAAATTTGTGTGAAATTTGCTAAATTGCTAAATTCTGACAACTGTATTGCATAGTTGAAATCAGTAAATGGGTGGTTTCTTGCACTCATTCGATAGAAAAATTGGAGTTCTAGCAAAATAGTTATGATTTTTGTTGACTAGTACACTGGAATTGGCCGAAAAGAGGGCTCAAACTGGGCAAAATCGCCAAATGCGTAAGCATCGAGACCGCAAACTTCGCGAAAGTGTATTTCCCTAAGTTTTCCATCAAATTTCATACTTTTGGTGTCATTATGATCAGGAAAAGATTCTCTATCTTTTCATAAGAAAAAATAATTTTTTTTTTTAAATTTGGACGACCCTGAGAACAAGTCTCGGAGAGGATCTGCCAACCCCAAAAGGGTTAAAGGTGAGCAGATTCAGACTTTTGAAAATTGGTGGAGTATGCTGGTGGGAGTGGGAATTTGTTATCATTCTTACTTTTGCTGGGTTATTAGGGGTGTTAGGTGATTGGATGTTGTTGATCCCATGCACAAATTCCATATGTAAGATAAGGGTATATGAGTGAATGGAACAGTGCCAGGAGAGCTGATTCTGGAATGTAGTACCTTATCTTTGATAGTATGCCTACAGTCTTGGAGATTTTCTTGGTGATTTGTTGTATGTTTGTCCAGAACTTAAGGCTACTGTCAAGGTGGATACCTAGGAATTTTCACTCTGTAAATCTTGTGACTAATGATCCATTTAGCATTATGCTAATTGGATCATTTGCAGCTTTGTTTCCAAAATGAATGAAATAGGTTTTATCAGTGTTCAGGGTAAGTTTGTTAGTCATCATCCAGGTAGATATTTTCTGTAATTCAGCATTGACTGTGTTTGCTAGTATGACTGTGTTTGGGTGGGAAAAGACATATGTAGTGTCATCTGCAAATAATATGGGTTTGAGTAGCTGTGATGCATTCGGTAGATCATTGATGTAGATGAGAAAGAGGAGTGGTCCAAGGGCGCTTCCTTGTGGGACTCCTACTGTGATTTGTTGGGTGGAAGAGTTTGTATCATTTGCATATACATATTGAGTTCTGTTACTAAGGTATGACTTTAGGTAGTTGAGGGAGTGGCCTCTGATACCATAGTGCATTAATTTGGAGTTCAGCAATTCATGGTCGACCCCATCAAAAACTCATTCATTCAGTCGAGTGTGCATGTTCTGATTCCAGTCCTTGATTGCTTCTTCAACCTTCATATCTATTGTTGTTATTTGCTCAGTGTGACTGGCTATAGCTGTTTTCAGAGTATTTTTTGTGTCATCACTTCCCAATGTAATCTTCTCTTCAAGGTTTTGGATCTTGTTCTCAAGGTTGGTTATCTTGGATTCTCGTCGCACAAGTGTTGCTTTAATATCTTTGATTTCACTTTCTAGAGTGACGATGTAATCTCTGATATTGTCAGGAATAATCATACCTGAGTTATCATGGGTGAATCCTTTGAAGGGAGTGGAGTTGGAGTGGGAGTCAGCCATGTTTGTTGTTGTTGTTCCCTTTGTTGTAGTGGTGAGGGAGGTTGACGATACACCAGCGTCCTGCTGGGTAGACAAGTTGAGTTCTAGGGTCCTTGGTGTTATTCTTTTATTACTGATGTTGTTTCCTCTGCGATATCCTCTCATAGTATCACTAAAGTAGATACTGTGTAGCTATGGCGGAGAAGGCTTGATTTCCATGAGCTTGGGTTAAGCGATCGTCTGGCAGTGGAGGCAGTTTTTGGGTTAACAGGGCTGTCTTCCTTAGATCTTTTATTTCGTCAAGATTTGGGTTACATTCCTAGTATTCTTGGGTCATTTTGTGGTCTACCTGGGTTCTTGTAGTTGTACCTTCAATTATGCCATCACAAGCTTCGATGAGAGATGGTTTCTTGAAGAATAAGACCTGCTAGGATGCCGCTGCTTCTGTTATTATTATTATTATTATTATTATTATTATTATTATTATTATTATTTACTATTATTATAGAAGAAACAGCACTAAGAACAGCAAGGCAGCACCTAGAAATCGACTATTCCATAAGAAGACCCAGCAGGATGCCGGCGCCCCATCCACCCCCCTCACCACCCAGAGCGACGCATCACCAACAACAAACATGGCCGACTCCCCCTCACCCACCAACCAAGGCGACTCGACAAAAACAACACCAACCTACCTCTACTACCTTCACAGGATTTATCCCATCTGATATGCTCCCATGTATGACTAATGATCCTGACACTTTAAAGAATTACATCACCACCCAAACGGCAGATAACTTGAATCTTTGTACTGAAAATATGTCTCTTCGTGCAACAATAACAAACCATGAATCTAAGTTATTTCACCTTGAGAATAAGATCAACAGCCTTGAACAACAGCTTACATCATCTGGCATGACTAATTTTGGTAAGACCCTCCAATCAGTCATAGCCAGTCACACAGACCAAATAACATCCCTAAACATGAAGATTGATGATGCCATCAAGGACTGGAAAATAAACATGAATACCCAATTGAACAATTATTTTGCTAACCAAGATGATAAGGCAGAGCAAGATAAGCTAGCCGATGCAGTAATGATAAACATTCCTCTCTTTTCTAGTGAATTAAACCATACCACCTGCAAAGCTACAACTCTCCAGATCATGCACGACCACCTACATGTTAGTGTGCCAGTGTGGGAAATAAAAGAATCATGGTTACTAGGGAACCAAGGGAGAAAAGGTGTTATGCTTAGATTTCACACACAAGACAGAAAAAAAGATTTAATAAGCTTATCTATAAAAGCAAAAAAGGATATATACATAAGTGAGTGTCTCACAAGAAAACGACAGAACCTCCTTTACAGAGTGACAAAACTGAAACATGAGAATAATGATAAAATTCACCAGTGCTTTGTACTTGATGGACAAATTCTAGTAAGAAAAACAAATATAGACCATGTACACTATATTACAAATGATAATGAACTATCAAACTTCCTTCATGATGCAAACATTACAGAGTCTGACTGATATTAATGACCAAATCTTTGCACTACGTTAGTGTATGTTATTATGCCATTATTGAACTAATGTTTGAACTATCACCTCCTAGATAGTATTTACTACCTCATTATCCCAGGTGTCCCACACAGTTCTTTGTGTGACCCAGTTTGTGTTATCTTCCCAATGACTTAAGAAATCGTAATGACACGATTGCAAATAAACCATACCCCCGGCCGGTTTATTTGCAATCGTGTCATTACGATTTCTTAAGTCATGTTGACGGCAGTGAAGGGACTTGAGCTAGAGTTCGTCACGGCCACGCTAGCTGGAGATTCGTCTGTAAAAACTTGCATTTGTGGTCACAGAGGTGCCTGTGCTAACCTTCCTATGGTGTAGAAATATACCTAGTTGGATGAATCTTATTGTGGCTAGCTGGTCTAGTGGTTAGCGCGACGGGCTGGAGTTTTGAGACTCTATGACCGCGGGTTCAATCCCGGCCGGGGGTATGGTTTATCTTCCCAATTTCCAATTCACAATTTATTATTTGTTAAAAAGATACTTACTTTTTAATAATATCAGTATTACCATTTATTCCTAATTAAGCACTGTTATAATTCTCTTAGAAATTTACCTAATTTTCCCTTTGCTCCCAAACTACAAATAACAAACTAGTGTATGTTCCTATTTCACTACTGTGCAATTCCTTGTACCATCCTTCACTAGCTAGTATCAACTATCTCAAATAATATTTCTTTTTGTGATATTAATTGCTCAAACTTTATGCTATAAGGCAAATCCTACTCTCAGATTAATTTTATATCATAGTGACTATCTATTTAAAGATTGTTTATCACTACTTAATTTAGTCCCTTTTACATTTCTCCTGAAATAATTCTCTACATACCAATACATTGTACTGTCCTTTATTCAGTAATTGCTATACCTCTAGTTTTAATAACAATTAAAGGGCTACCTTCAGATGATATAATATTTTTTCCTCTTGTCCATATAGTCACATTTATTAAAATACTCCAGGTGCTATTGATTACCTCAGGTGCTACTGATTTTGTTTTTAATACATTCTTTTATTATTATATTCACTAGCTCCTTTACTTTAACTGTAAATATCTACAATAGTTCATAAACTCACATTTGTTAAAATAATTAAGGTGCTATTAGATGCTTAAGTGTAAAACTGAATTATCTATTCTGTAATAATCCCTTTTTCTTTTAAAATTTTTTTCAAGTTCTAGAATAATTACAGAGTCCTATTCATAAGTCTAGTTGTAGATTCAATATAAATCATATAATATTTTACTAAGAAAATCTAGTTTGTAAAGTCACTCTCATCTTATGACTATAGGCAAAGATCCTGATGTAAACTTTCTACTAAATGAATTACATAAATCCAACAGCAACTGTAATTACTATACAGCAGACCAAGCAAAGACATTACTCAGTTCAAACAATAATATAACTGTCTTTAACTACAATGTCAGATCATTGAGTAAACATTATGACGACCTCACAGCATTACTCAATTCCCTTCATTCCAATATATCAATCATCACACTCACAGAAACCTGGCATAAGCCTGATATTACAGATGTCTATATCATTCCTGGCTACATGGCCATACACAACTGTAGAACAGACCAGCAAAGGGGAGGAAACAGCTATTTACTACTCAAATCAACTCGAATGTATCAATAAATCTTGCACAAGGGATGAACAGGGAGAATATATCAAAGCCAAATTTAATCAAAGTTATAAACATCTACAGAGTACCACAGTCAAACTTTTACCACTTTAGTGAAAAACTAGGAAATATGATTACTGATGCACAAATGAATAAAGACCACCTACTACTAACAGGAGATTTCAACATAAACACACTACATGACCAGGACCCACAAGTAACTGAATTCACAAACACAATGAGCAACTGCCTGTTGCTACCAGCAATATCTAAACCTAAAAGAATCACCAAGACAAGTATCTCCTTAATAGACCACATCTGGACAAACACAATATCCCCTTTAAAATCAGGCATAATCACAGACAACACTACAGACCACTACCCAACCTTTCTCATAACTAATCTGGGCAAACTGCCACAAGACATTACTGAAGTAACCTTCAGACTACATAACGAGACAGCAGTTAACAACTTTACAGCAGCTATGAATAACATCGATTGGCAAAATGAGCTTGACACATATGCATATATGAATGAGTGTATAAATAATTTTCTGAAAAAAAAAAAAAAAAAAAGCCTCTATAACAAACATTGCCCAAAAAATAAACAGATCACAGCAAAGAGACTGAATAATCCCTGGCTAACACCAAGCATCTTCAAATCCATTAACACAAAGCACAAATATGAAAAACAGTACATAAAGGGTCAAATAACTAGAGAACAGTCTAAACGTTACTCGTCAGCTCTTACCAACGTGATAAGAAGATCTAAAAAATTGTATTATGAAAACAGATTACATAACATCAAAGGTGATATAAAAAAAAACTGGATAACTCTTTCTGAAATTCTTGGTACTAAAAAGTTATTGAAAAACAAAACAATCAAACTAACAAAATCAGATGAACCCCAACTCACACCAACTGAAACAGCAAACAGACTCAATGTTTTCTTCTCTATCACAGGAAAAAATCTAGCGAACAAAATACCAAACGCAAACACCCATCCATCAGACTACCTCATAGGTACCTACCCAAATATGCTATTCCTAGCTCCAACCAACCCAACAGAAGTTATGCTCATCATAAACACCCTTAAAAACAAGGCAGGAGACATAAACAACTTGTCTGCTTTTATGTACAAAAAAGCTTCTCAAGTATTGTCACCAATTATTGCAAAACTCTAACAAATCCACTGAATCATCTACCTTCCCAACAATCCTCAAAATAGCGAGGGTCACTCCGATCCACAAAGGAGGTGACCAAGCTGACTTGAATAACTATAGACCAATATCTAACTTACCACTGCTCACTAAAATCTTTGAAAAATTAATTCATAGAAAGATCTATTCCTACCTCGTCTCACACAACATATTAAACCCTTGTCAGTTTCGATCAGGAATGATAAAAGCACAAATGATGCTATCATACACATGCTAGAACTAATATATACCACACTCGAAAAGAAAGAAATCCTGCTGCGCATTTTCATTGATTTACGTAAAGCATTTGATACAGCTGACCAGGAACTGCTGTACTCCAAACCAACGCACTATGGTATCAGAGGCCACTCCCTCAACTACCTAAAATCATACCTTAGTAACAGAACTCTATATGTGCATGTAAATGGTCCAAACTCTTCCACCCAACCAATCACAGTAGGAGTCCCACAAGGAAGTGTCCTTGGACCAATCCTCTTTCTCATCTACATCAATGATCTACCAAATGCAACACAGCTACTCAAACCCATATTATTTGCAGATGACATTACATATGTCTTTTCCCATCCAAACACAGTCATACTAGCAAACACAGTTAATGACAATTTTCAGAAAATATCTGGCTGTATGATGACAAATAAACTTACCCTGAATACTGATAAAACCTATTTCATTCAGTTTGGAAACAAAGCTGCAAATGATCCAATTAACATAATGCTAAACGGATCATCAGTCACAGGACTTACAGAGGGAAAATTCCTAGGTATCCACCTTGACAGTAGCCTAAAGTTCCAGACAATTACAACAATCACCAAGAAAAACTCCAAGACTATAGGCATACTATCAAAGATAAGACGCTACGTTACAAAATCAGCTCTCCTTATCTTACATATAGAATTTGTGAATGGGGATCAACAACATCCAATCACCTAAGACCTCTAATAACCCAGCAAAAGGCAACAGTAAGAATGATAACAAATTCCCACTCATGCCAGCATACTCCACCAATTTTCAAAAGTCTGAATCTGCTCACCATTAAGAACATACTTACTTATTCATGTGCCTAATACATACACAGAACAATACACGCAAATATAAACCCTCAACTCAAACTTCTCCTCACCAACCTTAACAGGACACATGATCATAACACAAGACACAGATCTCTTTTTGATATACCTCATGTCCATATCACACTGTGTAAAAACTCTATGCACATAAAGGGCCCAAAATATGGAATTCATTACCAGAAGATATTAAAGTAAACTGGTCTGAAAATCAATTTAAGACTCTTCTCAAAAGCCACTTAATCACCCTAGACTAAACGCTAAATACTCAGTACACAAATACTCACTTATGTACTCCCACATCATAATTTCAACCATTTGAAACCATTTATCCATTGCTGACAGGAATATAATTGAATCTTTGTTTTCAAAAAAAGCATTTTTGAATAATGATTATATCTTTTGTCTTACACAAATTAGGTTACTTATAATTAATAATCTACTGTACAACTATGAAACAATTACAATATCACTGTACAACTATGATACAATCTTTGGTATTAACCCTTTCAAGGTACGTCCCATAGATCTACGGCTTCACGTTGAGTGTCCAAACCGTAGATCTACACCAAAATTCTAGTGCCATCAAATTTAGCATGAAAGCACTTATAGGCCTACATATGAGAGAACGGTTCTGCGTGGTGGGTGTGCGCCATAAACAAAAAATTTAGGAGCCCGCATAGCATTGTGGGAACACCGGCTCAGTTACCCTTGTTCACTATGCCTCGTCGCAAGTCAGCTCTCACTCCCCGGAAAATTGGGACTCTCCTCTTCCTATCTGATAGTTCTGACATTCATAGAAGTGGAAATGAAGACGAATTCTACGGCGTTGATCAATTGTGACCGAAAGGGAATGAGCAGGATATCAAATAATAGTGCAGAAAACCCTTACGATCCTCAAACCTTCTACCTCTGGTTGTGGGCACTCGTGACTCACGGCGGTTGTTCCTCAACGAAAGAGAAAACTATATTTTTGCGTGGCCAGGCCTCTGACTTCAGAAATGATGATGATAGTGACGTGGATTGTGATTTTATTGCGCTCGACGATCATTCGAGTAGTGATGTGAGGAATACATTCACCAGTGAAGCATGGGTATGTTCGCTGCCGCATGCACTCGGGTAGGGTACCCTATGCTGTGCCCAGGGGACAGAGTACATCCTGGAGTACATCCCGGAGTCCCACCCGTGGCCCTACACCATTTTTAGGTAGTGATAGTGAGGATGATGTGGCTACACTTGGCATGGATAGACCACAGGCATCAGTGGATGGTGTTAGTGGGGGATGGTAGTGGCACTGCCATGCTTGACTCACACCCCAGGGTGGCCCCACGCTGCTGACTCATCAGTTCAAGGACAAAGCGGAGCAGGTCAGCCACCAGCCCACCAAAACCACAACCACCGCACAACCAGCCTATGATGTCCAGTATCCACCAGCAAACCGTATGTGGGATTGGCAGCAAAATCCCAATTTTGTTCCAAGCCTCACCACTTTGATGACTCTCAAAGTGAAATTCTACCTACTTGCCCCCTTGGAACCACGGCCAATGAACTGGAATTCTTGAATTTTCTTTGACCAGCCATTATGGAAACTATTGCCAGGAAGTAATAAGTATTTTGAGTACACCATGGCAAATACAATCTTTATCACCACAGCCAAGACTACACAGGTGGAAAAGAGACGACTGTTGCAGAAAATGTATTGCTTTTTGAAACAATAATGCTTATGCCTCATGTCTATAGCATAATATAAAAGCATACTGGTAAAAAAGATCGGCTAATTTCTACCGGTCTTCAGTGAAATCATACCAATGAACAGGTTTATCTTACTCTTACGTATGTTGCACTTCTCTGACAAAACCAGGCCTGACAGAAGTGACAGGTTTATACAAGATTAGAAATGTTTTCATGTATCTCAAACAAAAGTTCAGCATATACTTTTATCTATTCAAGAAAGTTGTAATTGATCAGTCTTTGATTTTGTTCAAAGGTAGACTGTCATTCAAGCAGTATATACAGAGCAAGAGGAAACGCTTTGGTATAAAACTGTTTGTACTCTGTGACTGTGACAGTGGCCTGGTGTTGGATATTGTTGTATACACGGGAAGTAAACATGAAAGATATCAAGATGTTATTGGGTATCTCAGGTGACGTAGTGAGAACCATGATGGCACCTTATTTTGGTAAGGGGCATACATTATATACCGATAATGGTACCAAGCCATTACTCAGTGATTTCATGCGAGTGAACAAGACAGATGGGGTGTGGACAGTGTGTTCTAATCATAAACATATGCCCGGCTCAACGCAGGTGTCTGGTGATGACGTGCAGGTGTTTACTGCAAATGACATCATGGCTTAAGGTGGCATTTACAAACGAGATGTCACATTGTTGACAACCATTCACCGTAATGAAATGCAAGACAGTGGCAAAGTTGATCGAGTGACTAATGAACGTATTCGAAAACCAGTGTCAGTGATTGATTATACACAAACATGCCTGGTTGACAATGTGACATGCAGATTGGTTTTGTTGGCTGTGTTCGTAAGAGTTACAAGTGGTACATGAAACTTTTCTTCCATCTCATGGACATTTCAATGCTCGTGCATATAATATGTACCAAATAAAAGACTGGCAACAGACCCCCTTATGGTTTAATTTTTTTTGTCTTTGTCAGACAACTCATAATGAAGTACCAGGTAAGAACACCTGCTATACAACATGGTTTCCCCGAATTACTCAGGATATACCAAAATGTTTGAGGAGAGAAGGTGATCATTTCATAATACAGCTTCCTTCAACTCAGAAGAAATTTGCTCAGAAGAGTTGCCCTCATCTGTGCACAAACAAAACGACTGCAACAAAGACGCAAAGACACTCGGTTTATGTGTGAGGAATGTAAGGTGCCTCTGTGTATGGTGCCTTTGTTTCAAGGAGTTCCACAAGCTCCAGCAGTTCTAAAACCATGTCCAGTGATTGTAAATATGTAAATATATGATAGAACATTAGTATTATACAAGATTTGTGCATGTTTATTGCATAAACAACAGTGGTAAACAATAATATGATAATAACTTTAGTGCGGTTTTTGTGTTCAATACGGAGTATATATTATTCAATTATATACAGTATTGGTCACTCAGGCCCCCAAAAGTTTTGTAGGAATAGAAAAAAATGGGAAAAAAAAAAAACTATTTAAAAAATGCTAAATAATGTAATGCGCATATGTGGGAATTCGTCGATGTTGCCACCCCATGATTTTTGACAAACTTCTTCAAATTCAATTCAAATTCAAATTCAAAGTTTATTTTCTATAAGTATTACAATGCTGAGTTTACAGAATTTGGTTATTGTGTGGTTTACATGTAGTAAAAGAATAATTACAGAGTGTACCACTAGAACGCCTGCATGGCTAGGCATTTCGGGCAGACTTAGATTAAATCTTAGGTTTAAAATGTTACAAAATTATGAGGTAAGTTGGTTTTTATGGCTAAGTGACTAAATACTAGTTGTGAGTTTAGCAATGTGAATGCTTTTATTTTGGCACTATACATAGTTTCAGTATTGGAGTATCACAGGCCAACTTATGACTAGTTAAGATTCATTATTTTGAGATTGAGATTGGGTATTTCAGTTTATGGTCAAATGGGTGAGTGAGTGTAAGTGTGAACCACCAGGTGGTATTCGTATTTTAGTTGACAGGGGTGTATCAGGGAGATAAGATGTTTTCTGATGGTAGTTTTGAAGGTGATGAATGTGTCTGCAGTTTTGGAATTTTAGGTAGGGTGTTCCAGATTTTAGGCCTTTGACATACATTGAATTTTTGTAAAGGTTTAGTCGGACACGGGAAATGTCATAGAGATGTTTGTGTCTGGTGTTGTGCCTGTGGGTTCTGTCACAACTATCAAGAAAGCATTTTAGGTCAAGGTTAATATTGGAATTTAAGGTCCTGTAAATGTAGATGGCACAGTAGTAAGTGTGGATGTACTGAACAGGGAGTAAGTTTAGATCTATGAAGAGTGGGGGGGTGTGTTGCCAGGATGGGATTTAGTGATTATTCTTACTGTGGCTTTTTTGTTGGGTTATTATTGGTTTTAGGTGTGTTGCTGCAGTTGAACCCAAGCATAGATAGCATAGGTGAGGTATGGATATATAAGTGAATGGCATAGTGTGAGAAGGGCAGTTTGCGGCACGTGTATCGTATCTTGGAGAGGATCCCAACCGTTTTGGATACTTTTTTGGTTATGTGTTGGATATGGGTGCTGAAGTTCAGGTTGTTGTCGAGGTATGGGCCTAGGAATTTGCCCTCATTATGCCTGGCAATTAGAGTGTTGTCGATCTTTAATGTTAATTTGCGCATCTCCTGCTCTGCTACCAAACATAATGTAGTAGGTTTTGTCAACGTTAAGCGTAAGTTTATTGGCTGTCATCCAAGTCGATATTTTGATCAGCTCCTCATTAACAATGGTGTTGAGGGATGCAAGATTAGGGTGAGAGATGACATAAGTCGTGTCGTCAGCAAAGAGAATGGGGTTCAGGTGTCGAGATACGTTTGGAAGATCATTGATGTATATGAGGAAGAGCAGGGGACCAAGGACACTTCCCTGCGGAACTCCAGTATCAAGTGGCTGTGTTGTTGATGCTGTGTCTTTAATGGTGACATACTGATACCTATTAGTAAGGTAAGATTTGAAATATGCAAGCTCATGGCCTCTTATACCATAATGGTCAAGTTTGTGGAGTAGGATGCCGTGGTCTACTGTGTCAAAAGCTTTTCTTAGGTCAATAAAAATTCCTAGTGGATATTCCTTATTTTCCAATGCTGTGTAAAGCAGATCTAGCATTTTTATAATTGCATCGTTAGTGCTTTTATTTTTCCTGAATCCAAATTGGCAGGGGTTGAGTATGTTTTGTGACGTTATAAATGAATATAGTCTCCTGTGCACGAGTTTCTCAAAGATTTTGGATAGCAATGGTAAGTTTGATATTGGCCTATAGTTGTTTAAATCTGTAGGGTCACCACCTTTATGTATTGGTGTAACCCTTGCACTGTAACTCGGTAAGTACTGATCAGAATTTTTTTTTTTTGTCTTATTACCTTCACAAAAATATGCTCTTTAATTCTGTAAGAATTTTTTTTTTTTTTTTTTTTTTTAAATTTCTTGGACACTGGAGCACCACTTCAGATTTTGGCCTTGGACCCTGAAGGGGTCCATAATGCCTAGGCATAATAGAAGCTCTCTTTGTACTGCAACCCACTATTGTTTACCTGGAGTTTACCTGGAGAGAGTTTCGGGGGTCAACGCCCCCGCGGCCCGGTCTGTGACCAGGCCTCCTGGTGGATCAGTGCCTGATCAACCAGGCTGTTGCTGCTGGCTGCACGCAAACCAACGTACGAGCCACAGCCGGGTGATCAGGAACTGACTTTAGGTGCTTGTCCAACTAAATCTCAATGTAATTTTTTGAGAAGACAAAATAAATAAATAAATAAATAAATTATTATCATTATTATTATTATTATTATTATTATTATTATTATTATTATTATTATTATTATTTATTTCCATGTATTTTTAAGAAATTTTACCCCCCTTTATGTATAATTGTATTTATGTTTTAACCTTTTGAAACAGAGATGGACCCAAACCCAGCCGGGCCGCGGGTTTAAAGCCAGTCTGCTGGCCAGCTAGTCAGCCAGCTGGTCAGTCCCCCCCAGAAAACCAGGCCTGCCAGCCCCCCGGCCACCCCACCCCGCCACCCAGCCACCCAGCTGGTAACCCAAACCCAGCCCCCCTAGGGGGTAAAACCACCAAACCCAGCTAGTAGTAACCCAGCCGGGCCAGCCAGGGGGCAGAAAGCTGGGTAAACCCCAGCTACCCAGCCAGCCAGTACCCAAGCCAGCCAACCAGCCAGCTGTGCCCCCGCCAGCCTCCTGCCAGCCATGTTTTTTCAACTAACCCCACCCCCCTTTCCCCCAGAAAAAATTTTGCGGGGGGCCCTACAAATACTATGAAAATTTTATTTTAGGCAATGTATGTGACTAAAATAGTTAAAAATTTATTCACTTTTTAAATGTTTGTGCATTTTTGTTTAGTTTTAAAAGGATTTGCATTTGCCCAAAAATTTTTGGTTTATTGGTCCCACGGGCCCAAAAAAGTTATTTGGGAAAAAAAATTTTAAAAATAAAGGGAAAAATTGTAGGGAAAAAATATTACTGCTACCGGAATTTGGGGCGATGTTGCCGCAAGGGGTTTTTTTACTTCATCCCTTTCATATGTCAGTAAGTACGGGATCCCCCTTTTTATTTTTTGCTTTTAAAAACTAAAATTTTTTGTCTATCTTTCATAAAAAAAAAATATATTTTTTTTTTTTTTGAAATTTTTTAAAAACCCTGAGAAAACAATTTTGGAGGGGTTTGGGCGACCCTTTCAGGGTTGCCCGCCCCTCCCCCCCCCCTAAAAGAAATGGAAGTCACTTCCCCCAAGCCTTACCTATAAGGCTTTTGAAATCGGGGGATTTTGAAGTGATCCCCCATTTTCTTGGGGTTTAAATTTAAATTACCCAAGGTCACTTCAAAGCCCCTTTTTAAAAAAATTTTTTTTTGGTTTTTTGAGTTTTTGATTTTAGAAATGACCTGTGGTCCATGGGGCTGGATGAGGAACGGGTTTTAAAGAGGTAGAGCTTCACTGTTATAAAACTGAAGTCCTATCAATTGGCCCTCCAAGTTTCGGGGAAATGGCAGGAGAATTGCCCTTTTCCCAGTTGTCACTTGAGGGGGAATTTTTTTTTCCAGGAGGTATTTCTTAAACACTGGGGGAAAAAACACTTAAAAAAAACCCAAATTTTAAAAAAAATTTCCCCGTCCCCCCAATGATTATTTTTGGCCTTCCAATCCCCATACAAATTACCTTGGCGACACTGTTTTTTTTTTGGACATCGGTTTTTTTTCAGTGTTGCCCAGAAAAGGCCCTTAAATTTGAAAATCCCCCCTAGCATTACACAAAACATGGATTTAAACCCTATCTTTCATAGGCTTTTTGTCTTGGCAGTCCCTTTACCTTCTGCGTGATGTATTTCCCCCTTTGGCAAAAATTTCTTAAAAAAAAAGGGGCCGGGTTTACCCAAAAATTTGAACCCCTTTTTGGGGTTTTGCATTCTTTGCAATATATTTTTCGCCAACTTTTGTCAAAAACTGGCACCCCAAACCATCCTTCCCACACTGGGTATGTAACTATTTTTTTTTTTATTATCCCCAACGGCCGATTCCCCCCAAGGCGGGTGGCCGAAAAAAAAAACTTTCACCATCATTCACCCCCTTTCATGTCTTGCCGAAGGGTGCTTTAAACTACATTTTTTTTAAATGAAACTTTAACACCCCCCCCTTTTCAGAGTGCGGGGCACTGTACTTCCATCCCCGGGAAATAAAGTCCGGCCTGCGGTTTCCCTAAATCCTTCATAAATTTTACTTTCCCTTAAACTCCAAAAAGCCGTAAAGTTTTAAAAAAACCATTTTTTCCCCTTCATCCTTTTAAAAACCCCCGCTCACGATGCCTGCGGGAAAGTCCAAGCCCCTCGCACCCCAAAAACCCCCCTTTTACCCCCCCCCTAAACCCCTTCTTTGGCCGCCCCCTTTCCCCCGCCTTCCTTCCATTTAAGATGTTCCCACCTTAAAGGGGTCTTCTGTTTGCCCCATTTTTTTTTTTCTTCATGTCCGAACCCCCTAAAAACAACCCTTCCTCAGCCCTTGGACAACTTTTTTTGGTAATCCCCGCACCTTCCAAAACTTCCAAAATTTCGAATTCTCTGCTTTTTATATTCACACCACACTTTTGCCCTCCAGACATGAATCCCCCTTCCCTCCAGCCTTCTCCTCGCTGCAATTCTTTCCCCCACGCTTCACACCCTTTTAAAAGGGGTTTGGGGAAAAAAATATACTCTCTTCTTTCCCCCTCTTTTGCCCCCAAAGGGGAAAAAAATTTTCTTTGTCTCCCAGACCCTAAGTGCCCCCACTCACTCTTTTTCCCTCAATCAATTCTTTGATTCCCTCTTTCTTTCTTGGGCCCCAATCCCCCCGGGGAACCGGTCCACTCCCAAATATCTGAATAGTTCACCTCCCCCCATACTCTTCCCCCAATCTGAAAATTCAACCCTTTCATCCCCTTTTCTTTTTGTTATCCTCAAAAACCTTCCCTTTTTCCGGGTATTACCTTTAATTTTTTTCTTTTGAAAACCCCCTCCCAAAAATTTCCCCAAACCAATCTCTGAATTTTCTCTTCAGAATCCCCCAAGAGAAACGTGTATAGCAAAGAGAGTTTTGTGAAACTCCCACTTGTGTGGGGTTTCTTTATTTTTTTAAAACTCCCCCTCTTCCCAAAGCCCTTTCGCATTTATTTTCTTTTAAAAAAACCCCCAATTTCTATAAATTATTAAAAAACCCAGGGTTTTTCACACACAACCCCTTGGTTTTAAGGGCCCTTTCTTTTACGGGGAAAAAAAATTTCCCTCTTTCCTACTTTCTTAACTTGGGCCCTCCTACCCTCGTAAAAAAATTTTTTTTCACTGCTTTCAGTAACCCCTTTCCTAACACCATCACTTGCAAATCTCCCAAACATTCCCCCCCTTTAATCCCCCCTTTGAAATTGGGCCTTTTTCCCAAATTTTTTAAATCCCAACAAAGACCTTTTTGGGCCTTACCCTTAAATATGTTCACTTTATTTTTCACTTTTAAAACCTGGTCCACACACCCCCTCCCTTTTCCCAAAAAAGCCCCCTTTGGGCATCTGTTTATCCTATTCCCCGCCCTTCTTTTTAATTCTTTCAATTAAAACTCCTTTTTCACTTTCCCCGGTTTCACTAAACAGCTTTTCCCCCTTTAATTTTGCACTCTCTTTTATCCCCCTTTTCCTTTTTACAAAGGAAAATATGCATGCTCTCTGCCAATCCATAGGTTAAACCTTTCCCTCTTTCCCTACATTTATTAAATTTAAATTTCACCAAACCCCCTCCAAATCTTATCCCCACCTGTTTTAAACCCCTTTCTATCTTTTTCCCTTTAATTTCCCCGGGTGCCTTACCCCCCTTATTTTACCCCAAATGCCCGAAAATTTCCCCCCCATCACAAAAGGGGTCTTTCCCCATCTACAAGGGTGTTATTTTCCTCCTTGCCCTATACCGGGAAAAAAACGCTTCCCATCTTCTTTAACATTTTAAAAATTTTCCTTTAAAATTTTTCCTTCCATCTTCCCCAAAACCTCTAACTCTCCAAATTTAAAAAACTCCCCTTTCCCTTTTTTTAACTGACAAAAACCAATTTTTTTCTTAGGGTTTTTAAATTGTTAATTAAATCCCAAAAATTTTTTTTATTTTCCAAAAATTTTTTTGATAAACTCCCCCCCTCTTTCATTTTCTTTTCTTTTTACATTGCTTCACCACCTCTTAATTCCTTTTCTTTTTTTCCCTTTTTTTTCCCTCTTGCATCCTTCTATTTTTAAAAACTTTCATTTGCTAATTTTTTTCCTTTCTACTCTTTTTTAAATCATCATTCCACCAATTGCTTTCCCCTTTTCCCCGCACCCCACTTTCCTTTTAACCACAAACTTTGGGGTGAACACTCTAACCCACATTTTTTTAAAACCCACCCCATACCTCTTCGGGCCCCCTTGCCTATGGGTCTCATTTGCCCTTCTATCCCCCAATTGCTGTTTATATCCCTTTCCCAAAAGGGTCCTCTTTTAGTTTTTAAACCCTTTCCCTCTCTTTCCCTGATGCTTCTATTTCCTTTTTATCCCCCCTTCCTTTTACTTCGGGGTAGCTCAAAATAGAAAATGTCTGTATATTTTGTTTGGGCCCCCCTAAAAAAAATGTTCTCCTGAAGTTAATCAAAAAGTCTTTTTTACCCCAAAAACATAAAACCCAAAAAAATACTGTCATTTCGCCCCTTTTTTCATTGTGTATACTTATTTATCCTCTTTTTCTTAAAATTTGGTTTTTATTTACTAAACCCTTTTTATACAAAAATTTAATCAAAGGGCTCCCATTTTTAAAATTTTTTTCCCGGCACCCCAAATTACTAAACCCCACCTCTCTAAAGTTTTCCCACTTTTGCATTTTAAGTCCCTACCACAATTACTTCCCCACTTGGTTTAAAGGCTCCTTTCATTCACTTAACATTTTCCCAAAATCTTCTTCTCCTTGCATTTCTCTTCTCCAAAGGGGGCCCTACCCGCTTATTATGACCCATTCTCGCATCCCAAACCCTTTTTTTAAACCACAAAAATTCTTTAATTTTTTTCAATTCATATTTTCTTTTTTCCTTCCCTAATTTATATTTAACATTACCCACTTCCCCCTTTCCCTTTTCTTAACTCTCTTGATACTCCAGATTTTTAAACCATTTATTTCCCCCCACTGAAAATTCCCACCCCCTTTTAGCTTTGTTTCGCTTAGGGGCCGGACATCCAACTTCTTTTCTTTTTTAAAATCCGCAATCATTGTTTTTGTCTTTTCCCCAAAACATCCACGCACATTTAAGCAAACCCGGTTTTTTAAAGTTTTTTTTCTTCTCTTTTTTAGAAAATTTTTACAGGAGAAGGGGTTACAGCCCATTGCCCCCCCGGATTTTAGTCCTCATTTGGGCACGGGATGGCTTACGGAGGAAAGATTCTTTTTCCAAATTTCCCCTTTGGGGCCAAAAGAAGAAATTTAAAAAAACAAGAAACTAATTTTTGGAAAAAAAGGGGAAAAAAAAAATAGATGTATGTAATTATTAACTGTGCGTGTCTGTGAAGTTTTGACCAAAGTTTTAAGTAGGAATAGAAGATATCCCTTTATTTAGCTGTTTTTGTGGACAGAAAAAAAAAACCAGCAATTACCTTTTATCCAAAAAAAGTTTTTCAGGTTTTTTTTTTCACAGTCATCTGGCGGACGGTAGAATTCCCTGGGGGGGTTTTTCTGTTTTAAACTTTCATGTAAAATATGCTTCTTAAATCTCTCAAAAAAAGCCTTCGTGGCCTTTAATTCCCCAAACATCAGACTTGTTGGGAGGCATTTTCTTTATGAGATCCGCTGCAAAATGCCTTGCCCTTTTTACAAAATTTTTCAAAAATGCATAAAACTATCTTTCCCGTAAATGTTTTTTTGGTTTTTATTCACACCAACAACAAAGTCTCCACCTCTTTGAGTATTTTTCAATCTCTGTTTTGTGAGTATATTTGCCCTTTTGCAAAAAAACAGCTTCCTGATATCCCTTTTTTTTGGCCCCCGGGTGGAAAAAAGATGGTTGTATAAAATTTTTTTTATTCAAACCCGGAAGGGATGATCCGTACTCCATTTTAATTGGGATTAAAGGTTTCTTTGAGCCCATTGGGGGTTTATTTAAAAGTTTCAAACACCCAAAAGAAAGGAATCACTTTTTAAAATGTTTGTATCAATGCATGGGGGGATTTCTCACTCGCTGAAAAAAGAAAAAGGCAAAACCCGGGTTTTAAATGGTTGGGGGGATGCTTGATGCTCTTGCTGCATTTAGGGATGAATACATTTTTTTTATTTATTTATTTATTTATTTATTTTTTATTTATTTAGTAATTTGGGGCACAATTTTCAGAGGTACAAAAAAAATACAGGGAAGAGCAGCATGCCAAAACCACTTGTATGCATTTGCATTACGGGCGGTTTAAAAATTTAAAATAAGATTTTTCTTAGCAATGAAGTAAACAGTGTAAGACAAATTGTTAAAAAGATTTAAATATAAAAACCCAAATTTGGGTTTTCAAGCCGGTCATATTGGGGTTTCATGATTGTTGTACAAATTCCCGTCGTATGGGTATTCTGTTTGGGGTGTAATTTAAAAAAAAAATTTAAAATTAGATTGGGTCTTAGGTTTTTAAAATTTTTGGGGATTAATTGTTTTGAAAAAATTTTTAAAAAATTACAATTTAAAAAGGTTCAGTTATTCAGTATTTAAATTTTGGGTTTTTGGGGGAGTAAGGGTTTTTTTGAAAAGGACTGAAATTTTTTAAACCGGTAGTGTTTCTTTTATATTTTTCAGGTTAAAGAATTCCGATTTTAGGGCCCTTTTTTGGGCATTTTAAATTTTTGCCAATTGCCCGGGGGTGGGGCACGGGAACATCAAAAAGTGATTTGGGGCCTTTTGTTATGGAATGTGTTCTGGTTTAGGTTGGCAAGGAGATGTTTGAGGGGGGGTTAATTAGAGTTTTAAAGGGGGTTCTTTGTATGGGAATAGGTGCAAAAAATAAGTATGGATGTTTTGTATGGTGAGTAGGGGTGGTGTTTTGAATATTGGTGGAGTGTACTGCCTGTAGTGAGAATTTGTTAAACCCTTCTTTAAATGCAAACTTTTGTTTGGGGAAAAGTGGTCTGAGATGGTTTAATTTTTTGTTGAGCCCCATGCAAAAAATTCCATAGGTGAGATAGGGGGAAATAAGGAGTGATATTGGGCCAGGAGGGGTGATGTGGGGGTTTGTCCCTTTTTCTTCGTAGTATTTCCACGTCTTGGAAATTTTCTTAGGAAAAATTTTTTGTTATGTGTATGAAGTTCAATGACAATTAAATGAGCCAATACTTCGATTTAAAAAAGTTATTACCCAAAATTACAAAATCTTTATGACTACAATATTGGGGATCCCCTGTATTTTCCATGGATGTACCTTTTTTCACTGAGTTCAATCTTTTTTTTAAGATGCCATGAGGAAAAGCATACCATGGACTTGGGGGAAAAATTTTGGGGGGAAAAAACGTGCTTTTTTTTCAATTTTTTTTTTTAAAAAGTGACTAGGAAAGTTTGCCGAAGTAAAACACCATTTTCTTTTATTTTCAGGCCCGAGGTACAGGGGGGAAAAAAATATGTAATTTTTACAAGGGGGTCCCCGAGGGGCGCCTCTGCCCCTCTACCCCTTTTACCCTATGTTTATTTTCATTTTGGGCCCTTTTTTCTGTTCGAGGGTTTTTATCATGTTTCTGACAACAATTTGGAAAAAATGTGATAGATAACTTTTTATTACAAATATTGGTGTAATTATACATTTTATAAGTGCCACAGCTAGTGTCTGATGCGTATGACTACTTGTCAGGGGTACTGTGTATAGTGTGTAGTATGTCAGTCATGATTGTTACATGAGTCACCACATGGCGTTATGAGCTTGAATTCCATACCTGCACTGGGGTCACCAAAGTTCAAGGTGGGATATAGAGTAGACAGGTCAGGTGCAGGCTCTGAAGCACTACTTCATATCATATTACACACTACCAAGACATCCAATATTGGTGTATTTTACCCAAATCCATTCATTAAACCCCATGACAATTGGTGGCAGTGTTATGGGCATGGATGTGGATATTTCACCAGCTGTGAGGAGGTTTGTTCTATCTCCAGCCGGGACATTGAGTGAGTGCGTGGCGGTCCCCAATCAGCCTGCACCAGTCCACCCACCACACCCTCTCTACCCAAGGGCAAGCCAGCATCCTACAGCCATCTATAAAGCTTCCTGTTTAGTTCATGCTTTTACCCTTTGAGGGTCGCGTCCGTACAAGTATTTTATTGCAGCCAGGGTCAGTCATGTACTTGTATGCTAAATTCTAGTGCCTTCAAATCTGGTGAAGAAAGCTGGCAGGCCTACATATGAAAGAATGGGTCTGTGTGGTCAGTGTGTGCAGTAAAAAAAAAATCCTGAAGCATGGCTGTGCAGAGTGAGAGAAAAAAAAACTTTGTGTTTTTGGTTTAAAAACAGCGACTTTCTAGTGTATTTTCGTATGGTTTTTTATGGTTCCATTCTCGTTTCCTTGGTCTCATTTGATAGAATGGAAGATATATTACAGAATTAGAGATGATTTTGATTGGTTTCACGATGACAAGTACATTGAATTGAGCTCAAAGTAGCGAAATGATGATTTTTGCCGATGTTCAAAAGTAAACAAATCAAACCCACATTCAATACACATCAAATGGGTGAGTCTAATATTCTTTCACAAGTGTGCTTATATCATTTTTACCATTTTTACAATGATGCAGTAGTATACATAACAGAAAACCTTCTATTTTCTGTGAGAATAAAAATTCAAAATGGAAAGCAAAAAGTAATGTAAGAGGGGCCTAGAGACATGACTAATGACAGATAAAATATTTTAGTGCCCTGAATGTCTGTCTTGTTTATTCTGGGACCCTATTTCGAAATTGGCATCATTTGAAATTTGTGTGAAATTGCCCAAATTGCCAATTTCTGACCACTTTATTAGGTAGTTGAAATCGATAAATAGGCAGATTTTGTATTTAATCGATAGAACAAATGGAGTTCTAGGGAAATAGCTATGATTTAGTCAACTGCAACTTTGGAATTGACCAAAAATAGGGCTCAAAGTGGGCAAACCGCCCAAAAAATTAAAAACTGCTCATTTCGCAAGAGCATAATTCCATAAGTTTTCCATCAAATTTCATTTCTTTTTGGTGTCATTATGATCGTTAAAAAGGTTCTCTATCATTTTCATAAGAAAAAATAATTTATTTTTTCAAAAAATTTTCGACCATGAGAACAAGTTTGGAAGAGGGCCTCTCGACTTTCAAAGGGTTCATTACTTTTTAACCTTTGAGGAGTTGATCCAGGTTTTGCAATTAAGCCAGTCTAGGGGAGAGCCTTAGCCAATCATCCAGCCTGCCTCATCGCTCATCCAACCCGCTTCTTTTATGCTGTGTGCATCACTTCAAGCCTTCAAGCCATCCCCGCCTAGCTCTGTGTCGAGGGCTTAAGTCAGCTAAGCCAGCTTCCTAACCCAGCTGAGTGCAAGAAGTAAGCCAGGACACTTCTGCTATGCAGTCATTGTCTCCAGTGTGTCTCCAGTCCCACTTTACCAGTCAGACACTGGTTGAGTGAATTCACCATCACTGTGGTAAATGTGGCTTTCCAACTACCCCAGGCTTTTTATAAGTTTGGGGTGGGGTT